>CM024672.1:33965619-34607702 GCA_014182725.1 Eucalyptus brandiana | reverse complement strand
TCGACCGACACTTCCTCCCTTTCCTCTCCCTTTTTCCGCACCGCCACCTTGCGCCCACCATTCCCTCTTCGTGTCTTCAATTTCACGTGGTCAAAACAACGGATTACCTCCCCAATATTGATGCCAACAGCTGCCACTCGTCCACAACTCGTCCCTCTCCAGTCAACCCCTCTCTTCCAGCGAAACCCGAAGTTAACTCCAGCATCCCCATTCCTCACGAGTTCGGCCCACCTCCATCGAAACAACTTCACATGTGCAACTCATGCATGTCCACAAGCCCAACGACCAGCGCCTCTCCAAGCTTCAACCACCAGCAGCCCATGTTTTAGTCCAACCCACAAGCCCAGCGTCCACCAAAGTAAATCTTTAGTCGGGTGCAACTGCAGCTCAGCCCAGTCTCGAACTAAGCCTATGAACATCCTTGAGTAGAATTGGTTTTCAGCCTAGCCTGAGTTCCCTTTGGCACCGCCGTAAGCTTGAGTCTCGACTACTGTCACGTCGCCATCGCACTGGCCCGCAAAACCGGTGAGTTTACTCTCTAAACTCTACTTAGAGAGTTAATTATGCTTAAGGGGTGTTTAGATTAAGTTAATTAGGGATTAGGTTGTTACTTAGAATGGATTAGTAATTTAATTATTCAATTTTGCATGTTAGGTGGTTAGAATAGTGTGATTATAGACTATATATGTTGTATTATTTATCTAGATAGGTTCAAAAATTTTCCAAGCCCGTTTCAGTATTTAATTAGGTTTTTCCGGCCTAAGTCTCTATTTATGATATTTAAATGTATTTATTTAATTAATTTTAGTATTTATTTAATTATTTATTATTTTCCGAAAATTATACTAGGATAGCCGGTGACCGAAGTTTTGTGTTGATTGCAATGGTATGCTTGGTTTATTTAATTAAGTGCTGATTTGTGCAAATTGTTTGGGAATTGTAATTTTGGGTATTTATCCCCAAAATCATGTAATTTCGATATTTTAATTAGAAAATACCCGGTGTCCGTTTACAATGCCAAAAATGTGTTTATGGACTATTATAATTAGTGAGATCTTCTAAAAGAAAGATATTGAAAGTTTGGCTCAGGCCGACTGTGTACCCACACACGATTATTTTATCAGGTATTTTTAACACGATGAAAATAGGCCAAGCACATTATTTTAATTGAGGTGCTTGAGTGCAAAGCATAATGTCCTTGGTCGGGATTGGATAATCGTGTGCTAGTTAAGAGAATTCGTCATCCTCTGTGTGATAGTTAGATTTGCTATGTGACGATTAGATCTACTATGTGACGGATAGGTTTGCTGTGTGATAGATAGATCCGCTATGTGACAGGTAGATCTGCTATGTGTCCGTTAGATTCGCTATGTCACAGTTAGATCCGCTGTGTGACGGTTAGGTCATGCCCGTGTGACCATAATCAATTGGAATGCATGATAGGTCATGCCTGTGTGACCGTAATCAATTATAATGCATGATAGGTCGTGTCTATGTGAATGTAATCAATTAAAATGCATGATAGGTTGTGCCTTTGTGATCGTGATCAATTGGAATGCATGATTGAATGAGTTATGCGCACCGAATTATGGGACAAATTGTGTGACACGGTATGGGACGTATCATAACGATTTGGTCCCATAATCGGGACGTCTGTGGTAGATTGAAGGATTGATTGATTAAGACGTGTTGATTGACAAAGATGTGATTTAAGACGCTCCAGCGGATTAAGTGTTATTACTGCACTTATGTGATATATGAATTGTACTGATTTACAGGAAGGATCTGGGGTGAGGTAAGCTCTCTGCCTTGTGTGTGCATAGACGACCTTTAGTCGTATTTCCTTCCTAGTCGAAGTTTAGGGGGTGAACTTGCTGAGATATTGTCTCACCCCGTCGTTAGCTTAACTTTTTAGGTCCCTAGTGTGAAGATCCTGAAGCTTAAGGCGGAAGGGTCAGCAGCATGGGTGGGTCAAAAGTTCTTTTTGGAGATAGATCTCTTGTACTTAGACCCTAGAGTTATTTTTGTTTGTAAACTAGATTATTTATTCAAGTGTTTTTGATTTGAAATTGGTTGTCTTGCTTTTCTATCCCACATTTGTTATGGTCAGGGGATTAGTAATTCGCTTCCGTATGTGTATTAAAATGAATGAGTCGACGACGCGTCTTAGGACATCGCAATTTTTATTGATCACTGAGGAAGGGGCACGCGCTGGAGGATCGGGGCATGACAATATCCCTAACAAATCCTATATAAGATGCCTTCTTTATATCGACAAAGATTGTAGCCTCATTTCCACTCTCATACTCCCACTCATTGTGACACCCCTCGACGGCCCCCGATCCGATTAGGGTCGCCTCATCACTTACCATTCACTTTCCTTATTAACATATTACTCTGATACCATTTTCAATTGCAGCAGGTCCATACAACCTGGGGGTTTACATCTTTTAGATCGGTCCCTTGCGCAATTTATATACGGAAGCACATCCAACAAACTCCCTTCCCTATATTCATAAAACGATGCACACCTACTAAACATTTATAGGTAAAAGCCGAGCACTTTTATTAACTTAAACCAGATGGACATCATTACATCAAAATGCCATGATTTTCTATACATGGCTATACTTCAAAAGATGACCGACATCTCCTCCCTTAATCGTATGCTTAAGGTCCATCGATCAGTGTCGGCGTCCACAAGTTCCCTCCTTTGCTATCCTCCTCCTCACGGTCATATCCAATCTACTTGATCCATCTACCGGTAGCAGTGGCAGCAGAGGTATCTAATCTAATCTGAAATGTTATTCCCCAAAAGGGGTGAGTACAACCACTTAGCAGATAAGGAATCCACTAACAACTCAATGCATCATACAAATCATACATGCATTGCAGGCGTTACTTACCTTAAAGCCATGCGCATACTATCATCATATCATACATGTCATCTTCATCATGACATCATCACATTACACATGTTATCATGCCATATCATATATCATCGTCATCATGCATATCATCATGCATATCACCATCATCATCATCATGCATATCATCATGCATATCATCATCATCATCATCATCATGCATATCATCATGCATATCATCATCATCATCATCATCATCATGCATATCATCGATGCATATCATCATCATCATCATCATCATGCATATCATCATGCATATCATCATATATCATCATGCATGATTTAATTCCAATTTCATCTTGGACCGCCACATTTCTCATTCCCGGGATCAATGTTTGCGTCCCACATTCATCACTCGCGCCCAATCTTGGCATCGCGAGAACCATCCGGGAATGTATCCAAGATACAACCGGGCATCCGGCACCCCCACATTCCGGGCATCTCGCATCCCAACTAGCATCACGAGGAACCTCCGGAATTACGCCACTAGGCCATCGGGCATCCGGCCTTTACCCTTCTAGCCAGGCATCTCGCATCCCAACTAGCATCGCGAGGCATCCCTCAGCACAATACCTGCCGAGCTTCCGAAATTATGTACCGATATACCACCAGGCCTCCCCTGGAATTACGTACCGTATACCACCGGGCATCCCGACACTCCCGGGGAATCTCCGGGGCTCGCCATGAAAATGGTTTCCCCTGCCCTCCGGAATTACGTACCGACATACCACCAGGCCTCCCCTGGAATTACGTACCGTATACCACCGGGCATCCCGACACTCCAGGGGAATAATCATCCGTCACAAACGGTTTCCTCATTCATCATTATCCATGGTCACCAATTTTGTTCTCAACTCATCATGGCACACAATATGATGACCAACAAGATTATATGCAGCATTCAATTTATACATGCATCTCAACTCATAGTCATGCATGCATCAATACATCATCATCCAATCCATACAAAATTCCAGCAAATACCACTTTCAGAAAATATTTAAATATTCATATGATTCTCAAGAATCGTGAAATTAAGGCTAGTGGTAGACAAGTCAATAAGATAGCAATTTCATGAAAGATACATGCCCAATCGAATTCCACACAAGAATCATAATTCACACAAATACAACATGTAATTTCGGACATCAACAGAATGCACAGTTTCCGAAATAATTCGATTAAAATATTCATATGGCCTCCAAAAATTATGAAATTTTACTGGATTATAGCCAAGACATTTTCGTACAACTTTCATGAACAACTCCAAGCCAGATTCCTTATAGATTATTTTATTCAACCTCACAAAACTTCTGGACCCACTACCGCATCGTCCAGTGCCTCCATCTCCGAAATATGAAGTTTTAACCTACCTATTCTCTTTCGTTTTCTCTGAATTTGGATATGTTATGTGTCAAGATATCCTTTACAAGTTTCATGAAGAGATCTAGGTTAAATAACCAGAGTATAGTCCTCATTTTAGTCCTTTAAGTCTCGGGTGTCTCGGAGTACTTCACCAGAATCATCGTCTTCAAGATCTAGTCGATTTACCAAGCTATACTTGTTATTTTCACTTCAAATTTGAGTATGTTGTAGTTTAAGATGTTACCTACAACTTTCATGAAGACATCGAAGTCAGATTTTCATCAAAAACCGACATGCAACCAAGAATCCAACAAAAGGTCAGTGAACACTTCACAGATCTGGGGTCTCCGTAGAATAGGACTTTAACCCCTCAAATCTCCATTATTTTCCACGAAATTTTAGTATGTTGTAGTTCAAGATGTTAGCTACAGCTCTCATGAATAAATCGGAGCCAAAATGGGACTCCAAACACACATGCAAGCTCAAAAAATTTCTGACTCACACGGTCCGAACACGAACAGCCATACCATTCAACATACATCATCCATGCTTCGGTCTTTCTCACTTAAACACTCAAAGATTCAACATGCAAACAACAAACAAACATGCAAGAGAAGCTAGAGGACTCCCACTTGCCTCTAGACCGAAGAAAACGACGGCACATGGCGGCGAACATGGCGGACGGACGGCGACTCCTTCCTCTCCCTCTCGGCTTCTCCTCTCTCGGCCACACTCTCTTCTCTCTCGCAACCCTTTCTCTCTCGCAACTCTCTCTCTCCCTTTGGCTTGGACGGAAACCCCTCACCAGCCACTCTCTCTTATCCTTTTATTTCCCTTAAACTTAATCATTGCAGCTGCATGTGGCCGCCCAAGATGGCCAATGGGGGCAGCCACACCTTGCGCAACCCCATGCCACTTGGCAGCTCGCATGCAAGGCTTGTGGGCTTGGATTGGGCTGGCAAATGGGCTTGGGCCGGCCACTCTTGGGCCTCCCCTTGGCTGGTCGACAGCCCCCTTTAGTGGGCCTTATTGGGCCGACTACTTGGCCCACTAAAGTCTTAGGCCAATGGGCCTAAGGCCCAACCTAATTAAAAATTAAATTTTCCCTTTTTATAATTTCTTCTATAAACTTTAAATTTTAAATTCCACATGGCCAAAGTCTTGTGACATTTGACTTATAGGAATTTAATCTATAAGATGCATGGCCAAGCATAGATTATTAATTTATCCTATAATCCTAATTTCAAAATTCATAAACACAAGCATAATAACACATAGCCTTAAGAAAACTAATGGCTAACACATAGACCATAGGTAATTTCATTACCTAATTATAGGCTTTAATTCCTCTAGAGGATGACTTGAATTTTGGGATGCCACAATTCTCCCCTCCTTAGAGAATTTCGTCCTCGAAATTAGACATTTCCTATGTCTCTTGAAATAAGTGAGAGTACCTTTCTCTCATCTTATTTTTACTTTCCCATGTGGCTTCCTCCACATCATGATATTGCCATAATATCTTAACCAAGGGAATTCTCTTGGTCCTGAGAATTTGTTCCTTTCAATCCAATACTTGCACAGGCTCCTTAATGTACCTCACTTTCTCATCTATTTTGACGGCTTCATGATCGAGTATGCAACTAGGGTCGGGTTGATACTACCTCTAAAGTTAAGGATGCAAGCTCTTAACATATCTTAATTTATCTCAACATCATAAATAGTTTTAAAACAATAACCACATCTGAAATTTCTTTTGAATGCTTGAGAATCTTCCTTCATGAAATCAAACAATACAAACTGAGGTTTTCAAAAGCATTCAACAACAACAGCAAGCTTTGAAATCATGTCATTTCCATGTCAAAACGTTTTCGAATCACCAATGTGGAAAATCCTTTGAGTCCTTGAAAATTCCACTTATGATGTAAAATAGGGATTTCAAAGACACAGCAATATAACAATAATAGTCTTTGAAAATAGGTAAGTCTCATATCATTGAAACCAATTCACAAAATCAAAGCATGATACCAATCCCATAAAATCCATGGTCACGTTTAAATTTCAAATGTTTTTCGGAATCCATGTGTAAAGCCTTAAGTCGCACTTGCATCATGGCGCGAAATAAAATACTTTATCAAAACCCTTAGTAAAATTTAAATCGATATGTTGGCAAAATTCCAATCTCAATCCCAACTCCAATGGGTTGGAATGTTTTCTATGAAAAGTTCAATTTTTTTTTTTTGAAATAGAAAACATTTCTTAAAACATGGTGTCACAGTACTCATAAATTTTGATGAAATTCAAGAGATTTTCTAAAACAGCTCACAATCAAAATCTGCTTTTCAATTAAAGTTCAAAACTTGGAATGTACAAGTGATAATTTCCTCCAAAAACCATAAGCATTTCTTGAAGTATTGAAATTCATAGTTCGGCGAGTCGATAATATTGGTCCCGTCGTAGAGATTTTTGTTACTAAAAACTTTGAAATACCAAAATCCTAAGCCTTTCTTGTAATACTGAAATCAACACGTCGGCGAGTCATCAAACTCGGTCCCGACCTTAAGATTTTCAAAGTAGTTTGCATGTAAAATCTTAGAGCTTTAAAAACATCCAAACTCAAGTATTTCCAATCTAAGACACCATTTAGCCGAATCATTCCTATACCTTAGTCACCATCAATTCAAGCCTAGAACCATCAACACCACCAATAACTCATTTGGTTCAGTCCAACAAAGACATTCACTACACCTTCATTCCAACATGAATTCAAGCCTAAAATATAGCATCATCCCTTCGATTCAAGTATCTATAGTCCACCAAGACTTAGTTAATTCAAAGATCGACAATCCACCAAAATAAAACTTGTCTAGTTTCCACCGAATATATCTCATGTCTCATCCTAAAGGATCATCACTTAGACTAATCATCCATCAAATCCACAACTTGAACTTCCACCATTTCACCTTGGAAAGACTATAACCACAAATGATCATATTCACTAATTCCACCAAACCTTTTTCAAACTGAGATCATCACCTAAAATTAAAAGTTGACCACTATCGATTAAACCTATTATTCCAATATATAAACCACAAATAATTTCATGTCTCATATGACCACTCAAACTCATGACTTCCAAGATCAATCTATACATACTAAATACCTCCATGTAATACATCAAGACTTCCAATGAGATCCTCAAATAGGAAGTTACTACTTAACTCAAATGATCATAACTTAATCCTCAAATTCATAATTCACTCTCTATAATTCACTTCTTAAGCCTTGCTTGCAGCACTATGCTTAGATGCTACGCATGATCTTCGGGTCCTTTAGAATATATCAGGATACCATCAAATGAAGACAATCACAATTTAATCCAAATAAGGCTTAAGTATCCTATTCATCAAATCCATGAATGCAGCTAAGGCATTCGTCAATCCAAATAGCATAACCAGGAGCTCATAGTGTCCATAGCGAGTCCTAAACACAATCTTAGGAATGTCTTCCTTCTTAATCCTTAATCGATATCCTGATCTCAAGTCAGGTTTAGAAAAGACCGAACTTCCTTGCAGTTGGTCGAATACGTCATCAATTCTGGATAATGAGTACTTACTCTTAACAATTACATGATTCAGTTGCCTATTATCAATGCACAAATGCATCGACCTGTCATTCTTTTTCACAAACAAGAGTTCTACAAGCTTAACCATGCTTCCACTGCGCTACTCTGACAAAATTATCCCAGAAACACTACCTTTCCAGTTCAATTCATAGTTCGGTTCATTCCTGCCCCCTTTTGCCATCCTAGAAGCCTGCCAGGAGCCGCTCCTTGTTCAGGTCCTCTGACCTCGGCGTCCACTCCTCGCTCTCATCAAACCGGGACATTATAGGTACACCAGCTTTCGCTTGGTTCAAACCCAAACTACACATCCATTGGAGGGTCTCGTTTCCATAGGGACTAACTTACAGAGTTATTATCCGTTTTGGCCTATCCCATTCTTAGCCTCACGGTTTTATCCTTAGCACACGGGCAAGTACTATCTCAGGAGATCATTCATCCTAGTCCATTGCTTACGGAGCTAGTCCATTCTTACGATGACATCAAAGTCATACATAACTATGACTATCAAGTCCATTTCCAGATTTCATTCCCCTAGGGTTATCTCATTCATCTCACATGCTAACGTAGATAACAACATGTCTTTCAGCGATGTAGAAATACGAAGAGGCATATCTAGAGATTTGTTCCTACTCCTCACAATCATCTATATTTTTCGGACATACGTGAATGCATGTCACTCACATCAAATAACGCATATACCTTCCTATCCCCTTATCGAAATCATACCTGAGATAACACTTTTTGAAGCTCCCGCTTCCTCTTGAGTGACCACATACACCCTTCCTTGTGGTGGTGGCCTCTGTGGATTTCTTGGTGGATTTGGTTCAATAGTACTTTGTCGTACCTGTCGCACCGAGCTAACATTCGGCTGTAACCTCTTTTGTGGACAATCTTTCTGAAAGTGTCCTATTTGCCCACATCCATTACATCTCAGTTGGCTATTACAGGGTCCTGGCCCATGCCTCCCATCACACTTTCGACAAATATCAGGCTGATAGGGTGCCATCCCAAAAGTCGGGCCACTCCAAGCTCTTCTAAAATTTCCAAAGTTACTCTTTTTCTTAGATTCCCAGGTCGGACCTTGACCAGGATAGGGTCTCTTACCCCTTCGAACATCACTAAAGGTCATCTGTTTCTTAGATTCTGATTGCTCTCTTACTAACTCTTGCTCCACCAACTGTGCCCTCTCATAAATCTCATTATAATCCCTTATATGTAGAGGCACTAGTTGTTTTCTAATATCAGTCCTTAATCCTTTCAGGAATCTCTTAGCCTTTTCCTCTCGATCCTCAACCAACCTAGGAGCATACCTAGACAATTCAGAAAGTTTCGCTTCAGGAACAATTTGCGACTCGGTGTAACTAATTAGCTAAGAAGGAGAAGTAATGTTCATACGTTACCAAAGTCATATAAGTAAAATAAAAAGTTACTAGCACACAAAGGCAACATCACACTAGTTACCAGGGATCTACGAGTGAATACCCAACACCCGTTGTTCAAAGTTAGTCAACTACTCTTAGTTAATACCCTATGGTGTGCATCATTCTATCCTCATTTCCATCTGAGGCTCCTTATCACTCCAAATGAACCATAGCTCTGATACCAACAAAGGATGTGACACCCCTCGACGGCCCCCGATCCGATTAGGGTTGCCACATCACTTACCATTCACTTTCCTTATTAACATATTACTCTGATACCATTTTCAATTGCAGCGGGTCCATACAACCTGGGGGTTTACATCTTTTAGATCGGTCCCTTGCGCAATTTATATACGGAAGCACATCCAACAAACTCCCTTCCCTATATTCATAAAACGATGCACACCTACTAAACATTTATAGGTAAAAGCCGAGCACTTTTATTAACTTAAACCAGATGGACATCATTACATCAAAATGCCATGATTTTCTATACATGGCTATACTTCAAAAGATGACCGACATCTCCTCCCTTAATCGTATGCTTAAGGTCCATCGATCAGTGTCGGCGTCCACAAGTTCCCTCATTTGCTATCCTCCTCCTCACGGTCATATCCAATCTACTTGATCCATCTACCGGTAGCAGTGGCAGCAGAGGTATCTAATCTAATCTGAAATGTTATTCCCCAAAAGGGGTGAGTACAACCACTCAGCAGATAAGGAATCCACTAACAACTCAATGCATCATACAAATCATACATGCATTGCAGGCATTACTTACCTTAAAGCCATGCGCATACTATCATCATATCATACATGTCATCTTCATCATGACATCATCACATTACACATGTTATCATGCCATATCATATATCATCGTCATCATGCATATCACCATCATCATCATCATGCATATCATCATGCATATCATCATCATCATCAACATCATCATCATCATCATCATCATCATCATGCATATCATCATCATCATCATGCATATCATCATGCATATCATCATCATCATCATCATCATCATGGCATATCATCGATGCATATCATCATCATCATCATGCATATCATCATGCATATCATCATCATCTTCATCATCATCATGCATATCATCGATGCATATCATCATCATCATGCATATCATCATGCATATCATCATCATCATCATCATCATGCATATCATCATGCATATCATCATCATCATCATCATGCATATCATCATGCATATCATCATATATCATCATGCATGATTTAATTCCAATTTCATCTTGGACCGCCACATTTCTCATTCCCGGGACCAATGTTTGTGTCCCACATTCATCACTCGCGCCCAATCTTGGCATCGCGAGAACCATCCGGGCAATGTATCCAAGATACAACCGGGCATCCGGCACCCCCACATTCCGGGCATCTCGCATCCCAACTAGCATCACGAGGAACCTCCGGAATTACGCCACTAGGCCACCGGGCATCCGGCCTTTACCCTTCTAGCCAGGCATCTCGCATCCCAACTAGCATCGCGAGGCATCCCTCGGCACAATACCTGCCGAGCTTCCGGAATTATGTACCGACATACCACCAGGCCTCCCCTGGAATTACGTACCGTATACCACCGGGCATCCCGACACTCCCGGGGAATCTCCGGGGCTCGCCATGAAAATGGTTTCCCCTGCCCTCCGGAATTACGTACCGACATACCACCAGGCCTCCCCTGGAATTACGTACCGTATACCACCGGGCATCCCGACACTCCCGGGGAATAATCATCCGTCACAAACGGTTTCCTCATTCATCATTATCCATGGTCACCAATTTTGTTCTCAACTCATCATGGCACACAATATGATGACCAACAAGATTATATGTAGCATTCAATTTATACATGCATCTCAACTCATAGTCATGCATGCATCAATACATCATCATCCAATCCATACAAAATTCCAGCAAATACCACTTTCAGAAAATATTTAAATATCCATATGATTCTCAAGAATCGTGAAATTAAGGCTAGTGGTAGACAAGTCAATAAGATAGCAATTTCATGAAAGATACATGCCCAATCGAATTCCACACAAGAATCATAATTCACACAAATACAACATGTAATTTCGGACATCAACAGAATGCACAGTTTCCGAAATAATTCGATTAAAATATTCATATGGCCTCCAAAAATTATGAAATTTTACTGGATTATAGCCAAGACATTTTCGTACAACTTTCATGAACAACTCCAAGCCATATTCCTTATAGATTATTTTATTCAACCTCACGAAGCTTCTGGACCCACTACCGCATCGTCCAGTGCCTCCATCTCCGAAATATGAAGTTTTAACCTACCTATTCTCTTTATTTTTCACTGAAATTTGGATATGTTATGTGTCAAGATATCCTTTACAAGTTTCATGAAGTTATCTAGGTTAAATAACCAGAGTATAGTCCTCATTTTAGTCCTTTAAGTCTCGGGTGTCTCGGAGTACTTCACCAGAATCATCGTCTTCAAGATCTAGTCGATTTACCAAGCTATAATTGTTCTTTTCACTTCAAATTTGAGTATGTTGTATTTTAAGATGTTACCTACAACTTTCATGAAGACATCTAAGTCAGATTTTCATCACAAACCAACATGCAACCAAGAATCCAACAAAAGGTCAGTGAACACTTCACAGATCTGGGGTCTCCGTAGAATAGGACTTTAACCCCTCAAATCTCCATTATTTTCCACGAAATTTTAGTATGTTGTAGTTCAAGATGTTAGCTACAACTCTCATGAATAAATCGGAGCCAAAATCGGACTCCAAACACACATGCAAGCTCACACAAGTTTCTGACTCACACGGTCCGAACACGAACAGCCATACCATTCAACATACATCATCCATGCTTCGGTCTTTCTCACTTAAACACTCAAAGATTCAACATGCAAACAACAAACAAATATGCAAGAGAAGCTAGAGGACTCCCACTTGCCTCTAGACCGAAGAAAACGACGGCACATGGCGGCGAACACGGCGGACGGACGGCGACTCCTTCCTCTCCCTCTCGGCTTCTCCTCTCTCGGCCACACTCTCTTCTCTCTCGCAACCCTTTCTCTCTCGCAACTCTCTCTCTCCCTTTGGCTTGGACGGAAACCCCTCACCAGCCACTCTCTCTCATCCTTTTATTTCCCTTAAACTTAATCATTGCAGCTGCATGTGGCCGCCCAAGATGGCCAATGGGGGCAACCACACCTTGCGCAACCCCCATGCCACTTGGCAGCTCGCATGCAAGGCTTGTGGGCTTGGATTGGGCTGGCAAATGGGCTTGGGCCGGCCACTCTTGGGCCTCCCCTTGGCTGGTCGACAGCCCCCTTTAGTGGGCCTTATTGGGCCGACTAACTTGGCCCACTAAAGTCTTAGGCCAATGGGCCTAAGGCCCAACCTAATTAAAAATTAAATTTTCCCTTTTTATAATTTCTTCTATAAACTTTAAATTTTAAATTCCACATGGCCAAAGTCTTGTGACATTTGACTTATAGGAATTTAATCTATAAGATGCATGGCCAAGCATAGATTATTAATTTATCCTATAATCATAATTTCAAAATTCATAAACACAAGCATAATAACACATAGCCTTAAGAAAACTAATGGCTAACACATAGACCATAGGTAATTTCATTACCTAATTATAGGCTTTAATTCCTCTAGAGGATGACTTGAATTTTGGGATGCCACACTCATCCTCCATAATCACAAAATCCCCATTATAGCAAACTATGTGCGATATCTTGATTTTCAAGTTCTAATTTTGATTAGATAAGTTAAGCTTTTCATCGACGAGCCTATTGTACTATTCTCTGGGATGGCAACTCACAAGATAACTAGTCTATCCAGTGAACCTGTTAAGGGATTTTAATGCAACAAAATTCTTGTTGATCAACACTAGATTGATTTTTCTATCGTTTTGGTACCCTGTGCCCGTAATTGAAACCCTGAGATTTTCATGACAACCGAGAGTCACCAATATGTCGAAGAGGTACATTGTGGCTCGAAGAAAATCGACCACGGGTCAATTGCACTCAAAATTCTTGAAAGCTTCCTGGTAGGTTAAGTCATGCTAAAATCGCGTCAGATTGAAATTAACCGCGAATTTTAACTCAATTTCATAAATTGAAAGTTTTGTTAAGTCACGATTTACTTTATGAATGTCGACTCTGTTGGAGAAAACTTCCTTATTTTTTTTTGAAGTTGACAAAACGTTTTCATCAGTCTAATCTGAAAACTTGTAGACTCAAGTGTAAAAGTATGACGAACTCCAGACTCTATTGTTAGAGTCTGAAGACTCAAGACTCAAGGTTTAAAGTTTGCCCTTAATAATAATCTCTAGATCGACGAAGAAAAGTTTTATCTGATGAAGAAGACTTGTCCAGATGTGAGTATATCTTTAAGGATTTGGTTCGTACGATTGAATAAGATTTTACGGCTGGAGAGAGTATCTCATGATCAATTATTCTTATTGATATCAATTCGGATAATAGATCTTTTGATTGGCGAAGTATATTTGGAATGTTCTACTTATGGAAACCTAAATCCTGATTGTATAGGCGAGCAGGATTAGTGGGCTATCATCACATTCCTTAAATAACTCGAGATCTCCCTAATTAATTCTATCCAATGGGTAGATTGGAAGAATTCCTTTGGAAGGTGCCAACAGTTATGAAGGCATGGAGGAGTATATAAGGAAGACGCTCAAGTTATTTGAATGTGTGCATGAAAGAAAAATCCAAAGTCTGAAGCTCTTAGTTCTTCGTTGTTTCATTTCGTCAAGCTTAAATTGTACTCAGAAGAGAGATTAAATATCTTTGAGGCCTTGAAGAAGTGTAGCAGAGTCTCTAAACTGTGGAATCAATGACATAGATTGTAAAATCTCATTTGGTTCTTAGTGGAATCCAGCCAGTGGACTGTTAGTGCGGAAGAGTGGACGTAAGCTTGGTTTAAGCCGAACCACTATAAACCTTGTGTTTCAATTCACTTTCTCTAATCTCTTTACTTTAATTCGTAGCATTATATTACTGTTTATAGTTGTTTACATCTTCAATCTATTATTCTTAGAAGCCGAATTAGTTTGTTAAAGTTTTGCAAAAACTTCTTTGATCACCTATTCACCCCTCTCTAGGTGCTTTTACTAGCCTTATCAATTGGTATCAGAGCCTGTGTGCTCATTTAATTGAAGTGTTTTTATTTCTGAGCTAAAGATCTATGGCTAGTATATTGGCTCCAGGCTTGGTTGATGGCTAGAGCAACACCAGACCACCCTATTTCGATGAAAATGAATAAAGCATACGGAAAAACAAGATGAAGACATTCCTAAGATCGAAAAATCCTCTGGAATGGGATGTGGTAGAAAAAAGGAATTATTCCTAAAGCTACATCTGTGTTTGAAAGGGGAAAAGAAGTTGCAGACGTTGGCGAGAAGACTCAAGAAGAAAAGACTAAGAGACAAGCTCTTGATGCTAAAACAATTTACTCCTTATATTGTGTATTATCTCCTATTGAGTATAACATAATATCTTCTTGTGAAACAACCAAAGAAGTCTGGGATATGCTGCACATTACTTATAAGGAACTAATCGAGTAAAAGAAACAAGGATCAATATTCTACTCGGACAATATGAAGCTTTCAAGATGAAACCTGTAGAATCTATTACTAACATGTTTAGTCATTTTATAGAAATTGTAAACGGTCTAGAGTATCAAGGATAGCCAATCTTAGAACCAATGAAGGTTAACAAATTGCTGTATGAACTCTCCAAAGACTGGAATCACGTGAAGACTTTAATAAGGGAAACACAAAGAATCATGCCACTTTCGATAGACAAATTGGTTGGGACACTTTAGTCTTATGAAGTAGAGCAAATCAACGAGGAAGAAGATCCTAGAGGTAAGAAGTCAATTGCTTTAAAGTCTAACGATGATTCTGATGTTACAGACTTTGAAGAGGATATAGATGATGACGAGCTAGCACTTATGATAAAGAGGTTCGAGAAACTGAACAAAAATGGAAGAAGGTTAAATTGGAAAAAACAAAGCACTCAAAAGTTCCATAACAAATCAACTGAGGATGATGAAACCAACAAAGATGTGATCTACTTTGAATGCAAGAAAAAGGAACACATCAGACCCAATTGTCCACTGTTGAAGAAAAAGAAGGGGAAAGCTGAGAAATATAGAAAAGCTCTCAAAGCAGAAACATGGAGTGATACTGAATGCGAAGAAAGTGATGAAAATTATGTCAATATCTGTTTAATGGCAAAAATAGAATCAGACTCAGACTTTGAGACAGATACATATTCAAACTCAGATAGTGAATTCGAGGTAAGTAATTTAAAAATTTCTACTAAAGTCTTGAAATACATTGATGAACTTTGTCTAAGTCTCAAAACCTCTCTTAAGAGGATTTCTGAGCTAAAAAGAGAGAATTCTACATTGAAGCAATAGGAAAATTCTTTGAAAGAAAAGTTTGAAAATTTGAACAAAAGTTATGTTGTTTTAAAAGAAAATATAGATTCTCTTTCAAAAGAAAATACATTTTTGAGGGTTTGAGAAGCTGGAAAAGATTCTTTGAGTTTGAAGACCTTACTTCAACAAAGCAGGCTTGGGAATGACGTCTGAAACCATTCTTCTAATATATTTTCCAAAAGTAAATGAAAGAATCAAATAAATACCTATAAAAGCCTTTTATAGAAATCATTTTCAAAAAGTTTTTGTAAAACCTGTTGGTTGAAGTGCTCTTAAATGTTCTAAGTGTAACAGCCCAGAACACTTCGAGAAAAAATATCTTATAGTTTGGAGACCTGTTAAGAATGATTGGGCAAAAACTGTATATTACACTAACTCCACTAGACCCAAGAAAATGTAGGTACTAAAGAAAGTTTGAGTTTCTTTTTTAATTACAGGTCACTATCAAGAAAAAATGTTAAATGGTATTTGGATAATGGTTGTTCAAGACACATGACTAGAGATTCAAGTTGTTTTATAAAGTTTATTCAAGTAAATTATGGAAAAGTTTTTTTTTTTTGGAGGAAATAGCAAAAGAAGAATTGTTGGGTGTAGAACTGTAAAGATTAGAAGTCTCACAATCAACAATGTCTCCTTGGTAGAATGACTAAATTATAATTTGCTCAGCATAAATCAACTATGTGACACTAGATTGAAAATCAATTTCCA
This sequence comes from Eucalyptus brandiana, assembly GCA_014182725.1. Classification (NCBI taxonomy): domain Eukaryota; kingdom Viridiplantae; phylum Streptophyta; class Magnoliopsida; order Myrtales; family Myrtaceae; genus Eucalyptus; species Eucalyptus brandiana. The sequence continues at coordinate 34,591,147 of CM024672.1, read as the reverse complement.
GGAAGGAATATGTTCGAGAACTAGTAAAGATTTTTCACAATCTTTTATTGGACGAAGATATGGGAACATCTATCTTCTAGATATCAAACCAGAAAGGTCTCAATATCTAATTTCTATTCAAGATGAAGCAAATCTTTGGCATCGTAAGCTTGGTCACATCAACATGAAGCAAATTGCCAAGATATCTTCCAAGAAACTTGTTCGTGGCTTGCCCAACTTGAAGTTTAAAAATTCTGACCTATGTACACCATGTGTTGGGAAAACAGGTAAGAAGTTCTTTTAAACCAATAAATCAAGTTACTATTAATCGTGTTTTGCAGTTACTGCATATGGATCTCTTTGGACCAACTAGAATTCAAAGCATTGGTAAAAAGAGATATTGCCTAGTGATTGTGGATGACTATTCACGATTTACTTGGGTTCACTTTTTAGAAAGTAAGTCTGAAACATTTTCTCACTTTTCAAAGTTTGCCAAGAGAATACAGAATGAGAAATGATATACTATCTCAAGCACACTAACAGATCATGGAGGTGAGTTTGAAAACCAAGACTTTGCCAAATTCTATGATGATTCTGGATTTCAACATGTTGTCTCCTCACCATACACTCTAGAACAGAATGGAGTTGTGGAAAGAAAGAATAAATCTTTGCAAGATATGATAAGAACCCTTTTAATTGAAAGTAACATTTCTTCTCATTTTTGGACCGAAGCAGTTTTTACAGCTTGTTATATTATTAACAGAGTATTCTTAAGGCCTATTCTGGAGAAAACTTCTTATAAGTTGTTCAAAGGAAAGAAGCCAATTTTTTCTTACTTTCATATATTTGGTTGCAAATGTTTTGTGTTGAAAAATGCAACTAATCAAACTGGTAAGTTTGAGGAGAAATTAGGCTCCGTTCGTTTCACGGAAAATAACTTCCAGGAAAATGTTTTCCGGATTTTTCGGTGTTCGTTTCACGGAAGACCAATTACTCAAGGAAAATATTTTCCATCAATGGAAAATACTACCTTCAAAGATAAGGAAAATGTTTTCCACTTGAAAAGTGGAAAACATTTTCCATAACTTCTTCCTTTTACTAACACATTTTTGTTTTATTTTTATGCTTTTTTTTTCTTTTCATTCTTTCCTTTTCATCTTTCTTCCTTAGCTTGGCCGGTGGCCGACCCCAATGGCGACCGGTGGCCGGCGACCGGCGACCGACCGCGACCGCAAGCGCTCGAGCTCCGCCCCGCATTCGGCGAGCCGGGCGGGGCTTAGGCCTTGCTCGAGCTCGCGAGAGGTTTGGCGAGCCGCGAGCTCGCCGGATCTGGCGATGGAGCTCGGGCTCACCCGGATCGGGAGCCCGAGCTCCGCCGCCAAATCCGATGAGCTCGCGGCTCGCTAGAGCCCAACGAACCTTCGGTGAGCTCGGGCGAGATCAGCTGAGCCTCGAGCTCGCCGGATCTGGCGACCGGATCTTGGTCGGCCATCGGGCAGTCAGCCATCGTCAGGCGTGCGGCGGCGGAGGAAGGAGGAAGGAGGAGGAAGAAGGAGGAGGAAGGAGGAAGGAGAAGGAAAAGAAAAGGAAAAAATAAAAAGAAAAAGAAAGAAAAAATAAAAAATTTGTTAGGAGTCATTAACGAACGGTGGAAAATGTTTTCCACTCAAAATTTAAGTTTCAGCCGAACACCAGAAAATATAGCCATTTTCCTAGAAAATGACTTTCTGGGAAAATGTTTTTCGGAGATGGCCAATTTTTCGTGAAACGAACGGACCCTTAGAGAAGGAATCTTCCTTGGATATTCAACCACCAGCAAAGCTTACATAGTATTCAACAAAAAAGACTCAGTCTCTATGATTGTCAAATTCCAAGACTCTTTACAGAATCAACTGATTCAGACTCAGCCTGAAGAATCTGAAATTACTCTAGACTTTACAAAGTTTAACTCCCCTGAAGTAACTTAGACTTCTGAAGAAAATCAACGAACAGATGTTGAAGAATCAACTGAAGAAGAAGAACATCATTCTGCCAGACCAACTAGCAATTGGAAGCACAAGTCTAGTTATCCTAAAGAACTCATCATCGGTAACATTGATGAAAGGATTCATACTAGATCCAAAAAGCAAGAAAAGTTTAGCGCTGTGGCACTTATTTCTGAAGTAGAACCTAAAAGCATAGAAGAAGCTTTATCTAACGAAAGCTGGATGGAAGTTATGCAAGAAAAGCTCAAACAGTTCAGTATCAATAATGTTTGGGAATTAACTCTTAAATCAAAAGGTAAATCCATTATTGGAGCTAAATGGGTTTTCAAGAACAAGATGGACGAGAAAGGAAAAGTGATCAGGAACAAAGCAAAACTCATGGCCAAAGGATATACACAAGAAGAAGGGATAGACTATGATAAGACTTATGCACCAGTAGCAAGGTTAGAAACTATTAGATTATTGCTTGCTTTTGCCTGTTATAAAAATTTCAGGTTATTCCAAATAGACGTGAAAAGTGCATTCCTAAATGGATTTATTCAAGAAGAAGTTTATGTGGAACAATCTCCTGGATTTGAAGACCTAAAGAGACCAGACTCAGTATTCAGACTGAGAAAGGCTCTATATGGTTTAAAGCAAGCATCTCGAGCATGGTACAATAGGTTAAGTAAATTTTTAATTCAAAACAGTTTTGTCAAAGGAAAAGTGGATACTACTTTGTTTATTAAGAGAGAAGGTAAAAACTTTCTACTTGTTTAAATTTATGTTGATGATATAATATTTAGATCACCTAACAAAAATCTGTGTAAGAAGTTTTCTAAGTGTATGTAGGATGAATTTGAGATGAGCATGATAGGTGAACTATCATTCTTTCTCAGATTAAAAGTAAAACAACTGAAGGAAGAAATCTTCATTCACTAGAAAAAATATGCAAAAGAACTTGTTAAAAAGTTCGGATTGGAGAATTGCAAAAAGAATGAAATACCAATGTCTAGTTCTTCAAAGCTGTACAAAGATAAAGGAGGAAAGAAAGTTAACCAGAAGTTCTACAGGAGTATTATTGGTTCACTCATTTATCTTACTGCTTCTAGACCTCACATTTTGTTTAGTGTTTGCATTTGTGCTAGATTTCAATCTGATCCTAAAGAATCTCATCTAAGTGCTGCAAAATGAATCATCAAATACGTTGCAACTACCTCAAAGTTAGGTCTGTGGTATCCTAAGAAAGGAGACTTTATTCCTCTTGGATATTCAGATGCAGATCTAGCATGTTGCAGAGTTGATAGAAAAAGTACTTTCGGTACTCATCAATTGTTGGGAAACAGGACAGTATCGTGGTTCTCAAGGAAGAAAAGCACTATAGCTCTTTCGATAGTAGAAGCAGAGTATGTGGCTCTTGGAAGTTGCTGTTCTCAGATCTTATGAATAAAAAAACAACTGAGAGGCTTTGGAATTGAAGACTCATGCACCGTGATCAAATGTGACAATACCAGCACAATTAATCTCACAAAGAATCCAATTCTTCATTCAAGAGCAAAGCATATAGAGATTTGGCATCACTTTATTAGAGATCATGTTCAAAATGGAGAAGTTTTGATTCAATTCATTGACTCAAAGAATTAACTGGCGGACATATTTACAAAACCTCTGGAGAAAAGCCTATTTGAGTCTATTCACACTAAACTGAACATCATATCCTTTATTCAGTAAAGTCTGGAAGTGCTTAAGACTCAGAGGTAAAGTCTAAAGTTGTTCAAATTCAGAGTAACTGAGGAAGTTATGATTGTAAGTTATTTCTATTCCAGTATTTTAAATTGAAAAGGTACGATTACTTTTAATTGCTGATTGATTGTTATTTTTAGAAGTTATCTTTTCCGAGTTCTTGATTTTATGGAAGTTATTCATTTTCAAAAAGGCAGTTATTCTTTTTCGAAAAAGGTATTTTTTATTTTTCCTTTTATGATGTTTCGTTTACCTCGCTTCACTTGCTTTTTATATATATACAGCAGAGACTCGTCTTCTTCGTTTTTACACTGAAACCTAGAATATAAAATTCACACTTGCTTTCACTTTCACTCTCGATTTGCCCAAAAAGTTTTCACCTTTTCCGAGCAAGCTGGAAAATCTCTCCCTTGAATCGATAATGTCTTCAAGAAAGTCTTCAAGGATTGCAAGCAGGGGACCACAGCACATGCCCGAGGGTCCTACGCACTTCGACTTGACCGAAGAAGAAGTTTCTACTCCACCTCAGCAACAAAGACAGCAACGACCTTCTCAGCAGCATCCATCTTCTACACCGACTCAACCAGAACAAGAAGTTATAGAAGAGGCCGAACCTGTAAGAATGTTATCTCCTCAAATTGCTTTGAAGCTTTATTCTAATTTGAAAAGAGGGGGAACTCCTATGTCCTTGACTGATGAATACCTGCGAGAGAGAGGTTATAAGAATGAGACTCTTTTTCTGCATGACATTGAAATTACGGGTATTGCTGAAAATGGATCAGCTGAAAAAGCGTTCGCTAACTTTCCTAGTGACCCACGCTTTGGGACTGCTAATCAACCTCAAGGATTGGATGACGATGAAAGGATGTTTTCCCATTTTCAGCCTAGAAGGGGAGTGGTTGCAAATATTACTGATGGTTCTAATCTGTTTAGATCAAAGAACCACAAGAGGGTTTATTCGAATTTGCTGAAGAGAGGGGTCATGCACCCTAGGAATGTTGATTTTCTTTTCCTTGATTCGGTAAAAGTCAATCTACAAGAGAAGTTGGCTCTATTGCAATTAGAACGCTTTTGTTCTGAATCCACTACTGCTTATCTTGAACTCACAGCATACTTTTATTCGAACTTATCTTTCGTGGATGCAAACAGCTTTTCTCTTATAGTGGGAGATAAGGAGTTCTTGGTGAATATAGACATGTTGGCTGATATAATTGGGGTGGAAAGAACGAGTTTCCAACCAATTAGCATGTCTATTGCTCATGCTACTTTGTCATTGGTGAAAGATAGGGATGTTGAAGGCAAGATTTTCTATTCAAGGATGAATGCCTCAAATATCTTGCTGCACAAGATCGTAATCAACTGCATATGTCCCAAGTCGACTTCCAAGACTGATGTCTCTCGGTCTGAAGCGAAATTGATGTATGCCATCAACACTGGCTACAAATTCTCTCTACCCCACACCATTTTGTTTCACATGTATTGATCAGTGGTGAAGGATAAGGGACAACTCCCTTATTCTGCTCTTATCTCGCGTCCTTTTAGACATTTTAACATTCACATCCTTGCACCATTAAGTTTGTCAACAATTTCTCTAATGGTGATTAGATTTAAAATGGTCACAAAGATGCGCTTGAAAGAGCTGAACAAGGTGCTGGAGCCTTTGAAGGAGAAGTCTTCCGTGCAAGCAAGACAAGACTCTACTACAGCCAAGAGAAAAAGCAAGGAGCCCATGGATGCTCCGGTGAAGAAGAAGAGAGTTCTCATCTTGCAGGATGAAGAGGATGAGGACGCGCTGACTCTTTCAGCCTTACAAAATTTAAAGAGTTTTGTCAGCTTTGAAGAGACTCGAGAAGAGCCTCAAGAAGGAGAAAATGAGAGAGAAGAGACAGAGCAAGAAACTAAAGAATAGAGGAGGATAGAGCAAAGAAGAGAAGAGAGAAGAAGAAGAAGAAGAAGAAGAAGAAGAAGAAGAAGAGGACAGAAGAGAAGAGGAAGAAGAAGCAAGAAGAAGAGAAGAGAAAGGACAAGAAGGAGAAGAAGAGAGAGATCATGGTCAAAAAGACTCTTTGAGCTAACTTTGGCTATCTCTTTGTCCAGTGAATCTAAAATGGCTGACACTAGGACTGTTGGAGCTCTTGACATAGACAAACATCACTCTGCCGTAGAAGCTACAGTTGAGGAAGTTGTTTCTACTCCTCTTACAAGCAAACAGATAGGGGGAGCTGTTGAAAAAAATCTACTTCTTCACCTTTATTTACTAGTGATGTGAGTCGCTCCACTGCAGATTTAGAAGATGTTTTTGCTTCTCATTACACAAAAGAAAGTCATGGTGGACATTTTGAAGATCCATCCATTCTCAAAGTCTTTGGAAATGACTCAGCTGGACCTAGTGCTGCTACAAAACAAACAGCTGACTTTTCGAGGCTGTTAGAGATTCTATTGGATGTAAGAAAGCATCAATATGCTATGGGATATGAGATGTAGGATCTCAAAAATGCTTTCATGGCTACTTTAGTGTCTTTGCATGATTAGTTGAATGCCCTGAAGAATCAAGTGCAGTCTACAATACCGGGTGCATATTTCCAGTCACTAAAGCAGAGTTTTGCAAGGCATAAGAAGACTGTGGATTCTATGGGAGAATTCGAGCTTGTTCCCCTTCCAAAACAACCATGATTCTGCCTCTATTTTCAAACAACTCTTTTTATTTGTTCTCCACCTTATGTAGTTGACAAAAAGAGGGAGAAATTTGGATGCGGATTTGATTTAACTTTTGTTCGAATTGTTGGAGACTTGTTGGACTTATCTTTTGTGATTTGGACTGTCTAATTTGATGCTTTGACTTGCAGTGACTTAAGCTATGTTGATAATGATTATGGAAAGGGTAGTTGTTTGGTTTGGCAAGACTAACACGTTTTTTGTGGTTGTAGAATCGCTATTATATCCATATTCTAATCTACTTATCTTCTTTGAGATATCCTGTTTTGCTTAAGTGTTGTTTTGCAGGTCAAAAGTGTTCAAATCTGTAGGAAAGTTTTGTCACCATAAAAAATGGGGAGATTGTTGGAGAAAACTTCCTTATTTGTTTTGAAGTTGACAAAATATTTCCATCAGTCTAGTCTAAAGACTTATAGACTCAAGTGTAAAAGTATGACGAACTCCAAACTCTATTGTCAAAGTCTGAAGACTCAAGACTCAAGATTTAAAGTCTGCTCTCACTAATAATCTCTAGACCGACGAAGGAAAGTTTTATCCGATGAAGAAGACTTGTCCAGATGCGAGTATATCTTTAAGGATTTAGTTCGTACGATTGAAGAAGATTTCACAGTTGGAGAGAGCATCTCATGATCAATTATTCTTATTGATATCAATTCAAATAATAGATTTTTTGATTGGCGAAGTATACTTAGAATGTTATACTTATGAAAACCTAAATCTTAATTATATATGCGACAGGATTGGTGGGCTATCATCACATTCCTTAAATAAATCAAGATCTCCCTAATTGATTCTGTCCAACGGGTAGATTGGAAGAATTCCTTTGGAAGGTATCAACGGTTATGAAGGCGTGGAGGAGTATATAAGGGAGACGCTCAAGTTATTTGAGTGTGTGCGTGAAAGAAAAATTCCAAAATCTGAAGCTCTTAGTTCTTCGCCGTTTCATTTTGTCAAGCTTAAATTGTACTCAAAAGAGAGATTAAATATCTATGAGACATTGAGGAAATGTAGCAGAGTCTCTACACTATGAAATCAGGGACGTAAGATTGTAAAATCTCATTTGGTTCTTAGTGAAATCCAGCCAGTGGGCTGTCAATGCTGGAGAGTGAACGTAGGCTCATTCTAAGCCGAACCACTATAAACCTTGTATTTCAATTCCTTTTCTCTAATTCTTTACTTTAATTCGTAGCATTATATTATTATTTATAGTCGTTTACATCTTTAGTTTTTTATTCTTAGAAGTCGAATTAGTTTGTTAAATTTTTGCAAAAACTTCTTTGATCACCTATTCACCCCCCTTTAGGTGCTCTTACTAGCCCTATTAGACTCATCATTTGAAGAATTTTCGGCAAGTTTGGGATTTTTATAGAAAATCGATACAAACGTTTTGGAAAACGAACGGAAATTCGGACCGGCCAAATTGAGGGGAGTTTTGACTTCCAAGCTGAGCTATTTGGTAAAGGGGACTTGCAGAAACGATATGGGCTTTTTCTTCTACAAAATTGGACATCAAATTGAGGAATTTGATAAAGAAATTGAAGCCTAAAATTTATGAAATTCGGAGCTTGATGGGGGTGCAACTTTAAGGCATCAAAATTTGTTATTTGTGGGTTATTAATTGCAAGAAAGAATTGGAGGATAAAGGGGATATACATGTGGGCTTGTGGGGACCTAAACAATGATGAAAATAGATATTTCTATTTGACTTTTGGCCCCTCATCCTCAGCTTCTCCAGCACGTTAACCAGCCGCCCCTCCTTCTTCGCACGTCGTCCTCGCCGATTCCCCCTTCTGCTCTTGCTTTTCCTTCATTTTCCTTCGAACCTGCAGCTTCACTGAATTTCCCCAGCTCTGCCGCACGTTCTCCACATTCTCTCTCGCCCCAACGTCCGCGACACCTGCCCACCTCCCACCGTCAACCGAGCCAAACCCCAGCAAGAAAAGAAGCCCATCGTTGACTGCCGTGCGTCTCTGCCTCAAGATCGAAGACTGCTATTTCCCTTTCGCTGCCTCATGCCCCCACGGTCTCTCTCCACGTCACTTTTCCTCTTTCCCCTCCCTCTTCGAATTCTGCTGCCACTCGTCCGAAGAAAACAGCCCCACCGAGTCAACAATCCAGCACAACTCCCTCCTCGCAGTTGACTCCCATTCGGCCAGCAGCCCACCGCCCATGCACGGATCAACCGCAACCTCACTCGAAGCCGCAAAAAAAAAAAATCCAGCCAGCTTTGTGGCCGATTTCAGTTCAGCCCAGTCTCCATTTGGTGTCGCTGCTTTGGTGTTTTTCGGCCGCCGTTGCCGTGGACTTACCGGCTCGTTAATCCAGTGAGTTTACCGACTAAACTCTGCTTAGGAAGTTAATTATCCATAGGGGGTAATTAGTTTAAGTTAAGCTTAGGTTTAGGTGGTTAGTTAGATTATATTAGTAATTTAATTAGTCAATTTTGCATGTTAGGTTGTTAAATTAGATTAATTAGAGATTAGATAGGTTGTATTAATTATCTAAATTGGTTTGGAAATATTTCGGGCCCGTTTCGGTATTTAATTTAGCATTTTCGGCTTAGGTTTATATTTTTGGCATTTATCGGTATTTAATTAATTAATTTTGGTAATTATTTAATTATTTATTATTTTCCAAAAATTAGACTAGGATAGCCGATGACTGGAATTTCGTGCTGATTGCCATGGTGTGATCGATTTATTTAATTAAGTGCTATATTGTGCAATTTGAATTTAAGTTGTAATTTTGGATAATTATCCCAAAATTGAATAATTTCAGTAATTAATCAGAAATTACCAGGGCGTCGGTTTACAACGCCAAAAATGTTTTGATACTGTATAAATAGTGGGATTTTCTAAAATAAAGTTATTATATTTTTGGTTCAGGTTGACCATGTATCCACACACGATTATTTTTATTGGGTACATTTCTACATGATGAAATTAGGCCAAGTTTGGTATTTAATTGAGGAATTGATGTGCAAAGCACAAGATTCTTGTCTAGGAGTAATTTATTGTTGTTCAGCTTAGGTGAGCAATATAGATCTATAACAGCTTCGGAGAGCATTAACACTAATATAGATATTTAGCAGCTTCGGTGAGCAATAATACTTTAGTAGCTTCAGTGAGCACTATAGATATTAGCTTCGATGAGCAAATGTTATCTAGCAGCTTCTGTGAACAATAATTGATATAGCAGCTTTAGTGAGCAATTTAGACATCAGCTTTGGTGAGCAATGTTATATGAATATATCTATCAATTTCGGTGAGCTAGACCATCTATCTCAGCTTAGGTGAGCAGTGTTCAAATCGATAGAATTTATGGATGGTATCGATGGTATGGAGTCGAATGAGTCGACTGATTGATGGTTGAATGGATTGACTGAGAAATAGTCTTGATAGTATGGAGTCGATTGGATTGATAGATCGATGACTCAATTTGATTTGATTCAATTGAAATGATTGGGTGATTTTATAAATTGTACTGACTTGTAGGAAGGATCTAAGGCAAAGATAAGCCTTATGACTTGTGTTTGTGCTTAGGTAGCCCTTGGGGCGTATTTCTTTCCTAGTTGGAGTTTAGGGGGTAAACTTGCTGAGACATTATCTCACTTCGTTGTGGGATAACAATTTCAGATCCCTAGGGTGAAGAACCTCGGAGCTTGCAGCGGATGGGTTAGGAGCATGGATGGCTCAGAAGTTCTTTTCGAAGATAGATTTCCTGTACTTAAATTCTAGAGTTGACCTCTGTTTGTTAACCGGATTGTGGTTTTTAATAATGTGTTGATTGAAAAATTGTGGCTCTACTTTCCTATACCATCTTTGTGTTGTCTGGGGATTATTTATTTGTTTCTACATGTGCATAAATATTGAATGGGTCGGCGATGCGTCCTGGGACATCCCTATTTATTCGACCAAGGAGGGATGGGCACGCACTTGGAGGATCGGGGCGTGACACTATGACAGTGACATAATTGTTGTCATAAGCCATTTCTACACCAAGAAAAAAATAATTACCTTTTGGGACCACATCCACAAAGAACAATAGACAATTACAGATGGTAGTCCCCCCACTCTCATGAACTTTATTAAAGAAAAAAGAAGAGGGAAAAGGGAAGAGATGCATATGTCAAGTCATTTACTAGAAAGATACCCTCCACGATAATAAGAGGTCCCCACATTGACAATATGCCCCTACATGACAGCCATTTTGATTATTTGTCTTCCCTTAAAATATTAACAAAAAAACAGAGGTCCCCACAACAAGCACAAGTCCTCACGACACCCATTTCAACACTTTGATTTAAAAAAAGATGACCGAGCGTCCTCATGACAACCACTCTAAGCATTTAAAATTGTCGTTACACATCACATTTCACATCTGACCCCTAAAAATCACCCTCGCACATCACAATATCACATCCAAGCTCTAAATGCACATTACAGTAGCATCGCTCTAAGTTACACATTATAATAACACCACATGTTCGAGATCGAGCCCTAATTTTCCCCTCGTTGAACCCAATATTTCGAGGCCGAGCCTTAAATTGCCAATCCAAACCCCCATTAGGGTTCTAGTACTGCTTCTAACCCCTAAATCGCACATCAAATTACCATCCAAGCCCTACATTTCTCGATTGACCTCCACATTTCTCCACTAAGCCCCAAATTTCCCATCGAAGCCCTAATAAATGAATTCGAGCCCTAATTTCATCATAAGGGAGGGGAAGAAAGGGCCAAAGTTGGATGATCGATGATGGTGAGCGGTGACAATGACCGACGACGGCTACTGATGACCACCTCTGGGCGTGAATGATGACAGAGAGAAAGGCCTCAGATTTAGTGTGAATGCAAGTGAATGGAGAGGAATGACGATGATTGGGTCTACTTAAGCAAAAACAACCTAAACGGTGTGATTTAGCACCAAGGAAAAATGACATCATTGAGGTCAGCCAAGCCAGCGTGGATGGATGACGTCATTTTTGTCGTCCACGTGTGTTTTTTTTTTTTAAATTGTCTCCTCAGTAAAAAATGTCACCGGAAAATGCCACATATGCAATTTGGCTGGATTTTCATGTTGTGGCACTTAACTGTACCTACTCCAATTTTGGTACTTAAGTATCACTTTCATAACTTTTGGCACTTAAGTGTCCCTTCGTGCCAAGTTTTGGCACTCTAGGTGTCCCGATGTCAAAAAATTTGTGATTTATACAAAACATTCCTATTCTTTATTCCAGGGATAGAAATTTTGTATAATTATGAAACATGTTGTTTTACTTAGAAAATGTTCTAGGGAATAGAAATAGAAAAAAAATATTTCTAAAAAGAAATTGTTCCTCATAACAAAAATGTTACTGAATGCACCCTTATGTTACTATGGATGTAACCTTTGTAGATTCTTAACTTTTTCTTTTTTGTTCATTTTTTTGGTATCCAATCATCCCTTTCAAGGGAGATACAAGAAGAAAGGAAGAATTGATTGGAGTGTGGCGGCATCATGATAGTGGTTGGGTTGGTGGCTGGGCAAGCCCCAATAGTGCCGTAGAGGTTGGGCAAGTGGTGCCAGAGGTTAGGCAGGTCTTGAAAGGGGATGAGCAACTCATACAGGGATAGGATGTGCAAGAATAATTTTGCCCCTCTCTAGTACCTAACTCATCTTCTGAGAATACTCCTGAGGTAATTTCTCCTACCACATCTTGTAATCTTGATGATTCAAATATATCTCTTAGATCTAAGTTACCTATTAGGCATAATCATGGCAAGCCCCCAAACCAGTACTCACCAAATGTGGAGGAAATGAGATCAAAATATCCCATTTCAAACAATGTGTCGATAAGGAGTTTGTCAGAGCCATTGAAGTCATTTGTGTCTAATGTGTCTTTACTTCAAGTTCATAATGGGACATGAGAAGCCTTAGAAGACCCAAAGTGGGTTCAGGTGATAAAAGTGGAAACAAAAGCGTTATAGAAAAACAAAATTTGTTGGCTTGTGAGATGGCCTGAAGGGGAAAAGAAATTTGATGTACACAAAATGACTTTAAACTTGGAGGCTTGTGGGATTGCCTGGTAGACCATAGGTTTTAGCTTATCATATTTCAATCTGAATCTGGACGACGAAATGCAACCAAAAAACATTATGGCCTTGAGGTTTTCTATTTCATTTTGCAAAAATGCCTAATGAATTGGGATCTCTTTTGGCTAAACCATTTTGGGGAAGTGGATCGTTCGCAATAGAAAGGAGGAGTTTTGATAGAATGATATTACAAGGCTTCCTAAGTGTGTCTTAGGGTGGACAATGCCCGATACGGTCCTTTTGCAAGATATGAGGTGAAAAAATGAATTACAAAGAGAATGTAAATAGGACTTGACTATGACATGCCTAAAGTAATATATAGGTATTAATTGGCACGAATTAACATCATTTCATCATAATTACATTATTTAGTATAGGCTTACAATACAACCTAGAAGGGGGTTGAATATGTCGTATGTGGATTATGAAATTCTTTCGTGGAATATAAGTCAACAGAACTAAGTGAAGATTATGAAAAATATGTGCTGGAGATATGGACTGTGGATTGTGAATGTGTGATGCTAGCAAGTCGTCACTAAGATTTCTATTTTTAATTTCTGTACATGCAATTTGATGAAGCATGAAACAACAAAGAAATAGGTTGGTACCTAACCACCCACCTAATTCATCCTATGTTTTCAGATAGAAAGGCAAAAAAAAAAAAAAGAGAACAAAGAAGATAAACTTAATGTATCTCGTAAACCTATGTATTCTCAACAAACAAAAAAGCCAAAAAGAAGCCGATACATCGCAATGCAGAGTAACAGAAATTATGTGCTCACTGTTGCTCTCATCCCCGTGAACCGACTCAATGTGTCTTTTCAAGGGGACTTGCAGTTGCCAAGCAGAAGGATTCGAGCTGAGGTTCAATGAAGTCCACCTTATCATCCTCACGGGAACGCCTGCTCCCGGCTTTAGAGGAGAGCAGAGTCAATCTCTCTACATGATGGGACCATCATCCCAAGTGTCTGGAGGTCCATAATATAAGTATTGTGTCGGGTACTTTTCATACGTATATTAGGTTCTCTAAACCGGCATATCATTTCATGGTCATCCAAAATATGAATTTTCCATAACCAATAGATATTATCTCCTCTTTACATAGTTTGCCATTCGATATCATGTAGGAATATTCCACCTAACTTAATTCAATCATAGTATTGCTTTCTCATGGGTCAGTCTCAAATTTCATGCCCTTTCACTATCATATACGTATATGTGATGAGAATCGTTCGCTGACTTGGGGTCCGCCTTCAACTAAAATGACAGCCCACCTACCTATGTACATCTAAACTAAGTAGAGAAGCCAATGTCTGGGATGAGTTTCGCGGCCTATTATAACCTTACGAACTTTATAATATTTTGATTTGGCAGTTCATGGTTAAGTGGTGCTCCAGTCAAATTTACCCCAAATTGAATTTCCATTCTTGTAATCCGGCTAAGGCATTAAAGCTTTTTAAATTGGAAAATCTAAAAAAGTGGTCCATGTTATTTTTGGCAATTCATGCCAACAATTTCTGACCAAAATTGGTCGGAATTACTAAATTGCAAAATTATCAAAAGGTTTTCGATTAAAGTGGCAAAATTAAAAAGTTTAGAATTGAATTGGCCACCACACAATAGGGTTGTTGCTTTTTGGATAATTATTAGGGTGCTCGAGTCAATTTTATACTAGATTAATCTATTCTGCCAATCCTTAAAGCATTTTGGCTAGGAAAATTGTCGAAAAAGCTCTAAACCTATTGCATTTTTTTTCCAATTTAGTCTAAACCTTTTAAGTATGCCAATTGAGTCTATCCGACAAATTTTGACCAGAAATCGTTGATAGAGATGCCAACCATCTTGATGGCATGACCAATGCTAAAGTGGTGAATTTTTAATTATTATAATATTTTTGAATATCTTTATTTTTATCTTTAATTTTTTTCCCTTCCCTTCCTCCTCTAATCGATCTCCTGGCTTTGCTAAGGCCTGGTGACTGGTTAGAGGCCAAGGCCAGTAAGGTTGACCTTGTTGACCTCTAGCAAGGGTGAGGTCGACCTTGCCAAAGGCAGGCAAGGCTAGCCATCACTAATAGTCAGTGGGGCAAGCTTCGCTAAAGGCGAGTGAGGTCAACCTCATTGGCTCTAGCTTGTCACCAAGGCCTAGCAAGAGGAAGAAGAAATGAAAAAAAAAAAAAAAAAAAAAAAAAGAGAAAGAATAGAGAAATAAAAGAGAAATAAAAAAAATTGAAAAGAAATTAAAACATTTAAAAATTGTCCACATCAATACAAGCCATGCCATGTAAGGCGATTAGAGTCCACATTAACGATTTCCTGCTAAAATTGGTCAAATTGATTCAATTGGGAAACATGCAAAATATTTAAGATTCAATTAGCATTACTAAAAGATTTATAATCAAATTGGCAAAAATGAAATTAGTTTAGGATTTTTTAGATAAATTTCTCCATTTTGGCTAGGTTTGACTGTCAAATTAGTGTGATTTGCTCTCGACTTGATACGATGAGTGAAACTAGAGCTGCTGTAAAATTTCTTGAGAGATCATGGGAGAGTTATTTACAACAATAGAGTGAAGGCATGATAGAAATTCAACTCGTCTTAACATAATTTCTGCAACAATTATATTAATTAGGTAGGGTTTCTCTTATGTTTGCCAATAAAGAAAGCATGTGATAACTAAACCAGAAAGAAAGAATTTCCCGTGATTATCTGCATTATTCTATTAGCCCTATCGGCATGGTTGGTAATATGCCCACGTTGATTGAACTCAATCTTCAATTTAGGTTCACGCAGGATAAGCCACATCGTGAACGGGGCATCACTTTATCATCCTATTCCAATGTGAACTATCAAAGATTTAACCATACGTATCTTTATAGGTATGCCATCTATAACACATGCACATGTGTGCACATGTACCCAGTACAGATTGCTCGCGTGTTCAATGCGTGCATGTTATTCGATTATAGTTCATGCAAAATAGCGCAAGAATTGGCGATAGAACAAATACAAACATAAATTGCGCCAGTCATAAACTAATTGATTTATTTTCAGATTCCTTTTGATGATGATTGCTCATCACGAGCCAACTGTGCATGGCCAAAAAAAAAGAAAAAATTCCTGAAGTTACATTATCATCTGAAGGAAAAAAAAAATCGATGGAATAAACTTGGTCTACGCTGAAGTGATGGTTATTTCAGAATGACCAAACTTGCTCCACATATGATGGACGAGGAGAGAACCTAGGTCATGAGCTTAAGCCATCCAAGCGGAGTTAAACAGCTTGTGAAGTCTTTCTACTGAGGTAATTGGGCGGTGGGTGACGGCTAAATGCCACCTTCGCTGCACGAGACAGCCCCTGGCTTTTAAGAAGTCAGGTCGTGTGTTCATCTTCTTCATTCTCTCTCGGACCCTGAAATTTTGGTACATGACTATTATTAATGAAGTGTATGGTGTGAAACCGTTCTATTCACCGGCTAAATAGGCCAATAAAGTTCATTACAACAAAGAACTAGCTAGAGAAGCTTGAATGAATGTAGCTAATTGATGAAGTTCCTAACAAAGTGACAAAAGATCTACAAATGGAAGTTCCTTATGTCTTACCCGTTGCCTCGATCGGATGGCCTCCTTGTGGGAAGACTTCATGTAGGGCGCGCTTAGCGTCTGACAGAAACAAATTATCGGGTCAGCGCTTAATTAAGAAAATCATTTATAGAGAATAACTCTGTTTTTTGGAGAGTGTGGCCTGTAGCGTTTGCAATTCAAAAAATCAAGTCATTTCCATACTGACGCCATCAAATCATTGGTGTGACATTGTTTACGTCACAAAATTTGGACACACCATGCTTGTCTGGCTTCACCATCAAGGGAAAAAAAATGTAAATGGTAGAATAGATCAAGGTCCTTCTTTTGGAGGTAAGCTGAACTGGATGATAAATTGTTGGCGCCAAAATTGGCTCATTGGGCCTAGAACAAAAGGAAAGCCCATAAGGCTAAGTTTGAAATAAAGCAACCGGTTATCAGAGATATCAAGGATTCGGAATCAAAAACTGTTCAAAAAGCAAAGAAATAAGAATGGAGGCGGTTTCAAAAGCTTGGTGCCGATAATACTATGGATAAGGTACAGTTATTGGCACGGTATCAAAGTCTCCAAAAGAGATTTGAAATTGAAGATATAATTGCCAAACAGAGGTTATTTGTAAAATTAGCCATAAATAGCCAAAGAGGCACAATTGTAAGGGATCCTTATGACAATCAACAATCACAAACACACTTGTTTTTTGGCTATTTTTTTCTTTATATCGCAAGTTTTTATCTCCTATTTATCCTTTATTTTATTACCCGTAGAGTAGAATTAGTCACTTCCTTTCTGAAACAGCATAGAACCCAATTTACACAAAAAGCCAGAGATTTGCTTCTTCAGTGAAAAATATTTGCTAGGTTAGTTTATTGACAAACACAAATTGAGAGATCTTAATTTGAACAGATGATCAGAATCGAGTAGCTAAATAAAGAAACTACCTATATGCTCTCCCTGTATGTGTGTGCTCTCTCTTTAGATTTCCCTCGCCCATGCAACCATCCACCACTGCCAAGATAACACATGGTTGAAGCAGAGGTTGCAACAAGATGGAGACATTCGAGGTTGCAATTAGACTCGTTGAATGGACCAATCGGGTTGGGTGAAAAATGGTCCAACCTAAATTAACCCATTTTTATATAATATAAATTTAGTAATTCACCCCTAACCTAATGCATACACAACTCATAACCGATCTATATTGCTGAAACACTCCCATATTTAAACAAATCTATGAAAACTCATACCTAATATCAAGTGAGGATAAGAGAGAGTAAACGGAGAGTCATAGAGATGGATAGGTTTGAGTAAGTTGTGAACCCATTTAACACCCATATTATTTTGTATTTTATTATTCCAAACCATTTATAACCTATTTACTAAATATAATTAAACCCTATAACAACTTAGGTTTTGAAATGGCTCCACGACCCATTTTGACAAGTCTAGTTGCAATAAACTCATTCGCCTTCCCCCTCTTGCTTATAGAAAACTATAAGTACTCAATACTTAAATATGAGAAGAAGTATAGCTCGAGTCCCAAAACTTGGCACGAGGGGACACTTAAGTACTAAAAGTTAAGGAAAGTTGTAACATCCTTGATTATGACCCCGTAAGGATCAACCATAAAGTCCTAAAAAGATCGATCATGAGCCATTAGCCATCGATCGGTTTGATCGGCAATGAATTGTGGATCGGTCATGATCTGATAGACCGACCGACCGACTGACCGATCACGAATTGGTCAAGGTATCAATCATGAATTTTCTACTGAATACCAATGCAATAGGATCATCAGCTCATAAAATGATTTTTTTATCATGAGAATTGGTCACGGGATGATTTGAATCTATGAATGGTCATACGTTGATCTGACCGATCGTAGTTTCCGGTTGCGGGTGATTCTGCTTGGTTATGCACCAATACACAAACGATTCGAATTGATCAAATGTGATCGTTTTCCAACAAAAAATGTATCATCACTTATTTAATTCTTAGTGATCAGAACAAAATCTCGAATTGGTGATGTCCGATCATTGACTGGTAAGACACCAACCATGAATCTTATCGGCGGATCGGGTGCCGACTGGAATGAGCCCTGGGATAGACCCGGCTTCCATCACAAATTCTAAGGTCCATGAGTGTCTTGGCTTAGTGCTAGGTGATTGATAGCCTTAGGACAACCGAGCCTCTTAGCCAACCGACCGTCCAAAGGAACGGTTTGGGAAAATATAGGGCGTAATGGCCGAATCTCTAGCGTACATGATATGACTTTTTGAGGTGTACCTAATGATCCCTTCTCCAACCCTAGAACCAACTTGGATGATAGAATTCTCTAGACCACCTTATTAATGAAGAAAAAGACAAAGTAAGGAAAATTCTAGAAACCCCTCATTAAATGAAGGAGTGAGTTGTTCTTTGAATAGTCAAAAGTCATGATGGTGGCCAAAATATCTTTGAAGATTCTAAAAAAAGGTGGCACATATGTAGACAAGTTAGATAGTGATATACGAGCCCTCATTAATAACCAAATGTTCTAAAATTGTCGAGTTGGCAACTATAGCACAATTATTGTCAAACTTCATTAAATGTCCATTAAATGCAGCATACAGGTGGACCAATAGAAGATCGAAAAGCGGGCCATCATCGATAACACCTAGGAGCTTAGATGGCCAAGCAAGGTCTTTAGCCATGACAACTCACTTTCTAGGTGTAATTATAAGGCAAAATAGACTTGTCACCCAAGGACTTTAGGTGGGACACTTGGAAAAACTAGAGTGGACCATTTGGTTAGGTAATGATGGCTTGAGATTTTCCTTGGAGAAGAAGTTAGTAATTCATGCTTAGGTGTCCTCTAGAATCTTAGGTTATGATGAGCCTAAATGATAGCCTTGGTGAACAAGCCAAAGACCAACCAATCAAGAGAAGACATTAGGCATCAAGAGGCTTATGTTTCTCCTAGGGCCATAGGCACATCATAAGCCTAAAGTGAGCCTTGAAGGGTAAATAAATAGATGGACCAATCACAATCAAACACAAATAAGTGCAGGTGCCAACTAAAGAGACTAGATAGACCAACTCATTTTTTAGGCTTAAGCATGAGATTGATACCAATAATTGAAGAGGAGGAGACCTATAAATAAGAGAATGCATCCTCACATTTTGGAGACTTAGTCATTCTCTCATTTCCTTTTGCTTTCTCTCCTCTCTTTCACATCCTTCTCCTCCAAACTGCCTTAGGAGCCATCTGGTCACTAAAGGAGCATCTTGGAGCTAGGTTCAAAAGTTGTAAGTAGTATCTCTAACTCTTGGCTAGGGCAATAGACTACATCATCGAGTTTAATGGTGTGTTCACCTGTCTAAGCCGTATGTATGTTACAATGTTCTTTTGTGTGTTTACTTATGTTTGAATGCTTGAGTGTGTTCATGTGACATTCCGATTTTCCAATTCTATTTTTAATAAATTGAGATGGACATTTCATCTTTGCACATATAGTTCTTTTCCTTGAGTCGGCCACTCATGTGAAAACTAGTCTATCAGGTGAAGCCGTTAAGAAATTCTAATGCATCAAACTCGAGAATTTGACCAAGAAGCAACCTTTCGACTGAGCTAATCTGTAAGGGTCATTACGGCACATTTAAAAATCAACTAAAGATTGGAGATAGGTTGACTCGACAGAGGCATGTGATTAAGTGTGGGTGATTTCACCAGATCGCACAATTCTTGTCGATCGGCACTGGATTGGCTTTTATGTCGTTTGGGTGCCCTGTATCCATATTTGAAACCTTGAGATTACCACGACAACTAAGAGTCGCCAATGTGTCAAAGATGTACATTGTGGCTTGAAATTGATCAACCACAGGTCAAATACATGAAAATTTCTAAAAGCTACCCGATAGATTAGGACGCGCTAGTATCGTGCCAAAGTGAAATTAACCATAAAATTGAAAGTGAATTCAAAAATTGGAAGTCTAGTGTGTCACAAATCATTTTAGGAACATTGACTCATCATCGGAATATTTTTTATGCAAACCGAGTTTTTCAGCAAAATAATCAAAGTATGGTTAATTTGGTTCAGAAAATTGGTAGGCCCGCTTTTGGTCGTACTTTTGAGATCTAAGATGGTTCTATGGTCAAGTGATTATGTGAAATAAAGTGTGGTGACATTGGATTAATTTTATGGACTTCAATTTTGTTCAATTAGAAGAGAATTGAAGAATTTGATGTATAAGATTTCATGCCACGGCGGAAAAAGAAATTCCATCCATTGGAATAAGGTTGTGGGAGATTGAGATAGTGGGGTGTGACATCATCAAGTGATGTCATGGTGGGGCTTGTATGGCTAGGATCTTGACAAGTGGAGGGTGGATATTAGCTCTTGGAAGGTGGGACATCACTTCACCCATCTCCATCATCTTCAAGCTTGAGTCTTCTTGGAGTTTGAAAGAAGAGAGAGAGAGGGGAGCTCGACCAACCGGAAGCCAGTCGAGCCTGACGCCCTTCGCTTGCTCGACGTCACCGCACGTCGCCGTAGCCATTGCCGTCACTGTCGTTGCCCGCCCGCATGTGAAGGCCCGTGCGTGCCTCGCCGGCCAGTCGTCATGCCGTCTCTGCTCAAGCCTCTAGCCGTCGTCTCTCCCTTGTTAGTTGCTATTCCTGGTTGCCAGCCACCACCGAAGATCCTCGCCGTCGTCGTCGCCGCTCACCTGCGCGCTTGACCAGCTCGCCACTCACCAGCTGCAGCTCCACCTTCGTCCGCGCGTCCCAACTCCATCGTCCACTATCGCCTAGCTGCTGCTCGACGTCGCTACACATTGCTGGAAGTCCCGCCTAGCCGCCATAAGCCACCGCCTAAATTGCCGCCCCTCTCCTCTGCCCATTTTGACCCAAACCAGTGTCAGATCCACCCTCCTTCGGCCCAAAAACCATAGCTGAAAAATCGGTATTCCAACTCAATTTTAGTCTATTTTGGCCGGCCTCTTGACCTCGGAAGCTTGGCTCGCCTTGAGGAAAGTCAATCCCCGTTGCGTCCCCGTCGTTTGGGACCACTCAGCTCACTAATCGGGTGAGTTTAGCTCACTAAATCTCGATTAGGGGTTTAATTATGCTAAGGGAAGTTTAGTTTATGTTAAGTGTTATTAGGTGGTTTGTTTAATTTATTTAAATGTGATTAGATTAAAGGGTGTGATTAGTTTAGGGTTTGTTTATTTAAAGTTAAATGGATGGTTTTGTTAGTTTAATGATGATTTGACTTCAATATATAATTTCGAAATATAATTTTGAATTATATATGTATTTCGAAATTATTTAATTATTTAATAATATATTATATTACCAAAATTATTAAAATATTGTTATTTAATTAATTTTCGGAATAAAATTAATTATTTAATAAATTCCAAAAAATTATTTCAGGACTTTATTTTCTTAGAATTTCGTGCTGATCACTCTTGTGCATTCAGATTATTAATTTGATGGTTGGATTTTGCAAATTGAATGTTGATTGCGAAAAATGTGGATTTAGTCAGAAAAATCCCGGGTATTGAGTTTGGCACCAAAATTGGATTTTTATAGATTACTATTGTAATGGGAGCATTTGAGGGAATTGCAAAGTGTCCGAGGGCCAGTATTGAATTATCGTGTGTTGGCTGAAAGACTCAATTGCAGTAGTGGCTAGGCCAGCTGGACCTATATTCCTTTAGAAACGCCATCAACATAGTGACAAGGCTCGAGTCATAGTAGAGGCTAGGCCAATTGGATCCATGCTCCTTCAGGAACACCGTCGACGTAGTGACGAAGCCGTACTCCAAGGTGGGGAGGCGATGCCTGGTATTAATGTCAGTAGATAGTCGAATTGCAGGTAGGCTATGCCCTTGTGTGGCAGCGAATAACAATTGGAACGCATGCTGAGTGTTATTGATGTGCGAATTACGGGACAAAATTGTGTGGTATGGAATGGGACGTGTCATAATGATTTGGCCCTATAATTAGGACCCTTTTTTTCTTGATTGAATTGATAGATCGATGTGTGTCGGTAGGTTATGCATGTGTGAGCAATATTGTGATTGACAGAGACGTTCCAATTTATGTGTGAAATTGCTATATGACTATGGTTGTGATGAACTATGCTAACCTGCAGGAAGGAACTGAGGCAAGCTGAGTCCTCTATGTAGTGTGGCTAAGTCACCTTTGGGTGTATTTTCTTTCTAATAGGCATTTAAGGGGTTAAACTTGCTGAGACAATGTCTCACCCCGTTGTGGGCCAACATTTTCATGTCCCTAGTGGGCGAAGCGGCTAGATTGCTTTGGTTGGCCTTGAGGAGTTGCAGAGGTGAAGTCATGAGGATTGGAGAACGTGTTTGACTTGTAGGTCATAGGACAGTTCCTTTTTAAGAGCCAGTCTTTTGTAGACTTTTGGCTGTAGGCCTTCGTTTGTATCCGTTGATTTATGAAAGTGTTATGTCGTGGAATTGCTTCTTATTTTTCTATCTCATATTTCATTATCAAGGATTTTGTAATACGCTTCTGCGTGTGCATTTAAAATGAATGGGTCGGCGACGAGTGCCTGGGAACGTCGCATATTTGAATGACCATGGTGGGATGTTGACGCACTCGAGATTCAGGGCGTGACAGTTCACACCCCAGGACGAGGTCAAGGTTCGCTCGGCTTGGAATCGACGTCAAGTCACGATGGCCTAAGCATGCAACTCAAGCCACGAACCAAGAATCGTTCCCGACATATTTTTATAATATGATGTTGAGGGTCATGGCACACTCACTTGAATGAGCACGCCTTCGGGCCTTATATGCATTGGCTAAAATGAAAGATGAAGAACCGATTTGTGTGATGCACTTATATGATGCACCTAAAGAGGAAAAAGCGCCCGTCGCCACACAACATTGGCAGCAATACCTCGTTCTTTGAATGAAATGCCTTGGTTGAGTCAAGATTCTTGGATTTGAGCTCGGATGCCTTAAGTAAGCTAGCCCTTGGATACCCTGGTTGAAATCGGATGCTTTGGTGAGCTAGCACCAAGATGCCTTAGTTGAGCCGGGATGCCTTGGTTGACGATAAATGAATTTGCATAAGTGTCGGTTTATGCATAAGCATAATATGTTGATATGTTCATTGACAAGTAGAAGGTAAGCATGCATTGAAATATGTTGTAATGGACATCTGCATGTAGTTGATGTATAGCAATAAATTTACTAATGATCCGCCATTGATATTGCATTGCGAGTATTGTGTCTACTAGATTTTGACAATGAGATGTATTCCTAGTAGAGAATTAAGGGTTTTACTTACTAAGTCCAAAACTCACCCTGTTGTTTTTTAGATTGTAGGTATGGAGGGGTTGCAATCTTGATAAAGGAGCTAAAATTTACCCCGACCTTTTTTAGTATAGTGTTAGCTATATGCCCTAAAGCAACCATGTAATAGTTATATGTTAGGGATTATTTAATGGCAAATAAGTTTTCCCACTCATTGGCCAATTTATAAGAATGAGGTCCATAAGATCATCTACGATTGAACCCATTCTTAAAGTTCTAAGAATATGTGTGATAGGTTATAGTTATGCCGAATCTTTAAACAGTTCCCGATTGATGAATCATTGAGAGGATATTGATGATCCTATTGAGACCGGTGTGTTCTTAAGCTTCACTTTAGTATTGGATACTTGAGGGGATGATGAGTCACAAGTCATTAGGTACTGTGATATTCGAGCTAAAACACAAGTGCTTGTCTTGGACAAGTTTACTGAACATGACATGCATAGAACGATTGGCGACATAGAAGCTTTTTAGTGGGGTCAATGTCTAATCGTCCATGCTTTGGTTAGGTGTAAAGATCCTTAGACTTGGGGGACGATGCTGACTTGTGTATTGGATGGTTATGGTTCATAAGTGCACATATTGACACTTTGTCGAATCGTCTTTGTACTTGATGGTCATAGTTTGTTCATATACGAAGCCACATGTGTGCGCAATATGGGATCTGTCTTCTTGTTATACAAGATTGATGTCCTATGTGATCTAATCATGACATTATATTGAAATCCTCAGCTGGGATTATAACCGAGAATAAATGGTTCATATCTCGAAGAATACATGTCAATTAGATTTGAGCATATGATTGAATTAGTGGCTTGACCAATAGTTCCATGGCCTTTGTTCGATCGGGACATGGTAAGACAGAATGATTGAATTACATTGTCCCCAAAGTTGACAAGTCCATTATCTTCTGAGCCATTTCACACTATATGGGTAGTCATGATATATTGCCAGATGTCACTCATGGTTTGCAAGAACAAGAGATTGATCTAGACAGTCAATTCTCTTAGTTGTGTTAATGTGTTAGTACAAGTCCTGCTGCTAGCTTAGTGATAAACCTAGGGATGTCACATACCATAACCAATTAGAATAACGTTTGAATGAGAGAGAGAATACTGCAAATGTGTTTGCAATTGAGCCAATCAAATTGAGTCGTGCTAGAAATAAAAGTTCTGATGAAGGGGTATCGGAGTTTACAAACTCTAAAACGGGTTTCAGACTTTATGGCCGAATCAAAGCTCTGAAGCGTGTTCAGATTTAATGACTAAATTAATAATCTGGAGTGAGTTTAGAATTAATAGTTGTGTTAATGATCTGAAGTGAGCTCAAAGTTAATCGCATCATTAATGATCTAAAGTAAGTTCAGAATTAATAGCCAAATCTTTGAAATAGTTTCAGACTTAATGGCTAAATTAAAGATTTGAAATGTTTTTTAGATGTAATGGTCACATTAAGTTTTGAAACGGTTTCAGAACTTAACGGTCACATTAATAATTTGAAACGGTTACAGAATAAATTGGTAATTTAATGATCTGAAACAGTTTCAGATTAATGATTAATTAATGCTCTGAAACAGTTTCAGAAGTAACGACCAAATTAATTATTTGTGACAGTTACAAAGTTAATACGCAAAATAAAGACATGTAATAGTTACAAATAAATGTCCGGAATAATACTTTATAACAGTTATAGAGTTAATGCTCGAATTAGTATCTGTAATGGTATTAGAACTTACGGCCAAATTAATTCTAAAATGGTTTAGAGTTAATGCGTCGATATAAATGTGATATGCACTGTCTATAAAAGATAATACAGAAAGCAGATCACTGGATGATGGACGATCGACAACCGACAATCGATAAATTGAGAGGCTGATACTAATCAACAAAACACTCACACGAGAGCAAATGCTAGCACAATTACAATTGTGAGATCTCTCAATTTCTCTCTTTTGTTCAACGAGAGAATTGGTAGTGTGTTTGAACTAGAGGCCCAACACTTGTGGAGTTGGATCTAAAGAATGTCAGAGCTTGTGAAGAGATCAGACATTCTACATCTGAAGAACGTCATAACCAATATTACCAGAAGGCGTTAGATGTTCATGGTCGAGAATCCAAGAATATCATAACTGGTGTTACAAGAAGGCGTCAAACGTTCGCAGTCAGAGTCTGAAGAACGTAAGAACTACTATTATGAGGACATCGGATGTTCATGCTCAGAACCTAAAGAAACTTCTGAACCAAATTTTGGAGTACAATACAAGGTTAATATGATTAGCCCCTTTAGCTCTTTTATGTGTTTTTGTCAAAATGCACGTAAATGCTATGGAAACACATGTATAAGTGTTTTTACTTCTACTGCAATAAAACATTTGATCTTAATTTACTTATGCATGTATACTTGTTTATCGAAACAAACACTAACACATAAGGCATGTAATGACTGTAAATATAACGACCAATGACAAAAGGGGCTTGTAAATATAATTGATGCATTTGTATGTTTTTAAATGGTTGTTTTTTTGGATGCTGGTTGTTGTTTCGGTGTTGTTTGTAACGCTTTCACATGTGCCTAGTGAAAAGATTTAAAAAAAAAAATGGGATGGCAACGTGCCTAGGACGTCGCAAAAATAACCCTTGCTACTTGTTGATATAGCTAGTACGATTACCTAGAGGGGGGTGAATAGGTATAAAAGATTTTTCTTTTGATAATTACACACTATTTAGATAAATAAACGATTTGCAGCAATTAAGAAAAACAATCGTAAGGCGAGTAAGGGAAAGAGAGAATTAGACACGAGGTTTATAGTGGTTCGGCTTGTGTCAAGCCTACGTCCACTCTTTCGCACCGATGACCAATTGGCTGGATTCCACTATGAACAAAGAGATGTTACGGTGATGATCTTCCTTGACTTCTTGGTGTAGACGATCTTCCACACTCTCAAGGTGTCACTAGAAATGAACACTCTCTGTGTTTACAATTTCGCTCAAAATGGTCTCGACTAATAATCAAGGATCTTGAGGACTACGGAATTTTTCTATCAATCACACTCTCTAAAACAACTGGAATGTCTTCATTTTATACTCCTTTATGCCATCATAGCCGTTGGCACTTACCAAAGGAATTCCTCCAATCTACCCGTTGGACGGAATCAATTACGAAGATCATTCGAGCTATTTAAGGAGTCTCGGCGATAGCCCATCAATCTGTTCGCCCATACAATCGGGATCTTGGTTTCCAAGAATAGAACATTCCAAGAATACTTCGACAACCATCGGATCTTTAATCGATCTAGATAAGAAGCAGGACAAAGACTCCGAGATGTTTATCCAACCAAGGGATCTTTTCCAGAGGATAGGATCGAATCCTCAACCATAAGCTTCGACTGGATTTCCTTTGCTCTTTGGAATAGAAAGGCGTCGGTGAGAATAGTCTTGAGTCTAGAGTCTTGAGTCTTGAGTCTTGAGTCTTGAGTCTTGAGTCTTGAGTCTTGAGTCTTGAGATAATAAAGTCTTGAGACTTTAATCTTCGGTCTCCGAATATCCAGACTTAGACTGATAGAAACGTTTTGTCAGCTTCAAAAGACTCTGGAAAGATTTCTCCAACAATCTCCCCCTTTTTGATGGTGACAAAACTTCCTTGTAGATTTGAACAACTTTGACTGCAAAAACATTTCTCAAGCAATATGGCTAACTCACAAATATTAATAAAACAACCACATTCTCGCATCCACAAAGCAAATTGGTTAGTCTTTCGTGAGTAATACCATAAAACAACACTTGATATGAACGCAACCGAGTCAAGCATTTAAATCCACAAAGTCAAGAGTACTCAAGTCAAACTCAAAAAAATGACTACACATAACCACAAATTCAAAGATTAAAAGAT
Organism: Eucalyptus brandiana; assembly: GCA_014182725.1. Taxonomy (NCBI): domain Eukaryota; kingdom Viridiplantae; phylum Streptophyta; class Magnoliopsida; order Myrtales; family Myrtaceae; genus Eucalyptus; species Eucalyptus brandiana. The sequence goes on along the minus strand of CM024672.1, from coordinate 34,563,874 downwards.
AAAATGATGTTTGAAGGTTGATGGTGTTGATTGTTCAAATTGATTCTCCCCCTTTTTGTCATCATGAAAAAGTGAGAAAGGGATCAAGTGCGCTTGGGAATGCGAACGATTTGGAAATCTCCCATAGACTGGACTAAGCCTTCTAGCCTCTTCAAGTCTTCCCTTAACCGAGCTACCTCCTCTCCTTTTGCATTTGCTTGAAGTTGTAGAGCGAGGTCTTTCATTTGTCCTCCAGGGTAACTGAAGATTCTTGGCCAGCATTCTTGATGGATTGAATCTCATAGTCTAGAGCAAAAATCTGTCCCCGCATATCCATAAGAATATCAATAATACGACGAAAATCTGCTGAGTTATCCGTCGTGTACTTGCATCGGCCTTTTCGAGATGGAGTGAATGCGGACGTTGTAGCTTCCGTGAAATCATGCAGATTTGGGTTCGAAGTATCGTGTCCTTCTTCAGGCAATTTAGAAACCTGAACTTCTTCTGTCTCTGCTGGAGATGATCTCGGACCTTCACCTTTGTTGGCGGCATGTGGTGAAGACCTTTCTTGCTCGCCAACTCCCCTGTCTCTAGGACATCACAAGGAGAATAGTGATGATCATGTTCTTGATCTCCCTTATCTCCAGTCCGATCTGTTGTTCTTTCTCTCCTCCTCTCTCCTTTTCTCCTTCTTTCTCCTTTTCCGATCTTCTTCTCGATCTTTGCTTGCTCCTCTTCCTCTCTCTCGTTCTGTTGAAGTTACGTTGATCGAGGCACGTAACGTCCGGTTCTTGTTAAAGCAACGATTGTGGGATCCTCATCTTCTTCATCTTCATCCTCTAAGATGAGAGTCCTTTTCTTCTTCCTCGATGGGGTTCCAACAATTTCTTTTCCTTTTCTTTTTGAAGCGAGATGGGACGGGAGTCTTCACTTTGAATTTCTCCATTGCCTTTGCAAGCTCTTGTAAACGCATCTTCGTCAGCATCTTCAAACCTACCACCATCTTATCGCACGGTCGAACACAAAGTGAATGGGGCGGTTCAATATTCATGTGTCTAAAGATCTTGGTCACCAGACCGGGATAAGGCAATTGTCCCTTGTCTTTTGACACCGCTCGTACATATGGAAAAGAATCGTGTGCGGGAGAGAGAACTTCCTTTCGAGTTGATTGCATACATCAACTTTGCTTGAGAATAAGACACGAAGTCTTTGATGTAGACTTTGGTCCGAGACAGTTGATTACGATCTTATGAAGCACAATGTTGATTGCATTCATCTGGAATAGGTAACTCTCTTGTCGTGTCCCTATCCTTGACAAGATCCGTAGTAGTACGTGCGGGTGAGACTTTGATTGGAAGATAACGCCCTCGTTCAACTCCAACAATGTACGCCAACATATTCACATCTACCACGTAGACTTTGTCTCGAACATCGAATGAAATTCTATTCGCATCCAAAAAGCTCGAGATTTGAATAGAAATAAGCGGTTAAATGAGCGTACCCGTCCGTAGAGTCAGAGCAAAAATTCTCTAGTTGAAGCAAGTTCAACTTCTCTCTCAAGTTCATGTTGATGGCGTCTAGAAAATCAAAATCAACACTTCGAGGGTTTATCACCCCTCTTTTCAACGATCGCCATATACTTTCTCCTGTTCCTCGGATTTAAACAAATCCAATCGATTTCCTTTCGTCTTCGCTGCCACACCCATTCTCGGTTGAAACTCAAGGAACATTTTATCATCATCGTTCCCGTCAATTAAATTTTGTCCGTGGCACACGAGGATCACTTGGAATATTTGCAAGTGCATCCTCGCTTTTCCTTTCGGAGCAATTCCTAACTCCTCCATTTTCCGCAGAAAAAGATATTCATTTCCATAGTTCTTATCCTTAAGGAAATCGTCTATGTAATTCAAAGGTGTACCGGTGATTTTCAACGCACGATAAAGCTTGTAGATATAAGAGGGTTTTGGACTCTTACGGGGTCGGCGTCCTCGATTATCTCTTCTTCAAGATGATGACTTTCACCATGTGGGGTAGGAGGCGATGAATGACGTGGATGAGAACGAATCGGACTTTGTTGCCGACTTGAAAAGTCTTCCTCCTCGTAAGATCGAAGTGTATTGGTCCCTTCTCCATTCTTTGTGGACCCCGCTTGCTATTCTTGATGATTTCCTCGAAGAAGACATTCTTCTTTGTCGATTTGAGAGATTCCTTCGATTGCTTCCCAAAGAAAAATGATCACTTTCTCGAAGATGAACAAGAGATTGAAACACGGAGGTTCGGGGGAAGAGTACTTTTTAGGGTTTTGACGATTGTGAAAAAGCGTATATATATATTTAACTCACTTTTTGAAAAAGGAAGTTCAATCGTCGCGAGGGGAAAGAGTACGATCATTTCTTTTGAAAATCAATAACTGCCAAAATTAATCTTTTTGAAAAGACAAGTTTTTGATTTTCACACGAGATAATAATCGAACAACAAAATCGTACCTTTTCGAGTTCGAATAGCCACTTACGAGTCTATAGCCATGAATGTCCGAGTCGAAGATCTTGAGGCGAGAGATTAGAGTCTAAGGATTGTTGAGTCTTTAGACTTTAACTTCTTCAAGCTTCAAAATGTTGAGTCTTGAACGGATAGCGTCAAATTGATTTTTCTCCAAAGGCTTTGTGAAAATATCCGCTAGTTGACTTTTGAATCAACAAATTGAATCGAGATTTCTCCGTTTTGAATATGATCTCTAATGAAGTGGTGTCGAATCTCAATATGCTTTGCTCTTGAATGAAGAATTGGATTTTTGGTAAGATTGATCGCGCGGGTGTTGTCACATCGATTTACGTGCATGAGTCTTCAATGCCAAGGTCTTGTAGTTTGTTGTTTGATCCATAGAATTTGCGAACAGCAACTTCCAAGGGCTACATACTCGCTTCGTTGTTGAAAGAGCCACGTACTTTGTTTCCTTGAAAACCAAGATCTTGTTCTATTTCCAAGTAACCGACAAGTTCCGGAAGTGCTCTTTCTATCGACTCGCAACCGGCCGGATACGCATCGAGTACCCCCGGAAGATCAAAGTCTCCCTTCTTTGGATACCAAAGACCGATGCTTGAGGATGAGGCAATGTATTTGATAATTCGTTTCACGGCATTGAGATGTGATTCTCTAGGATCGATTGAAACCTAGCACGAGACACAAACACTTAACAAAATATCGGTCTAGAAAGCAAAGTAAGATAAAGAAGTGAACCAATCATGCTCCTATATAGCTTTTGGTCTACTTTCTTCCCTTCTTCATCCTTATCTATCTTCAGAGAACATGACATTGGTATGTCGGTCTTTTTGCAATTTTCCAATCCAAATCTTTTGACAAGATCATTTGCATACTTTTCTTGATGAATAAAAGTTCCTTCCTTCATTTGCTTTACTTGGAGTCCAAGAAAGAATGTCAATTCTCCCATCATACTCATTTCAAACTCATCCCGCATAGACTTAGAAAATTTCTTGCATAGGCTTTCATTAGGAGATCCAAATATAATATCGTCTACATATATTTGAACCAGTAAAAAGCTTTTGTTTTCCTTTTTGATAAATAAGGTAGTATCTACTTTACCTTTGACAAAACCGTTCGTATTAGGAACTTACTTAGCCTATCATACCAAGCTCGAGGTGCTTGCTTTAAACCATACAAGGCCTTTTCGGTCTAAAGACTGAATCGGCTTCTTTGGGTCTTCAAATCCGGTGGTTGTTCCACATAAACTTCCTCATGGATGAATCCATTTAGAAATGCACTCTTGACGTCCATTTGGAATAACCTGAAATTTTTATAACAAGCAAACGCAAGTAATAGACGAATAGCTTCTAACCTTGCTACTGGTGCGTAGGTCTCATCATAGTCTATTCCTTCCTCTTGCGTGTATCCTTTGGCCACGAGTCGGCTTTGTTCCGTACGACTTTTCCATCCTCGTTCATCTTGTTTCGAATACCCATTTGGTTCCAATAACAGTTTTACCTTTTGGTTTTGATGTCAAATCCCGGACATCATTGATGTTAAAGCTGTATCGAGTTCTTCTTGCATAGCTTCAATCCAGCTTTCATCAGATAAAGCTTCTTCTATGCTTTTTGGTTCAATTTCAGAGATTAGTGCCACAGCACTAGATTCTTCACGTCTTTTGATCAGTGCGAGATTCCTTCATTGATTTCACCGATAATGAGATCTTCGGGATGATTTGGATTTATGCTTCCGATTCTTGGTTGATTTTCTGGTTGATGATCTCTTTCTTTATTTGAATCTTCAAGAACATTTTGATGATGGACTTCCAGACCGAGATGCTTCTTGAGTTGTAAGACTTGAAAGATCGGAGATGATTCGGACTCTTCATATTGAGTCGACTAGATTCAACTTGCGTTGAGTCTTGAAATTTGACATTCATAGATTCCTCCACCGATTGGCTTTTGTTGTTAAAGACTCGTAAGCCTTGCTTGTCATAGAATATCCAAGGAAAATGCCTTCATCGATCTTTCTTCAAACTTACCAACTCGATCATTTGCATTTTTCAAAATAAAGCATTTACAACCGAACACATGAAAATATGAGACAGTAGGCTTCTTACCTTTGAATAATTCATAGGGGGTTTTCTCTAAAAAGGGTCTTAGAAAGACTCTATTGATAATGTAACATCTTTGTTGAAACGACTTCAGCCCAAAATCGAGAAGAAATTTTACTTTCAATTAAAAGTGTTCTAGCCATTTCTTGAAGAGATCTATTCTTTCTTTCCACAACTCCATTTTGTTCGGAGTATATGGAGAGGAAAATACATGATTAAAACCAGATTTATCACAAAACTTTGTAAAGTTTTGGTTTTCGAATTCACTTCCATGATCTGTTCTAATACTTGAAATAGCACATCCTTTTTCATTTTGAACTTTTTAGCAAACTTTTCAAAGTACGAAAAGGTTTCGACTTACTTGCAAGAAAATATACCCGGGTAAAACGAGAGTAATCATCTACAATTACTAGACAATATTTCTTACCTCCAATGCTCGGGTTCTTGTTGGTCCAAAGAGATCCATATGCAGCAACTGGAGAACATGATTAGTAGAGATATGTTTTATAGGCTTAAAAGAATTTCTTACCTGTTTTCCCGAATACATGGTGTGCATGAGTCAGACTTTTGATAAGGCAGTTTTGGTAGTCCTTGAACAAGCTTCTTTGATGATATTTTGGCTAATTGCTTCATGTTGACATGGCCAAGCTCTCTATGCCATAAGACCGCTTCATCTTGAATTGAGATGAGACATTGCGTTTCATTTGGTCTTACATCAAGAAGATAGATATTTCCATGCCTTCGACCCATGAAAGACTGAATTGAGTCTTTACATATTCCAGAACATATCCCTTCTTGAAAAGAGATCTTGAACCCGGTATCACACGGTTGGCTAATCTTTGAGTAGATTATAGTTGAGTCCTTCCACTAAAGAAACATTGCTTATTGTGAGATTTCCAATTTTAACAGTTCCAAATCCCACAATGCTTCCTTTCTTTGTTTCCACCAAATGAAACTTTTCCACCGTTTACTTGAACAATCTTTATAAAGCAATTTGAGTCTCTGTCATGTGTCTTGAGCATCCATTTGTCAAGATACCATTTTACCTTCTTTTGACGAGAGACCGTAATCAAAAGAGAGTTTCAAGCTTTCTTTGGTACCCAAATTTTCTTGGGTCCTTTGGTGTTAGTAGGAAAAACATTATTAGGCCATACCCTTTTAACGAGGCTTCCGGATCATAGGACATTCTTTTTCAAAGTGATCTTGACTGTTACACTTTGAACACCTTAGAGCATTTCGACCTACGAGACTTTACAAAAACCCTTTTGAAATGATTTTTGTATGCTTCTCTCGATGGTCTCTTCTTGATTCTTTCTTTTACTTTCGGAAAATCAATCAAAGGGATTGTTTCTGCTGTCATGCCTAAACCAGACTTGTTGAAGTAAGGTCTTTGGATTGAAAGAACTTTCTCAAGTTTTTCAGACCCTATTGAAAATTTCTTTGAAATATTTGATAAGTCGGTTTTCAAGAAAGCATTTTCTTTTGAAAGTTTATCTTCATTCTCTTTAAGAGTAGAAACATTCAAGTCTAGACTTTTCACTTTTTCTTCTAAAATATTTTCCTTTCGTTTTAAAGCTGAGTTTTCCTTTTTAGTTCGGAAATCTTTTTGAGAGAAGTCTTAAGACTGAAACATAATTCATCAATATATTTAGAGACTTTGACAGGAATTTTAAAATCACTTACCTCAAATTCACATCCGAATCGATCCAGTCCGAGTCGATTGTGCCATTAGACATAGATTGGCATATTCTTCATCACTTTCTTCACACTCTGTTTCGCTCCAGGTTTCGGCTTTGAGAGCTTTTCGAGATTTTTCGGTTTTTCCTCTCTTCTTCTTCAGAAGAGGACAGTTGGGTCTGATGTGTCCCTTTTTCTTACATTCGCGAGACTACATCTTTGTTTGGTTCCTCATCGGCATACTTGGTTTCTTTGTTTCAAAACTTTGTTTTCTTGAGTTGAACCTTCTTCCTTTTCTATTCAGCTTTCTGAATCTTCTTATCATAAGAGCAAGCTCCTCATCATCCAGATCTTCTTCAAAATCTGTATCATCAGAGTCATCATTAGATCTTAATGCAATGGATTTCTTACCTCTTGGATCTTCGTCTTCATTAATTCGCTCCACTTCGTAAGCGAAGAGTTCCAATCAGCTCATCTACGAGATAATGGCATAATTCTTTGCGTCTCTCGTATTGAAGTCTTTATATGATTCCAATCCTTGGAGAGTCCTCTCAAAGCAACTTGTTCACCTTCATAGGATCGGTAATTTTCTGTCCTTGATTATCAAGTCCATTGACAATATACGTAAAAACGGCTAAACATGTCGGTTATAGATTCTCCTGGTTTCATTTTGAAGCCTTCGTATTGACCAAGAAGAATATTAATTCTGGTTTCCTTCACTCGTCTGTCCCTTCATAGGTGATATGTAATCTATCCCGAGACTTCTTTTCTTTGTGACACAAGAAGATATTACATTATATTCGAGTTGGTGACAAAGCACAATATAAAGAATAAATTGCTTTTGCATCGAGTGCTTGTCTCTTGTTTATCTCATCTTGAGACATTCCATTTGGTCTCAACGGTTTCTTTCCCTCTTCGGAATGCGATGCGATAATAGGAGTGATTCCTCTCTCCACAACATCCCATTCCGAGAGGATCCTTAGATCGTAGGAAAGCTTTCATCTTGTTCTTCCGGATGTTATAATCCTTTCCATCGAAGTAGGGTGGTGCGGTATTGCTTTGACCTTCCACCAGCCACGATGCTAGCATACTAGCCATGGATCTTTTACTCGAAGTAAAACACTTCAAATAAAGTAAGAACACGGGCTCGATACCAATTGATATAGCTAGTACGATTACCTAGAGGGGGTGAATAGGTATAAAAGATTTTTCTTTTGATAATTACACACTATTTAGATAAATAAACGATTTGCAGCAATTAAGAAAAACAATCGTAAGGCGAGTAAGGGAAAGAGAGAATTAGACACGAGGTTTATAGTGGTTCGGCTTGTGTCAAGCCTACGTCCACTCTTCGCACGACGATGACCAATTGGCTGGATTCCACTATGAACAAAGAGATGTTACGGTGATGATCTTCCTTGACTTCTTGGTGTAGACGATCTTCCACACTCTCAAGGTGTCACTAGAAATGAACACTCTCTGTGTTTACAATTTCGCTCAAAATGGTCTCGACTAATAATCAAGGATCTTCAGACTCTGGAATTTTTCTATCAATCACACTCTCTAAAACAACTAGAATGTCTTCATTTTATACTCCTTTATGCCATCATAGCCGTTGGCACTTACCAAAGGAATTCCTCCAATCTACCCGTTGGACGGAATCAATTACGAAGATCATTCGAGCTATTTAAGGAGTCTGGCGATAGCCCATCAATCTGTTCGCCCATACAATCGGGATCTTGGTTTCCAAGAATAGAACATTCCAAGAATACTTCGACAACCATCGGATCTTTAATCGATCTAGATAAGAACAAACAAAGACTCCGAGATGTTTATCCAACCAAGGGATCTTTTCCGAGAGGATAGGATCGAATCCTCAACCATAAGCTTCGGCTCTGGATTTCCTTTACTCTTTGGAATAGAAAGACATCGGTGAGAATAGTCTTGAGTCTAGAGTCTTGAGTCTTGAGTCTTGAGTCTTGAGTCTTGAGATAATAAAGTCTTGAGACTTTAATCTTCGGTCTCCGAATATCCAGACTTAGACTGATAGAAACGTTTTGTCAGCTTCAAAAGACTCTGGAAAGATTTCTCCAACACTTGTGACCCTAAGGATGGAGTTGAGATCATGACAAAAGTGACACTTAAGTACCACTTTTTTTGAAAAGTGGGACACTTAAGTGCCACTTCTGGGGAACCTAATTGGAAATCATATATGGTAATTTTTTATTATTTTTGCTCGCCTACATGACTCATCGGAAGGCTGATCTAGGAAAAAAAAATGCAAAAACAACGTCATTTGGTGTGGATTTGAATTTTAATATAAAAATTAATCAAATTAAAAATTAAAAAAAGGGAGGGAGCACACGGGTGAGGGCTGAGCCCTTGCTGTCATCACTTCCCCACCGTTGTTGGGAAGGGCTGACAATGGTGGAGGGAGGGGTGGCCAGAGTTGCCAGGTCTTAGCCAAGGGCCAGTGACCCCGGTTGACCAAAGACGAGGGCCCGCAAGCCCTCGCCCAGATTTAGGGTGAGGGTCGTGGCCCTCCTTCAGATCCAGCGAGGGTCAACGGCCTTCACCTAGCTCAACCAAGGGCCGTTGCTAGCTAAGGTGACCCCCTAGCAAGCGACGACCCTTGGCCCAACCATGCGAGGGCCAACCCTTGCCCTCACCAGATTTAGGGTAAGGCCGTGAACTCTCCCTAGATCTAGGTGAGGGCTCGCAGGCCCTCATTGCTAGTCGACCAGGGTCGCTAGCCCTTGGCTAGGGCCTAGCCGACCCTTCCCCACGATCATCGGCCCTTCCAAGTGATGGTAAGGAGGCAGTGGCAGGGAGGTTTCAACCCTTAGCTGTGTGCTTCTTCCCTCCTCTTTTATTTTTTGTTTTTTAATTAAAATTTTTAAATAAATTTACTTTTAAATATAATGTAATTAATTTTTATATTTATTATTTACCCACGTGAGTAGTAAAACAATGTTCTTTTTGCACTTGTATAGTCACGTTAGCATGCAAAACAACATCATTTTGCACTTGCTTCGTTGGAAAGTCACCACGTTAGCATTTTGACCGAATTTTCTCGCCATTGGCATTTAAGTGATCCATTTTGCTCCGATTTTGGCACTTAAGTGTCACTTTCCTAACTTTTGCTACTTCCACGCTAAATTTTGGTACTCCAGGTGTCTCACACTCTTTAAATATGTGAATGATTCTTCTATATTATAACCAAACATATACACCACAAATGAGCTTACATAGAATTATATGTATGGATTAGGTGCATAACATAGATTCAATTTCCCACACCATCATTAAGTGTAAGCAATTTCATGTTTGAATCATCTATCTAGACTTTGGCCCGTGTCTCTCTTGGATTTATAGGGTATTTTATGAGACGTGGATTGACCTACTTGAAATTGGTTGTCTGGTCATTTTAGAAAGTAAACAAATATTGGAATACCCATTTGATGTCCTATCAATTTGTGGATGAACTTTATAGAATAGTCTAGTTTCTTTGTCTGCAATATTTGTTAAGAGAGAGAGTGTGTGTGTTATGAATAAGACACCACTTTGTGGACTAACATTTTAGACCAGCCAAACTTATCTAGCCAACATTGTTTATTGAGAGAGAGAGAGAGAGAGAGAGAGATTGTCTCCACTTAATATGTAAAACGATATGGAAAGCCTCCCTAGATGGTGATTTCGATGAATTGAAATAGGAAACAAGACACGTTGTACACGACTATGAGATGTGTTGCACTAGTCTTCCCACAACATATATACTAAGAGGATAAATAAAAACTCTAATCCATTGGCATGACCTAAAGCACCCGTCATGATGCTCTTTAAATAACATTTTTTTTTTTGTATTTCTAAATGCAGTCATAATTATCAATTTCGGAATGAAGACCATCAGTGTCACGCCCCGAATCTCGAGCGCACTCACATCCCTTGATGATTGATAAAATTTGCAACGTCCCAAGACGCGTTGCCAACCCAAACGATTATGCACATACGGAAGTGAATTAAACAATCCCCTAACAACCAACAAACATGGGATGGCAGAAGCAGGACAACCAATTTTCACAACCCACTGTTCACATAAATATACCAGGTCAACCCTACAGGTTTACACACACGAGTCTTGATTCAAAAGAAACTATTGGGCTTTGGGTTCTCTGCACTAGGGACCTGCAAATGTTTAACCCACGACGAGGTGAGATAAAAATCTCAGCAAGTCCATGACCTAAACCCCAATTAGGAAGGTAATACACCTATAGGCAGCCTATACACACATCATAGAGTACTTTTTACCTCGCCCCAGTTCCTCCCTGCACGTCAGCACAGTTCATATAACATATGCATATATCAAATGCATTCAATAATTGAAATGCCTCACTTTAATAATTCAATCAATCACAGAGGTCCCAATTATAAGTCAAATCATTATCACACGTCCCATTCCGTGCCACACAATTTTGTTCCATAATCAGGCATAGTCAAATCACTCATTCAAGCGTTTCAATTAGTTACAACCTCATGGGCATGGCCTAACCTTCGACGATCTTCCGGCATAACCGGGCATCGTTTTGCCCCATCGAGCACGACAACATCTATGTCTAGACAACATTCCACATAAGAGCATCAGTCCAGCCTCCATTGTGACTGGCATCCATTGTCCGGGGGATTCCACATAGGAGCATCGTCCACCTGACGCACATTGGGTGATGGGTTCTCATAGTGATCACACGCACATCAAATCTTGGCCAAGGATATCTTGTTTTGCACTCAAATACCTCAATTTCAAATCATGTACTTGGCCTATTTTCTTCATATTAAAAACACTCAATAAAATAGGTGTGCATGGACACACGATCAAATCGGACCATAAAACGTGATATCCATTCATTTCCAAATTCCACGACTTTATATAGTACTAAAAATATTTTCGGCATAAAAAATCGGCACTCAATATTTTTCTAATTAAATACCAAAATTTCATATTTTTGAAATAATAAATAAAAAATCATCAATCATCATTCAATTGCACAAATTAGCACTCAATTGTACAAACTAACGGCATCACGACAATTAGCACAAAACTCTAACGACCGGCTATCCCGATATAATTTTCGAAAAATAATAAATATTTAAATAAATTACAAAATAATTATATAAATACAAAATACTTAAATAAACCACTAATTAATTTACCTAAGCCAATCTAACCACCCGATTGGACTTAACTAACTAATTTAACCTACTAAGCTAACTAATTAAAGTCACTAACCACCTAATTACTAAATTAATCTAATTACACTATCTAATTAACTAACTAAATTAACTAATTTACTCTAACCTTACTTAAGCTTAACTAATACACTAATTAACCCCTAATCCACCCTTAAGTATAATTAACATCCTAATTAAAGTTTAGGACATAAACTCACAGGTTTAGCACGAAAACCGGTTCATGGCAATGGCAGCGTGACAACAGCCGAAACTCAGGTCTACGGTGATGCCAAAGGAAGCTTGGACTAGGCTGAAAATGGTCCAATACGTCTTAGCCAAGGCTAAGATTCGAACACGCTTCTGCAGAGGGCTACTAGTGGTGGCCGTGGTTAACGGGCGACTGTGGCTGATGGCAAGCTGCAACTACTGATCGTGAGGTGAAATGGATGATTGAGGACGTTGTTGGAGCGTGAGGTTGGTAGGTGGAGTCAGTGATAGTAATGGGCTGAAGATGGGTTGGCTGTGATGGTAAGGGTGAGCTGGTGGGTGAGGATGGAAAGAAAGAAATAACGTGGAGCTATTCGTTGCTAGAGTGGGATGAAGTGATCAGTGAGTTGGTGCTAGAGTTGACTGAGTGTGGAGATGGGCAGAGGATTTTGTTAGTGGACTATTGCAGTGGCGTGAGGTGGGCGGTTCGCTAGTGGGGTGGGGAAAAAATAAGTGTGAAAGAAAGAAAAATGAAAGGAAGACAGAAGCAGCTAGATTCAGTGAAGTAGGAGGTTCACACGAAGAAGAAGGGGGAGCAACTAGTGTTAGCGTGCGAGAGAAGCTGGAGGAGGGACAGAAAATCAATAGAAATATCCACATTCATCAATTCTTGGTCCCACAAGTCTTCAAGTTAATCCCTTTTGTCCCCCAATATGTTCTTGTACATAAATTCTCACAAATAACTTGATTTGGACAACAAAACAACAAATTTCCTCTCATTCAAATTTCTTTTCTTTTTCCGAACTGTCAGAAATTGAATTTTCCGAAAAATCCTGGACTCGATGAAATTTCTTCGAAAGACGAGGCGACGTCCTATCAATGAATTGTGACACGCCCGATGTTTGATTCCCGAAACCGAATTCAATTTCGTGATGAACTTCAATTGGACGCGATTTTAGCGTGACCTAACCTATCGGATAGCTTTTAGGAATTTTTAGCGTATTTGACTCGTGGCCAATTGTTTTTGATCCACATCGTGCATCTTCAATTCATAGGTGACTCTCGGTTGTTGTGAAAATCTCAAGATTTCAATTTCGGGTACTGGGTAAAGAATTGATAGAAAAATCGGTTTAGTGTCGTTTGACATGAATTTTGCAATTAGGTGGAATCACCCACGATTTAATTATATGCCTCTGTCGAATCAACCTATCTTTGGTCTCTAATCCATTTTTACGAGGCCGTATTGGCCCTTACAAATTAGCACGGTCGAGTAACTAATTTTTATGCGAATTCTCAAGTATGTCATGTTTATATTCCTTAACGGCTTCACGAGGTAGATTAGTTATCTCATGAGTGGCCAACTCAGAGAAAAAGGCTATAGGTGCATCGATGTAAAGCTCATTTCATATAATCGATATAGAGTTGAAAATCAGGATGTCACAACTCTTCCCCTCTTATGAAAATTTCTTCCTTGAAATTTAAACAATTACAAATCTTACTAAAAAGGTGGGAGTATTATCGACTCGTCAATTCTTCACTTTCCCATGTTGCTCTTTCTATTCCGTGGTGTTGCCAAACTACTTTGACTAACGAGATTGTCTTGTTGCGTAGAACCTGCTCTTTGCAATCCACAATTTGAACTGGTCTCTCCACGTACGACACTCTGTTGTTCACATCTAATTCCTCAAACTTCAGCACGTGGGTCGGGTCAGGCTCATAGTTTCTCAACATTAACACGTGGAAGATGTCATGCACTTGCACCAGTCTTGGCGGCAAAGCAGGATGATATGCCAAAGTCCTTATTCTCTCTAAAATCTCAAACGGGCCAACGTACCTCAGACTCAGCTTTCTTTTCTTGTCGAAGGACAAAGTACCTCTCATCGGTGACACCTTCAGAAAGACGTACTCACCAACTTGGAATTCCAATGGTCTTCGATGCTTATCTGCATAGCTTTTCTAGCAACTCTGAGTGGTCTTTAGTCTTTCCCAGATAACTACCACTGCATCCATTTACTGTTGAACTAACTCTAGGCCAGTAATCTTTCGTTCTCTGACCTCATCCCAATAAACTGGAGATCTGCACGCTCTGCCATACAACACTTCAAAATGTGCCATCTGAATGCTCGGCTGATAGTTGTTGTTGTAGGCAAATTTGACAAGATGAAGCTGTTCCTCCCAACTTTTCTTGAAATCCAATACGCAAGTTCACAGCATGTCCTCAAGGGTTTGAATCGTCCTCTCAGACTGGCCATTCGTTTGAGGATGATAGGCCATACTGTGCTGCTGCTTTGTTCCCAAGGCAGCTTGTACGCTTTTCCAGAAGGCTGCGGTAAACTTCAACTCTCAATCAGATTTAATCATCACTAGCACTCCATGCAGACAAACTAGCTAGCCCACGTACAATTATGCATATCTATCCAATGCATAATCATTTCGTACGGTGATGAAGTGAGTAGATTTCGTCAATCTGTCAACCACAACCCATATGGAATCATTACCCCTCTGACTCCTTAGTAAGCCCATCACAAAGCCCATTGTGATGTGTTCCCATTTCCACTCTGGAATCTCGAGAGGTTGCGATAGTCCTCTTGGCTTATAATGCTGTGCTTTCACTTGCCAACACATCAGACACTTGGCGACATACTTGACGATATCAACCAAAAGTGTTTACATAGATTCTGATACATCTTTATACTACCTTGGTAAATGCCGTAATTGCTACCATGAGTTTCTGATGAGATCTCCTCCTTAAGCTTTGCATCGTTAGGTACACCCAACCATTCACAAAACTTTAGTGTTCCGTCATTAGAAATTTGAAAATAAGTCTTTCTCCTATTTGCATCCTCTTGTAGAATCTTCTAGATCTCTGGGTCTGTCCTTTGCAACGTCTTGATTTTGACATGTACTTACAATTCAATTTTGAGGGTGACCATAAGATTTGAAAGGTGGCCTATCTCAAATTTAAAAACCAAATCTTGGGCTCTCTCGAGTAAGATCCATTCCTTGATCACCATCTGCACAATCGAAGACTTCCGACTCAATGCATTTGCGGCCTTGTTAGCCTTTCCAAGGTGATATAGAATATCACAGTCATAATCCTTGAGAAGTTCCATCCAACGGTGCTTTCTCATGTTCAACTTCTTCTAAAAGAATAAATACTTAAGACTCTGATGGTTAGCAAAGATTTGGAATCTTTCTCCACACAAGTAATGTCTACAAATTTTCAAAGCGAAGATGATCTTTGCGAGTTCTAAGTCATACGTCGGGTAATTCAACTCATGAGGTCTCAATTGACGGGACGCGTATGCAATGACTGTGACATGTTGCATCAACACGCAACCCAGTCCTCGAGATGACGCATCACTATAGATCTCATATCCTCCAAGACCAGATGGAATTGTCAACACAGGTACGGTAGTCAGCTTCTACTTAAACTCTTGGAAACTACACACGCACTTATCTGTCCGCATGAACTTCTCTTCCTTCTTTAGCGATCGAGTCATCGGCATGGCTAACGCTGAAAATCCTTCCACAAACCGTCTATAATAACTTGCTAATCCTAAGAAACTTTTGATCTCTATCACTATCGTCGATCTTGGCCAGTTGATCACAGCTTAAATCTTGGTCGGGTCCACAGAGATTCCTTCACCTAAAGTCACGTGACCTAGGAAAGCCACAAAGTCAACCAAAACTCGCACTTATTGAACTTGGCGTACAATTGATGATTCCACAGAGTCTTGAGCACTACCCTCAACTGTCATTCGTGCTCCTCTAGACTTCTCGCGTACACCAGGATTTCGTCGATGAAAACGATCACAAACTAATCAAGATATTCCTTGAATACACGATTCATTAAATCCATGAAAGCAGCTGGAGCGTTAGTTAAACCAAACGGCATTATGGTGAACTCATAATGACCATAATGCGTGCGAAACACCATCTTCGGTATGTCTTCCTTTCTAATTCTCAGCTAATGATACCCTATCCTCAGGTCAATCTTAAAAAATATTGATGCTCCCTACAACAAGTTAAACAAGTCATCGATCCTCGGTAGCGGATACTTGTTCTTGATCGTCACTTGGTTGAGTTGCCGACAGTCGATGCAAGATGCAACAAACCATCCTTCTTCTTCATAAACAAGACTGGTGCTCCTCAAGGTGATGCACTATGATGTATGAATCCTTTACCTAATAACTCCTGCTTTTGTACATTCAGTTCCTTCAATTCTGACAATGCCATCCAGTAAGGAGCTTTAGAGATTGGCTCCGTCTTAGGTCAACTCAATCATGAACTCGATCTCCCTTTCTAAGGGCAGACTAGGTAATTCTTTAGGAAACACATCAGCAACCTCTTATACCATTGCAATGTCTTCCATTTTTTCGACTCCTTAATTTTCGTATCCATGACATCCGCCAAATAACCTTGGCAACCCCGGTCTAACAAATGGGTTGCCTCAAGTGACGAGATTAAGGTAGTCAAGGGTCCTCCTCGACTCCCAATAAACTTGAAACTTTCACCTGCTGATGGGCTAAACTAGAGGACTTCACAATAACAATCCATCACAGCAAGATGCTCCTTGAGTCAACTCTTTTCATATATGACATCAAGTTACACATAAGCAAAATAGTCAAGTGCAACTCTAGCTAGTGATTCTCCTTTTTACGACTTCATTACAACAAACTGATGTTCTACAAGCTTAACCAAAATTCTACTAAGCCACTCTGATAAAATTATCTCAAAATTATTCTTCTCTTGATCGATGCATGGCTCGATTCATTCATGTCCCCTCGGCAGTGACGGGAGTTGTGATTCCATCAGCCTACGTGGACATTCCTTCACCCGGTGGTCGTGCTGGTGACACTCGTAACAAACTCTCGTCCTACGAAAAACACGAGACCGATCCATGTTGTCTCCCAAAGAAATGGCTGCACCGTTCGAGTCAGGTGCCGACTTTTCTATCTCAGCTTTTCGGTTAGGAGGGATGGAATACCTCCCTTCCATCATCGGCTTCTTCCCATACCGATTGCCATCTCTATTTGAATTGAACCTCGACCTAGATATATCAGCTTGCTCATTCAGGTTCCTCTCTATCAACTGGGCCCGTTCATACAAGTCGTTGTAGTCCCTTAGATTCAACGGTACCAGCAGATTCTTCAGCTCCAGTCGGAGGCCATTCCCGAACCTCCTAGCTCTGTCCTCTAGATCTTCTACCAATCTTGGGGCATATTGAGACAGTTTTGCAAACTTGGCCTCATACTATTCTACTGTCATCAGACCTTGACGAAGGCACTAGAATTCCTCCATCTTCTGTTCCTTTAATTGTCAAAAAAATATTTTCCATTAAAGGCTCTAAGAAAGGCATTCCATACCAGAACCATGCCTTCTGGAATCACTCTCCCTCTAGTGGCTCTCCACCAAGTACTTGCGTTGCCCTGCAATTGATATACTGCAAGGACAACATTTTCTTCATTGGTACACCTCAGCAGTGCAAATGCTTTTTCCAAGTCTTGGACCCAGAGTGTTGTAGCATTGAGGTCCCCTACACCTGTGAACCTCGGCAGGTTCAACTTTAGAAATTGCTCAACAAGCTTGTGCATCGGTCTCTCAACAATCATGTTCCCAAGTGGAACCTCGGTAGGTGCGGCAATAGCTGCAGCAGCGGCGGCGGCATTAGCAGCGACATTGGCGGTAGTAGTGGTGGCGGCGGTAGCAGTTGTAGCCATGGCAGGGATAGCTTGATTCTAGGCCAGCTGCCCTATCACATTCCCTAGTGTCTCGAACGCCTGCATAATCCCATCGATTCTAGGATTGCCAAGTGTTGCTACACTAGCACTGACCTGCGGCGATGCTCTTACACTTATGCTAGCCTAAGCTGGCGCTCTTCCTCTGCTCCGGATCGCTCATTCTACAGGATCTTTACAGAACTTGCTTTCCAATTACACACATAATTAGAAAACTGAGCGACCCATACCAAACAATCTACCAATCAGCTAATCAATCACATGGGTCAGCATAAGAAAAAAAGTCTTTCCTACTATCCCAAGACTCATCGCACCTTATCACTCCAAACGCTAACCAGCTCTGATACCACTTCGAGCGAAGATGTCATGCCCCAAACTTCGAGTGCACACACATCCCTCGGTGGTCAATAAAATTTGTGATGTCCAAGGACGCGTCGCCGACTTACGCACATGTGGAAGTGAATTAAACAATCCCTTAACAAACAACACACATGGGATAGTAGAAGCAAGATAGCCAATTTTCACAGCCCACTGTTCACATAAATATACCAGGTCAACCCTACAAGTTTACACACATGAACCTTTATTCAAAAGAAACTATCGAGCCACCTATGCTCCAAACCCTTCAACCTCGGGCTCCGGGTTCTCCCCACTAGGGACCTGAAAATATTTAACCCACGATTGGGTGAGATAAAAATCTTAGCAAGTCCACGCCTTAAACCCCGATTAGGAAGGTAATACACCTAGAGGCAGCCTACACACACATCATAAAGGACTTACCTCGCCCCATTTCCTCCCTACATTGTGGCATCCTAGAATTCCTTGCCAATCTTTAGGGGTGCTCTAATTCATGTCTTGCATTAAAATTTTGGCCAAGCTTTTGGTGAATAATTATTTAATAGAAAATTTATATTTTTGGCCATGGGGGATTATGGATGGGAATTTATTAAGATAGGTCACAAAGTTTTATGAATTATAAATCCCAATTAGGTGTTTATATAATTAAGGATTAGGTGAATTAATAGGATGAGGATGGGCTGGATAATTGAAGGCCCAAACTAGCCCAATTGCCTCACCCCATTCTCGACCAGCCCACAAGAAGCCCCACCCTTCGGCCATTTGGGCCTAGCCGCGAAGCTTAAGGAAAGGAAGCAGCCGTCAGCCCATGGCTAGCCTCAAGCCCGGTCGAATGGAGCCCCATTGGGCCGTCGACCAGAGAGCAATTGGCCCATGAGGGGCCCACTCTTTTTGCAAGAAGATTTTGCCAAGTGTTTCCCCCTTAGTCCAAGTGTCCTTCATGCAAAACCAATGATTGTTCATCATTGAGGAGAGGAAAATTTTAGGGAACCGGTTGATGATGAAGGGGAAGCGTCGTCGGAGAGAGAGAGTAAGAGAGAGAGCTACCGAGGGGAAGAGAGAAATTGAGAGAAAGGGAGAGTGAGAGTGCGGAAGAAGAGAGGAAAGGAGGAGAGCTGTCCGTCGACCATCCGGCGTGCGTCCGTCGTTCATCGCCGTGTGCTTGTTGTTTGCTCAGTTTAGAGGCAAGTTGGGATCCTTTATTTGCTCTTGCATGTTGTGCCTAGTATGTGTGCTTGAATGGTGATAGATTTTGGATGTTTAGGGTGTTAAAAGTTGAAGTTTTAAGAGGGATGGTTGAGACTATTAAACTGTTCTTGAGAAAACAGTTCGACCTTGGATGTTCTATTGGCTTGCATGTGTTGTTTGAGTTGGATTTTGGCCGAGACTTCTAAATGAAAGTTGTTAAGGACTTCTTGAAATATAACATACTCAAATTTGGGACAAAACGAACAAGTATAAGTGGGTGAAATCTTTATTTTTCGGAGAGACTGAATCTGGAGATTTCGGTAACTACCTTTGATGAATGCATGGACTGTAAGGCTATCTTTTTGTTGAAATTTCACTTTGATTTCTTAACAAAATATGTAACGGACATCCTGAGGTTTAACATATAAAAAATTTAGAGAAAAATAACAAGAATAGATAGGTGAAATCATTGTTTTTCGGAAGTAGTCAGATCTGGAAACTTCGGTATTGAAACAGAAGCTTTAACCGTCTATATTAAATCACGTAGAACGAATTTGACTTTAATTTATTCATGAAAAACCTACCTTAGGATCTTGAGTACAACATAGTCGAATTTCATAAATTTTGAAGGCCATTTGGGTATTTAATCGAAAATGCTTTTAAAACCGTGTAACTTGGTATATTCGGATTTGATCAGTTTCAATGCATGGGTCATATCATTTTGTATGAAGCTATTTAGGCAAAGTGTTCTTCATGAAGTATCTTTCTTTATGTCTTCCCTGTAACATATTAAAATTTCATAATTTTTGAAGTTCATTTGCCTATTTAACTGAAAATGTTTCGGAAACTGTGCAAGTTAAATGGTTATGATAATGGTGCTGTGATGTTCGGTCTATACCTCATGATATGAGGGTCTTTTGGTGCAGTGTCCTTCATGAAATATCTGTCATTATGTTTTGACTATCAAATTTTTGAATTTCATAATTTTTAAAGGTCATTTGGGTATTTAATGGAAATATTTTCTAAAACTGTGCAAGCTGGATTGTGCGAATTTCAAATGCTGTAATTTATGATTATTTTGTTTTGGATGAGCCCCATGAATTATATTGATTGAGGTGATTGAATCTTGCTGAGCATGTGATGATATTTGGCATTGCATATAGAATCAAATGCTGAATTTGACTTTGTTGCCATTACATCATGTGCCATGTTGATTGTGAGACATAAATTGGTGAATATGAATTATAATAAATAAGGAAACTGTTGGAGATGAGCCGATAATGCCCTAGGAGTGTTAGGATGCCCGGAATGGGGGGGTGCTGGATGCCCGATTGTATTGTGATACATGCCCAGATGTCCTCGGGAGTTTCGAGATGCCTAGAATGGTTGGGTGCCGGAAGCCTCGGAGGTTTGTGCCCAGGGAATGCCTCGTGATGCCAGTTGGGATACGAGATGCCCGGAATGTGGGGGTGCCGGATGCCCGGTGGTGTGTGCCGGAGGTTTCTCGCGATGCCAGATTGGGGTGCGAGTGATAGAATGTGGGATGCAATTACTAATCCCGGGAAAAGAAAAATGTGGTGATCAAATTGAAAGATAAAAAGTGGAAAATTGAATCATGCATGGTATGGTGACATGTATGCATGGCTGTATGATATGATGGGTATGAGTGCATGGTTGTATGCGCACCTATGGTATGATGGCATATGTGTAGATGCTTGATGATGAGCGCATGGTTGTATATGCACCTATGGTATGATGGTATATGTATGAATGCTTGGTGATGAGTGCATGATGATGTATGCACATATGGTGTGATGACATATGCATGGCTGCAAGGTAAGTTATGCTTGAATGCATGAAAGATATGTACTTTGCTATGATGTTATGATTGTATTGTTTGATGCATTGAGTAGTTAATGGATCTTTTACCTGCTGAGTGGCTGTACTCACCCCTTTGGGGACCAACATTTCAGATTAGGAAGATGCCGCTCTCTCCGATCATGAGGGGTACCTTTTACGGCCTCCCATCTGACGTGGAGGTAGAGTGTTCAGAGATTGATTACGTTACCATCCCTGGTTTGACGTTTGTGTGAGTTCGCGTGCTGGTCATGTACGACGTGGGCCTGGCTGGGGGTCTAGTCATTCAGGAGTTTTTATCGGTCCACGTCCGCCGAGATGGAGTGATTCGGGGGATGTTGCTGCCGCCACCGCTCGACGCGCTAGGATGGGTGTGATGGCCGCCTGAGGAGTAGAGAGCTAACGTTTCTTTTTTAGAGTAGTCAACGCTTATAGATGGAGGATGACACGTTATCGATATAGGGGTCGAGATATCTTTTGGGTTGTTGCCAAGTGTAGTTAAAAGTCTTGGCTTTTCTTTTTGGTTGTACAACCCGAGAAATCCATCATGAAAATATATAAATAAAAGTGGCTCGGCCTTATCTTTTCTTATGGTGCGTAGTTGGTGTGCATTGCATTATGGTTATTGGAGGGAGAGATGGTGAGATTCAATTATACTTCTGCTAATAAGTTGCGCTGGGATAGTTTTCAAAATAAAATAAAAAAAATGCCTAAGGACCGACCTCGGTCCTTCTTTAAACCCCTTTATATAAAAGATAAGCACCGGATATCTTAGTGAGATAAAGCAATTGGCAGGCTGTGGCGACCTATGGTGTTCAGGGGTGCCACATACACATCAGCACAATTCATATAATATATGCATGCATCATAGAGGTCTCAATTATAAACCAAATCGTTATGACACGTCCTATTTTGTGCCACACAACTTTGTCTCATAATCAGGTACGGTCAAATCACTCATTCAAGTGCTCCAATTAGTTACAGCCCCATAGGCATGGCCTACTTGACGTTCAGCAGTCTTCCGGTATAACCGGATATCGTCTCGCCCCATCGAGCACGGTAACATCTACATCTAGACGACATTCCACATAGGAGCATCGATCCAGCCTCCACTGTGACTAGCATTCGTTCTCAAGGGCATTCCATATAGGAGCATTGTCCACCTGATGCAAATCGGGTAACGAGTTCTCATAGTGATCACACGCACATCCAATCTCGGCTAGCGACATTGTGTTTTGCACTCAAATGCCTCAATTTCAAATCATATACTTGGCCTATTTTCTTCATATTAAAAACACCCGATAAAATAGGTGTACGTGGACACACGGTCAAATAGACCATAAAGCGTAATATCCCTTCATTTTAAAATTCCATGACTTTATATAGTACTAAAAACATTTTTGGTGTCAAAAATCGACGCCCGGTATTTTTCTAATTAAATGTCAAAATTTCATATTTTTGAAATAATAATCAAAAATCATCAATCATCATTCAATTGCATCAATTAGCACTCAATTGTACAAACTAACTACACCACGACAATCAACACGAAATTCTGATGACCAGCTATCCCGGTATAATTTCCGGAAAATAATAAATAATTAAATAAATCACAAAATAATTAAATAAATGCAAAATACTTAAATAAACCACTAATTAATCTACCTAAGCTAATCTAATCACCTAATTGGACTTAACTAACTAATTTAACCTACTAAGCTAACTAACTAAAGTCACTAACCACCTAATAACTAAATTAATCTAATTACACTATCTAATTAACTAATTAAATTAACTAATTTACTCTAACCTTACTTAAGCTTAACTAACACACTAATTAACCCTTATTCCACCCTTAAGCATAATTAACATCCTAATTAGAGTTTATGACATAAACTCACCGGTTTAGCGTGAAAACCGGTTCACGACAATGGTGGCATGACGACAGCTGAAACTCGGGCCTACAGCGATGCCAAAAGAAGCTCGGACTAGGCTGAAAATGGTCCAATACGTCTCAGCCAAAGTTGAGATTCGGACACGCTTCTGCAGAGGGCTGCTAGTGGTGGTCGTGGTTGACGGGCGACTATGGCTAATGGTGAGTTGCGGCTACTAATCGTGAAGTGAAATAGACAATTGAGGACGTTGCTGGAGCGTGAGGTTGTTAGGTGGAGTCGATGACGGTAATGGGCTAAAGATGGGTTGGCTGGGACGGTAGGGGTGAGCTAGTGGGTGAGGAGGGAAAGAAAGAAATAACGTGGAGCTGTTCGTTGCTGGAGAGGGATGAAGCGGTCGATGAGTTGGTGTTGGAGTTGACCGAGCATGGAGATGGGTGGAGGATTCTGTTAGTGGACTGCTGCGGTGGTGTGAGGTGGGCAGTTCGTTGGTGGGGTAAGGGAAAAATAAACGTGAAAGAAAGAAAAATGAAAGGAAGACAGAAGTAGCTGGATTAGCTGAAGTAGGAGGTTCGCACAAAGAAGAAGGGGGAGCAACTGGTCTTGGCGTGCGAGAGAAGCTGGAGGATGGAGAGAAAGTCAATAGAAATATCCACATTCATCAATTCTTGGTCCCACAAGTCTTCATGTTAATCCCTTTTGTCCCCCAATACTTTCTTATACATAATTCTCACAAATTACTCAATTTGGACAGCAAAATAGCAAATTTCCTCTCCCATCCGAATTTCTTTTCTTTTTCGGAATTGTCCAAAATTGAATTTTTCGAAAAATCTTGGACTCGACGAAATTTCTCCAAAAGACGAGGCGACGTCTTATAAATGAATTATGACATACCCAAACGTTCGATTTCCGAAACCGAATTCAATTTCATGATTAATTTCAACCAGACGTGATTTTAGCATGACCTAATCTACCGATTAGCTTTTAGGAATTTTTAGCATATTTGACTCGTGGCCGGTTGTTTTCAATCCACATCGTGCATTTTCGACTCATAGGCTCAGTTGTCGTGAAAATCTCAATATTTCAATTACAAGCACCGAGTACATAATCGAAAGAAAAAAATTGGTTTAGTGCCGTTCAACGCGAATTTTGTAATTAGGTGAAATCACTCACAATTTAATTACATGCATCTGTCGAATCGATCTATCTTCAGTCTCTAATCAATTTTATGGGGCCGTATTGACTCTTACAAATTAGCACGATGGAGCAGCCGATTTCTGATCGAATTCTCAAGTCTGTCGTGTTTATATTCCTTAACGGCTTCACTAGATAGATTAATTAACTCGTGAGTGGCCAGCTTAGAGAAAAATGCTATAGGTGTGCCAATGAAAAGCCCATTTCATATAATTGATACAAGGTCGAAAATCATGATGTCACAATCATACGACAAGTTGTTGATTTTTTAGTGACTTGAGGCACTACGAAATATTACCATCAAGGTACATAAAAAATTATTTGCGACTTTTTTCAATGTCTTATCCTTGGCTTTTCAACAAATCTAATCCAACCTCAATGAAACCACTCCTTGATTATCCATTAATGGATTTGATTGTGATACGAGGGTGCTCCACAAATCAGACAGTGTGGTCATCACAATGACCATGGTTAGGGAAATTTTTTCTTCCCTCACCCTAGGGAATATCCCTGAAGTTTTACATTCCAGAGTTTAGATGTAATAGTTTGAGGACTTACTAAGGTGCAGACAATGCCATCAACGGAAAGTAAGAGCGAAAGACCAAAAAGTATAAAAGAGTCTTGTTTGCTTTATTCCAGACTATTTTATTCAACTGAAACAATCTTCAATCACACATTATGGCATGATTCATTCCCACGTATACTCACGGTACGACTTGGGGCCATATGTACTAAAGTAAATCCCATCTTCCCGCACAGACCACTTGCAATCCCCACCACAACGAAATTTATCCCGATCCTCTCGGAACACGTCGAACTGCTTGAACCGCTCCCCCCACCAGGCTTTGCAGGAGAAGAGGGTCTCCTTAAAGAAGTGCATTCGGAAACGGATCATTTGCTCCTGACCTGGGTGGAGTATTCGAGCCCCAAGATCGTCCTCCTTAGATTCGCAATGGAGGGTGAAGTCACTAGGCAAGCGGTTGATTATGTGAACATGGCGCTTTACCCAAATGTCACCAAGGAAGTAGCCTAACTTGTTGGCTTGTCATGGTGGAAGAGAGCATATGAAAAAAAGTAACATAAAAAGGACAGCCGTAAATTGGCTTGGAGATTTCATTGCTGTGATGTATTATGATAATTAGTAATGTTTGGCGTAGAACCTTTTGGTTTAATATATAATGAACATTCTCTGTCCATCATGAACATTTATGAAAGTTCCATTTGTAGGATAAATTGTGTATTAACTCTCCTAGAAAGATAAGGACAACTAGTTAGCAAAGTCCAAATTTAGTAGGAGACTTGGGTCAAATTGATAAAGAAGGAAATAAAATCTATATTTGCCTAGAATCTAGATTTAGGTCTACATTTTTTTCCCTTCTTAATCAGTTTGACCTAGAGGTGTTAAATGGGTCATTGACCCATTTATAGACCCATTTATATTTAAATGGGTCGTTAATGAGTCAAGCCTTATTTTCTAAAGCACCCATAATGGATTTTAAAATTAAAGTGAGTGAGATATATGGGTCTTAAATGGGTCTGTTTTGCACCCATTTAAGACCCATTTATCAACCCATTTATTTTTACCCAAAGCCAAAACCTCATAATCTCTCTCTTCTTTCTCCCTTTAACTTTACAATTTTTTTTTAAACCGAAATTATAATTATTTTTATTTTTCTTTCCTTTTATTTTTCTTTCTTCTTCCTCCGGTCGCCAGCACGGCGATGGATGGTGACCGGCCAGGCGAGCCTCAAGCTTGCCGGCATCGAGCGAGCTCGAGCTCACCGGATCCGGCGATGCCACCAACGCCGGCAAGCTCGAGCTCGCCCGATGCCGACGAGCTCAAGGCTCATCATATTGGCGAGGCTCGAGGCTCACCGACGCTAGCGAGCCTCGAGCTCACTAGATCTAGCGAGACAGAGGCCTTGAGCTCGTCGGATCTAGTGAGGCGAAAGCCTCGCCGACGTCCGGCGAGGCTCGAGCTCACCGATGTCGAGCGAGCTCGAGGCTCGCTTGTGGTCGGCCGCCGGCCGTCATCGTGGCCGGCGGCTGGCCAAAGAAGAAGAAAAAGAAAATAGAAAATAGAAAAAGAAAAATTAAATTAAAAAATAAAAATAATTAAAAAATTATTTTTAAAAAAAAAAAGATAATTAAAATTCAATTTTTAAAAATAATTATTTTAAAAATTATAAAAGTTGTCTATTAAATTTGTGTTGTATAAAATTATTTTAGCAATACCATTTTTTAAATATATATATAATTAATTAAGTTTAGCTAAATGGGTCGAGATATGGGTTGGGTATGGGTCGGGTCGGGTATGGGCCAAAATTTTTGCATTGCAATAAACGGGTCATAAACGGGTTAAATGGATCGATTTGGGTCACACCATTTATGACCCGACCCAAACCCGATCTGATCCACCCGTTTAACGAGTCTAGTTTGACCCAAGTCTACTACTAAATCTAGACTCTGTTGACTAGTCGTCCTTATCTTTCTAGTAGATTCAATACACAATTTATCCTACAAATGGAGCTTCCAAAATTTGTTAGAAAGGCAAACGCAGATTTTATTTCCTTCTTTGGGCCCGTTTGGTTTGGCTTTAGGGAAATGCCCTTAGGAGAATGCAAATATCCTTGAGATAAAGAGGTTTTCCGAAATACTACAGCGTTTGGTAATTTGTAGTCTCAAATGGCATCGAAATGCAACTTTAGCATAAATACCATTTGGCAAATTTTACATTACAAATGGGCTTTTGCTTTTATTTTATTTTTAAAAAAATTTGAAAATCAAATCCGACGGCCGACTAATCGCCGGCCAACTCCGGCGGCCAGATCTCGCCGTTCGGCCGCCTGAGGTCGCAACCTCAGGCAACACTGTCATCACTTGGGGACGCGACCTCAGGCGCCTCGAGGCGCAGAGGCCAGATCTGGCCTTCTAGCAGCCAGATCATGCCTCCCCATCGCCAGATCTGGTGGCCTGAGGTCGCGCGGACCCAGGCGACATGACCTCAGGCGACGTCGTCGCCGCTTGGAGGCGTGACCTCAGGTGCATGAGGCCAAATCTGGCAGCCTGAGGTCCGCATGACCCAGGCGACACTACCTGGGTCGCGGGTCGCACCACCCCCAGGTGCTGGTCACCGGGGAAGTGCGACCCTCAGGCGGCGGTGGTGGCTGCCGGAGAAGCCCGATAGGCGGGGAAGAAGAAGACGTCGTGAAGAAGGAAGACGAAGGTGGAAGATAAATGAACAGTGATTTTTGCATTTCCTAAATGCCGAATGCTCAATGCCGCCCCTCCCCAACTTTCAGCATTCAGCCTTCGGAATGCTCATATTTGGGCAAAGGGGCTTTCAAAAATTTTGCCGAACACCCAAAATTTCCCCCAATAGGCTTTGGGGGCCCAAAGTCCCTTGGGAATGCCCAACCAAACACCCCCTTTATCGTTTTAACCAAAGTCTACTACTAAATCTAGACTCTGTTGACTAGTCGTCCATGTCTTTCTAGCAAAGTCAATACACAATTTATCCTGCAAATGGAGCTTCCGTAAATGTTCATGATGGCAAGAAAATATTCATTATATATTAAATCAAAAGGTTCTACACAAAACGCCACTAATTATCATAATATATCACAACAATGAAATCCCTAAGCCAATTTATGGGTGTCCTTTTTATATCACCTTTGTTCATATCCTCTCTTCCACCATCACAAGCCAACAACTTGCGCTACTTCATAGGTGAAATCTAGCTAATCATTCAAGGATGAATTGCATAGAAAGTGAGGAAATCTTTAGCCCCTAATCAAAAACATTATAATTAAATTTCATATCATATAGTTTTAAGGAGCATTCATCACATAATTTAGTTCATTAATTGAATTTGCAGTGGATCGGTGGTGGAGAATGGACCTAAATTAGTTGCGTAAATTAAGTTCTTAATTTTAATTGAGTTGGGTTTAGCCCAAAAAGTTAAAAAGCTTTGGGTTTAATCATAATAGGCCCCAAATGGATCAGGCTTGTCATGAATTAAGCCCACAAGAAGTGAAATTCGCCCAGCCTATGCACACATAGGGCTAGCTGAAAATCATCAAGGAGACTGGCTAGATTGATCCCAACTCAATCAAGTTTTGACCCATCAAAAGTCTAGCTAAGAAGTGGCTTTAGTTTAATTAAGGCAGCTACATTGGAGGCCAAACATCAAAGCTCGGCCAATTAACCTAGATTAGTTGTATATAAATTTTGTTATGCCTCCTAATTAGAGTTCGGCAGTTCATAATTCAGAGCACACATTGGGAGACACACAAAAGAGAGAGAGCTAGAGCAAAAGGAGACACATGGCCAAGCCCTAGCCGAGATTCCTTATAGTGCCTTTACCCCTCGCTGTCGACCAAACTGACATCACACTTCCTCCCTATCATGACTACAGCCACCACCACCAGCACCTCGACAAAATTGCTTCACTAGCATTGCTACCTAATGACGATAAGGTTCTTGTTTTTTTACATTCCTCCAGCGACGACAAATTGTTGGTCCTTCCCCCTACACTGGCAACAACTTGCGATTCTGAGCCATCAATACACAATCCCAATCGCGACAAGCTGCTGTCTTGCATTGATATCGATCTACTGCTTCGAGCCACTTGCTTGGGTCTCGGTCTTTCCAGTCGCCGACCTCTACATCATCAAACCTCTTGGCCGTGACCAACGCTTGCCTAAGCTATTACTTTTGCTCCCACCAAAATATGCAACCTACATCGAGCCTAATTAGACACAAGCCACGCTTGAGTTCCTTGCTAAGTTGCTGCATTGAAAGAGGCCAAGAAATACACCATCCTTGGCAGTGATCGGCCGACCGACCGACCAGGCGCTATCGAGCCACCACTACGAGCACCACCACATGGCTATCGGCTATCATTGTTGCAATGCACCGGCTCATTGCATTAGCCAAGCTGAGTAGCCCTTTAGCCAACTAACCATTTAGCTGACTGAGCACCACCTTTCCCATAGCCATGACATCAGTCGCCGCCCAATCTGATGTTTATCGGTTCAAATTTGGCAACGTTGTCTTTGGATTAGGTAAAAAAACATGTCCTAGTTCAATACAAATATTTCATTGCTTTTTGTCTCATTAACATCTAGTTTGAATATTTAATTCATATGCATATCCGTTATGAATCTCCAAATTAGGAAATTTACTAATTTGACAATGTGCATAGCTTGACAATCTAATCTCCTACCCAAGATATGATTCTTGGCTACACAACAAATTGGCCAATCCTATTCAAAAGCTATGGATACAATTGTTGATTTTATTTGTCCCCAAATTTGAATGGAATAGATATGCTTTTATTTCATTTGATATTATCTTCCTTCTTTTTTTTGATGACCCAGGGAACCCGTGCACCGTACCAACACGGACAGTCTCGGTAGACCCGAGATGACGGGGGGTAAACCCTAGGGCCCCACCGGAGGACCCACCACCCCCGTGGAACGGGTAAGACACCAAGCGTCTCCGCGGTGAGTCGAACTCTCTCCCTCCTAGAAGGGGTCAGTGGGTCCCCCCACGGTGGGTAAGACTTACCAGTGAAGCCACCGCGGCCGGTGGTTATTTCATTTGATATTATCTCTTGCCATTATTTGATTTGATTTGGTTTGATTGATTCTTATCCAAAATAAGATAAAAATAATTAGGAGGATTAGAGTAGATATTGGTTAAGATTAGGGAGAATTTTTATAGATAATATCACATGTCCAGATAAGATTTCCAAATCAATTAGGATAAGTTTTAGATAGCTTTTCTAGATAGATTGCATGCAAGGATAGGGTTTATCTAATTAGGATAAGATTCCACTTTAAATTAGGACTTGGCCTAATTTAATTCCCAAATTGAATTGCATATCATTTTAATCTAGGTCATCTATTTTCATTATTTTATAATTTCTAATTTTAATGAAAATACAAAAAATATTATGTGCATGTCATATACAGTGCATAAACGTCACCTTGCCATGTCAGCGCATTATGCCACATCATCGTTGTATGCCAAGACATCATGCCATGTCATAAATGCCACGTCATTTATGAAATGCATGTGTAAATTTATTTAATTAGAATAGCATGTGATGCAAGAGTAGTTGCACATTAATCTTTGTCCGTCATTAGAGTTAGGTCATTTAATTAAATAACATGCCCATGTTAGAGTAGATAACATTTTCTATGTCATTCAGTTTTCATTTAAATAAGAGAAAATCCAAAAAAGTTTGACTTAAATTGCATGGTAATTGGAAACCATGCTTATGTTGAATATTTGTTTTCTAATTAACATTGTTGCAGATTGCTTTGCTTCGTGGTAAGTACACCTCCCTTATTCTAGCAATTTATTTAATATTTTGATTAGTGGGTGTTTCATTAATATTTGTGAACCCGTATCATCACTTCAAATATTAGTGGATAGGTTAAAATCAATTAAAGTCTCCTACAAAACATTTTTCAAATAAAAGAATTGGTATTGAAATAGTGTTAAAGTAATCTAGTTTAATAAAGTCTCCGAACTCACAATCTCTGGTTTATTGGAGTAAATTAAATCTCTCAATATTTTACTTGGGATTATAATCAACGCACACAAAAAATTAGATTAGGACCGACTCCTAAATAAAAATGTTCTTGCATGTTTATAACTTAAATTGTGAATTAGTATGGGCATGGTAGAGCCCAAGCTACATGTGAACTTAGTAATCAATTAGCCAACTCCTAAGTGGTATGCTTTCTGGAGAGTCTCGATAGCTTGTAAATGAAAAAATATTCTTAGTGGATTTAGGTTGATTTTTTTTCTTTAAAAAATATTTTTGTTTGGTAGCTAGGATAACAAGTACATCATTAACATTAAGGGTCACTCACTAATGTTAGTCTATCCGTATGTGAACATTGTCTGGCGGGAAAAACAACTAGAAAACTATTCGGTAAATGGACTAGAGCTGAATTTCCATTGCATCTCATACATTCTGACATTTGTGGTCCTTTGAATGTGAGAGCGAGGCATGGAGCCTCATATTTCATCACTTTCATAGATGATTTCACACATTTCGGTTATGTCTTTCTGATCTCCCATAAGTCATAAGCATTAGACTGCTTTAGACGATATATAACGATGGTAGAGAATCAGTTGAACAAAACAATAAAGGCATTGAAAACCGATCGTGGACGTGAGTATCTATCGAAGCAATTCAAGGCTCTTTGTGATGAAAAGGGAATTGTACGACAATTGACTATTCCTGGTACTCCACAACAAAATGGGGTAGCTGAGAGAAGGAATAGAACCTATTAGAAATGGTTAGGTCTATGATGGCGCAAGCAAATTTACCTATCTCCTATTGGGGAGATGTATTATTGACTACTGCCTATATACTTAACCGTGTGCCCTCAAAATCGGTCGCCTCCACCTCTTATGAATTATGGACTGGTAGGAAACCAGACTTGAGTAGTCTACGTCCATGGGGATGTGCAGCTTATGTTCATAATTCTTCCCATAAACATGGCAAACTAGGTCCTAGAGGGAAGAAATGTATCTTTATAAGATATTCCAAACACTCCAAAGGGTACGTGTTCATAGGTGAACAAGCTGATGGAAGTGTGATCGAAATGGAATCACAAGATGTCACGTTCTTGGAGAACGATTTTCCTAATAGATGTGAGATTGATAAGGACTTCCAATTATATGAGATGGGAGATCCTGATAACACACCCACTGATGTAGTAGAGGAAAATAAAGATTTACCTCAACACACAAGACCTAATGGGAGTGTTGCATCACCTGATGAATTGAATTCAAGAGAAATTCAATTGCGTAAAAATAATCGTAAAAGTATTCCCCGTCGTCATTTTGAGATTGAAGGGGAAGTATTTATAATTGCTCAAAAAGATGATGCCAAGCCTAAGACTGTTCAAGAGGCTCTCTCGTCCTCTGATAAGGAAGAATGGAGAAAAGCTTTGGAAGATGAGATGGAGTCAATGAGAGCAAACCATGTCTAGGACTTGGTTGATCTACCACCCAATCGTAAGGCCATTGGAAACAAATGAGTCTTTAAGATTAAGCGAAGGGCGGATGGATCCATTGAAAAGTATAAGGCTTGCCTTGTGACAAAAGGTTATACTCAACAAAAGAGTGTACATTATGAGGAAACTTTTTCACCAGTTGTAAGGTTTGCCTCAATACACCTTATTCTAGCCATCGTTGCATATTTGGACCTTGAATTACATCAAATGGATGTAAAGATTGCATTTCTCAATGGAGAATTAGATATGGAAATCTATATGAAACAATCAATAGGTTTCATAGCTAAAGGTCAAGAGCATAAAGTTTGCAAACTTCATCGCTCAATATATGGCCTTAAGCAATCATCTAGACAGTAATATCTTCGCTTTCATCGAGCAATAATAACTTTTGGTTTCACGATGATCGAAGAAGATCACTATGTATATGTCAAGCGGTCCAAAGATAAATTTATGATTTTATCACTTTATGTGGACGATATTCTGTTGGCTGGAAATGACAAGGTTTTGGTTATCACCATAAAAGAATGGTTGTCCCTCCAATTTTGAGATGAAGGACATGGGAGAAGCTGCTTATATATTAGGAGTTAAGATTGAAAGAGATCGATCAAGGAAACTCCTTACTTTATCACAAGAGTCTTATATTATGAAGATTCTTAAGCGTTTCAATATACAACATTGTAATCCCATTGATACCCTTGTCATGCAAGGTGAAGACCTAAGTACTGAGATCTGTCTTAAGACTCCAGAAGAAATCAATGTAATGAAAACTGTTCCTTACGCTAGTGCAGTCGGAAGTTTGATGTATGCTATGATGTGTACTCGACCTGACATATATCATGCCGTGGGATTGATGAGCCGATATCAATCAAATCCTGATCAAGCACATTGGAAAGTAGTGAAGAGGATCCTGAGATACTTGAAGAGCACCATGGACTATCGACTTTGTTACCAAGGGAATGATTTACGCCTATTGGGTTATTCAAATGCCAATTGGGGTGGAGACCTGGATGAGCATAAATCGACTTCTGGATATGCGTTCTTGCTCAATGGAGGTGTAATTTCTTGGAATAGCAAGAAACAGACATGCACGGCCTTGTCTACGATGGAAGCAGAATTTATTGCATGTTCTGCCGTAGTGCAAGAAGTAGTATAGCTAAAACGTTTCTTGGAAAATTTAGCCACTGTCACTAAAGTTCCAAGACCGGTGACAGTTTATTGCGATAGTCAAGCAGCCATTGCCTATGTGAAAGATCCCAAGTATCATGGAAGGACAAAATACATTGACATAAAGAATAATTTCATCAGAGATATTATAATGCAAAAAGAAGTGATCCTACAATACATTTCAACCAATAGAATGGTTGTTGATCCATTTACGAAGGCTATTCCTAGAGACATGTTCTTGACCCATAAGATGTTACTAGGATTGCGTAGAATGTGATATATGTTATTGTAGAGGATCATTGATTTATGTATTTGTGGACAAATGTATTGTACTTGTTTGTTTATTAGTGATTTGATGTTTTATCAATAAGTATAAATCCACTATGAGATTAGCACAAACACACATATATTATTGAAAAGTATGTCAGCAGGTAATGATTGGCTTACTCACACGAGCAATCGCCTCAAGTGCTGTAGTTAACATGTTGAGATAAGACGTTATGTACAAATAAATGCTAAAGAGCAAGTTTGGTACATAAAATACGTCGCCTTGATTGGAGTTAATATGAGGTCTATGATTTATTTATAATAAGATCGAACATGATAGTCCCATAATCATGTATGCCTGTAAGATGCCGGATGCGAGAACTTAATTGGGCGCTATAAAAAGTGAGCTGATATAGCACTTGGGCTAAAAATGAGTACGTGAGAAGCACGTGACTATGTTTAGGCTAAGATTTGTATGGTGGATATATTTGATAAATGACATACGCTCTTATAGAAAAAGTAATCCACTATAGCATGTAATTCGTACTACATGTGCATTGTACGACCAATAAGGGAAGATGAGTAAAATTATCCCTATTTACTCATCGTGTGAGCCCTTGAGATAATTTGTATTTTACCTCAATTTTGTGCCCTATATTACTTCTGACTATGTTCTCAAAGTGAAAGATCAATATTGCTACTTTAGCATGTTACGGGCGGTCATGAATGGATATGGCCTATAGGACGTGTCTAGGAAAGCAGTTGTTCTAAAATTGAGAGAGACATGAGTGCAAAGGAAGACTATTATTTTTTTACATCTATCACATGTATTTACTGGTCGGCCAATTATATCGCCATATGTGGTTGCGGATGTAATTGTAAATACATGGTATTTCAAGAATAGTCAAGTATAGCCTTTAAGGGATAGGTATGCTTGGACTGATGTAATAAAATATGTCTGGGACATTGTGAGACATCGATTGTTTATTTCTTTTCGGGATTGTAGCCATTATGTCATCCCTAACAGATGCATAATTTGAGCTCCCAAGTGCAAGTGTACTCACTGGTCGCACGGCTTATTTGCCAGTATGAATTGTTTTGTAAAAATTGATGAATGTTGAATGCCTTATATTCTTAATAAAGCGCTATCAAACCCATCATGTCCGAGTGGGAGATGTAGTACTTTAGCTAGTACATCCATGATGGGGTGCGAACGGAATGCACCGTTTCGTCTTGATGCGTTACGATGGAAAGTCACTAATTGAGGGGTACAAAGGGAGACGTATAAAAGCCTCCCGAACACAACCGTTGGATTTGTTGGCAATTCATTCGCACTAAATTTTCTCTCCATTTCCATCAAAGAAGAAAAAGGAATTCCATTTCACTTTTGCAAGAATGATCGGCATTTACGCCGTGGAAATCGGGTGTTTTCCTTGTGATTGCATCTAGACTAACGTGATTTATTCACAATTCAACGTTCATTCCGGGGCCATTTGCTATTTGCGCATCAGAATCAGGTAAGTCGTCTTCCGCCGACTTGAAATCCTACATAAGCTTCTCGAGGTTCGTCACCACCCACTCTTGAGGTTTTAGATGCTGCCCTCATGGTAGGAAGGGTGATGGTTGGGAATGGCTTTGTTCCTGGCCAAGGTCTTGGAAGAAGTGGTCAGGGCATTCGAAACCACATTAAAGTCCCTCAGAGGTCCCATTCTGCTAGATTAAGGTACCATGGAAGAGGTAAAGAAAAATCTGGAGAGCAAAGACAGGAAAGGCAAAACTCACCACATGACCAAGGCCGAGGGAGGCAAAACTCACTACCTCCAATCATTCACGAGACGTTCCCTAGCCCTCCGAGAATGATGCAAGAAGAAGCAGAAATGATGGACACCCTAGGGTAGCCAAGTGGCAAATTCGACTATTTGATGAAGTATTCGGCTTCTCCCAGCTTTTACATTGACCCTCGTGTCATAATCCCAAATGGATGGGGTGGCATGGACGATCCAACACCCTCAAAGATAGAGAACCTGGATGATGCATTGGAAAAAATCACAAGTCTATTCGATAACTTCCTCATAGGAGCCATTGACGAAGGACCTCCAGAAGAAATGGACCCTGGCCCACAAGAGTAACTTATTTATTGCTTTTGCACATTCCCCTACGTGGGAATTTTTATTACTTTCTAGGAATTGTTTTTGATTTCTTCTTTTTCGCTTTCTTTTTAGGGGCTTGAATATCACATTTTTCATTCAATAAATGTAATTGATTGATGAATTTCAATAAAATTACAAGTTTTATTTTAAGGGCATGATGAGGTACACCAAACCAGCCTAGTGATGATATCCAGTTGGTAAAAGAAAAGAAAAATCCAATGAGAATTATGAGGCCTAGTCTTCATCATGCTTTCTCGTGTCAAAATGTTTCAAAAAATTCTTATGCAAATGCTTTTCAAAAAATCTTTCAAAAAATAAATAATACAGTTTACCCTGTTTGATTCATCTACTTCCTATTTCAGGAACGATCTCATAGCATGCAAAGGTGTGGAAATGGCCCAATCCAATGCAACAAGTGCTGATAATGATGATCCCGAAGACTCGATCGAAGATTCCATTGAGGTACAGTGTAGCTGGTGTTGGAGAAATCTATCCAGAATATTTTGAAGCTAATAAAACGTTTCTATCAATCTAGTCTGGATATTTGCAAGACTTCTGTTTAGCGTCTGAAGACTTTCAAGATCACCAGACTCAGCACTCAAGACTCAAGACTCAAGACTATTCTCATTGACAGTTTTTCTAATCCAGTGACGAAGGAATTCCAGAGCCGAAGTATTTGGTTGAAGATTTATTCCTATCCTCTGGAGAAGATCTCTTGGCTGGATAACTGTAACGGATTCATTCATTCGTTATCAAGATCGTTTGAAGATCCGATGATCGACGAAGTATTCTTGGAAGGTTCTATTCTTGGAAACCAAGATCCTGATTGTATGGGCGAACATGATTGATGGGCTATCGTCAAGTTCCTTTAATAGCTCGAATGATCTCCTTGATTGATTCCGTCCAACGGGTAGATTGGAGGAATTCCTTTGGAAAGTGCCAACGGGTATGATGGCATAAAGGAGTATAAAAGGAAGTCGTTCTAGCCGCTTTTAATAGATGATCGATAGAAAAATTCCAGAGTCTGAAGCACCTTGATTATTAGTCGATTCATTCTGAGCGAAATTGTACACACAGAGAGTGTCTATACTTAGTGATACCTTGAGCGAGTGTGGGAGATCATCTACACCGAGAATTCAAGGGAGAACATCTCTTTGTTCATAGTGGAATCCAGCCAATAGGCTGTCAGTGCAGAAGAGTGGACGTAGGCTTGAAATAAGCCGAACCACTATAAACCGCGTGTTCAATTCTCTCTTCTCTCGTCTTACTTTGATTACCGTTTGTCTCAAATCTATTAACTGTCTAGTATTATGAAATTATCGATAAAAATATTGCATATACCTATTCACCCCCCACTAGGTACTTAAACTAGCTATATCAATTGGTATCAGAGCTCGTGTACTCACTTTATTTGAAGTGTTTTACTTCAGAGTAAAAAATCCATGACTAGTATGCTAGCACCAGGGCTGGTGGAAGGGCGAGCAATACTGAGACCACCCTACTTTGATGGAAAGGATTACAACATCTGGAAAAACAAGATGAAAGCCTTCCTACGATCAAAGGATCCTCTCGGAATGGGACGTTGTAGAAAGAGGAATTACTCCTACAACCGCATCGTCTCGTAAAGAGGAAAAGAAACCGTTGAGACCGGCGGAATGACTCGGGAAGAGATTATCAAGAGACAAGCACTCGATGCAAAAGCAATTTACTCTTTATATTGTGCTTTGTCACCTACCGAATATAACAGAATATCTTCTTGTGTTACAAAGAAAAGAAGTTTGGGATAGATTGCACATCACCTATGAAGGAACAGATCGAGTGAAGGAGACCAGAATTAACATTCTCCTCAGTCAATATGAAGCCTTCAAAATGAAACCAGGGAAATCAATAACTGACATGTTTAGCCGTTTTACAGATATTGTCAATGGTCTTGAGAATCAAGGACAGAAAATTTCTGATCCCATGAAAGTAAGCAAGCTACTGCGTGGACTCTCCAAGGATTGGAATCACATAAAGACTTCAATCAGAGAGACGCAAAGAATTATGCCACTGTCTGTCGACGAGCTAATTGGAACTCTTCAGTCTTATGAAGTGGAACGAATCAATGAAGACGAAGATCCAAGAGGTAAGAAATCTATTGCATTAAAATCAATTGACGATTCTGATGATACAGATTCTGAAGATGACATGGATGATGAGGAGCTTGCTCTCATGATAAGAAGATTGAAAACGAATAGAAAAGGAAGAAGGTTCAACTCAAGGAAACAAAGTTTTCAAAGACAGAGACCAAGTCTGTTGATGATGAGGAACCAAACAAAGATGTAGTTTGCTTCGAATGTAAGAAAAAGGGACACATCGACCAATTGTCCTCTTAGAAGAAGAAAAGAGGAAAAGCTGAAAAGTTTCGAAAAGCTCTCAAGGCCGAAACCTGGAGTGATACAGAGTGTGAAGAAAGTGATAATGAATATGCCAATCTATGTCTAATGGCACATTCAGACTCAGACTCAAACTCTGGATCAGACTCAGACAGTGAATTTGAGGTAAGTGATTTTAAAATTCCTGTCAAAGTTTCTAAATACATTGATGAATTGTGTTTTAGTCTTAAGACTTCTCTCAAAAGAATTTTCGAACTTAAAAAATAAAACTCAACTCTAAAACAAAAGGAAATCGTTTTAGAAGAAAGAGTTAAAAGTTTAGACTTAAATGTCTCTTCTCTTAAAGAAAATAAAGAAAATCTTTTGAAAGAAAATTCTCTTTTAAAAACGGACTTATCAAATATTTCAAAGAAATTTTCTATAGGGTCCGAAAAGCTTGAAAAATTCTTTCGGCTCAAATACCTTACTTTAATAAGTCCGGTCTAGGTATGACAGCAGAAACAATTCTCTTGATTGATTTTCCTAAAGTAAAAGAAAGAATTAAGAAAAGACCCCCGAGAAAGGCTTACAAAAATCATTTCAAGAAAGTTTTTGTAAAGTCTGTAGGTCGAAATGCCCTCGGGTGTTCAAAGTGCAAAAGTCCCGATCACTTTGAAAAAGAGTGTCCTATGATTTGGAAACCTGTTAAGAAAGTATTGGCTGATACTGTTTATTCTACTAACACTAAAGGACCCAAAAAAATTTGGGTACCAAAGAAAACTTGAGATTTTCTTTTAAATGCAGGTCTCCGTCAAGAAAAAGATAAAGTGGTATCTTGACAGTGGATGCTCAAGACACATGACAGGAGACTCAAATTGCTTCATAAAGCTTGTGCAAGTAAATGGTGGAAAAGTTTCATTTGGAGGGAACAACAAAGGAAGTATTGTGGGATTTGGAACTGTGAAAATTGGAAATCTCACAATAAGTAATGTTTCCTTAGTGGAAGGACTCAATTACAATCTTCTCAGCATTAGCCAATTGTGTGACACCGGTTTTAAGATCTTCTTTCAAGAAGGAACATGTTCTGGAACTAGTAAAGACTCTACTCAGTCTTTCATGGGTCGAAGACATGGAAATATCTATCTTCTGGATGTGAAACCAAATGAATCGCAATGCCTAATCTCAATTCGAGACGAAGCAAGCTTATGGCACAGAAAGCTTGGTCATGTCAACATGAAGCAGTTAGCCAAAATTTCATCAAAGCAGCTTATTCGAGGTCTACCCAAATTACCATACCAAAAGTCTAATCCATGCACTCCATGTATTCTCGGGAAAACAGTAAGAAATTCATTTAAACCAATAAATCATGTCTCTACTAATCATGTACTGCAGTTGTTGCATATGGATCTCTTCGGACCAACCAGAACTCAGAGTATTGGAGGTAAGAAATATCGCCTAGTAATTATGGACGACTTCTCCCGCTTTACTTGGGTATATTTCCTTGCAAGTAAGTCCGAATCCTTTTCGTATTTTGAAAAATTTGCTAAAAAGGTTCAAAATGAAAAAGGATGTGTTATCTCAAGAATAAGAACAGATCATGGAGGTGAATTTGAAAATCAAAATTTTACAAAATTCTGTGATGAATCTGGATTTAAGCATGTGTTCTCTTCTCCATACACTCCTCAGCAAAATGGAGTTGTGGAAAGGAAGAACAGATCTCTTCAAGAAATGGCTAGAACTCTTTTAATTGAAAGTAAGATTTCTTCACGATTTTGGGCTGAAGCTGTTTCAACAAAGCATGCTATATAATCAATAGAGTCTTTTTAAGACCTTCTCTTGAGAAAACCCCTTATGAGTTATTCAAAGGTAAGAAGCCTATTGTTTCATACTTTCATGTGTTCGGTTGCAAATGCTTTATATTGAAAAATGCTAAAGATCAAATTGGTAAGTTTGAAGAAAGATCGATGAAGGCATCTTCCTTGGATATTCTTCATCAAGCAAAGTCTACGAGTCTACAACAAGAAGAGTCGATCCGTGGAGGAGTCAATGAATGTCAAATTTCAAGACTCTATGTTAGACGAATCCGTCGAGACTCATCATGAAGAATCGAACCCGCTCCGCACCCTCCAAAGCCTACAACTCAAGAAGCATCTCGACGGAAGACCAACATCAAGATGATCGTGAAAATTCAAATAAAGAAATAGATCATCAACTCCGACAAATCAACCAAGAATCGGAAGCATAAATCCAGCCATCCTAAGGATCTTATCATTGGTGACATCAATGAAGGAATTCGCACCAGATCTAAAAGGCATGAAGAGTCTAGTGCTGTGGCTCTCATCTCTGAAATTGAACCAAAGAGCATAGAAGAAGCTTTATCTGATGAAAACTGGATTGAAGCTATGCAAGAAGAGCTCAGACAGTTCAACATTAATGATGTCTGGGAATTAACATCTAAACCAAGAGGTAAAACTGTTATTGGAGTCAAATGGGTGTTCAGGAACAAGATAAATGAGAAAGGAAAAGTCGTACAAAACAAAGCAAGACTCGTGGCCAAGGGATA
This sequence comes from Eucalyptus brandiana, assembly GCA_014182725.1. Lineage (NCBI taxonomy): Eukaryota > Viridiplantae > Streptophyta > Magnoliopsida > Myrtales > Myrtaceae > Eucalyptus > Eucalyptus brandiana. Next base: position 34,523,422 of record CM024672.1, on the reverse strand, counting down.
TACGCAAGAAGAAGGAATAGACTATGATGAGACCTACGATCTAGTAGCAAGGTTAGAAGCTATTCGATTATTACTTGCGTTTGCTTGTTACAAAAATTTCAGGTTATTCCAAATGGACGTCAAAAGTGCCTTCCTAAATGGATTTATCCATGAGGAAGTTTATGTGGAACAACCACCAAGGTTTGAAGACCCAAAGAAGCCGGACTCGTCTTGGTGACCGAAAAAGGCCTTGTATGGTTTAAAGCAAGCACCTCGAGCGTGGTACGACGAGGCTAAGTAAGTTCTTAATAAAGAATGGTTTTGTCAAAGGTAAAGTAGATACTACTTTATTTATCAAAAAGGAAAACAAAAGCTTTTTACTTGTTCAAATATATGTGGATGATATTATTTTTGGATCCTCTAATGAAATTCTCGTGCAAGAAATTTTCTAAGTCTATGCGGGATGAGTTTGAAATGAGTATGATGGGAGAGTTAACATTCTTTCTTGGACTTCAAATAAAACAATTGAAGGAAGGAACTTTTATTTATCAAGAAAAATATGCTAATGATCTTGTCAAAAGGTTTGGACTAGAAAAGTGCAAAAAGACCGACATACCAATGTCAAGTTTGATGAAGATAGATAAAGATGAAGAAGGAAAGAAAGTTGATCAAAAGCTGTACAGGAGCATCATTGTTTCACTTCTCTATCTTACTGCTTCTAGACCTGACATTTTGTTGAATGTTTGCATATGTGCTAGGTTTCAATCAGATCCAAGAGAATCTCATCTCAGTGCTGCGAAACGTATTATTAAATACGTTGCTTCATCTTCGGGCATCGGTCTTTGGTATCCTAAGAAGGGAGACTTTAGTCTTCTGGGATATTCAGACGCAGATCTGGCCGGTTGCAGAGTCGATAGAAAGAGCACTTCGGGAACTTGCTAGTTGCTTGGAAGCAGGACAGTGTCTTGGTTTTCAAGAAAGCAAAGCACTGTGGCTCTCTCAACAACAGAAGCAGAATATGTAGCTCTTGGAAGTTGCTGTTCGCAAATTCTATGGATAAAACAACGGCCTACAAGACTTTGGAATAGAAGACTCAAGCACAAAGATTAGATGTGACAACACCAGCGCAATCAATCTCACCAAAAATCCAATTCTTCACTCAAGAGCGAAGCATATAGAGATTCGACATCATTTCATCAGAGATCATGTTCAAAATGGAGAAATCTCGATTCAGTTTGTTGATTCAAAAAGCCAACTAGCAGATATATTCACAAAGCCTTTGGAGAAAAATCAATTCGATTTTATCCCTACCAGACTCAACATTCTTAAGCTTGAGGAAGTTAAAGTCTAGAGACTATCTAACCCTCAGACTCAGACATTCATGGCTATCAACTGTAAGTTGCTATATTCAATCTCGAAAAGGTATGATTATTAGTTCAGTTAATTTATAATTTCCGTGATAAATGGAATCGTGTCTTTTCAAAAAGATTAACTTAAAATTGGCAGTTATCAATTTCAAAAGATACGACTGTTCACTTTCCTTGTGCCGATTAGTTATATATATACATTTTTTTCTTCTCGATTAAACTCCAAAACCCTAGAAAAGCATTCTCCTCCCAATCCTGTCTCCACTTCGTGTTCATATTCGAGAAAGTAGTCAACTTTTCTTGGGAAAGCGAGTGAAGGAATCTTTCATCGACAAAGAAAGATGTCTTCTTCAAGAAAGTCATCAAGAATCGCGAACAGGGGACCACAGAGAATGGGAAAAGGGCCTACTCATTTTGATCTCACCGAGGAGGAAGATTTACCAAGTCAGCGACAGAGCCCGATTCACTCTCCTCCACGTCAATCTTCACCATCTACCCCACAAGGTGTGGGTCATCAACTAGAGGAAGAAATAATCGAGGACGCCGACCCTGTAAGAGTCCAAAAACCCGCTTTTATTTATAAGCTCTATCGTTCGTTGAAAAGCATTGGGACTCCGCTGAATATCGTAGATGAATTTCTTAAAGATAAGAATTATGGGAATGAGTATATTTTTCTGCGGAAAATGGAGGATTTGGGAGTTGCTCCGAAAGGAAAGGCTGAGGAAGCACTTACGAATATTCCAAGTGACCCTCGTGTACTAGGACAAAATCTAACTGAAGGGAACGATGATGACAGAATGTTCCTTGAATTCCAACCTAGATTGGGTGTGGCAGCAAAGGTGAAGGGAAATCGGATGGATTTGTTCAAATCAAAGGATCAGGAGAATCTGTATTTGATCGTTGAAAAGAGGGGTGATAAACCCTAGGAGTGTTGATTTCGACTTCTTGGATGCCATCAACGTGAACTTAAGAGAGAAATTCAATTTACTTCAACTTGAGAAATTCTGCTCCGACACAACAGACGGTTATGCTCAATTAACAGCATATTTCTATTCAAATCTCAGCTTTTTAGATGCGAATAGAATATCATTCAGTATTCGAGACCAAATCTACGTGGTAGATGTGGACATGCTGGCAGACATAGTTGGAGTTGAACGAGGACGCTATCAACCAATCAAAGTTTCAGTTGCTCGTACTACACCGGAGCTTGTCAAAGACAGGGATACGAGAGAAAAGAATTACCTACTCGAGGATGAGTGCCATCAACATCGTGCTTCACAAAATTGTGATCAACTGTCTCGGGCCAAAGTCTACATCAAAGGCGACGTGTCTAACTCTGAAGCAAAATTGATGTACGCAATCAACTCAGGAAGGAAGTTCTCTCTCCCTCACACCATTCTCTTTCACATGTACAGAGCAATGGTGAAGGACAAGGGCCAATTGCCTTACAAAGGTCTTGTGACCAAGATCTTCAGACACTTGAACGTTGAGCCTCCACACACTCTTTGTGTTCGACCATGCGATAAAATGGTGGTAGGTTTGAAAATGATGATAAAAATGCGTCTGAAAGAGCTTAGCAAGGCAATGGAGAAATTCAAAGTGAAGACTCCAGCATCTTCTGCTTCAAAGAAGAAAGGGAAGGAGCCCATGAGTGCTCCAATCAAAAAGAGAAGAACTCTTATCTTGGAGGATGAAGATGAAGAGGAAGATCTCTCGATTCCTGCATTGAAAAGAACAAGACGTTACGTACTGCAGAACCAACGGACCGAGAGAGAAAAAGAGGGACAAGAGAAGCACGAGAGAAGCGAGAGGAGTATCAAGAGAAAGAGAAAGAGATTGAAGAAGGAGAAGAAGAGGAAGCAATGAAAGAAAAGCAGGAGAGAAAGGGAATGAAGGCGCTCGAAGAGCATGACCATCACTCTTCCCCAATCGAGGTCTTAGAGACAGGGGGAGATGGAGAGCAAGAAAGGACTACACCAAAAGCAGTTCACAATGAAGGTGTGAGTCGCTCACCAGCAAATCCAGAAGATTTTCAGGCTTCTCAAGTGCTCGAAGAAGGACATGATACGTCGGCACAGATTTGCTCGATGTCACCGAAGCTCCATCGTCTGTCGGACTCCATCTGAGAAAGCACATGCAAGCACACAGATGGACAATACAGCAGATTTTCGTCGTATCCTTGATGTTCTTCTGGAAATGCGTGGTCAAATATATGCTCGGATTTCGTGAAATTCAAGTCTTGAAGAATCTTTGGACAAGCATCTTTCGTTTCCCTAACGAGATCAAATGAAAGACCTAGCTCTTCAAATTCAAGCCAATGCCAAAGGAGAAGAGGTGGCTCATTTACGGGAAGACTTGAAGAGAATTTGGAAGGCATCGTGCGTCGATGGGAGATTTCCAGATCGTGCGCATTCCCAAGCAGAATTGACTCTTCTCACCTTTTTAATGATGACAAAAAGGGGGAGAATTGCAATTTGAAACTCAACTCTGAACTCAATCTTTGACTTTAAATTTGTTTTTGTGTTTAAATGTTTTTTTTTTTAGTATGACTTGGGTGTGGACTTAAATTTGGCTGATTTAGATGTGGATTTTGATGCTTGACTATTTGCATTTATATCAAGTATTGCTATATGGTCTTACTCATGAAAAACTAACCGATTTTCGTGGATGCGAGTCTCGGTTGTTAATTTTATTAATCTTTATGAGATAGCCATATTGCTTGAGTAATATTTTGCAGGTCAAAATTGTTCAAATCTACAGGAAAGTTTTGTCACCATCAAAAAGGGGGAGATTGTTGGAGAAATCTATCCAGAATATTTTGAAGCTGACAAAACGTTTCTATCAATCTAGTCCGGATATTTGCAAGACTTCGTTTAGCGTCGAAGACTTTCAAGATCACCGGACTCAAAGACTCAAGACTCAAGACTCAAGACTATTCTCATTGACAGCTTTTTCTAATCCAAAGGACGAAGGAATTCCGAGCCGAAGTATTTGGTTGAAGATTTATTCCTATCCCTCGGAGAAGATCTCTTGGCTGGATAAGCGTAACGGATTCATTCATTCGTTATCAAGATCGTTTGAAGATCCGATGATCGACGAAGTATTCTTGGAAGGTTCTATTCTTGGAAACCAAGATCCCGATTGTATGGGCGAACGGGATTGATGGGCTATCGTCAAGTTCCTTTAATAGCTCGAATGATCTCCTTGATTGATTCCGTCCAACGGGTAAATTGGAGGAATTCCTTTGGAAAGTGCCAACGGGTATGATGGCATAAAGGAGTATAAAAGGAAGTCGTTCTAGCTGCTTTAATAGATGATCGATAGAAAAATTCCAGAGTCTGAAGCACCTTGATTATTAGTCGATTCATTCTGAGCGAAATTGTACACACAAAGAGTGTCTATACTTAGTGATACCTTGAGCGAGTGTGGAAGATCATCTACACCGAGAATTCAAGGGAGAACATCTCTTTGTTCATAGTGAAATCCAGCCAATAGGCTGTCAGTGCAGAAGAGTGGACGTAGGCTTGAAATAAGCCGAACCACTATAAACCGCGTGTTCAATTCTCTCTTCTCTCAGTCTTACTTTGATTACCGTTTGTCTCAAATCTATTAACTGTCTAGTATTGTGAAATTATCGATAAAAATATTGCATATACCTATTCACCCCCCTCTAGATGCTTAAACTAGCTATATCAGTTGGGAACAACATGAAAAAGTTAAGGCTCTTACATCCAAGCAGATTATCACTGTTAATTTAGGTGACATTGAAAAAGCCAAGGAGGTGAAAATTTGGGCAAATCTCCCCAAAGACGAGACCAATTGCCTAATTTAGCTACTAAAAGAATATCGGAATGTCTTTGCATGGACCTATGCTGACATGCCTAGTTTAGACCCATCAATTGTTAAGCATTGCCTGTCTACTAATCCGAACATCTCACCTAAGAAGCAAAGGCTACAGAGAACTAAACCCAACCTCTCAAAGAAGATAGAGGAAGAAGTGATGAAGCTTTTGAAGGTGGGATTCAATGAAGTCTCACAATACCCTGAATGGGTGGCTAACATTATAGCAGTAATGAAGAAGGACGGTCAAGTTCGAGTTTATGTTGACTATCAAGATTTGAACAAAGCTAGCCAGAATGATGATTTCCCATTACCACATATAGACATCATTGTGGATAGTACTACTGGATTTGAACTATTCTCATTTATGGATGGCTTTTCTGGGTATAATCAGATAAGGATGAAGGAACAAAACAAGGAGAAAAATGCATTTATCACTCTATGGGGAGCCTTTCATTATATGGTCATGCCTTTCGGACTCAAGAATGCAGGGGCAACTTACCAGTGAGCCATGGTAACACTATTCCATGATATGATGTATCAGGAGATCGAGGTCTACGTTGACAATATGATTGCAAAGACTTGACCTGGAAGAAGCCACGTCGAAACTCTGAAGAAGTTGTTTGATCAACTTTTGTGAGTTCAAGCTTCGTCTAAATTCCTCTAAATGTGTGTTCAAAGCAACATCCGGTAAATTACTCTGATTCATTATGAGTAGTAAGGGGATTGAGATCGACCCATCCAAGTCTAAGGCCATATGCGAGCTGCAACCTCCGTTAACAATGAAAGAAGTCCGGAACCTTTTGGAGAGATTGAATTACATAGCTCGATTCATTTGTCAACTTTCCAAAACTACCAAGCCGTTATTTAAGCTCTTAAAGAAGAATGCACGAGTTAACTGGCATGATGAGTGTCGAGAAGCGTTCGACAAGCTGAAGCTGTACTTGATGAATTCGTCAGTTCTTGTCCCACCCTTGCTAGGACATCATTTGATTCTCTACCTCACCATTCATAATGAATAATTAGGCGCAATGTTGGCTCAAGAAAGCCCTACTGATAAAAAAGAACGAGCCATTTACTACCTGAGCAAAAAGTTTACTATGTTAGAATATAAATATTCTGATGCTGAAAAGACTTGCGCTACATTAGTGTGGGTATTGCATTGATTACAACAATACACACTGCATTATCAGACATTTTTCATGACTGAGAACAATCATATCAAGTACCTGCTTGATCAGCCAGCTTTGATAGGTAAGTTGGCAAAGTGGCAAATTTTAATCTCAGAATTTGATGTACAATTCATGCCACAAAAGTTAGTTAAGGGTCGAGTGATTGCTAATATATTGGCCGAGAATCCAGGAGTCTTAAATAATGATAACAGTTTCTTAGATGATCGTGTCTTGCATGTAAGTGAAGATTCATGGACAATGTTCTTCGATGGAGCTGTAAACCTATCCGGTTTTGGTACTAGGGTAGTTCTGATATCCCCAAACGGACAACACCATCCGATAGCTACAAAATTGATATTCCCATGCACTAACAATGTGGCTGAGTACGAAGCTTGCATCCTTGGGCTTTAGGCCGCAATCGAGATGGGTGTGGCTAAGTTGAAAGTGTTCGAAGATTCCTTACCGATCATACTGTAGACCGTAGGTGAATGGAAGACTAAAGACGCCAAGTTGCTTCCGTACCACGAGTATTTAGAAGATCTGGTAAAGGAATTCTAAGAAATTTCGTTTGAATACTTGCCAATGTCTCATAATCAATTTGCGGATGCACTCACAACTTTGTCATCTATGTTGCAAGTCACCGACGGATTAGAAGTCGAAGCTGGCTTATTGTATGATTGTAACTAAAGAACTTGATGGAAAACCATAACATTACGATATCATGAACTACATTAAAAAAAACGAATTTCCTGAATGAAGCACTCCAGCTGATAGGAAGTACATCACGAAGATGGCCTCAAAATTCTTTGTCAGTGGCAAGAATTTGTACAAGAGATCTTATGATTCGGTCTTATTGCGGTGTGGATGCAGTCGAAGCCACTCAAATCATGCAAGAAGTGCACGAAGGAGTATGTGGCCCTCATATGAATGGACACATGATGGCTAAGAAGATTATGAGATTAGGCTACTACTGGCTCACACTAGAAAGTGACTACATCAAGCACGTACGAAGTTGTCACTGCTGCCAAATTTATGGTGATAAAATAAATGTTCCTCCAACTAAGCTACACCAGTTTCCCGAGCCATGGCCCTTCTCAATGTAGGGCATTGATGTGATTGGCCCAATAAATCCTAAGGCTTCAAATGGGCATCGGTTCATCTTGGTAGCGATAGAATATTTATCCAAATGGATCGAAGTTACATCCTTTGCAAGCGTCACCACCCGTAATGTTGCGAAGTTCATCAAACGTGACATAATTGCTCACCATGGCATTCCTGAAGCAATCATCACCAACAACGGGACAAATTTGACCAACAAACTTGTTGATGGGTTGTTCAGCAAGTTCAAGATCAAGCATCTAAATTCGTCCCCTTACTGCCCTCAAATGAACGAGGCTGTTGAAGTGGCCAATAAGAACATTAAGAAGATCTTGGCTAAGACAACCAAGAATTATCAAGATTGACATGATAGGCTACCCTTCGCACTAATGGCATACCAAACATTGATCCGCACTTCTATTGAGGCAACCCCTTTTACTCTAGTATATGACATGGAGGCAGTTCTACCCGTAGAAGTGGAAATTCCTTCCCTGAGGATTTTATCCCAAGCGGAGTTGTCTGAGACGGAATGGTCGCAACAAAGATTTGAACAGTTGAACTTGATTGACAAGAAAAGACTGAAGGCTCTCTGCCATAGCCAAATATATCAACAGAGAGTAGCCAGATCTTTCAACCGGAAGGTGCGGCCGAGGCACTTCGAGGTAAATGACCTAGTCTTAAGGAAGCTGTTGCTGATTTTTCCGAATTCTGGGGGCAAGTTCGCTCTGAATTACAGTGGCCCATATGTGGTGAAGAAGGTACTTCCTGGAGATGCATTGATCTTGGCAGAAATTGATGGTCGTGAGTTTTCCACTCCAGTTAATTCTAATGCTGTCAAGAAGTATTATCCATAATACAATTTGCTATATCATGTTTCAAACTGCAAGCATTTCCATGATGAATAAATTGCCTTAATGAGTTGAATTGTTCAAATTTGTTGCAAATCTTGCATATTTTCCCTGATGGGATACTTTAGAATGGCGAAAGGCAAGTCTTATTCCCATACACTATTTCATACACTAATCTCTAGTGAGTTGTGTGGAAAAATTCCATGCCTCTGAGGAACAAGGTGATCTCGCAAATGGTACATCAATCAAAGTGATGAGAGGCAGTTTTTTCTTATACCCGAAACACTACAGGTATACCCATCATTTAGCCATTTGAGCCCCACACACGTGAAGAGTTTTTAAATTATCCCTATCAAGGATCATCTCACATTGGGACAAATTTGAAATGAATAGTAGGAATTTTCTTACTCACACTTGCATCAATCTTTGAGAATTGCTTTCGCAGCGTAACTTCTACGATAATTTAAAGTGTTTTAGGATGACGAAGAGTAATTCTTTCTCTATCCTACACACTTTCATCCATTGCATAGCCCACTTGAGCCTATGAATTCATTTCATATTAAACTCAATTGGTGATCATCCCCCATGGCAAAAAAAAAATATTCAAGTGGCATGGTCTAGAATGATAAAAGATGGAGGCTGAGTAAGTTGAAAGAAAATAAGTGCAAAAAGAGGAGCATGAAAAAGCAGTGTGCCTAATAAAAATAAGGCCAATGCCCAAAAAGAAAAATCAAACATTGGTTGAAGTTGTATCCCCAACAAGGTGGTACTAAAAACTCAAATGCTAAGATGTTACAATCAATGGAGAGTTGATCTAAAAAGAATCCTCAATGGTGAAGAAGAAAATTGGAGATGTCAAGATGATCACCAACTCTGACCCCTAAACACTTTTTGAGCCTAACAATCCTTTTGTTTCTCACCAATGAACCAAGCCTACGTTACATTCCTTGCAAAGTCTCTTCAAACTAAGGCACTTGAATTAACATAAAAATTCATATGTTTGAAAGTATTGCTTGAAGAAGTGCGAGTAAGACAATTTCTACCTCATTTCATATGTTTCTTGACTTGTAAACCCCAAGATAATTGCGAAATATCATTTTTCAATAGCCTCAACTCAAAGAGTCCCCTTTGTTAAGCCATTGACCAAGCCTACATTACGGTCCATGTTAAAGACCTCTCAAATTGGTAAGACCGTACCATTTGCGAGATTACTCGGACCCTTGTTTGGCATGACAATGGTGGGATAGAGTGATTGTCAAAATCCTACATCAAAGGTCAAGATAAAATGGCCCTTTTAATGAGGATGAGTGAAAAGTCATTTCAAATTGAAAGATCCTAATTTGACACATCCATGACACTCATGTGTTTAGATTGGAATATTTTTTTGAAATCATTCCCAATGGAAATTAGGTGATGCAAGATTAATAGAAATCATCACACATGAACCTCATTTGAATCAGTGCATGTTTGTGACCACAAATGCATGTTACCTCTCCTACGACTATGTTTTACAGGAGACATATCCCCAAGGATCAGAGATGTTACCAGGTAAGTATATCTCTATACATACCTTAAATGCTTGTCACTGCACAGGTATTCCTTCTTGAGTACACCGACACTCGATTGAGCTGTCCCTCAAAGATTTTTCTCCGGATTCAGTCTGATAAAAGCGACCGAAGAAAGGTTCGAGTCCTAGTAAGATAATCAATGCTGCAATGTTAGGCAATCAAAGAAAGGTTCGAATCCTAGCTAAGCAAATCATCAGTTTAGGCGATCGTAGAATGATACGGGTCTTGGACAATTTTTGTGGCTCTAACAGATGACCGTAGAAAGGTACGGGTCCTAAACAATGTTTATGGCTCTAACAGGCAACCGTAGAAAGGTACAAGTCCTGGAAAAGCCGTTTCCTATTCAGGCGACCATAGAAAGGTACGGGTCCCAAAAAGTGAATCCCAGTTTAGGCGACCGTAGAATGGTATAGATCCTAGACAACATCCGTTTCCCATTCAGGCGACCGTAAAAAGGTACAGGTCTTGAAAAACCAATTTTTCATCAAAGCAATTGAAGAAAAGTTTGGGTTCTAGACAACCAAAAACTGACATACTAAGCGACCATAGAAAGGTACGGGTCCTAGAAAAGCAATCTCCTTATAAAGTCTTGTTACTATTCTGGGCGACCGTATAAAGGTACGGGTCCTAGACATAAAACACCAATTATCTTGAACTACTATATCCTCCTTGAAGGTAAGTTATTCCAGGTAAATTCCTCTACCATTTGCATTAGCATTTCCATGCATCGTGTAAATTATATTAAAAAATGGAATTCGTTTTCCAACAAAAATCATTCAATGCATGTGCATCACCAAAATTTAGGTCTCAATTTATCTTTGAATGCAACCTCTACGAGCTTATCTTTAAAGAGGGGTAGCTGTTGACACCTAAATTTTTGCATGAAAAAATGGGTTAATTTTTACCCCAAAAAAATAAAATTAAAATTGCAACATATAGTTTTAGGAGCATCTATTTTATTTTATTCCATTTTTTTGCATTGGACTGACGGTGAGCGTTGATACGATATGAAATTTTCACATATTCAAGTGAGATTTTTTACATATTTAAGTAATATACACCGAGAGACACATTTTTGGACAGAAATGAAATTTTCAGATGGAATATTTGAAAAATACAAAAGAGAATGCGAGGTGCATATATTTCAATAATATATTCAGGGGATTATGCACAAGCAAGATTGGAAATAAAATATTCAACCACAATCTAATTCCATCTCCTATATAAAGTGTTGTGCGCATACGACGAGTGGAGGAAGCAAAAAAAAAAAATTCAGAGCAAAAAACGTGTGGGGGGAAGAGAATTTTCATTTTTATTTCCTTTGGTCTTTTCAAAGTCAAAAAAAAAAAAAAATCTTGCTTTTAGCTGCAGGGAGTAGAAAGTACGCACCAGCAGAGAGGAAGAAGTGCGAGTGGACAGGTGAAAAAAAAAGGGGGGGAAAGGCAACTGTTCATCTTCTTCGGGAGTGCCCGCACCGGCCATTGCGCCGACACCGTCTCTGCCGAGCCCCACTCGTTGCCCGTCGATGTTCGCCGCGTCGCCTCTGCTCCGCCCATCTCTGCCGAGCCCCAGTTGCTGCCCATCGCTCGTCTCCCACAACCTAGAGCCCGACGCCGCCATTGTTGCTTACCTCCCGACGTCACTGCTTCCCTACCTGACACCGAGCGCCACCCAGCCAATGCCTACACCTTAGCCCGCCGCCGTCCCACAACAGCACCACCAGAGCCCAACGCCGCCGTTGCTACTTCTCTCCTACCATCGCTTGCCTATAGTAGCTACCAGACCCCCTCAGCCGCCGCCTACGCATCCGGTCAAAGCCCGATGCCACCGCGCCTCTACAACCCGTGACCCAATGCCGAGCACCGCCCAGCCAATGCCTGTAGCTCCAAATCCGCTGCCCGACGCTGCGCCTCCAAAGCCTATGGCCTGCTCACCTCCGCCGGTCCTCTAGCCGGAGCTCCAACACCGGTCACCCCCTTCCCAGAACCACGGCCCGACCTCGGCCAAATCGTCGGTCGCTGCGCGACGGTCTTAAAGAGAAAAAAGAAAGTCAGGGTAGATTTTTTTTTTTTTTCATTACTATTGTACAAATTGGAACATTCGAAGGTGATTTTCATTTTATGAATATTCCTAGGCATTATCCGTATGGTTTTGCTCAAAATTATTGTAATTATTAATTTGATCCGCAAGATGTCAAATCATTTTTTTAATTATATTAAGTTTTTGGGCATTTTGATAGTATTTTAACTTATTAAATCATTATAATTATTAATTTGATCCGTAAGATTTCGGATCATATTTTTAATTATTTTAAATTTTCTTATATGTTGTGATGTTTAGAGTTAAAAGTAATTGTTAATTTAACCCATGAGATGACAGATTATTTTTCGATTATTTTAATCATTTATTTGGTGGATATCTTGATTAGTTTAGATGTAATCTAATAATTGCTTGTCTTAAAAAATACTAAAAAAATCAAAAAAATCAAAAATCAAATCTTGCATCGAAGTTGTTGGTTTAGTACATTAGGATTGTATTTTTAGGATTGCACCTTTAGATAATTTTTGGAATAGATTAGGATTAAATTTTTTTATATATAGATAGACTCTTAAATAATGTTTGCACATTTTGATAATCTCATTTTTCTTTTTAAAAAAATAGTGTTCTAAGATAGGATAGGGTTTAAGTCAAATTAATCCATAAACTAAATTAGATGACCATAATTAGGTTTTTTTATTAATTCCGAATTTTAATAAAAAAATACAAAAATATTATGTGCATGTCAAATAGTTTGCATGTTAGGTTCATTAGAAATAGCTTATTAGTAAAATTAGGTCATGTAGTTAAAGTGCATGTTTTAATTTCAAGATAAAAAAAAAAAACCAAAAAAATTGTTTGCTTTGTGCATTTAATTCTTTTGATGCAATTCGTTTGATTCATTGAGTGTTTAATAATGATTGAGCACCCGTGTGATCACCCTTTTGCATGATAGAGATTTAGGTTAAAATTAATCCAAACTACTTGCAAAAAATCTTTGAAAATAAAAAGAAATAGTACCGAAAGGATATTAGAGAAGTCTAATGTAACCAAGTCACCGTACCCAAAGTCTTTGGTTCGTAGGAGTAAAATAATTCTCACATTATTTTATTTAAGTGTCTAATCAACCTACCATAAATTGATTAGTGGCGACTCCTAGATAAAATTCATTTAAAAAAAAAAAAACGTAAACTTAAGTCGCAAATTGATATGAACTTGAGAGAGCCCAAGCTAAGTCTAGACTTAACAGTCCATTAGCCTAAACCCTAGGTGGTGTAACTGAAATTTAGGTCGTGACACACAGCACTTAACTTGGTCAAAAGTGCGTGGAGTTCACTATCTCTTGCACATAGCAAACGAAGGGCGAAGATATAATAGACAGAGATGCGTGTATTATATAATTGCTCTGGTTGAATTTAAAAAGTTAGATAGATAGGTTTTATACAATGGACTGGCTATTGGGGAGACTCCTGAGAAGAATTTTTTGCCTCACTAACTTGGAGAAGAGTCAGACTTTGACAGATTAGCTCGTGTATTTAATTCGCATGAGACCACCGCATCAAGAGTATGTTGACCATATCATATAAGTATGCTAGAAGATTCTTAACTATAAGTCCCGACAAACTAATTAAACAAATTTAGAATAGAAAAACAACAGATTAGTTTTCTAATATGCATGGTTAATTTTAATTATCAGAAGATGGAACGCCATTATGCTTAATCCTTATGATAGAAACTGTACTAAATGTGGTTGTAATCCCCCACCCACTCCCAACCCCAACCGCAGTCAACGGTGGTGAAAGATTAGAATTGTTCCCGGAAAATATAGAAAATGTACCCGTCACTTTAGACCCAATAACCACTTTCATACCTTTATTTTTGGAAAACCATTCATATATATCTGGGCAAAGCTCCATATTGAAATAACCAAATTGTCCATCCTTGTAAATTCATTTTAACATCTTGTTTAAGGTTTGGATTGTTTGGCTAGTAGTCAGTTTTGAGTATTTTGGATGAACGTAAAAATTAAAAGATTAATAATGGTCAATTTTGGAAAGACTACATTTCATAAATTGGGAAAATATGAAGGTACAAATTGGTTTCCAAAGGTAAAGCCTAGATCTTTTTTTTTTTTTTTTTTTTTTTTTTGTGAACAATCGCTGACTAATCAATCTGTGAATGGTTTCTATAGAGATTGTAGGAGCACCCGTGTTTATATCGGGAGGTTTTAGTAATTCTACCGATATTGAGGACGTTCCACCATATACTCCTTGACACGAGGGCCGATTGAGAAAATGACATGATAATATAAACTATAGAGTCCCTTTCCAAGCTTATTTCCTGTATTTAATTAAAATCGATACACTTTGCAATTGCCTATCTACGTCAAGAAAAATCAAACCCCGTGTTTTTCTTCCTAGATGTACTCAAACAAACCAGGCCTGGTCAATTCTGATGTGAAGGCATGTGAATGGCCATTGCCATCTCAGAGACTCTTTGCTCCACCTTCTTGATCACTTCCCTTCCATCAAACTCGTGCTCAATCAATGGAGACGTGTTGGAGTCGAGGTAGTGCAAGAACAGGACCATGAAAATGGAGCAAGCAAACATGGGTATTGGTCCGAAGAACCAGAGAAGCAAGTTAAGAGCAAAGTACAGTGCCCTGAGCCCCACGGACCAGAAATCGCCGCCTCGGATGACGGCCAACTCAACGCTCTTCGGTGGGATGCTCGGGCTCGGCGTGCTGATCAGGTAATTGGCGTGGACAAAATGCCGGGCTGACTGGATGAAGCATGAGAAGGCGAGGAGGAAGCAAATGAGGAGGCTGATGTACTTGATGGACAGTGTGGTGGGCCGGGTGTCGCCATAGACAAGGTCGCTCACAAAGAAGTTGTTGTTGGTGTTGCTGATCCAGGCACCAATCAGGGAGCAGAGGGTGAGCGAGATACTTGCCAGAAACGTCGCCGCCGATATGTTGGAGGAGATCACCGTGAGGCACGTGCCAATGTCCCTCCTCTCAGCCTGCAAGATCACACTGTGTTAATAATTTGAGCTTTGATTGATCAGAAGTAGCACAGAAACAGCAGAAGCAACCGAATTGATCAAGTTTCGGCTCTTTTGGCAATGACCCTTTTCGTGAATTTCGGACGAAGCTGAGTGCGACCATTTACTCAATAAGGTCGACCAGTCAGAGGATGGCGCAGATGAACGTCTATAGTTTTTGACAGTCGGGTGTGTGGGAATTAAGGGAGTTGGAATTCGATTGCGCTCTCAGCCAATCACTAATTGATCAGGGATAGTAGAGGGACTAAAATTAAAGTGAAAGGATAGAGATTTGACCTGCATGACAGCCCGAACCCAGAATCGCTTGTTGAAGTTCTCAAACCCCATGCAAGTTGTGTGAGGCTGATGAAGGTATCTGTAGAGGAGTTGGAGATGGTACACGAACATGATGAGCAAGCCACCCGGAACTAGCAACACATCCAGATCTTTCTTCACAAAGCCCATTTTTCGGCTTCTGTGTCTCTGTGAGAGAGAGAGAGAGTGGTTGACAAGGTGTTTGCTTAGAAAATATTGGTGATTAAAGAACCGAATTCTTGGGAATAGATGAGAGATTAGGGGGTTGTTTAAAATAGCTGTTAATGGCACCATTGACTTCTATTCCTAGGCGGCTTGTCTATGCAAATGGCAATTTTTTAAAGCATTTGTGTGAAATTCACGTTGGAATTCCACGTGAACTTCAAGATTCAAGATTCTTTCCAAGATGCACAACCTAGTTTGTCTCTTGCCTTGGAGAGAAGGGGCTTGGCAACGTGTTTTCTGAAAAGTTTTTACGGTTATCGATAATAGTGGAGGACGAGGTTAAACTTACATCGTAACGGTCTTTGCATATACGCATGTTCCGGTTGCAGAATTGGACCTAAAATGTGGTGATTTATAAGGCAATACGTCACAATTTCAGTCATAACATCGAAATTAATTTTACTTGCGTTTTAAACATAAATGTGATTTTTTCTTCACTTAATATAGCCCTAGCGTTGTAATTGTTTTACTTTATAATGAAATGCTTTAGCTAGTTTTTAATTCGTAACATTTCTAAACCTTCCGGAAGGTGGTGAGATCAAGAAAAGTAGGCTCAGCAGCCCATCTAGATCGGTCACATCCTCATGCGCAAAATTCAGCTTAATTATTATATCACATTAAGCAGAGCGAGTCTTTTTTCTTCAATTAATTTTTTTTTTTGTCATCAAATAAATTATGAATGTGAATTCATATGTCTAGCTGATCATGACTTGGAATATGAGGTAAGAGGGGACCAGACAGAAGCCAAAGACGAAGAATATACTTATTTCAGCTTCCAGTTATAGACTTTATTCAAATGCGACGAAACATTCCATCCCATTCTAATGTATTATCAAAGAAACTCAAGTTGATGAAGCATTACTTTTCATTGATATGTTATGCAATAAATAGAGAGATATTATCAGGTGAAAGTTAAAGATAAGATATAACATTTTTATCTACAAGGAAGTTGAATAAAAAACAAATCAGAAAAGATTTCCAAATGATTAACTCGTTGATACTTTGCTCGATTTATTATCTTCATACTAATTTGTAGAAGATTTTGCATGATCTCCAAATGATGAACTGTTGATATTTTGCTTGATTTGTTATCTTTGTATTGATTTGTAGAAAATTCTGCACTGCAAACATTCTGATTTGTTCCCTTTTGATTTGATATTTCAATACTTATCTCCATTATGTGTTTTGTTCAGAAGAAGCCTTCTTATATGGAGGCCTGATCTTTTTAATTTGATTCATATCAATACGGATAGCGTCCAAAATATGACTCAATAATCAATCTTGTCTTCATCATATGGATTGTTCTGAAGAAGCCTTCTTACCGTTGCAAAATTTTAGACAAGTAATGATGTATTCTTTTTTTCGTTCCACGTATTGGGGCGACTAATCTATGCTGCAACTAACCTAGGGCTAGAAATGAGATCTTACTAGTGAGGCTAATAAGGTTGTGCTAGACCTTAAATAACAAGGTGCCATTTTCTCTAGTGAGGAAGCGAACTTGACAGAAAAGATTATATTTGTTGCAAATCAAGTTAGAACTCATCGAGTCATTTTAAACATCAGCAATTCGAATATCTTTGGGTTTTTGCTACACTGTTTATATGGTAAACCTAAACTTTGTAATCCTTCTATACATGAGGTCCTACCTTTGCCGGTTGTCTTAGAAAATGGGAGAATACGTTTCAACACCTACTCTCATCCACCTCTATTTTTTAATTTTTTTTTTCTTGTTTGCATCATCCAATGGCACAAACATTAAAAAAAAAAAAAAAAAAAACCCGATTATCCAGAGAATTAATTAAGTTCGCAGCTTTGGTTTACATATGGCCCAATGGGGAAAATTGTCCAAAAAGTCCTAAACATATTTTAATCTTAAACCTTTCAATTTTGTCAACTGAGTTTAAACATTTTCACCTTCTGTGATTGAGTCCATTCGGTTCAATTTTGGCTTGAATTCATTAACATGGATGCTAGTCGTCCTACATGACACGGCCAGCATTGACATAAATATTTTTTAATAATATTTTGAATTTTTATGGTATTTTTCTCTTTTTTTTTTTTTTTTTTTTTTTTTTGGGGTTTTGGAGTTAGGGCTTGCAATGGTGGTAACCAGCCCTCACCCACAATCGGCAAGGATCACCAGTCTTAACTTCAAAAACCAAAAAGAAGATAATAGGTCACTCCTTGGGACATGCAACAAGGAAGGGGTTTTCCCCTTTTGTAAAATCCCTTTAATAGAGCGGGACTGCCCTATTTTTGACTCATCTATATCGATGGAGTAATTGACAGTGGCAAGCATTAGGTTCGATTTAATCCAGAGACAAGACTGAAACAACCAAAAATAGGGGGAATTGGTTCCCGGTTCCAAGACCAGAACCGTCGATTCTACTAGAGAACCAGTCTAATTCTTGAGTCAAACTATTCTTTTAAAAATAGCTCTTTGGCACACATGGGAATCAAAACATAGTCTTCATGATGAAGAAACAAAAATAATACCATTTTACCAATGTATATTTTTGTAGTGAAATCATATAATCTTAGTATTTTTTTATAAAAATTTGAATTTTTTTGGACAAACAAAAAATTAGACCCCTAAGATCAGTTCCAATTTTTTTGGAATTAAGAGTCGCAAGATCATTCCCCGATTGTAGGCTCGGAACTGATCCAACTGTGGACCAACTCCAGTAATTGAGGTGAGTGTGAACTAGGCCAAACACAATCTGACCATAAGATCGATCACGGAAAGGAAAGTCAATAGCTTTTTGAGCAAAATGTGGTTCAATCTAGAAGACGATTGCACTGCCGTTTAAAATTTGGAGATGTCAATCTCGATTGACCTACTTCACCGTATGTCAACGAAAACTAGTACATGTAGAGTTTTCAAGCGATTAATAAGAAAATTTACAATTCTGGGGAGCCACGAGTTGGAAAACGAGACGGGAAGATCACGCAGCAGCCGAAGACGGAGGAAATCTCATACAAGTTTCCAATTCCTGACTTTTTGTTCAGTTCTCTTTTTCTTTTTCTTTTTCCAAATTTTCCGCCATTGAATATTCAAATAAGGCGAGAATATTTTACTCCACTGTAACGTATTGGCCAAGCTCAAGACTTCCGATATCATCGATCAAACTATTACTTTTTTTTTTCCTTTTCCTTTTCCAGGATGATAAGCTTTAATAATATCCACCTTAAAGTCTAAAATATGGAAGATAGTGTAATTACGAAATCTCATAAATAGTATCGAAAGAATAATGAAAAGTCGGAGTAAATTTAACAAACTGAAAATTTAGAGATAAATTACATAATTTTACACCATGTCCTTGGGGACTGGATTGCATTTTCATAATTTTATACAGAATTCTGAAATCTTTTGAAAGCATTGACCACAAGCTGAGACTAGTGGCTTTTAATTTAGGCGTTTATTTAGGATGATGGTAATATTTTATTGATAGACATTAGCAGAGTATAAAAGCATAGTACAACAAATAGCAACTCTAAAAAATTTTAGTCTCCTTTTCATTCTCTAAAAGACGACCTTTTGATATTTTGTCTCCATCGAGAACACCGCACCTGGCCTTTCCGAGCCATAATGGCTCATAATGCAAGGACTATCAAGGTGTGGCCTCCCAAAAAAAAAAAATAGCCACCAAAGCCCATTTTGCTGACCTTGAATCCTCCATCCCCTGTTCCACTGGGTGCTGCCATTTCCATTTACTATTTCTGCTAATTCTTCCTCAATTTCCTCCACAATCATTCTAGACAGGCTGGTAGTTCTTTCAACAATTTGCACTGTATGAGTGGTGTTTACTGGGATCTTAGCAATCGTTTCATCATCTTCAGCTGTATCATTATATTTTCGATTTTCCAAAAAGGGCTGGCCTCATTATCTTCAGCTCGACAGTTGGCCAAAACAAATTTCATCCTCTGACGCTAGCTTAGCTTCATCAAAGGGTATTTCTTCACAAAACATTGCATAATAACCCATCCTACCCCCACAAAGAACAGTCATGGGCCGGTCTTTCATATTTAAAGTCCAGCCAGAGTTTCCTTCCTTCCGGACTTCAAAGGTATCTCCAATTTGATCTCGATTTTGGCGCCACCGATTGTATCTGTTGCATCTCCTTTAACATCAACTCTAATGTTGCAAAATCTGCCAACTTTGGCAGTTCATGACTAAAGGAGGTAGACGAGGGGGTGTGGCGTTGATTGTTCGGTTTGCAAAAGAGCAGGGGCTACTCTAGAGTACCCAATTTTCTTCCCCTTCTGATCTGAAAAGCAAATAGTCCTCCAACCTTTCTAGAAGGCTTGGAAATTCATGCTCCGATTTAAGTAGAGTTTACCAAAAAGAGAAAGGCAACATTTTCTTTTTGTTCATTTGAAACTACACCATCATAATTGCAATATCGTTTTCTGACTAAAGCTTGCCTGACTTTTGCAGAGGGAGACCAGACGGATATCAGAGCCCACGTCTTCCTCCATTCGAATCCTTCAGAGATAGAAATCCGGCGAGGAAAAGGCAAAATCCTTTGAAAAGGTGGAGCACGTGGATAACAGGAGAAGAAAGAAGGGGCTCCGGGTGTTCATGAAAGCTACCGCCATGAGGGTAGAGGACATAATCCATGCCACAACCAACCTTGGGTTAGATATGAAATCTCACTAGTAAGGCTAATAAGGTCATGCGAGAGCTTAATCAACTTAATGTGCCATTTTTTCTAAGTGGGGAGCGAACTTGACAAAAAGGACTAAATGTGTTTCAGATTGAGTTAAAACCCGTCAAGTCAGTTTCGAAAGGCATTTTGAGTATCTTTGTGCATTTGCTACATTGCTTATATGTTAAAGCAAATGGTGCAAGAGTCGATTAAAAGGACAAAGATATAAGTTTTGGTTAAGTTACACCTTGGAACAAGCAACAAGAATGGGGTTAACCGCTTTTAGTGAAATCCCTAGATAAAGCAGGGATTTACTTTTTTTTATACGTCTAAGGAGATGGAGTAGTTGAAGCGGATGCAAACTAAACCAGACTTTCGATCTAGAGATAGAGAGAGAGAGAGAGAGAGACGTGAGAATTTGAAACGGCTTTTGTTTAGTTTTGTCCTCAAGTGAACTAGATATGTATTCGACCAAAAAACAGAGCTAGATATGTATAGCTAACCACCAGTTCGAATATGAGACACAGAAGATCAGACAGCAGCCAAAGATGGAGAATCTCATGTAAATATCCAATTCGTTTAGTCCATTTTTCTTCGCTTTAGACGTTATCCAATCAAGGAGAAAAACATCTCATTCCAGTATTATATATTGGGCAAGCTGAAGACTTCGGCAACGATCGAACCATCTTTTATATCACCCACTTTTAAGGCCTAATTCTAAATGGTGCTCTTGAGGTTGAGGAGCGTTTCACACTCATGAGCTTATTTGGTGCGTATGTGACTTTGATTTATATTTGGAATTTACATGATAAGCTTTTCATTACATGTGCAGTAACAAAGCACTTCCGGCAGGGACAAAAGTGCAGGGATTTTTCAATATAGATGCTTCTATGCTCATTCGAATTTCTATCTGATCCTGCTGAAAGTAGGTGCATCTTATGGTAGTCTTCGTATAAAGTCTCATATCCTATAAGAATCGATTTAACGGCTGAGATCTTTTACTTAGTGATCAATAGCCGAAGCAATCTATGAATGATCTCTGAAGCGATCGTTGGAGCACCAGTGTTTACATCGAGATTTTTAGATTCAACCAAAATTGATGTCATTCCACCTTAAACTTTTGGAAAAGAGGGCCAATCGAGAATACAAGAGCTGATTGTATAAACTGTAAAGTACCTTTCCTGTATTTTAGTACAATTGATGCAGCCTATCCACCTCAAGAAAAATTCTGACCGTGCTTTTTTCTTCCCAGATGTACACAAACAAATCAGGCCTGGTCTAATTCTGATGTGAAGGCATGTGAATGGCCGTTGCCATCTCAGACAGTCTCTGCTCCACCTTCTTCACCACTTGCCTCCCATCAAACTCTTCAATCAACGGAGTGGAGCTCGAGTCGAGATAGTGCAAGAATAGGACCATGAAAATGGAGCAAACAAACATGGGTATTGGTCCGAAGAACCAGAAGAGCATGTTCAGAGCAAAGTGCAGTGCCCTAATGCCAGCAGACCAGAAATCGCCGCCTCGGATAACAGCAATTTCGACCCTCTTCAGAGGGACGCTCAGGCTCGGCGTGCTGATCAGGTAGTTGGCGTGGACGAAGTGGCGGGCCGACTGGACGAAGCATGAGAAGGCGAGGAGGAAGAAGATTAGGAGGCTGACGTACTTGATGGAGAGAGTGGCGGAGTCGGTGTCACCATAGACAAGGCCGCTCTCGAAGAAGTTGTTGGTGTTGTTGCTGATCCAAGCCCCGATCACGGAGCAGAGGGCGAGCGAGACAGAGGACAGGTACGTCGCCGCGCTTACGTTCGAAGAGATCACCGAGATGCACGAGCCGATGTCCCTCCTCTCACCCTGCAAGATCACATTGTGTTGATAATTTGAGCTTTGATTGATCAGAAATGGCACAGAAACAGCACAAGCACCCGAATCGATCGAGTTTCAGCTCTTTTCACCACGACCCTTTTCGTGAATTTCACACAAGCTGAGCGAGCGACCATTAATTCGATAAGGGTGATCGATAAGGGAACGGCACAGATCACAGTTTAGAGTTTTTGTTGGTCTGATGCGTGGGAATTGGGGGAGTGCGAGTTCGGCTGCGCTCTCGGGCAATCTTTAATTGATCAAAGAACGTATAGTGGATCAAAACAGAACTGGATGGAGAGAGATTAGACCTGCATGATGGCCTGAACCCAGAGGCGCTTGTTGTAGTTCTCAAAGCCCAAGACAGTGGTGTGAGGCTGATGGAGGTATCTGTAGAGGAGGAACAGATGGTACACGAACATAATCAGCAAGCCACTCGGAACCAACACCACATCGAGATCTTTCTTCTCAAACCCCATTCTTCTGCTTCTCTCTCTCGAGTGTTGCTCAGTGACTTGACAATCTCAGAGAGAGAGAGAGAGAGAGAGAGGATGATTAGCTGTATGCTTAGAAAAAATTGTTGACTAAAGAACTGATTTCTTAGGGAAAAAATCAGGGATTTTGGGGTCCTGATTAAGAAATAGTTATTTATGGCACCATTGACTTCTAAGACTTGCAGCTTGCTTATGCAAATTGTTTAACTTTTCTTTTTTAAATATATGTGCAATCCATGTTGGACGAGAAGATGATTAGTTGTATGCTTAGAAAAAATTGTTGACTAAAGAACTGATTTCTTGGGGAAAAAATCAGGGATTTTGGGGTCCTGATTAAGAAATAGTTATTTATGGCACCATTGACTTCTACGACTTGCAGCTTGCTTATGCAAATTGTTTAACTTTTCTTTTTTTAAATATATGTGCAATCCATGTTGGACGCCCAAATCGATTAGATAGGAACGTGGGAACCTCCGTCTGAGCATCCCAGCCCTTTTTCTGGTTCCCACGTTACCGTCCAATCGTAACAACTTCCGAAGAGTCGTAGGATTGAAGTTGTCCTATTATATAATAATATGCTTTAGCTAGTTTTCAATTTGTATTAGTGCTAAACCTTTCCAAGAGAGATAAGGTCAACGAAGACAAAGGGACATTAAATATACTATAACCTTTGTACAATGCTTAGTGTAGTGTCAAAACTTTTCAACAGATCAGTTCAATGCAACTTCGATAAATAATTGCCCGAAATATGACATGAAAATATTTTAATACTTTTTCCAATCAACGTGACAAAGTTCAATGAAAAGTGATCACTTGAGAGGATGACGACAATTAAGTAATTAAGTAAAAGAGTGAGCGAGTGCAAACAACGAGAAAGAGAGAGAGAGAGAGTTTAGGTAATATTGAGAGAGATGTGTCTATTTTTATAGAGAATGATAATATTTAAAATATACGTCCTTGTTTTGCCATGAAGGGCCACTTCATTACCCATGTTGGACTTGTTTTCTACATAAAAAGTCACCTAAGGATAAAATTCTATTAAAAATGTTCCATAAGACCTTTTGTCGCAATTTGTCACTCGAAGTACTCAAGTGGTCATTTTTCTTCCAATGTGACAATTAAGTGATCTGGCGAGAAATTTTGCCAATAAAGTAAGCGTCATACGAAAGTTATGATATAATTAATTTTCATTAGAATATACAAGGAAGCCCATATATAGTGGTCATGTCCTTGAATGCGCAAAACTCAGCCTAATTGGTACATCAAATTAAGCGGGGCAAGTCTTTTTTGCAATTAATTTGTATTGTCATCAAGTCAATTATAACTGTGAATTCATATACCTGACCATGACTTGGAATATGAGGTGGGAAAGGATCAGATAGAAGCCTAAGACTAAGCTTTTAGTTACAGACTTTATTCAAATACGACACAAAATTTCATTCCATTTTTACATCTTAGGGGGCAAGCCCAAGACTTGAGGGCATCATTGATCAAGCTAATGTTTTGTACTTTTTTTGGGTAATTCTCGGTCATGGATATAATCTCCGAGAAACCCAATTCTTATCTACATAGTCGAGCAATTTATGGATCAATTGTCTATAGAATCCATTAAAAAAAAAAATTAAATCGACAGCTTTTCAACACAATCAAACCCTTTCTTATGTTGATATTTTATCATTATACTATTTCTTATCTTGATATTTTTTCCATATAAACTTCATGGAAGATATTAATTTTCGTTTATTCAAATTGATGAGATTTCACAGGTATTGTTAAAAAAAAGTATTATTTCAGACAATGTTTTGATTAATTAAATTTCATCTTTTAAATTTTCACATTGGAGATTGAACTTGTGATTTGATTTGGGAAAATATTTAGAGAGATTTTTTTTTTAAATGCATTCAATCATCCCATTACATGTATTTGTATATAAAGACAACTGATAAAAAAGGATTTCACAATGATATGTACAACAAAAGTGAAAGGATATAAACAAGTGATTGTGTTATTAAAAATTCTATCTCTAGATTCTACCTACCGATTAATCCATAACTTTGTTCGGTAACATACAAAAGAATTACATTTCATGAAAAAAATTTCTTTTCAAGAGAACCAATTTCTAAGACAGTAAAATCTAACAATGAAAATGAAAAGATAGTGCCTTTAACATACATGGGATGTCCATTCTAAACAATAACAAAATATGTGAAATTATTAATTAGGGTAACTAGATTCTACATAAAAATATAATAACTTTTAAAAAAGGAAAATAAATGAATTTTGTGACACCACTTTAAATTGCAGTTGAATGATTGAAGAAAATTTTGTCTTTTTGGTGAAAAGTAGGTGGATTTAGTACCAGAGCCCATTTTATTAGTCATTTTAACCCATTTGCAATCCTTTGCAAATATAATTATAATTATCGAATATAATTTACTAATAAAAAAATATTTTAATATCATTTCATGTCAAAGTCACTTCTCTTTCCTTTTCACTATGGGGGAATTCAAACTACATTAAATTAGTAAGAATTAATACCACTAAAAATTTCAATTGATTTTGTTATGGCACATTTACTCTAAACTAATTTTTTTTCTTACAAAAAATCTCAAATCTGTATCTAATGACACATTTATGCAACTTAATTTTCGTCTATCAAAAACTTTCAAAATAAAACCCTTGACCCAAATCTACCCTCTTTCAACAATTTTACATTAGATATGCAGGGTATATTTGCTTTTGAGGTATCGATATAGTTTTTTATATGAGACAAAAATTAGTTTTTGGTAAATGTGCCACTAGGTATCAGTTTAAGATTTTTTGTGAAAAAAAATTTATTCTCAAGTAAATGTATCATATGGTACCAGTTTGGAAGTTTTGTATTAACTCAATCAAGAAAAAATTTATAAGTCTAGGAAAAGAAACCATTGTTGTGTCTGCTAAAAGAAAGCGAACTAAAACTTAAGAAAAGAGATAAGATCCAAGGAAAGTAGGTTCGGTCCAGAGCAGCCAATTTAGCTCAACATTCCACAAAAGAGAATTGGGCAAAGCAATTGCTTTCCATTTATAATTTTGACATTAAGTAATATATAAATCCAGCTGATTACAACTAGGAATATGAGATGGAGAAGATCAGGCAGCGGCCAATGACGGAGAATCTCAATATAAGTTTCCAAGACCTGACTTTTTGTTGAATATTCCTTTTCTTTCTTCGCCATATACTTTTTTTCCAATGGGGACAAGAGCGTCTCATTCCACAATAACGTACAGGGCAAGCTCATCGATCATTTTCCAAGTTGATAAACTTTTATATTATTGACTTTAAGGTCTGAAATTCTGAAGGAGTTCTTGACATTGGAGACACGTTTCGTATTCAAGAGCTTGTCCGGTATTGGATGCGACTTCGAATTGTGTTTGAATTCACATGTGACTTTGCTTTCTGTTATTGATTCCTTTCTTGTTCAGAAACATTAACTTTCCAAGCTGTTAAGATTTACTCCCAACAAAAATAAAAAGGAAGTATATATGCTTAAGAATATGTCAGATGGAACGTTCACCCCAGAGATGACTCTGAAATCCTTTGCATCTATCTGAAACCGCTTAGAAGTAATTTTTCATTTAGGCCTTCATAGTGTGATGGTAATTTTTTATTGGTACAGAATAGCATAGTTAAAAGCATAGTATTATAATGAAATAATAATTAGCATTGTACCTATGCAAAATATCAGATAAGCCCATGGCTGGGCCGAGAGATCCAGGGCCCTCTTAGCCCACTGAAGTACTGAAAGAAGCCCACATGAATTGGAGCCCAAACTCACTTTCTTTAAGCATGTTCGAACGTTTTGCTACTCATTTTGCTAATAGATGTTCCAACGTTCATAGGATTTAGCAAATGCATGTTGTTGCGACCTTCTTACAGGGATTAATGGATTACTAAACTTAAACTTAAGTCGAACTCTCTTAATCCCATATCAATTCGCAACTTGGTTTAAGTTTTTAACATGCAAATCAATTTTACTTTGGAGTTGCCACTAATCAATCCATAAAATCTTTCAAGCCTTAAAAATTGAATTACCAATTATGTGCACGTTGCAAATTAGGAAATAATCACAATTGGGATATGTCTATTACTCAAAACATGCAATGTTCTCTACCAAATTCTAGAATGAAGGGTGTTCACATTTCTTCATTTCTTGGAGAAGCGTTGCTGAAGACTTTTGTTGCCATATTTATGGTGTCTTTTGACATAGTATGTTTGCATTTATTGTGTGTTCATTATTGATATTTGTGCTTAGCACAACCGTGTGTGGACAGTCTTATTGGTTAATACAAACATCTATGACCTTATTGAGGTGTAATCAATCATAAAAAAAGGTACACATTAATTTTTTTTAGATGATTTTACAAGAAAAACATGGGTATATTTCTTAAGAAAATCGAAAGTTATTGACAAATTTAAAGAAGTAAAGTCTGTGATGAAAAGCATATTAGCTTTAATCTAGAGACATCGAGATCAAATAGAAAGGAACCGTGACCATCATGCTTCATGCATGTGCACGAAGCTTCATAATTTTTTATTAGTTATTATTATTAAAAAGGAAACGCACATATCATTGATTAATTAATTAAATGAATGAATAAATAAATAATTAATCGATCCCCTTAAAAAATAAAAAGAACATAATCTTTATATGTATATTTGGAATACATTAACATATATTCACTTTGGACATGCATGTACATCATATGCAAGTAGGCTCGTGACTATAATACAAATTAAATTAAATCTATTTTAATTTAATTTCAAATCGACTCAATTCGATTACTGCACATTTGCAACATTATTTATCTCTTGTTCCACGTTATCCTAATTGTTTATGGTGTGTGACATCCCTAGGTTCATCACTAAGCTGGTAGTAAGACTTGTACTAATACATTAGTACTCCCAAAAGAATTAATTATCCCGGTTAATCTTTGGGTCCTACAAGCCATGATTGACATCTAGCAATATGTCATGGCTACCCAGATAGTGTGAATGTTTTAAGAACATAATAAACCTATTAGTTTTGGTTACAGTGTAATTTAATCAATATGTCTTACTATGTCCCAATCAAACAAAGACCATGGAATATCTGTCAAATCACCAATTCGATCATATGCACAAATCTAATTAACATACATTTTATTCGAGACATAACAATTTATTCCCGGTTACAACCCCGACCGAGGATTTCAATGCAGTGTCATAATTAGATCGCATAAGACATCATTATTATACCTTGCATGTAACAAGGAGACAGATTCCATATTGCGCACACGTGCAACTTCGTATATGAACAAACTATGACCATTAGGTATAAAAATGGATCAATGACTCGGCATTATATGCATCCGTGAACTATAGTTATTCGACACACAAGTTAACATTGTGTCTCAGGTCTAAGGATTATTTACACAAGACCAAAGCATAAACAATTAGACATAAACCACGCTAAAAGCTTCCATGTTGTTAATCGTTCCATATGCGTTATATTCAGTGAACTTGTCTAATACAAACACCCGTATTCTAACTCAGGTATTATAATACCCAATGACATGCAATTCATCATTTCCTTAAATGTCCAATACTTAATGGTGAAGTTAAGAACACATTAGTCTCAATAGGATTATTAATATCCACTCAATAATCCATTGACCAGGAACGGTTTAAAAATTCAACCTAACTATGAACTCGTCACATATATTTTTGACGTCTCAAGAATAGGTCTAGTTGTAACTGATTTTATGAAATCATTCATAAATATAAAATAATTGGACAAATAAATGAATACGTTATTGCCGTTAATTAAATAATAATAATGATAGTACAACTAAAATCCCTAACATATAATTATTACATAGTAGCTTTAGAGTATACATCCAACAGGTAGAGTAGGCGCAACAATTGGGTTAGTGGCATTTGGATCAGTTGTGATAATAAGTATAATTGAAATGGACAGTTCATGCGATCTCAGGTTTTAGACAGCTTGTGGATTCGCGATAAAAGACAAGTGATGACGCATCCCTCGTATTAAACAAACACGCACTGTCTAGGGAAAAACTTCTATGAGGGACCTCAAACCAAACATAGGAGTTATCTTGTGTTGTCTAAAGCCGGCCTCCAAGAAAAGTTTTCCCCACTCTTTCTCGGTCCTCTCTCTTCCTGTTACCACTGTCATCATCAACATATCAAAGGAGAGCTTTGTTGCATTTTCTTGAGCATCGTCGTCAGTCTCACCTATCACAATATCTATGATCATTACCTTCCCCCGGTCGTTGTTTTTGTCACCGATTGCTTCTTTGCATTTTCTCAGCACCTTCACACAGTCTTCGTCGCTCCAAGCGTGTAACATCCACTATGACCAACAAATAATGCATTCAATTAGGACTTCATATGCAAAAGTATAAGACTTTTCAAATGTTGACCCACTTGTGTTTTACATTATGGAATCCAGCTAATGCATATGACGTGGGAAGTTCGTCAATGTGACACCAAATCTGAAGACCAGACAATAGAAAAATTTCACTGTGGAATGTGAAAAGTACATTAATTTGCCAACGGAGAGTGAAGATCTCCAATATAAATTTCTCTATTTAACATATGCAACAAATATATCTACTGGACTTAAACTTTTGAGAAAAATAATTTATTTGACATTTAATTAGAGTGCAAGTCACAAACTTGAACCTCGACACTCCGTTTTGCTAAAATATTTAGATATTAATAATGTTTTATCAAACAACTTAAATTTTTAGAACAATTGATATTAATTCTACAAAATCTCACATGATATATACACTTTAATCTAATAGTTTAAGTCTTTAAAACTCAAACATTTTGTGGGAAAATTATCAACAAAAAGAAAAAGAAAAAAAAAGGTCTTAAACTTATGGTACATATGCCCTTTTAATTCTAAATTTTTCAATTTGGCCAATTTAGCTTAAAACATTTTGATGATTTGCTAATGTAGTCATTCCGGCCAATTTGGCCTGAAAATTACTAACGTGAGCACTAGCCCTCTTATGTAGTATGGTCAGTGCTAATATGAATTATTTTTTTATTATTTTAAATTATATTTAAAAACAAAATAGAAGAAGAAAAATCAAAAATATTTTATAACATTATAAAACTATCAATATTAGCATCAGCCATAATATGTAGAATGGTTGGCATCCTTCTCAGAGATTTTAGGCCATAATTGGCCGGAATCATCAAAAAGTCTAGGACAAAATTGATCAAATCAAAAAATTTAAGACTAAATTGACATCCGTACAATATATTTAAGACTTTTTTGATAATTATCTATCCATTTGCAAAATCTTTTTTCGCTACAAGCGTTTCATGACATCATCTATGATCAATAATTGATGCATCCAACAATTAATAGAAATATGCAAAAGACTATTCAAATGTTAAGTCCACAGTCAAAATGCGACATTAGATTTGTTGACTAACATTAGAAAGTTCCACTCACTAATGTCCAAGTCTTTGAATAATATGAATCCATGTGAGACGTATTACATAGTCATAGTCAGTGATCGAGATTGACTCCGTCGACAATAAATTACCGCAGGCAAAAAATTTTAAAATCCACCGTCTCATATTAACAAATTAGAAGCGATTGACTTGATATGCAAATTAAGATCCACCAGCCAATTGCCATCAATGAAATGCTGTTGTGCATACCTTGAGTAAGATCGCATCTGTGGAAGGAATGGACTCAAACATGTCACCGCCAACGAACTTTACATTCTCACTATCCGGCAAGCCTGCAACCACCTGCGGGAGATCGAGCACCGTGCACTTCAAACCCGGACACGCCTCGGAGATTATCCTCACCACGATTCCCGTGCCTCCTCCGACGTCCACCAAAGAATTCAACCCTTCAAAGATCTCTTTACAGTCCTGCATAACCAGATTCATCATCTGAGAATCACTGGCCATAGCTCTGTTGAATGTATTCCCAAATTCAGGATTCTTCCTCCCATATTCCCATAGATCGACTCCATGTGCAGCCATAAAAGGATTAATTAATTTGTCTCTGCAATCGTTATCGTTATTTTTTTGGAGCCAATCTCCAAGAAAATGCCAAGGAGTCACAAGAGCCGGATTGAGCATGGCTGCGACAAATGGCGAGACCCCCACAACCTTATTACTCAGAAGCAAACGCGAAGAAGGCGTAATGACATAAGCCTTTTTTTCTTCTTCTTCTTCTTCTTCTTCTTCTTCTTCTTCTTCTTCTTCTTCTTCTTCACCATTCTTCAGAACGAGGGTCTCTGCAAAAATGCCCGAGTGAACCAAAACACGCATGAGGCGGTAAAGACATGTTGATTTGGATGGGTGGATTCGGAGTGCCGATGCTAGCTCGAGGAGCGTCATGGGTTGCTTGTGGTCGTGAATGACATCAGGGATGCGGAGTTGGAGCGCGCATTTGAGCGACATGGAAGAGATGAAGTTGAAGGTGTGATTATAGAGGTGGGATTGAGCTTGGAACATCTCTTTGGCTTCATGAGAGTGGCTGAGATGATGCACGGTTTTGTTGTGAACAAGACTGGATGAATCGGGCGTGACTCGGTTGTGATGGTAGAGGGAGAGATTCCTGGTTCTGTGAAGAAGTCGCTGGTATAACTTGATAGACATGGCTTTTTGTGTGACATCCCGATTTTCCAATTCTATTTTCAATAAATTGAGACGGGCATTTCGTTGGCACGCATATAGTTCTTTTCCTTGAGTCGGCCACTCATATGAAAACTAGTCTATCGGGTGAAACTGTTAAGAGTTTCTAATGCATCGGACTCGAGAATTTGACCAGGAAGCGACCTTTCGACCGAGCTAATCTGCAAGGGTCATTACGGCACGATTAAAATCGATTAGAGATTGGAGATAGGTCGACTCGACAGAGGCATGTGATCAGGTATGGGTGATTCCACCAGATCACACAATTCTTGTCGATCGGTACTGGACCGACTTTTCTATCGATTGGGTACCCTGTGTTCGTATTTGAAACCTTGAGATTACCCCGACAACCGAAAGTCGCCAATGTTTCAAAGATGTACATTGTGGCTTGAGATGATCAACCACAGGTCAAATGCGTGAAAATTTCTAAAGGCTACCCGGTAGGTTGGGCCGCGCTAGTATCGTGCCAAAGTAAAATTAACCGTGGAATTGAGATCGAATTCGAAATTGGAAGTCGGGTGTGTCACAAATCATTTTAGGATCATTGGCTTATCTTTGGAAGATTTTTCATGCAATCCGAGTTTTTTCAGCAATTAAATCAGAGAATGGCTAATTTGGCCCGAGAAATTAGTAGGTCCGCATTTGGTCTTGCTTTTGGGACTTAAGTTGGCTCTACGGGCAAGTGAAGATGCAAATTGAAGTGGGGTGACATTGGATTAATTTTATGGGCTTCAATTTAATTCAATTGGAAGAGAATCGAGTGAAATTGAAGAAGTTGTTATACAAAGAATTGGACTCCAGCGGAAATTGCAATTGGACCCATTGAAGAATGTTGTGGGAGAAGAGATAGTGGAAGATGACATGGGATGATGTCATGGTGGGCCATTTGTGGGATTAAAGAAAAAAAGGAAAAGAAAGGGGAATGGTCCCATCCCTCTCTCTCTCTCCTCATCTTCATCTTCTTCCTCCCAACCGTGCGGTTCTTCATCTCCTTGGTGCGAAGACCAGAAAAAAAAATTGCAGAGGAGAGCCGGAGCAGCCCTTCGTCGCCCGCTCAACCGCTTGACTGGCCGCCCCTCTGCCCGCTCGCCGCCGTTCGCCCGCACGCCCATCGCCATGCTCGCCTTCGCCGCCTCCAGCCCTTGCCCGCGTTCCAGCAGCTCGACGCCCGCTTCGTCCGCCCCGTCCGACCGCCGGCAGCTTCGCCCGCCGCCGTGCGTCCATCCCCGCGCCGCCGCGCGCTCGCCGGCCCGCCGTCGTCCTTGCTCGCCCTCGTCTCCAGCAGCGATTTCAGATCTGGTGGAGCTCCACCGGAGCCGTCCAGCTCACCTCCGACCACCGTGAAGCCCCGCCTAGGTCCGGTTCAACTCCTCCGCCGTTCCTCCGCCCATTCCGACCCGAACCAGCCGCCATTTGGCCCATCTCCGCCCGCGACCAGCAACCCAGAAAATGGGTATGGCAGCCCCTTCGTGGGCCGTTTTGGCCGCCTTCCCGAGCCCGGATGCTCGGCCCGCTTTGAGGAAAGTCGATCCTCGCGTCGTCCCCGTCGTTTTGGTCCGCTCGGCTCGTTAATCCGGTGAGTTTAACTCACTAAATCTTGATTAGAGGGTTAATGATGTCCTAAGTGTGCTTAGCCTAAATTAAGTGAGATTAGGTTGGTAGATTAGTTTATTTAAATATGGATTAGATTAAGTTGTTTAATTAAAGTTAAACATGTTTAGTTTAAGGGTTAAATAGGTTTATTTTTAAAATAAACCTTGATGTGACATAAAGGAATTTACTTTTGATTTATTTAAACATTTCGAAATTATTTAATAATTTAATAATATATCATTATTCGAAATTATTAAAATATGATTATTTAATTATTTTCGGAATAAATTTAATTATTTATTAAATTCCGAAAATTTTGACGGGACCCTAAATTCTCGAATTTCGTCCGGTCGCCGCTTGTGTATTCGGATTTTGAAATTGATGGTCGGATATTATAAATTGAATGTGGATTGTGAAAAATATGAATGTTATTATTTAATTAATTTTCGGAATAAATTTAATTATTTAATAATCCGAAAAATTATTTTGGGACTCTAAAATCTCGAATTTCGTCTTGATCATTCTTTGTGCATTTAGAATTTGAATTTGATGAATTGATGTGGCAAATTGAATGTTGATTGCGAAAAATATGGATTTTATTCATAAAAACCCAAGTGTCGGGTTTTGATGCCAAATTGGGATCTTAATTATTATATTAAATAGTGGGATTTGAAAAAGTGAGATATTGGCTTTTGATTCGAAATTAGCGTGTCCCCACACACGCGAGTAATTTCTGGAATATTTTTAATATGGAGAAAAATGGCCGGGATCACTATTTTAAGTGGAAGCATTGATTGAATTATAAAGTGTCCTGAGGCCGAGTATACTTTGGCTGTGTGATAACTAAGAGGAATCGTCCTGGGCATTGAGCCGGACTTGCCCCTATATGGGATGCCCACGCGGTGGATGCGGGTCGCAGATTGATTCGGGCCCATGCTCCTTCGGGAACGCCGTTGACGTCGACGGCCGCGCTCCAAGGTAGGAGGCGATGCCTGGCTATATGCCGAGTAGATAGCCGAAGCTGCGAGTAGGCTATGCCCTTGTGTGCAGTGAATATCAATTGGAATGCATGTTGAGTGTTGTTGATGTGTCGGATTATGGGACGAAATTGTGTGGCATGGAATGGGACGTGTCATAACGATTTAGTCTTATAATCAGGACCCCCGTGGTTGTTGGTTATATGAAAGTGAATGCGTTCCGGTTGTTTAAGTTCTCATTACTACCTGAGATTGAGTGATTTGAATTATGCTAACCTGCAGAAAGGACTGAGGCGAGGTAAGTCTTCTGTGTGATGTGGCTAGGCCACCCGGGGTGTATTTTCTTTCTAATAGGGGTTTAGGGGGTTGAACTTGCTGAGACATCGTCTCATCCCAGTTGTGGGATTAAAATTTCAGGTCCCTAGATGGCGGTCGTGAAGGACCCGAAGCCCTAAGTCCGGAAAGGTGGAGCGAAGTATCGGTGAACGTGTCCCTACTAGTTGGTTTTAGGATAGTTCCCATTTTGTCGAAATTTGGTGGTCATTTTGTAAACGGTCCAGAGTTGTATTTGAACCTGTGTGGTTGTAAATGAGTGTTTGATATTGTGATTGATTGCCTGCTTTTCTATCCCAAGTTAAATATTGTCAGGGGAATTGTTTCGCTTCCGCATGCGTAAAATAAATGAATGGGTCGGTGACATATCCTGGGATGTCGCATATTTGATCGACCGCAGTGGGATGTGCGCGCGCTCGAGGTTCGGGGCGTGACATTTTGCTTGCTTGAGAGGCGGGTTGACGATTGAATATAGCTTTATGCAAGAGACTATATATATTCTCTTGATTCACATAAAAGCTATTATTTAGACATTGGTATGACCGATTCCAAGTACATGCCATAAAAAACCAATTAAAAATGGACCTGATTTGACTAGAAGTGATATGATAGGAGTTTCTAGTCAACGAACAGGAATAGTATCTAAGAGATAGAGATCAAAGAGATGCACGATGAGACAGATTCTACCAGACAGTCTTGAGGTAGAGGGGGAAAGTGAAAGCTCACCGGTTTTTGAAAGTTTTCAAGATCAGACAACATCGAAGGACCACGTGATCTTGTGACTTTTCGTTTTACGTCCTTTCAAAGTTCATGTCCTTTTTTCTTTCGTTTGCCCAATCACATTTTCCTAACGTTACTTTGACAAATTTACCCGGATAGACCTACTTTTCAAATTGAATAATGAACGACATCCTAATTTAAGTTTACAATACAAGTAAATAATAAGTAAAAAGTTAAATGACTTTGACTTAATATATAATATCGTTTCCAAACTTTTAATTTATTTAGTGTAATATCTAGAAAAACAACGTTAAATATTTATGTATCAAAAGTCCAATAACCACATTGAATAAATTTAAAGTTTTTGAATTATATTGCACATTAAGGAAAAATTCATAAATCATTTATGTCATTCTTTCTAAGTAAAATAATGTTAGACATACAAAGACATTTCTACTAAATTCATTTATCGAGTGATGTGACATAGTCATTTTCAGGTGCTTAAATGGGCACATTAATATAAGTTACCATTACAAAAGTGTCGCATCACTTAGTTGACAAGTCAAAGTATCCCTACCATTGCTTTATTAGACAATATCATATAATTTTTTTAATATTGAAGATGACTCACTTGTTAATGGACTACTTTAATTTGTCACATCATTTAACCAACTAATACCACACAATGCTGCTTTTCAGTCATGCAAGAACCTAAGTTTACTAAAATGGGAAAAAAAGTTAGGGTCTAGAGCAAGCCATGTAGGTGTGTAAAATGAAGGCTTCACGCATAGGTATCCTTTGACCAATTATTACCTAAATATATGGGGCTCAAAATAAGGGGTCAGGTTAATTTAATTCACCGAAAAATATAATTTCATTATTAGGCCGTGTTGAATGTAAAATTATTTTTACACATTAATCTTTATACAGTCATATAAATCTACGAACATTAATAATCTGTAAGCATATAACATATAAAATATCAAGCAAGATTTAGTACAAGTTCTTAGCACGTACATAGTAGGACTCTTAATGAAATCACAAGCAGCGCTTGCAAATAGGCACAATTTCAAACCCTAAGGAAAGACTTCAATGAGAGACCTTAATTCAAACATAGGAGTTATCTTGTACCGTCTGAAACCAGCCTCCAAGAAAAGTTTTTCCCACTCTTTCTCAGTCCTCTCTCTTCCAGGGCCTACCGTCATCATCAGCATATCACAGAAAAGCTTTGTTGCAGTTGTTTGGGCATCATCATCCTCGGTCTTGCCTATCACAATGTCCATGATCATCACCTTCCCTCGCTCCTTGTTCTTGCCAGCGATCGCGTCTTTGCATTTTCTCAGCACCTTGACACAGTCCTCATCGCTCCAACCGTGTAACAGCAACTATATCATCAGCAGATGCATCCAATTACTTAAGAGAAACTATGCAACAGAAGAAGACTTATGGTCTCCGAAATTGCCATACTTAGAAGTGAGGTCCCTTTCGTTGGGCTCTTCAGATTTATGAGTCGGCAAATCTTGATTAGATGAGATATGATAGAGGAGAGAAAAGTGCTGCAAAAAAGTAATTGGTGCACGCTTATAGATTCACCCGCTTCTATACAGCACAGTCCTTTAATCGAATGGATCACTAATTCTTAACTCATTTTAAATAAGCTCAAGGCATGCTTTGTCAAGAGGTTTAGTGAATATCAACTAATTGATGCTTTCAGTCAACATATACTTCCGTTGTAGACATGACTACAAATTTAATGATGATGTAGGTACACTTGGCTCTGAGCAAAGTATGAGACTTTTTGTTAGATAAATCGCACAAGTATTTGTCACACATGACGGGAATATTTGTACTTTTTACTCCAAAATCATTCAATTATTGTCTCATCCACATTAGTTGTATACAGCAACTCCATGGTGCTACATACTCAGCTTTTAACTTAGACAAAAGCAATCGAATTTTGCTTCTTTGAAAACCAATATACAAGCATACACTCGTTCATTTGACAAGTACCGCATGTGTTTTTCCTATCAATCTTACAACTGGTTAAGTCAGCATCAAAGTACCTCAATAGAGAAAATCTGACCGCTTGGGGGTGCCACAAGCCAAATTCTAGAAAAGTTGAAATACATTTGATGATGCACTTGGGAGATTCTTTAGGATTGAATTCTTAAACATATGCAAACACCAAACCAAATATCCGGTCTAGACGCAGTGAGATGTAGAAGAGATCATATCATGCTTCTACAAAATTTAGAATCTACCTCATTTCCTTTTTCATCATTGTCAAGTTTTGTAAAATAAATCATGGAAGTTTCTACATCATTTCCTTGCAGATTTTTGTGATATACGAGTGTGCAACCTTTTGTTTACTTCACTTGGAGTCCAAGGACTTAGTTCCCCCACATTTTCATTTCAAACTCGTTCTGCATAACATTGGCAAAACTCTTCACAAATGTCATCAATTGAACTAAATATATTTACTTGTTGATCGACACAGATTTGAACAAGTAAGGTATCTTTATCTTACTTCTATATAATTAGTTTTGTGTCCACCTTACTTGTATCAAATCCTTTCTCAACCAAGCTTCCAACGCTTGCTTGATTCCATAGTGAGCGTTTGAGGGTTTGTAGACATAATCTGCTTTCTTGGTTCTTCAAAACCTGGTGACTGTTTTATATTCACTTCTTCTTTGTTATAAGTGTTACGGAATGCACTTTTCACATTCATTTGATAAAGCTTGAAATTGTGGAAACATGCATCATGTAATAAACGTACTGCTTCTAATCTACAACAGGATCATAAGTTTCATTATAATCATTTTTTTTTTAACTTCTTGGGAGCACATTTATGCCAGAGTTTCACAGTGAATTGAATCTAGCATACAGTTTTTTTTTTTTTTTTTTTTTTTAAAAGAAATCAATGTCCCATATTGGGTAATCTTTATGAAAATGAAAATTACATATCGGAGGTGCCAAATTAGTTTCTTTCCAAATAATCAGAAGCAATCAACCTATTGTGCAAATTAATATCCACATCTAATTTATAACAGTAAAATGCTATAGTGCATACCTTGAGTAGAACAGCATCTGCAGAAGGGATGGACTCAAACATATAACCACCAACGAACTTCACATCCTCACTCTCTGGCAAGCCGGCAACCACGTGAGGGAGATCAAGCACCGTACACTTCAAGCCCGGACACACCTCAGAGATTATCCTTGCCATGGTTCCCGTGCCGCCTCCGACATCCACCAAAGAATTTATCCCTTCAAAGATCTCTTTATAATCCTTAATTATCAAATTCATCAACTGAGAATCGCCGGCCATTGCTCTGTTGAATGTATTCCCAAATTCGGGATTCTTCCTCCCATAGTCCCATATATTGACTCCATGCGCAGCTTCAAAAGGATTGTTTAATTTGTCTCTACAATCGTCATGGTTATTTCCTTGGAGCCAATCTCCAAGAAAATGCCAAGGACTCACCAGAGCCGGATCCAGCATGATCGCCACAAATGGCGAGAGCCCCGTGACCTTATCATTCAGAAGCAAACGCGAAGGTGGTGTCAAGACATAAGCCTTAATTTCTTCTTCTTCCTCTCCATTCTTGGGAACAAGCGTCTCTGCGAAAATGCCCGAGTGAACCAAAACACGCATGAGGCGGTAAAGACACGTCATTTTGGACGGGTGGATTCGGAGCTCTGAGGCTAGCTCAAGGAGGGTCATGGGTCGCTTGTGGTCGTGTATGACATCGGGGATGTGGAGTTGGACCGCGCATTTGAGAGACATGGAAGAGATGAAGTTGAATGTGTGATTGTAGAGTTGGGATTGAGCTTGGAACATCTCTTTGGCTTCTTCAGAACGACTGGGATGATGCATGGTTTGGTTGTGAACAAGACTTGACGATTCGGAAATCACTCGGTTGAGATAACAGAGGGATCAATTTGTTTCTGTAGAGAAGTCGATGGAATAAGTTCATAGACGCGGCTTTTATCCCGCAAGAGAAGGCGATTCAATGACTTTTCGGCCTCTTAGGTTTTGCTTGTATAGGTTCAAAAAAGGACAACTAGAAATGGATTCATTAGTCGACCAGAAGTGATAAGATCGGGGAGCTTCTTGCACATGCTTAATTGGACCATTCAATTGGCACGTTGAAATAAGAGGTGTGTAAACGATAAGTTGTGGGGTGGACTAATTCATCCCACATCAACAAGTCTCGGTAAGCGAAAATCAGGCATTATTCCTCATACCTTTCAAAAATAGCTATCTCATGAGATGAGAAATAGATCTATCTTTTCCTCTTTAGATTATGATGGATTTACTAAATTAAGA
Source organism: Eucalyptus brandiana (assembly GCA_014182725.1). Taxonomy (NCBI): domain Eukaryota; kingdom Viridiplantae; phylum Streptophyta; class Magnoliopsida; order Myrtales; family Myrtaceae; genus Eucalyptus; species Eucalyptus brandiana. Next base: position 34,484,259 of record CM024672.1, on the reverse strand, counting down.
TAGCTTTTGCTTAATAATATATAAAGTGTATATTTGACGTTATAAATTCATTCTTTTTGAATTTTCACTTATACAGCTAGACATATTCCTCTATAGACCGGTTTAATGATCCAATCACAGTATCATGAACATTACTTCGACAAATTTACACGAATATCGCTTAGTAAAAATAATACTAGACATACTAAGACTCTTCTACTAAATTATTTTGTTAAGGGATGCGTTATTTTAGGTGACCAGTCTTAGTATTCCTACCATTGTTTTTGAGGTAATGTCATATTCAATTCGGTACTGAATATCACTTGTTAAATGACATGCTCTAATCTGTCACATCATTTAACAACAATATTTCCAGAGGAGTTTTAGTACGTCCCAATTAAACACGGTGTTTTTGGCCCCAAAAAAAAAAAATCCACACAGGTTTGCTTTTCAATCATGCAAGAACCCTAGTTTACAAAAAGGGGATTTAAAATTAGAGCGTAGAGCTTGTCATGTAGGTACCCAAAAAAAAGGCTTCAAGTGTAGGTATCTTTTTATCAATAATTACTTAAAGAGATGGGACCAAAAATAAGGAGGGAGGTTCATTCAATTCATCAAAATATTTAGTATCAGTGTTAGTTCACCTTGAATGTAAAATTATTTGTACACATTTATCACGGTATGAGTGACATGCATTTACACATAATAAAAAGCCATAGCTAAATGTCATTTTAATATCAAAAGAGATTATTACCACTTCTTAGTACATATATAGTATAAATCTTAACGAATTTACAAGCGGTGCTTGCAAATAGGCGTAATTTGAATCCCTAAGGAAAGACTTCAATGAGAGACCTAAATCCAAACATAGGATTTATCTTGTACTGACTAAAGCCAGCCTTCGAGAAAAGTTCTTTCCACGCATTCTCGGTCCTCTCTCTTCCAGTGACCATCATCATCATCAGCATATCGAAAAAGAGCTTTGTCGCAGTTGTTTCAGCATCGTCACCCCTAGTCTCGCCTATCACAATGTCTATGATTATCACCTTCCCTCGCTCGTTGTTCTTGCCAGCGATTGCTTCCCTGCATTTTCGCAGCACCTTCACACAGTCCTCATCGCTCCAAGCGTGTAACATCAACTATATCATCAACAAGTACATCCGAGTAATTAGTAGAAACTATGCAAAAGAAGAAGACTTTTCAAACTCTAAAGTCTCACGTAACTTTCGTTGCGTTATATAAGTACTTGAATGCGACCACAGTGGAATTTTCCAACCTTTTCAACAATGGCATCAACAGGGATCTATCCCGGAGGCAAGCTAGAAATTTATTTCACTAGGAACATGACCTGAAGCTCCAACTTTGAATAACTAAGACATAAATAACCTCACTAAGTTCTTGAAAAGGTTAAAACATAAGCCAAACTTGGGTAAATATTCCAAACATTACATTATATAGGCCCATTTATTTTGTCAAAATTTCCTAAAAATAAACGTTTACATCGCCTGGCATAATTAATGTTTTCATTATTAAAGATAATTTCTATTTATATGTTTTTGTGGATGATAAAATATTTTTCTTTCATTCATTTCTATAAACAATATAAACATTCATTTTTAGGAAAATATTTTATAAATCATTCATTTTCGCAAAACAAACAGAAATTTAAACCAATGTGAAGAGTTAAATTTTATCATATATTCCATATTCAATACAAGCAATCATTTTTAGGAAATTGCAATACTTAGAAGGGAGGTCCCTTTTGTTGGGTTCTTCAGATTTGTGAGTCGGCAAATCTTGACTAGATGAGATATGATAGAGAAGAGAGAAAAGTTCTGCAAAAAAAGTAATTGGTGCACGCTTATAGATTCATGTGCTTCTATACAGCACAGTCCTTTAATCGATGGATCTCTGATTCTTAACTCATTTTAAATAAGCTCAAGGCATGCTTTGCCAAGAGGTTTAGTGAATACCAACTAATTGATGCTTTCAGTCAACATATACTTCCGTTGTAAACATGACCACATATTTAATGATGATGTAGGTACCCTTGGCTCTGAGCAAAGTATGAGATTTTTTGTTAGATAAATCGCACAAGTATTTGTCACACATGACGGGAATATTTGTACTTTTTACTCCAAAATCATTCAATTATTGCCTCATCCACATTAGTTGTATACAACAACTCCATGGTGCTACATACTTAGCTTTTACCAATGGAATTTTGCTTCTTCGAAAACCAATATACAAGCATACACCCATTCATTTGACAAGTACCGCATGTGTTTTTCCTATCAATATTACGACTAGTTAAGTCAGCATCAAAGTACCTCAATAGAGAAAATCTGAGCGCTTGGGGTGCCACAAGCCAAGTTCTAGAAAAGTTGAAATACATTTGATGATGCACTTGGGAGATTCTTTAGGATTTGATTGAATTCTTAAACGTATGCAAACACCAAACCAAATATCCGGTCTAGACACGGTGAGATGTAGAAGAGAACACATCATGCTTCTACAAAGTTTAGAATCTACCTCATTTCCTTTTTCATCATTGTCAAGTTTTTGGAAAATAAATCATGGGAGTTTCTACCTCATTTCCTTGTAGATTTCTATGATATGTGAGTGTGCAACCTTTTGTTTACTTCACTTGGAGTCCAGGGAAGAAGTTTAGTTCCCCCACATGTTCATTTCAAACTCTTTCTGCATAACATTGGCAACACTCTTCACAAAATATCGTCAATTGAGCTAAATAATATTTACTTGTTAATCGACACAAATCTGAACAAGTAAGATACCTTTATCTTCCTTCTCTATAATCAGTTTTATGTCCACCTCAATTTTATCAAATCCTTTCTCAACCAAACTTCTAACACTTGCTTCATTCCATATTGAGCCTTTGAGGGTTTGTAGACATAGTCTACTTTCTTGGTTCTTCAAAACTTGGTGACTGTTTTATAAACACTTCTCATTTGTTATAATTATTAGAGAAAAAGCCACCAAAAACTTCAAAATTTAGCTAGAGTGACAAATTTACCCCAAACTTTTTTTATGACACAAAAAAAAAAATTACTAATCATGACACGTTTATCCCAAACTTTTTTTCGTGACACAATAAACCCTAAATTTGTATCCATGTAACATATATATCCCAAACTATAGGGTATTTTCGTCTTTTACATTTTAAAATTTTCTTCTTCTTCTTTTCTCTTCTCTCTGCCGGCTTGGCGAAGGGAAGCCAGACTCAGACAAGGGCCGCCCTCGCCAACGTCAGGCGAGGGTCGCCTCGCCTGGGTGGCCCTTACCTAGGTTGAGGGAGGACAACCCTCGCCCGACGCAAGCAAGGGCAGCCCTTGCCAGATCCGGCCTAGTTGGCATCAGGGAAGGGTGGCCCTCACTTGATCTAGCAAGGGCTGTCCTCACTCGACCCAGGCAAAGGTTGCACTCGCCTAGGCTGGCAAGGGCAACACCTAGGCGAGGGCCGCCCTCGCTTGAGTTTGGCTTCCCTAGACGACAAAGGGAAGAGAGAAGAAGCAAAAAAGGAAAAAAATAATAAGATAAGAAAAAGGAAAAATAAGACGAAAATGCCCTTAACCATAGAGTATGGGATAAATGTATCATGATTAGCAAATTTTGGGGTTTTTTATATCACAAAAAAAAAAATATTTGGGATAAATTTGTCACTTTGAAGAAAGTTTGGGATTTTTAGTGGCTTTTTCCCTAAATGTTGTGGAAGGCACTTTTAACATTCATTTGATAAAGCTTGAAATAGTGGAAACATGCATCAAGTAATAAACATACAGCTTCTAATCTAGCAAGAGGAGCATAAGTTTCATTATAATTATTTTTTTTACTTCTTCGGAAGACATTTATTTTACAGTTTGACAATGAATTGAATCTAGCATAGTGTTTTTTTTTTTTTTTTTTTTAAAGTAAATAAATGTCCTATATTGGGTAATCTTTATGAAAATGAAAATTACGTATCGGAGATGCCAAATTAATTTCTTTCCAAATAATCAGAAGTAATCAACTTACTGTGCAAATTAATATCCTGTGCAAATTAATATCCACATCTAATTTATAACAGTAAATTGCTATAGTGCATACCTTGAGTAGAACAGCATCTGCAGAAGGGAGGGACTCAAACATATCACCACCAACGAACTTCACATTCTCACTCTCTGGCAAGCCGGCAACCACGTGCGGGAGATCAAGCACCGTACACTTCAAGCCCGGACACACCTCAGAGATTATCCTTGCCATGGTTCCCGTGCCGCCTCCGACATCCACCAAAGAATTTATCCCTTCAAAGATCTCTTTATAATCCTTAATTATCATATTCATCAACTGAGAATCGCCGGCCATTGCTCTGTTGAATGTATTCCCAAATTCGGGATTCTTCCTCCCATAGTCCCATATATTGACTCCATGCGCAGCTTCAAAAGGATTGTTTAATTTGTCTCTACAATCGTCCTGGTTATTTCCTTGGAGCCAATCTCCCAGAAAATGCCAAGGACTCACAAGAGCCGGATCCAGCATGATCGCCACAAATGGTGAGAGCCCCGTGACCTTATCATTCAGAAGCAAACACGAAGGTGGTGTCAAGGCATAAGCCTTAATTTCTTCTTCCTCTCCATTCTTGGGAACAAGCGTCTCTGCGAAAATGCCCGAGTGAACCAAAACACGCATGAGGCGGTAAAGACAAGTCATTTTGGAAGGGTGGATTCGGAGCTCTGAGGCTAGCTCAAGGAGGGTCATGGGTCGCTTGTGGTCGTGTATGACATCGGGGATGCGGAGTTGGACCGCGCATTTGAGAGACATGGAAGAGATGAAGTTGAAGGTGTGATTGTAGAGTTGGGATTGAGCTTGGAACATCTCTTTGGCTTCTTCAGAACGACTGGGATGATGCATGGTTTGGTTGTGAACAAGACTTGACGATTCGGAAATCACTCGGTTGAGATAACAGAGGGATCAATTTGTTTCTGTAGAGAAGTCGATGGAATAAGTTCATAGACCCGGCTTTTATCCCGCGAGAGAAGGCGGTTCACTGACTTTTCGGCCTCTTAGGTTTTGCTTGTATAGGTTCAAAAAAGGACAACTAGAAATGGATTCATTAGTCGACCAGAAGTGATAAGATCGGGGAGCTTCTTGCACATGCTTAATTGGACCATTCAATTGGCACGTTGAAATAAGAGGTGTGTAAACGATAAGTTGTGGGGTGGACTAATTCATCCCACATCAGCAAGTCTCGGTAAGCGAAAATCCTCATACCTTTCAACAATAGCTATCTCATGAGATGAGAAATAGATCTATCTTTTCCTCTTTAGATATGATGGATTTACTAAATTAAGATAGGTTTTGCTTAATAATATATAAAGTGTATATTTGACGTTATAAATTCATTCTTTTTGAATTTTCACTTATACAGCTAGACATATTCCTTTATAGACCGGTTTAATGATCCAATCACAGTATCATGAACATTACTTCGACAAATTTACACGAATATCGCTTACTGTTTAAATTGAAGAATGTGAGATACCTTAATATTTTTTTCTAAATTAGTGTACAATAAGTAAAAATAATACTAGACATACTAAGACTCTTCTACTAAATTATTTTGTTAAGGGATCCGTTATTTTAGGTGACCAGTCTTAGTATTCCTACCATTGTTTTTTGAGGTAATGTCATATTCAATTCGGTACTGAATATCACTTGTTAAATGACATGCTCTAATCTGTCACATCATTTAACAACAATATTTCCAGAGGAGTTTTAGTACTTCCCAATTAAACACGGTGTTTTTGGCCACCAAAAAAAAAAAAAAAAATTCCACACAGTGTTGATTTTCAATCATGCAAGAACCCTAGTTTACAAAAACGGGATTTAAAATTAGAGTGTAGAGCTTGTCATGTAGGTACCCAAAAAAAAAAGAAGGCTTCAAGTGTAGGTATCTTTTTATCAATAATTACTTAAAGAGATGGGACCAAAAATAAGGAGGGAGGTTCATTCAATTCATCAAAATATTTAGTATCAGTGTTAGTTCACCTTGAATGTAAAATTATTTGTACACATTTATCACGGTATGAGTGACATGCATTTACACATAATAAAAAGCCATAGCTAAATGTCATTTTAATATCAAAAGAGATTATTACCACTTCTTAGTACATATATAGTATAAATCTTAACGAATTTACAAGCGGTGCTTGCAAATAGGCGTAATTTGAATCCCTAAGGAAAGACTTCAATGAGAGACCTAAATCCAAACATAGGATTTATCTTGTACTGACTAAAGCCAGCCTTCGAGAAAAGTTCTTTCCACGCATTCTCGGTCCTCTCTCTTCCAGTGACCATCATCATCATCAGCATATCGAAAAAGAGCTTTGTCGCAGTTGTTTCAGCATCGTCACCCCTAGTCTCGCCTATCACAATGTCTATGATTATCACCTTCCCTCGCTCGTTGTTCTTGCCAGCGATTGCTTCCCTGCATTTTCGCAGCACCTTCACACAGTCCTCATCGCTCCAAGCGTGTAACATCAACTATATCATCAACAAGTACATCCGAGTAATTAGTAGAAACTATGCAAAAGAAGAAGACTTTTCAAACTCTAAAGTCTCACGTAACTTTCGTTGCGTTATATAAGTACTTGAATGCGACCACAGTGGAATTTTCCAACCTTTTCAACAATGGCATCAACAGGGATCTATCCCGGAGGCAAGCTAGAAATTTATTTCACTAGGAACATGACCTGAAGCTCCAACTTTGAATAACTAAGACATAAATAACCTCACTAAGTTCTTGAAAAGGTTAAAACATAAGCCAAACTTGGGTAAATATTCCAAACATTACATTATATAGGCCCATTTATTTTGTCAAAATTTCCTAAAAATAAACGTTTACATCGCCTGGCATAATTAATGTTTTCATTATTAAAGATAATTTCTATTTATATGTTTTTGTGGATGATAAAATATTTTTCTTTCATTCATTTCTATAAACAATATAAACATTCATTTTTAGGAAAATATTTTATAAATCATTCATTTTCGCAAAACAAACAGAAATTTAAACCAATGTGAAGAGTTAAATTTTATCATATATTCCATATTCAATACAAGCAATCATTTTTAGGAAATTGCAATACTTAGAAGGGAGGTCCCTTTTGTTGGGTTCTTCAGATTTGTGAGTCGGCAAATCTTGACTAGATGAGATATGATAGAGAAGAGAGAAAAGTTCTGCAAAAAAAGTAATTGGTGCACGCTTATAGATTCATGTGCTTCTATACAGCACAGTCCTTTAATCGATGGATCTCTGATTCTTAACTCATTTTAAATAAGCTCAAGGCATGCTTTGCCAAGAGGTTTAGTGAATACCAACTAATTGATGCTTTCAGTCAACATATACTTCCGTTGTAAACATGACCACATATTTAATGATGATGTAGGTACCCTTGGCTCTGAGCAAAGTATGAGATTTTTGTTAGATAAATCGCACAAGTATTTGTCACACATGACGGGAATATTTGTACTTTTTACTCCAAAATCATTCAATTATTGCCTCATCCACATTAGTTGTATACAACAACTCCATGGTGCTACATACTTAGCTTTTACCAATGGAATTTTGCTTCTTCGAAAACCAATATACAAGCATACACCCATTCATTTGACAAGTACCGCATGTGTTTTTCCTATCAATATTACGACTAGTTAAGTCAGCATCAAAGTACCTCAATAGAGAAAATCTGAGCGCTTGGGGTGCCACAAGCCAAGTTCTAGAAAAGTTGAAATACATTTGATGATGCACTTGGGAGATTCTTTAGGATTTGATTGAATTCTTAAACGTATGCAAACACCAAACCAAATATCCGGTCTAGACACGGTGAGATGTAGAAGAGAACACATCATGCTTCTACAAAGTTTAGAATCTACCTCATTTCCTTTTTCATCATTGTCAAGTTTTTGGAAAATAAATCATGGGAGTTTCTACCTCATTTCCTTGTAGATTTCTATGATATGTGAGTGTGCAACCTTTTGTTTACTTCACTTGGAGTCCAGGGAAGAAGTTTAGTTCCCCCACATGTTCATTTCAAACTCTTTCTGCATAACATTGGCAACACTCTTCACAAAATATCGTCAATTGAGCTAAATAATATTTACTTGTTAATCGACACAAATCTGAACAAGTAAGATACCTTTATCTTCCTTCTCTATAATCAGTTTTATGTCCACCTCAATTTTATCAAATCCTTTCTCAACCAAACTTCTAACACTTGCTTCATTCCATATTGAGCCTTTGAGGGTTTGTAGACATAGTCTACTTTCTTGGTTCTTCAAAACTTGGTGACTGTTTTATAAACACTTCTCATTTGTTATAATTATTAGAGAAAAAGCCACCAAAAACTTCAAAATTTAGCTAGAGTGACAAATTTACCCCAAACTTTTTTTATGACACAAAAAAAAAAAAAAATTACTAATCATGACACGTTTATCCCAAACTTTTTTCGTGACACAATAAACCCTAAATTTGTATCCATGTAACATATATATCCCAAACTATAGGGTATTTTCGTCTTTTACATTTTAAAATTTTCTTCTTCTTCTTTTCTCTTCTCTCCGCCGGCTTGGCGAAGGGAAGCAGACTCGAGACAAGGGCCGCCCTCGCCAACGTCGGGCGAGGGTCGCCCGCCCGGGTGGCCCTTACCTAGGTTGAGGGAGGACAACCCTCGCCCGACGCAAGCAAGGGCAGCCCTTGCCGATCCGGCCTAGTTGGCATCGGGAAGGGTGGCCCTCACTTGATCTAGCAAGGGCTGTCCTCACTCGACCCAGGCAAAGGTTGCACTCGCCTAGGGCCGGCAAGGGCAACACCTAGGCGAGGGCCGCCCTCGCTTGAGTTTGGCTTCCCTAGACGACAAAGGGAAGAGAGAAGAAGCAAAAAAGGAAAAAAAAAATAATAAGATAAGAAAAAGGAAAAAATAAGACGAAAATGCCCTTAACCATAGAGTATGGGATAAATGTATCATGATTAGCAAATTTTGGGGTTTTTTATATCACAAAAAAAAATATTTGGGATAAATTTGTCACTTTGAAGAAAGTTTGGGATTTTTAGTGGCTTTTTCCCTAAATGTTGTGGAAGGCACTTTTAACATTCATTTGATAAAGCTTGAAATAGTGGAAACATGCATCAAGTAATAAACATACAGCTTCTAATCTAGCAAGAGGAGCATAAGTTTCATTATAATTATTTTTTTTACTTCTTCGGAAGACATTTATTTTACAGTTTGACAATGAATTGAATCTAGCATAGTGTTTTTTTTTTTTTTTAAAGTAAATAAATGTCCTATATTGGGTAATCTTTATGAAAATGAAAATTACGTATCGGAGATGCCAAATTAATTTCTTTCCAAATAATCAGAAGTAATCAACTTACTGTGCAAATTAATATCCTGTGCAAATTAATATCCACATCTAATTTATAACAGTAAATTGCTATAGTGCATACCTTGAGTAGAACAGCATCTGCAGAAGGGAGGGACTCAAACATATCACCACCAACGAACTTCACATTCTCACTCTCTGGCAAGCCGGCAACCACGTGCGGGAGATCAAGCACCGTACACTTCAAGCCCGGACACACCTCAGAGATTATCCTTGCCATGGTTCCCGTGCCGCCTCCGACATCCACCAAAGAATTTATCCCTTCAAAGATCTCTTTATAATCCTTAATTATCATATTCATCAACTGAGAATCGCCGGCCATTGCTCTGTTGAATGTATTCCCAAATTCGGGATTCTTCCTCCCATAGTCCCATATATTGACTCCATGCGCAGCTTCAAAAGGATTGTTTAATTTGTCTCTACAATCGTCCTGGTTATTTCCTTGGAGCCAATCTCCCAGAAAATGCCAAGGACTCACAAGAGCCGGATCCAGCATGATCGCCACAAATGGTGAGAGCCCCGTGACCTTATCATTCAGAAGCAAACACGAAGGTGGTGTCAAGGCATAAGCCTTAATTTCTTCTTCCTCTCCATTCTTGGGAACAAGCGTCTCTGCGAAAATGCCCGAGTGAACCAAAACACGCATGAGGCGGTAAAGACAAGTCATTTTGGAAGGGTGGATTCGGAGCTCTGAGGCTAGCTCAAGGAGGGTCATGGGTCGCTTGTGGTCGTGTATGACATCGGGGATGCGGAGTTGGACCGCGCATTTGAGAGACATGGAAGAGATGAAGTTGAAGGTGTGATTGTAGAGTTGGGATTGAGCTTGGAACATCTCTTTGGCTTCTTCAGAACGACTGGGATGATGCATGGTTTGGTTGTGAACAAGACTTGACGATTCGGAAATCACTCGGTTGAGATAACAGAGGGATCAATTTGTTTCTGTAGAGAAGTCGATGGAATAAGTTCATAGACCCGGCTTTTATCCCGCGAGAGAAGGCGGTTCACTGACTTTTCGGCCTCTTAGGTTTTGCTTGTATAGGTTCAAAAAGGACAACTAGAAATGGATTCATTAGTCGACCAGAAGTGATAAGATCGGGGAGCTTCTTGCACATGCTTAATTGGACCATTCAATTGGCACGTTGAAATAAGAGGTGTGTAAACGATAAGTTGTGGGGTGGACTAATTCATCCCACATCAGCAAGTCTCGGTAAGCGAAAATCCTCATACCTTTCAACAATAGCTATCTCATGAGATGAGAAATAGATCTATCTTTTCCTCTTTAGATATGATGGATTTACTAAATTAAGATAGGTTTTGCTTAATAATATATAAAGTGTATATTTGACGTTATAAATTCATTCTTTTTGAATTTTCACTTATACAGCTAGACATATTCCTTTATAGACCGGTTTAATGATCCAATCACAGTATCATGAACATTACTTCGACAAATTTACACGAATATCGCTTACTGTTTAAATTGAAGAATGTGAGATACCTTAATATTTTTTTTCTAAATTAGTGTACAATAAGTAAAAATAATACTAGACATACTAAGACTCTTCTACTAAATTATTTTGTTAAGGGATCCGTTATTTTAGGTGACCAGTCTTAGTATTCCTACCATTGTTTTTTGAGGTAATGTCATATTCAATTCGGTACTGAATATCACTTGTTAAATGACATGCTCTAATCTGTCACATCATTTAACAACAATATTTCCAGAGGAGTTTTAGTACTTCCCAATTAAACACGGTGTTTTTGGCCACCAAAAAAAAAAAAATTCCACACAGTGTTGATTTTCAATCATGCAAGAACCCTAGTTTACAAAAACGGGATTTAAAATTAGAGTGTAGAGCTTGTCATGTAGGTACCCAAAAAAAAAAAAAGAAGGCTTCAAGTGTAGGTATCTTTTTATCAATAATTACTTAAAGAGATGGGACCAAAAATAAGGAGGGAGGTTCATTCAATTCATCAAAATATTTAGTATCAGTGTTAGTTCACCTTGAATGTAAAATTATTTGTACACATTTATCACGGTATGAGTGACATGCATTTACACATAATAAAAAGCCATAGCTAAATGTCATTTTAATATCAAAAGAGATTATTACCACTTCTTAGTACATATATAGTATAAATCTTAACGAATTTACAAGCGGTGCTTGCAAATAGGCGTAATTTGAATCCCTAAGGAAAGACTTCAATGAGAGACCTAAATCCAAACATAGGATTTATCTTGTACTGACTAAAGCCAGCCTTCGAGAAAAGTTCTTTCCACGCATTCTCGGTCCTCTCTCTTCCAGTGACCATCATCATCATCAGCATATCGAAAAAGAGCTTTGTCGCAGTTGTTTCAGCATCGTCACCCCTAGTCTCGCCTATCACAATGTCTATGATTATCACCTTCCCTCGCTCGTTGTTCTTGCCAGCGATTGCTTCCCTGCATTTTCGCAGCACCTTCACACAGTCCTCATCGCTCCAAGCGTGTAACATCAACTATATCATCAACAAGTACATCCGAGTAATTAGTAGAAACTATGCAAAAGAAGAAGACTTTTCAAACTCTAAAGTCTCACGTAACTTTCGTTGCGTTATATAAGTACTTGAATGCGACCACAGTGGAATTTTCCAACCTTTTCAACAATGGCATCAACAGGGATCTATCCCGGAGGCAAGCTAGAAATTTATTTCACTAGGAACATGACCTGAAGCTCCAACTTTGAATAACTAAGACATAAATAACCTCACTAAGTTCTTGAAAAGGTTAAAACATAAGCCAAACTTGGGTAAATATTCCAAACATTACATTATATAGGCCCATTTATTTTGTCAAAATTTCCTAAAAATAAACGTTTACATCGCCTGGCATAATTAATGTTTTCATTATTAAAGATAATTTCTATTTATATGTTTTTGTGGATGATAAAATATTTTTCTTTCATTCATTTCTATAAACAATATAAACATTCATTTTTAGGAAAATATTTTATAAATCATTCATTTTCGCAAAACAAACAGAAATTTAAACCAATGTGAAGAGTTAAATTTTATCATATATTCCATATTCAATACAAGCAATCATTTTTAGGAAATTGCAATACTTAGAAGGGAGGTCCCTTTTGTTGGGTTCTTCAGATTTGTGAGTCGGCAAATCTTGACTAGATGAGATATGATAGAGAAGAGAGAAAAGTTCTGCAAAAAAAGTAATTGGTGCACGCTTATAGATTCATGTGCTTCTATACAGCACAGTCCTTTAATCGATGGATCTCTGATTCTTAACTCATTTTAAATAAGCTCAAGGCATGCTTTGCCAAGAGGTTTAGTGAATACCAACTAATTGATGCTTTCAGTCAACATATACTTCCGTTGTAAACATGACCACATATTTAATGATGATGTAGGTACCCTTGGCTCGAGCAAAGTATGAGATTTTTGTTAGATAAATCGCACAAGTATTTGTCACACATGACGGGAATATTTGTACTTTTTACTCCAAAATCATTCAATTATTGCCTCATCCACATTAGTTGTATACAACAACTCCATGGTGCTACATACTTAGCTTTTACCAATGGAATTTTGCTTCTTCGAAAACCAATATACAAGCATACACCCATTCATTTGACAAGTACCGCATGTGTTTTTCCTATCAATATTACGACTAGTTAAGTCAGCATCAAAGTACCTCAATAGAGAAAATCTGAGCGCTTGGGGTGCCACAAGCCAAGTTCTAGAAAAGTTGAAATACATTTGATGATGCACTTGGGAGATTCTTTAGGATTTGATTGAATTCTTAAACGTATGCAAACACCAAACCAAATATCCGGTCTAGACACGGTGAGATGTAGAAGAGAACACATCATGCTTCTACAAAGTTTAGAATCTACCTCATTTCCTTTTTCATCATTGTCAAGTTTTTGGAAAATAAATCATGGGAGTTTCTACCTCATTTCCTTGTAGATTTCTATGATATGTGAGTGTGCAACCTTTTGTTTACTTCACTTGGAGTCCAGGGAAGAAGTTTAGTTCCCCACATGTTCATTTCAAACTCTTTCTGCATAACATTGGCAACACTCTTCACAAAATATCGTCAATTGAGCTAAATAATATTTACTTGTTAATCGACACAAATCTGAACAAGTAAGATACCTTTATCTTCCTTCTCTATAATCAGCTTTATGTCCACCTCAATTTTATCAAATCCTTTCTCAACCAAACTTCTAACACTTGCTTCATTCCATATTGAGCCTTTGAGGGTTTGTAGACATAGTCTACTTTCTTGGTTCTTCAAAACTTGGTGACTGTTTTATAAACACTTCTCATTTGTTATAATTATTAGAGAAAAAGCCACCAAAAACTTCAAAATTTAGCTAGAGTGACAAATTTACCCCAAACTTTTTTTATGACACAAAAAAAAAATTACTAATCATGACACATTTATCCCAAACTTTTTTTCGTGACACAATAAACCCTAAATTTGTATCCATGTAACATAAATATCCCAAACTATAGGGTATTTTCGTCTTTTACATTTTAAAATTTTCTTCTTCTTCTTTTCTCTTCTCTCTGCCGGCTTGGCGAAGGGGAGCCAGACTCAGACAAGGGCCGCCCTCGCCAACGTCAGGCGAGGGTCGCCTCGCCTGGGTGGCCCTTACCTAGGTTGAGGGAGGACAACCCTCGCCCGACGCAAGCAAGGGCAGCCCTTGCCAGATCCGGCCTAGTTGGCATCAGGCAAGGGTGGCCCTCACTTGATCTAGCAAGGGCTGTCCTCACTCGACCCAGGCAAAGGTTGCACTCGCCTAGGCTGGCAAGGGCAACACCTAGGCGAGGGCCGCCCTCGCCTGAGTTTGGCTTCCCTAGATGACGAAGGGAAGCGAGAAGAAGAAAAAAAGGAAAAAAAAATAATAAGATAAGAAAAAGGAAAAAATAAGACGAAAATGCCCTTAACCATAGAGTATGGGATAAATGTATCATGATTAGCAAATTTGGGGGCTTTTTATATCACGAAAAAAATATTTGGGATAAATTTGTCACTTTGAAGAAAGTTTGGGAATTTTAGTGGCTTTTTCCCTAAATGTTGTGGAATGCACTTTTCACATTCATTTGATAAAGCTTGAAATAGTGGAAACATGCATCAAGTAATAAACATACAGCTTCTAATCTAGCAAGAGGAGCATAAGTTTCATTATAATTATTTATTTTACTTCTTCGGAAGACATTTATTTTACAGTTTGACAATGAATTGAATCTAGCATAGTGTTTTTTTTTTTTTTTTGTTTTTAAAGTAAATCAATGTCCTATATTGGGTAATCTTTATGAAAATGAAAATTACGTATCGGAGATGCCAAATTAGTTTCTTTCCAAATAATCAGAAGTAATCAACTTATTGTGCAAATTAATATCCTGTGCAAATTAATACCCACATCTAATTTATAATAGTAAATTGTTATAGTGCATACCTTGAGTAGAACAGCATCTGCAGAAGGGAGGGACTCAAACATATCACCACCAACGAACTTCACATTCTCACTCTCTGGCAAGCCGGCAACCACGTGCGGGAGATCAAGCACCGTACACTTCAAGCCTCAGAGATTATCCTTGCCATGGTTCCCGTGCCGCCTCCGACATCCACCAAAGAATTTATCCCTTCAAAGATCTCTTTATAATCCTTAATTATCAAATTCATCAACTGAGAATCGCCGGCCATTGCTCTGTTGAATGTATTCCCAAATTCGGGATTCTTCCTCCCATACTCCCATATATTGACTCCATGCGCAGCTTCAAAAGGATTGTTTAATTTGTCTCTACAATCGTCATGGTTATTTCCTTGGAGCCAATCTCCCAGAAAATGCCAAGGACTCACAAGAGCCGGATCCAGCATGATCGCCACAAATGGTGAGAGCCCCGTGACCTTATCATTCAGAAGCAAACACGAAGGTGGTGTCAAGGCATAAGCCTTAATTTCTTCTTCCTCTCCATTCTTGGGAACAAGCGTCTCTGCGAAAATGCCCGAGTGAACCAAAACACGCATGAGGCGGTAAAGACAGGTCATTTTGGACGGGTGGATTCGGAGCTCTGAGGCTAGCTCAAGGAGGGTCATGGGTCGCTTGTGGTCGTGTATGACATCGGGGATGCGGAGTTGGACCGCGCATTTGAGAGACATGGAAGAGATGAAGTTGAATGTGTGATTGTAGAGGTGGGATTGAGCTTGGAACATCTCTTTGGCTTCTTCAGAACGACTGGGATGATGCATGGTTTGGTTGTGAACAAGACGATGATTCGGAAATCACTCGGTTGAGATAACGGAGGGGTCAATTTGTTTCTGTAGGGAAGTCGATGGAATAAGTTCATAGACACGGCTTTTATCTCGCAAGAGAAGCCGGTTCCCTGACTTTTTGGCCTCTTAGGTTTTTCTTGTATAAGCTCAAAAAGGATAACTAGAAATGGATTCATTAGTCGACCATAAGTGATAAGATCGGGGAACTTCTTGCACATGCTTAATTGGACCATTCAATTGGCACGTTGAAATAAGAGGCGTGTAAACTATAAGTTGTTTAACTGACAAAAAAAAACTATAAGTTGTTTTAAGAACGTTTTATATATATTCATGTCGGATTGAGGAAAAAAGTGCGTGATCATTTTTCATCTTTTCGAGTCTTCTTTCAAAACTACAGCCATCTTTGTAATTGTTTCCTAGAGAAACCCTAGAGAAATACTGGAATTACTATCTAGTATTTTCAATTTTGAGACTTTGTTGTATCCTAGAGGATATTTGCCGGTAATCATTAGCAACTTTGTGGGGCAAATAAATTCTTAAAGAAAGTGATATCACATCTCAAAGTCTGACTCGAGTACTCTAAAGATCCATCTTCATTATTCTACCTAATTTGAAGCCATATTTATCCTGCACTTGGAACATCTCTTTGGCTTCTTCAGAATGACTAGGATGATGCATGGTTTGGTTGTGAACAAGACTTGACGATTCGGAAATCACTCGGTTGAGATAACAGAGGGATCAATTTGTTTCTATAGAGAAGTCGATGGAATAAGTTCATAGACACGGCTTTTATCCCGCAAGAGAAGGCGATTCAATGACTTTTCGGCCTCTTAGGTTTTGCTTGTATAGGTTCAAAAAAGGACAACTAGAAATGGATTCATTAGTCGACCAAAAGTGATAAGATTGGGGAGCTTCTTGCACATGCTTAATTGGACCATTCAATTGGCACGTTGAAATAAGAGGTGTGTAAACGATTGTCGCGACCTACCCCTCGAGGGGAGGGAACAGGTTTACGGGTATTGCCTAAAGGATGGGCCTAAGGCCCATGATTAAGCGCGGGCTCTCCCAAGCCCATACCCCGCGTGACATTGAGATATTTTTTGAAATTTTGCACAAATGGAGTCGCCACTAGCCTATTGGGGTCGGTTAGAAACCAAGTAAGGCATGGGAGTGTACCTCACTTCCTACGCAACCGGAAAGTCTAGGGTCGGGGACTTAATTATACTAATTGACTAATTAGTGCCCTTACGGTACCTAATCTTGTTCATTTTAACAAAATGATTTTCATCAGGCAGTTTAGATCGATTTCATATCTATTCACTAACATAAGAAGTGAGCATGCAGGTGCGCAATCAATAAAGTAATAATTATACCTACCAAGGTCCTATTTGCCCTAAAATTAAACACGTGCAAATTAAACACAAAATACGCAAATTAAACATACGATAAAAACAACATACAATAAAATAAAGGCTTAACTACACTAAAGTGGCAATACATAGCAATTCCTAACCAAACCTTATCATTCTTGGATTTTCGAAATTTTTTGTTTTTTTTTTTTTTTTTTTTTTTCTTTTAAAATTAAATTAATTTTTTTAATTTTTTAATTAATTTTTTTTTCAAAAAGAAAGTCGAATTTTTAATGTTTTATGAGTTTTTTTGAAATTTCGGAAAATTTTTTGAATTTTTTGAATTTTTATCATTTTTTCGAAATTTTTATTTTTATAATTAATTTTTTTGAATTTTTTAATTTTTAAATATATATTTAATATTTAATATTATTATACTTCAATAAAATGGGCTCAGACCGGGTAAACCCAATCCGGCCCGTGGACCCAGCCCAAACCCGGATCCAACATTTTTGGGTTAAAAGAAACATTTTTTTTTATTTTTCTTTTACAGCTTTTTTTTAAAGATTCTTTTTGTAAATTTTTTTATCTTTTCCCACTTCATCCTCTCCCTTGCACGTTCTGCCCAACTGTCCTTCCCGAGGCCAGCTTTACCGTTTTAGTTTTCGATTTTTTATTTATTTTGCTTCTCTTTTTTTTGATTTTTCTTGGCTTTTCTTTTCCTTTTTTTTTTATTTCGTTCCCTCCTCCCCTCTGACACTTTCACTGAACACCCTCCATCTACTGTCTTTTCTTCTCTTTTTGGTTTTCCTCTTGCGACTCCTCCTTCCCAAGACCAACTTTTCCTTTCTTTTTAATATTTTGTTTTACTTTTTATTTTTTCCATGTTTTCTCTTTCTTTTATTCTTTTATTCTTTTTTTGGTCTTCTTCTCCTTCGTGCTTGCCCCTGCACGCCTTCAACTCAGCATCATCTTCATCCTCCTACCCCTCTTTCAACGAGACCGAAGGTCCCCGGAAGGCCAGAATACACAAACCTACTTCTCTAATAACTAAAAAAAAACATTTAACGATTTAAAGCATTTAAAAAAAAAAACTAAGCTTAATCGAAATAATTTAAACTTCTTGCAAACTATGCCCATCTATCCCGCAACCACCATTCACGTTCATAAACACCATCTTTCAAGTCCACGGGTCAAGAAATGGTTATCTAGAGATATGTTGCACATACGAAAGCATTGGAACAAGAACACACGAAACGGAGGGTATATATTTCGGTCAGACATTTCGTCGAACACACGAAGGGCATCGGCTAAACGGAAGCTTCGTATCTATTAGAGACACGAAATCATACCAAAACCAGCGAGCGAGATTCAACTTTGGAACAGAAACAACTAGTTATACTCAGTGTGAACAAAATAATAGCGAGCATCGAACAAAGAGAAGACCAAATCGTAGCATCTCACCTAGGCATTTTACCCAGCGTGCACTAAAGAAACAAGAGCTTTTTTTTGGCTAAGACTCAGACGCGAGCCTAGTTTGTAACTGAACATGCCAGCACACACAGAAACAACCACGAAAGATCAGCAGGGCCGAAACTCGCGCGAACTAGTCGTCCACGAGCTCCGGCCCGACACCTCTCAAACGGGGCACCTACGGTTCAGAAGGCTTACCTGGTTCAGGCGGCGAGTGACAGGCAGACCTCGGGTGACGGCGAAACGCTCTCCCTGATCGTCTCTCTCTCTCTCAAGCTCGCTCTCCGGTGCGACGCTCTCTCAGTCTCACTCGCTCCCCCCTCCGTTCTCTCGAGCTTCCTCTCTGGTTTCCCTCTCCGCTCTCCTCTCTTCCCTCGCCGCTTTTCTTTTTTTTTCTTTTGCTTCAGATCTGGATTCTGGGGAAGATGGCAGCAAACGGCGTCGATTGGGTGGCTCGTCGGCGACGGTGGTGGTGGCCCGGAGAGGGCTGCAACGGCGACGCCTCCTCCCCTCCGTTTCTTCCTCCCTCCTCTCTTCTCCGTTTTTTTTCCTTTTTTTTGCTCTCTTTATCTTTTGCAGGACCTCGCACGAAGACCCCGGCCATGTCAGTTGCCAGCCAAGCATTCCCGACCCGCGGATCACGCTGCCATCCCCGATCTCCCTGCTCCTCCATCGCTGCTCCTCCTGCTCTTTGCTGCTGATCTGTTTTTTTTTTGTTCTTCCTTGCAGGTCTTGCAGCGAAGACCGGCTGAAAGGAGGAAAAACGAGCGTGGCCTGGGCCGAAGGAGAAAGGATGCTTGGGTCGGCCCAACGCGGGGGAGGAGGAGAAAAGAAAAGGGGTGGGTCGGGCCAAAGCCGAATCCGGCCCGACCCGACCATTTTCGATCTTTTTTTTTTTCTCTTTTTCTCTCTCTTTTTTTTGTGACTAATTCCTAATCTTGTACACGATTAAATCCTAAATAAAATGGCGAAATTTAGGTGTCAACAACGATAAGTTGTGGGGTGGACTAATTCATCCCACATCAACAAGTCTCGGTAAGCGAAAATCAGGCATTATTCCTCATACCTTTCAACAATAGCTATCTCATGAGATGAGAAATAGATCTATCTTTTCCTCTTTAGATTATGATGGATTTACTAAATTAAGATAGGTTTTGCTTAATAATATATAAAGTGTATATTTGACGTTAAAAATTCATTCTTTTTGAATTTTCACTTATACAGCTAGACATATTCCTCTATAGACCGGTTTAATGATCCAATCACAGTATCATGAACATTACTTCGACAAATTTACACGAATATCGCTTAGTAAAAATAATACTAGACATACTAAGACTCTTCTACTAAATTATTTTGTTAAGGGATGCGTTATTTTAGGTGACCAGTCTTAGTATTCCTACCATTGTTTTTTGAGGTAATGTCATATTCAATTTGGTACTGAATATCACTTGTTAAATGACATGCTCTAATCTGTCACATCATTTAACAACAATATTTCCAGAGGAGTTTTAGTACGTCCCAATTAAACACGGTGTTTTTGGCCCAAAAAAAAAAAATCCACACAGTGTTGCTTTTCAATCATGCAAGAACCCTAGTTTACAAAAACGGCATTTAAAATTAGAGCGTAGAGCTTGTCATGTAGGTACCCAAAAAAAAAAGGCTTCAAGTGTAGGTATCTTTTTATCAATAATTACTTAAAGAGATGGGACCAAAAATAAGGAGGGAGGTTCATTCAATTCATCAAAATATTTAGTATCAGTGTTAGTTCACCTTGAATGTAAAATTATTTGTACACATTTATCATGGTATGAGTGACATGCATTTACACATAATAAAAAGCCATAGCTAAATGTCATTTCAATATCAAAAGAGATTATTACCACTTCTTAGTACATATATAGTATAAATCTTAACGAATTTACAAGCGGTGCTTGCAAATAGGCGTAATTTGAATCCCTAAGGAAAGACTTCAATGAGAGACCTAAATCCAAACATAGGATTTATCTTGTACTGACTAAAGCCAGCCTTCGAGAAAAGTTCTTTCCACGCATTCTCGGTCCTCTCTCTTCCAGTGACCATCATCATCATCAGCATATCGAAAAAGAGCTTTGTCGCAGTTGTTTCAGCATCGTCACCCCTAGTCTCGCCTATCACAATGTCTATGATTATCACCTTCCCTCGCTCGTTGTTCTTGCCAGCGATTGCTTCCCTGCATTTTCGCAGCACCTTCACACAGTCCTCATCGCTCCAAGCGTGTAACATCAACTATATCATCAACAAGTACATCCGAGTAATTAGTAGAAACTATGCAAAAGAAGAAGACTTTTCAAACTCTAAAGTCTCACGTAACTTTCGTTGCGTTATATAAGTACTTGAATGCGACCACAGTGGAATTTTCCAACCTTTTCAACAATGGCATCAACAGGGATCTATCCCGGAGGCAAGCTAGAAATTTATTTCACTAGGAACATGACCTGAAGCTCCAACTTTGAATAACTAAGACATAAATAACCTCACTAAGTTCTTGAAAAGGTTAAAACATAAGCCAAACTTGGGTAAATATTCCAAACATTACATTATATAGGCCCATTTATTTTGTCAAAATTCAATAATTTGGAAAATATTTTCCTAAAATAAACGTTTACCTGGCATAATTAATGTTTTCATTATTCAAGATAATTTCTATTTATATGTTTTTGTGGATGATAAAATATTTTTCTTTCATTCATTTCTATAAACAATATAAACATTCATTTTTAGGAAAATATTTTATATATCATTCATTTTCGCAAAACAAAAAGAAATTTAAACCAACGTGAAGAGTCAAATTTTATCATATATTCCATATTCAATACAAGCAATCATTTTTAGGAAATTGCAATACTTAGAAGGGAGGTCCCTTTTGTTGGGTTCTTCAGATTTGTGAGTCGGCAAATCTTGACTAGATGAGATATGATAGAGAAGAGAGAAAAGTTCTGCAAAAAAAGTAATCGGTGCACGCTTATAGATTCACGTGCTTCTATACAGCACAGTCCTTTAATCGATGGATCTCTGATTCTTAACTCATTTTAAATAAGCTCAAGGCATGCTTTGCCAAGAGGTTTAGTGAATACCAACTAATTGATGCTTTCAGTCAACATATAATTCCGTTGTAAACATGACCACATATTTAATGATGATGTAGGTACCCTTGGCTCTAAGCAAAGTATGAGATTTTTTGTTAGATAAATCGCACAAGTATTTGTCACACATGACGGGAATATTTGTACTTTTTACTCCAAAAGCATTCAATTATTGCCTCATCCACATTAGTTGTATACAACAACTCCATGGTGCTACATACTTAGCTTTTACCTTGGACAAAGCAATGGAATTTTGCTTCTTCGAAAACCAATATACAAGCATACACCCATTCATTTGACAAGTACCGCATGTGTTTTTCCTATCAATATTACAACTGGTTAAGTCAGCATCAAAGTACCTCAATACACAAAATCTGAGCGCTTGGGGTGCCACAAGCCAAGTTCTAGAAAAGTTGAAATACATTTGATGATGCACTTGGGAGATTCTTTAGGATTTGATTGAATTCTTAAACGTATGCAAACACCAAACCAAATATCCGGTCTAGACACGGTGAGATGTAGAAGAGAACACATCATGCTTCTACAAAGTTTAGAATCTACCTCATTTCCTTTTTCATCATTGTCAAGTTTTTGGAAAATAAATCATGGGAGTTTCTACCACATTTCCTTGCAGATTTCTATGATATGTGAGTGTGCAACCTTTTGCTTACTTCACTTGGAGTCCAGGGAAGAAGTTTAGTTCCCCCATGTTCATTTCAAACTCTTTCTCCATAACATTGGCAACACTCTTCACAAAATACCGTCAATTGAGCTAAATATATTTACTTGTTAATCAACACAAATTTGAACAAATAAGATACCTTTATCTTCCTTCTTTATAATCAGTTTTGCGTCCACCTCAATTTTATCAAATCCTTTCTCAACCAAACTTCTAACACTTGCTTCATTCCATATTGAACCTTTGAGGGTTTGTAGACATAGTCTACTTTCTTGGTTCTTTGAAACTTGGTGACTGTTTTATAAACACTTCTCATTTGATATAACTATTAGAGAAAAAGCCATCAAAAACTTCAAACTTTAGTCAGAGTGACAAATTTACCTTAGACTTTTTTTATGACACAAAAAACCTCAAATTTTACTAATTGTGACATATTTATCCCAAACTTTTTTTTCGTGACACAAGAAACCCTAAATTTGTATCCACATAACATATTTACCCCAAACTATAGGGTATTTTCATCTTTTATATTCTAAAATTCTCTTCTTCTTCTTCTTCTCTCTTCCCCCCTCCGGCTTGGCGGACGGAAGCCAAACTCAGGCAAGGGCCGCCCTTGCCAACGTCAAGCGAGGGTCACCCTCGCCTGGGTGGCCCTTACCTGGGTCGAGGGAGGACAGCCCTCGCCTAATGCAAGCAAGGGCAGCCCTCGCCAGATCCGGCCTAGGTGGCATCAGGCAAGGATGGCCCTCACTTGATCTAGCAAGGGTTGTCCTCACTCGACCCAAGCAAAGGTTGCACTCGCCTAGGCTGGCGAGGGCAACACCCAGGTGAGGGCCGCCCTCACCTGAGTCCGGCTTCCCTAGACGACGAAGGGAAGAGAGAAGAAGAAAAAAGGAAAAACAAAAAGAATAAAATAAGAAAAAGGAAAAAAAGACGAAAATGCCCTTAACATAGAGTATGGGATAAATGTGTCGTAATTAGCAAAGTTTGGGGTTTTTTGTATCACGAAAAAAAATATTTGGGATAAATTTGTCACTTTGAAGAAAGTTTGGGATGTTTAGTGGCTTTTTCCCTAAATGTTGTGGAATGCACTTTTTACATTCATTTCATAAAGCTTGAAATAGTGGAAACATGCATCAAATAATAAACATACAGCTTCTAATCTAGCAAGAGGAGCATAAGTTTCATTACAATCATTTTTTTTTTACTTCTTCGGAACACATTTATTTTACAGTTTGACAATGAATTGAATCTAGCATAGTGTTTTTTTTTTTTTTATAAATAAATCAATGTCCTATATTGGGTACTCTTTATGAAAATGAAAATTACGTATCGGAGATGCCGAATTTGTTTCTTTCCAAATAATCAGAAGCAATCAACTTATTGTGTAAATTAATATCCTGTGCAAATTATTATTATTATTTACTTAGTCAATCTCATGGACAGGAGTAAAAATAGGAAAATTGAAGAGTTGTGGTCCGACCAGGTAGTGGAGGAAAATCTAGAGGCTTGGCTTTGGAGAGCTGGTCGTTTTGTCACTGTAGTATGTCAAGTCCTTATGCAGTTGCTCTAGGAAAACATCAACTGCATTAGAAACTATGAATTACAAGCGACTTGTCATTGATATGGTTCGTAAAGAGAACTATCCAAGCATCATGACATATTCTAGGATGACGAATTAATTTCTTATCAAAAGAACAACGAATTGATATAAAGAGCCATGGAAAAGATGAACATATACATATTCATTACACATACCTTCAGCAAAATGGCATCCGAAGGGGGGATGAACTCGAACATGTCACCACCAACAAATTTCACATTCTCACTCTCCGGCAAGCCGGCAACCACATGCGGGAGATCAAGGACAGTGCACTTCAATCCCCAACACGCCTCAGAGATTATTTTTGCCACCGTGCCCGTGCCACCTCCAACGTCCACCAAGGTATTCAACCCTTGAAAGATATGCTTACAATCCCTGATGATGAAATTCATCATTCGAGAGTCAATGGCCATTGCTCCATTGAATGCATCACCAAATTCAGGATTCTTCCTCCCATAGTCCCATAGGTTCAATCCATGCACAGCTTCGAAAGGGCTGATCAATTTGTTGCTGCAATTTTTTTCATGATTCCCTCGGAACCAATCTCCAAGAAAATGCCAAGGAGTCATGAGGACCGGATCAAGCATGGCCACGATGAACGGCGAGAGCCCTGTGGCCTTATCGCTCAAAAGCAAACTTGAAGAAGGTGTCAACACGTAAGCTTTTATTTCTTCTCCTCCTCCCTCATGCTTGGGAACAAGAGTCTCAGCGAATATGTGCAAATGAACCAAAACGCGCATGAGACGGTGAAGGCACGTGGTTTTCGACGGGTGAATTCGGAGCGCTGAGGCCAGCTCAAGAAGAGTGATAGGACGCTTGTGGTCGTTTATGACGTCCGGAATGCCAAGCTGGACGGCGCACTTGAGAGACATGGACGATACGAAGATGGAGGTGAGACTGTAGAGGTGGGATTGAGCTTGGAACGTCTCTTTGGTTTCGTCAGAGTGGCCGAGATGATGCATGGCTCTGCTCTGAGGAAGATTTTGATTACTCGTGAACAAATTGATCGTGATAATAGATGGGAAAATTCCCTAGTTGCGTTGGGGCGGCGTCTGCCCTCATGTGAGCCGAATCAAGGTAAGTTTCCGGTGCTCCAATCCGAAGGTTGACGCTGATAAGTTTTTAGATGGGTGAACTAAAAAAACACTAGTTTCAATCATCACAACCCCAAAGGGGTTTCGGGTTTAGAGGTGATGCCAAAAACAAACCAATGGTCCTCAATTGACGTGAGTTCTTCCAAACCTTTATTTTGCATGACATTGGATTGTCATTTTAGTTTTATTTAGCCTATGAGAATTTAATCATGTGAATAAATCGTCACTAATTTATTGGCGCCAGCTAGAAATCAAGTGAGATATGAGAGCATATCTCATTGCCTACATCACCAAAAATCCAAGTATAGAAATTTGATCACACTAGTTATTTCAACTAATGGCCATTCGATATCTAACTTGATTGAATTGTTTTCTAAGTGTCCACATCGTCTTTTTATCAAATTATGAACCCTAAAGGTTTCGCCCATTTAAGCGACCATGCCATGTTTTTGAGTTGATTATGATTTTAGTAATTTAGCCTAATCATTCAACTAAACTAAAAGCACACCATTAAATAAATGACGTAATGTAAACACACATAAAAGAAAGTAAGGAAAAATAGTAAAAATAGAATATAGAAAGTAACCCGATACAACATTAGTTAAGGCCCCGAGACATGATCCCTTGTGAGTTTATTTATTGATTTTTAGGGTTAATACTAAAAAAAAAAAAAAAAACCTTAAACTAGTACATCTATGACAAATTTATCTCAAACTAATTTTTTGGATATACCTATAACAAATTTACTCCCATTAAATTTTACTGTCAAATTACTGAATTTGATGGATATATAAGTTTGGAGTTTTACCCTTCGTTTGTCACATGTGTACTGATTTGTGATTTTTTGTTATATTAATCCAATTTTATGAAAATTAATGGAATGGCAAATTTATCACAAATATACCAATTTTGAGTTTTTTGTGGTTAAAAATTAGTTTTAAGTAAATTACGAGCGTACTAGTTTGGGATTTTTTGTGGTTAAAAAACTAGTTTAAGGTAAATTTGTCATAATTAACCAATTTGAGATTTTTTATGGTATTAATTCCTTGAATTAGAATCCTAAATTCTAATTCTAATTCTTATTCTAAATTTAAAAAATATTTTTGAGTTGAGTCATAACTTGAAATAAGCTAGTTATTACCGATTTTTATATATTTTTTTAAAATTTTCTTTAAAGGTGATGTCTAAGCTAAGCTATTGAACCTATGTCTAAGTGATACCAATCTAATCATATGCCTATTATTATTCAACTAAGAGACTCCATCTATGATCTATTCTAATCTAGAATGTAAATCCTAGAATCAACTCTAATATTAAAGGAAACCAATGAAGATTTCTAAGTTTTTTCAATCCACCTTTACTTTACCTCCACGGTTGGATTTATCACAATGTGACGGCATTCACTTATGCACCACAATCAGTAAGAGCATTAGAACGATCACAAAAGGCTGACCACAAAAGAGTTAGAAAAAATTAATGAATCGGTACTCAGCACATCTCATTCATCAAGCATATTTAAGCAAGGCAAGTCGTGACTCAGTTAATCCTTAGTGTGGACTCCTCTGTTTTTCTATGATCTGACCATTCAAATCTTAGCGCCTTAGGTCCAATAAATGATGTCCCGTTTTGGTGAAACACCCATGAATTCGCAGCTAATTGAGTCTACTTCAATTCCTTAGAAGAGAACGTTTGAAATTTTGCCCCGAAAAATACAGAATTTGCAATTTAGCCCCTAATGTCCAATTTTTTCTCCTAAACAGACCCGGTTCTTGTGAAAATTTGTAAAAGTAGCAAACCAACCTTAGAATTCCAGTGAAATTTCCCAGACTGAAATTTTAAGGTGTGCTTTAAAACATCCTATTGTGAATTTTCCAAGTTCAGCCCACAAAAATACATAATTAACAATACAGCACAAAAAGTCGCTCAGGACCTGAAGCAAGGCCCATAGACAAATGGTACATTCAAGGCCGAAACGACCAACCAAACTATTTCCCAATTTAAGGATCCACCTGCCAAACGGAAGCTACGGAAGCCCACTACAACTACGTAGTCTTTGGCTTTTCTAAATTTCCACCTCAAGTGCTTCAAAACCCTAAAAAGAGTCACTATATTCAGTCTAGAACTTTCTAGACCACAGGACCAGCAGGGGACCCCTGGATTTTGAGGGGATTAAGCCCGAGCAAACAATCCCCTTGGACGTGCAACGTATCAAAACAAAGTTTGTTGTCCCTACGAATTTCTAGAGAACAAATTTCGAAATTCAAAGTTAAAGGTCACTATTAACTTTTGTAAACATGTCATTTCATGAATTCTCATGATAGTATGAAAACTCAACTTCCGACAAACCAAATGGGTGAAACCGATGCCCAAACTTCATTCAGCGACACACAAGACCTTGACACAAATATTAAGCATCTACATACATCAAGATAGACAACATAGACAAAGCAAAAATTAAACCAAACGCAAAGCGCAACATGGCACCTAAATGGGCAAGTTCAGCGAGGTTGGTTCTACGGAAGTGGAGATCGAAGCAAGCTCAGCCAAATAACGAACATAGGTAAACAAATGAGACAAGGACAGAGATCAAGCTCCACATAAACCGTAATGAAATCACGACAAAATAAATGTCCAATCGTTTAAAGGCCTACCCGAACGACGATGATGGAATGGAGGATGAGTTCGTGATGTTTGACAGAACATGATGAACTTCCCCCTCTCATTTATTGATCATCATCAATTTGGGATCCTGAGAGGACGACGGAACAAACGCAAAGATGGATTTCATACCTTGAATGATCAGAAGAGAGAGGAACTGAGAGAGAAGAGGATGCCGAGAAAGGTTGAGAGCAAGCGGCCGTTGGAGAGGGATTGACACCGGCGAGTAGGCGACGATGGTGGATAACGATGAGAGGAAAAAAAGTGAGAGGGTCATCAATATTTGCCTTGTCCGTCGTTGGTCATTTTCTAAATTTTTGTCTCCTTGTCTACAATTTGTCCTCCAAATGGTAGAATAGAAAAAAGGGAAATGTTAGGGTGTTGGGAGGAGAGAGATAATACCTATGGGCTTTTGAGGGATTAGACTAGGGGTGTGCAAAAGAACCGGGATCCGCCCGGAACTGGACCGGAACCGCCCGGAACCGGTGGTTCTTGAGGGAACCGGTCCGGTTCCCAGTTCCAATTTATGGGAACCGGTGGGTACCAGACCGGTTCCCGGTTCCATGGGCAGATTTGCCCACCCGCCCACTCGGACCGGACCGATTAATTTTTAATATTAAAAATTGGACTTATAACAAAGGGTTTGATAGGTGGATTGGGACTTTATGGAATTTCTTTTCTTTGGCCTTTCCTGTCTTTGATTTCAGTTATTTGGT
The DNA here is from genome assembly GCA_014182725.1 of Eucalyptus brandiana. Taxonomy (NCBI): domain Eukaryota; kingdom Viridiplantae; phylum Streptophyta; class Magnoliopsida; order Myrtales; family Myrtaceae; genus Eucalyptus; species Eucalyptus brandiana. The sequence goes on along the minus strand of CM024672.1, from coordinate 34,455,865 downwards.
AAATCAGAGTGGATTTGCATTTACTCCTTCCTCACTTCATCTCTCAGTCATCAACCGTCAGTCATCAGTCTTAATCTCCAACACACCCCCCCCTTCTCCTTTTTACGTGCATCATCAACATCATCTTTGTACTCCCATCCCACCCCTCTCTCTCTCTCTCTCTCTCTCTCTCTCTCTCTCTCTCTCTCTCTCTCTCTCTCTGCTAAAGAGTTTGTCTTCTTAGGTCATCGACAGTGTATTCTCTCTGCAGCTATAAATTTGCATAGATACTCTCTCCAAATGTCCTCCTCCTTTTCTTTACTGTGTATTAAATTTTCACTGCCCATTGTAGCACCCAGTGCATATATGAAAATTAGACACAAAAAACAAGTGTATTATTACCTAATATGAGAAAAGGAGACTATATGGTTCATGGAATTTTCTTCTGGTCTTTGAATGTTGCCTCTTGTAATGCTATGTTGTGTTTTCAATGGTTATTTTTTTATCCATCCCTTGAATATTATCTTGGTAATACCAAGCTATTGCTACTTGCTATGGTAGTAAACTTGGTTATCAATAGAAATAATTAGCGGCAATTTTTTATATATTTTAGTGCAAATTAGTTTTTCTGTTTTTTTTTTTTTTTTTTTTTACTGAAATTATCAATAGAAAAGGAGACCCATTCCACGGATCCACCCGGGAACCGGACCAGACCGGCGGTCCGATTCCTGGGTGGATCCATGCAACAAATGGGTGGATCCCGGTTCTTATTTTTCGGAACTGGTCCTTAGCGGGCAGTTCCCGGTTCTAGGTCGGGAACCACTCACTCGGACCATGCACACCCCTAGATTAGATTAAGTGCAACATCAAGTTAACCCTAATGAATTTCACAGTCGCACGAAACCGAAAAGTTCATTCTTGTTGTTTGTCCGATTTAGCTGAAAATTTGAGGGGAATAAGTTAAGACATCAACATAGCTTGGGTCAAACAGGCCAAACTAATATTGGGAGGTCCGCTTATCGAGCTCCCCTAAACCACTGTTTCTATGAAAAATATATGACGAACTTGTCGACAAAATTTAGGTTTGTATGTCGATTATCAACATTGACAAGCTTAGATCTAATAACCAATAGAGACTTTGACAACGTTTTTCATGCATAAAGTGGCAAGAGGATACATTTGTCCGGTGTTGTTGAAGAAGATTGACCTTTTGACCTCTTCATGTGTTCATTCTGTCTATAATCAGGTTAATTATTATATACAAAAACAGTTGACATGAGTTTACTTTACATATAGTTGTCATTTGATGGCTTATAATTCATGTACGACTCTGTTATAATCAACCGATTGCTTTTTATCAATAGAACAACTATTTTCGACTGGAACAACTCCAACTAACTGTTCTTAGTACATTACAATTTATTTTAACATATAAAAGTAATTACATTTGCAATTTGTTTCATAATCGCATTGTATAATTGTCAATTTATCAAGTCCATGGTTTTTAAGATAATTTATTTTATAACACTAACTTTTTCAGCAATACCTTAATGACATGATTCATTTATTAATCATATGCTAATCTCAATTTTATCACGCAATGCACGAATTCTTATCCCGGGCCCCTCGACTATTATTTTACCTTTCCCAACGCTGCAGAAAGTCACCAGGAGCCGTGTTCATGTGTTTTATCTGTTTAAACAACCAACAAGAAACAAACCGACCTAACACTAACCTAATCTCATCTACTTACCAATAAAAAAAAAAAAAAAAAAAAAATCTCTGATCCCATCTCTCTCTCTCTCTCTCTCTCTCTCTCTCTCTCTCTCTCAACTATGAGCGCTAAGTCCTATGCTTGCGATAAAACACGCAACAGAAAAATTCTTTTTCATTATTAAAGTTCACCTAACTTTAATATCTTGAGATTAATGTAACTAAAAATCTCATTTATGAATGCGACATTGATCAGCAGTGGCAAACAAGAGTTAAAACTGGAGGCAAGCCCCATGTATTTCGTTTATGTCGTGACGGTACAAGATCAGAAAAAATATTTTTAGTTATCAATTCAGACACATGTATAGATAAACTGAATAGATGGCGGGGATTGAATTAACTATAGTACAAACAGCAAATCTGTACATGCAAACTGCACATCGTTGCTTTTTCTAAACATTAACTTAAAAAAATTCGTAATTGATTTCTTGGATTGTTGTCCATAGGAGGTCATTTAATTTTTGTTTTCTTAAAAAAATATTTTTAGTTATCTTACATGCGTATTCGAATTGATTTGATTTGTCAAAAGGTCTTCCTCCAATTATTTTTAAGTTGTCAATTTTTGTCTTAAAATACAATGTAACTAGGAAAAATTAGCAGAAGAGGCAAGTATTTAAAGGGAAGGGGTTGCAGCTCATTAAAAATATATAACATGTAACCATGGGATTTTCATGACATTAAACTATATTTAAGATGAATAATATATGAGTCTAGAAATCAATTTGTAGGCAAATCAGAAGAATCGAAATTTGGATATCAAGATAGAGAACGTGTTTGGACGAGATGGAAGTGCACTGGTATAGGGGACCGAGCACTCGAGAATAGGCCTTTAAACCCAGCCAAACGAGCCCAATAGCCTTTAGCTATAGGGTGACCAACCAGCTCCAACCCAATGCCCGGCCACACATGGCCGAGCAGGGTGATTGGGAAAGGCTATCTTCGTATTTGTCAATCCCTAAGTTCGATATTCAATATACCCACGACATTAATAAGGATATGTAATATATCAATTTCAGTCATAGCATTAATTAATCATAGATAATTGAATAAAACATTACAAAATTTCAAAAATTCAACAAATTTTGAGGTTCAGTCACTTTGGTGACTAACAAACCATTCATAACTAATTTTTTTGAAATTGTAAAAAACAATAACTGTTCAAAATTTCAAGAAACTGTAAGGTTTAGCCACTTTGGTGACTAACAAACTATTAAAACACAATAAGTGTTTCATAATTGGATTATCTCTAAAAGTTAAGATTTAATTACTTTAGTGATAAAATCGTCATAATGGAATGAGAATCAAATTTTACATCATGATGTCAGTTCACATATGAATATATGAACATATTTAGCAAAATAGTTGACGTGCTAGAAAATACAAAACATATATATACACACACTAGAACTAAGCCCAAAACAATAATTTGCAAATCGGAAAATTATGAGATCCTGAACCATACTTTGATATTAACCGTTATATAATTCAATTATGTGGAAATTCATAATCGAAGGATGCTAGATCTTCATGATTTATTCACAACTAGAGGGATTAAGGCCTCCATAGCAATAACCTTTAGAAGGTGATAACCTCGAGAAAGCAAAATCTTAAGAATGCAACAACTTTGAGAAAATGATGAATAGGAAAATGAAGAAATTTGATTTCTCTCATTCTACCCACATTCGAGAAAATGATTGCTGCAAAAACAAAGAATGAAGAAATTTGATTTCTCTTTGTTCACATACTATTCTTTATCTAACCCAACATTTCATTGTTATTTAAGGTGGAGAGGATACCAGACTCTATATAAGCTATTAATAGATGCCCTTAATAAGTACATTCATTAGGAGTCTTCAATGAACGCCTTTAATATGCATGGTTCATCAAAATACATAGTATCTTCATAAAAACTTTTCATATACTATATGTTTCAGCACTTCAATAGTTATTGATCATCAATCAATAAGTGCTTTAATTGAGTGCCTTTCATGAAAGTTCGATGTATCTTCATTTCGGTCGTCTTTTAGCCTTCCATCTTCTAGACTTCTATCTTCTAGCCTTCCATCAATTTTTAGCATTAAACCATCAATTATATCATGTGGACTACAATTATTCTAGGAAAAGTGTCAAAAAAGTCCTAAGCCTTTTATAGTTATGCCAATTCAGTCCTTCCAACTAATTTTGATCAAATTTTGCTAATGTAGTATGGCTAATGCTGACGTGGACAACTTTTAATAATATGTTAATATTTTGTTGAATTACTTTCTTTTTCTTTTTCTTTTTCTTTTTTCTTTTTTCTTTTTTTCTTTTTTCTTTTTTTCTTTTTCCCTTCTCCTCCTCTTTATCTAGCTGGCAACAACCGACAAGGTCGACCTCACTAGCCTCTGGCAAGCCTCACAACCACTAGTGAGGCTTGAGCCCTCACCAAAGGCCATGAGGGCTGCTCGTGCTGGGTGGTGAGGCTTGCCCTTGCCAACCATGGGTGAGGCTCGACCTTGCCAAATCCGACAAGGTCGAGCCTCGCCCGGCCTCTGGCAAGGCTAGCTCAAGGCCACCCAGGCTACAAGGGCAGTCTCGCATTGGGCTAGAGAGGCTTGCCCTCATTGGATCTAGCGAGGTCGCTTGACCTCGCTAGATCAGGTGAGGGCAAGCCTCGCCGCCTAGTGCAAGCAACCTTCATGGCCTCTAGCAAGGGCTCGAGCCTTGCCATTAGCCGTGAGGCTCACCAGAGGCCAACAAGGCTGATCTCGACATCGCCGGCCATCGCCTCTGGTTGGTCACCAAGGTCCGACGACCAATTGGTGGAAGGAAGAGGAGAAAGGGAAAAAAAAAAGAAGGAAAAATAAAATCAAAAAATTATTAAAATATTATTAAAAATATCCACGTCAATGCTGATTGTATTACGTCAGTTGAATGTTACCCAATTAGCAAAATTCAACTAAAATTAGTCAGAAAGGATTGAATTAGCACTAAATGAAAGGATTTAGCACTAAGTTGGTACTAATAAAAGGTTAAAAACTAGATTGGCACAAGTGTAAAAAATTAGGATCTTTTTGACACTTTTTCCTAATTATTCTTACAAGAAGTGCTAAGGCAGCGGCAACAAGGGCGTGAGGAGGCTGCAGTTTCCAAGCACTGCAGTTGTGCAAGTCGGGGAGCACAGCACAACGAGGCTGAGGAACGCGAAAGCGTGTGGATGCGGCAGTACGAAGCACGTACGAGGACTGCAAGGGAAAAAGGAAAAAAAAAGAAAAACAACTCTTTCTCGTTCCTTGTTTCTCTTCCTATATCCTGAGTATTGCAGAAGAGGATGTGCCTTCTCCTTCGCTGAACGTGTGCATATAATTCCTGTCCAACCTCCCCATCTCTCTCCTCCTGTGTGTTCTTTACGTAATCTTTCTTTTTTGAGCAGCTCCTCTTTTTTAATTTCTGCTCGTGTCTTCCCTGCTATCGCCGAAACTCTCAATATACAGACCCCTGAAGTTAAGGATTCAAGTGAAATTTTCAAAAGAGAATTGTGATCTCGAAGAATCCAGCTATAACATAGAGAATGGTGATTGTTGAGATAAGTTTTGCTTCAGAAATTAGAAGATCTCTCAAGCGAACGTGTCAGGTTTCCCAGCTTTCACCATTTGATGTCCACTCGCCCCTTCTATTCCTCTCTTAGTTGGTTTTTGTTTTGAAAGAAGTCCCGCGATTAGATCTTCTCTTGTACTCTTATCTCCAATCTAACTTCATGTTTCCACCGAATTCAATTTGCCATTTGTTTGTTTTTGTTTATCTTTCTGAATGCACTGAACAAATTTCAGATTTGGACTTAAAAATTTTGTTGTGCATCTCAAAATTTGCCGTATGGTCTTCGATGGAGATTTGCACTCAAGAAGCCATGACCGACCCTCCTTCCTCATGGAACGAATTTAAGCCAAATTTTTGTTGGTCCTCATCTTATTCTCTACCCAAGGGTTCTCTCAATTTTTCCTCTACCTACTCACCGAAATCACTATCCCACCGATTGCTATTTTTTACCTTAAAAATGATGACTATTGATTGTTTTACCGGGAACATCTTTACTTCAAGATTGCCCAACAAAACTCTCAAAATGCAACTCTTATCTTGAAGTCAACCTGGCCTTGTGGAAAGGTAGTTCGGACTAGGCTAGTCCACGGAGTAGGCGTCCAAATGATTCTGCGTGTAACGGTCCATGGTGGCATCATAGAAAGGCCATGTGATCCGCATGTGTAATGTATGATAAATAAAATGTAAATATAAACTATGCTAATGATACTTTTATTAAGGAGTCACATCAACTGCTCAATTTTCTATGCAACAAAAAATTAAATGAAATAGCTGACATTTATTTGTCAACAATTGTTCTTCTTCGAAAGGAAAGCGCATAGAGATTTTATTTAAAGATAAAATGATATTTAAATTTTAATCACAATAATATAGTATGATGAAAATAAATCTTTTTGTGGGAATATTCATCTCAATGAGTCCACACCCATTTTTCAAATGCAATGTAACGAGATATGATGAAAATGCAAATGCCGTGAGGAATGAATTAATAAAATTTGATTAGGGACGTACCTCAGGAAGCACTTTCCTCGAACCTCAATATTATTTAAAACTGAAAAAAGAAAATGCCACAAAGCTCGTCGTACAAGGGAAGAGACCCTGCGCTGTGGAAGCTCGCTAGGTTGATGTGGTGCTCCGGGCTACATCACCTTGCCACGTCATGTTGCCACATCATTATTGCCATGTCATGTTGCCAGGTCATAATTTCTATGTCATTTATTAATTTCATGTGTAGGGTAATATAAATTGGACTGCATACCATGTTGGAATAGTTTATAATTTTTCCCCATCATTATAATTAGATCATATAGAGTACATGTTATATGTCATTAGGGTAAAAATCATAAGGTCATATAGAATACATTTTATACATCATTAGTGTAAAAATCATACACATTAAACTTAGATTAGTTGCATATGATTATTTTTCATAAAAATAAAACAAAATAATTAGAACTGCATGATTATTTAGAAACCATCTTTAGATTGGGCATGCATTTATTTTCATTAACACTTTACAAATATTGGGAAAATTAACCATAATAATGTTGCGATTTGCTTTGCATATAGGTTAGCCTAATTCTAGTAATTTATTTATTTATTTATTTATTTATTTATTTATTTATTTATTTATTTATTTATTTATTTATTGCTTTGGATTATTGGATATTACTTAATTGATTATGCACCAGCATAATCATTCTTGCATATTAGTGGTTTATGCTAAAAATCAACCAAGACTACATGCAAAATATTTTTTTAAATAAAGAGAAAAGAGACCAAGATAGCATTAAATTAATCCAACGTGATCAAATCATTGAATCCAAGGAATCTCTAGTTCGTAAAAGTAATATTATTTTATACTTTACTTGGGTTTTTAAGCAACCCTAATTAATTGTGGCGCTCAAAGGATGAGTAAATTACATTATTTAATTGAGTATCAAGTTGTGATCGATAAGACATCAAAGAGTCCATACTAAGTTTTTGGCTTAGAAGTTCATTAGCTTTCCCTTTGGTGGTTCAATTCTAGGAAGGTCAGAATAGTAGGTACAGAAAAATGGAAGCTTCATGCATAGGTATCTTTTGATCAATAATTACTTAAAGAAATGGGGCCAAGATAAGGCGGGTAGGTTCATTTAATTCATCAAAATATTAGCATTAATGTTACTTCACATTTAACATAAAATTATATGTACACATTAATCATCAGATGAGTGACATATGTATTTACACATAACAAAAATTCATAACCAAATGTCATTTCAATATCAAGCAAGTACAAATATCAATAAAGATTAGCACAACTTCTTAGTACACATAACAGTATGATTCTTAATGAATTTCCAAGCTACGCTTGCAATTTGCAAATAGACACAATTGAATCCCTAAGGAAAGACTTCAATGAGAGATCTTAATCCAAACATGGGAGTTATCTTGTGTCGTCCAAAGCCGGCCTTCGAGAAAAGTTCTTCCCACTCTCTCGGAGTCCTCTCTCTTCCAGTGACCACCGTCATCATCAACATATCGAAGAAGAGCTTTGTTGCAGTTGCTTCGGCATCATCATCCTCGGTCTCGCCTATCACAATGTCTATGATTATCACCTTTCCTTGCTCATTGTTCTTGCCAACAATTGCTTCTCTGCATTTTCGCAGCACCTTCACACAGTCCTCGTCGCTCCAAGCGTGTAACATCAACTATATCGTCAACAGGTACATCCAAGCAATTAGTAGAAACTATACAAAAGAAGAAGACTTTTCGAACTCCAAACTCCAAAGTCTCACCTAACTTTCAAAGCGTGTACTTGAATGCGACAGCAATATAATTTTCTAACCTTTTTGACAATGGCATACACAGGAATCAATGCTGGAGGCAAGCTAGATATTTTATTTTATTTTATTGTCAAGCAGCTAGATATTTTATTTCACCAGGAACATTTTGAATAGTATTGACCCATAAATACCTCACTAAGTTCTTGAACATGTTAAAACACAAGTAAAGTTGGGTAAATAATCCAAGCATTACATTATTTAGGATCCATTTATTTCATGAAAAATAAATAATTTGTAATATATTTTCCTAAAAGTAAACACTTGCATCACTTAAAATAAGTCAATGAAAAATATTTTCATTATCAAAAACGATTTTTATCTATATATTTTCATGGATAATAAAAATGTATTTTTCATTCATTTTTGTTTGTGGTATAACTTATAAGCGATTTATTTTTAAGAAAATATTTAAACATTGTAGTATGTCAAGTCTTATGCAGTTGCTCTACGGAAACATCAACTGCATTAGAAACTAGTGAATCACAAGCGATTTGTAACTGATATGGTGAGTGAAGAGAACTACTTTAACCTCATGATGGTATTCTGGGATGACGAATTAACTTCTTATCAAAAGAACGATGAATGGATATAAAGAGCCATGGAAAAGCACAGACATAAACATATACATATTCATAGCACATACCTTCAGCAAAATGGCATCCGAAGGGGGGATGAACTCGAACATATCACCGCCAATAAACTTCACATTCTCACTCTCTGGCAAGCCGGCGACCACATGCGGGAGATCAAGCACCGTGCACTTCAATCCCCTACATGTAGAATATTATTCTCATAAACAATTAATCAATTAAGAACAAACGGATCCATATATGATTGTAAAACACCAAGATCAATAAATACAGCGGAATTAAAGCGTACCTGTTTGAGCCATTGCTTTACTTGCAGAAAAATAGATCACTCTGATAATCAGGGATCTATCGGAATATTAGATCTTCCTCTCTATGACCTATTTCGATATAGCAGCTTTCAATGGGATTTGAGCAACTGATAAGTGTAACCTACCCTTTTATAGGCTAGAGAGGGGACCTAGCAAACCCTAATCAACAGCGTGTCAACTGGGCCCTTCCCATTACGGACTTCAGTCAAACACAATTGCCTACACTTTGCTGCTCAACTAGGCCCGTTATCAATAGATGCCAATACCCAATTCAATCAGATCACTATAGGTTCAACAAATATTGGAATATCCATTAACCCGATTATTTAAAATAGAAAATCAATTAATTAATGTAAGCCCATATTATAGGAAATTTCCAACATTCTCCCACTTAGGCTACATTAATTAACTTATTTTATTTTGAAAAAGATTTTATATTGAAAACGACACTATCGGGTTAATAACTAAAATTTTGTTTTATGTGGCCACAACTTTAAAAAAATAATATTCCAATAATGGCATCTCAATACCAATCCAATCCTATATAACCTCAATATAGGACTATGGAGATCAATGTGTTAAGAAAATACCACAACACAAGACCTTCTATAATCACATATAATAAGTATTATATTTTCATGGATCATGGGCCTAGTAGTGTAGTAAGAAATAGTGCCAACATGTGATCAAGATATATACTATTTATTATCAGTCCTCAATGCAATTTCTCAACGACATGAAACTGCATCAGCGCAATTTCTAAACAACATGAAATTGCCTCAGTGCGATTTCTAAACAACATGAAATTGCACAATTATGTCTGATCCAACATGAGATCTCATAATCGGTGACATCCAGTCATCTTTAAACAAAATTTGTTTAAAGATACTGTTTTTATACTTGTCATTTCTCGAGTCAACGGGAGAAAGGATAACAATATAATCAATAACAATGATTATTAAAATAAATGCTTTAATAAACATCATAAAAGCATTATCAATCTGTATATAACTATAATATCAGAAATACAATTTGTATAACTCCCACTAACAAAAGAAATTAAAAGAATCTAAAACACCCATATTCTTTCCAAGTTCTTTAAATAAAATGGTTCGTAAGCCTTTTGTTAGAGGATCGCCAATATGGACTTAGTTCTAATATTCTCAATTACAATGTCTCCCTTTTTGACCAAGTCCTTAATAGTATAATGTTTGATCCAATTAACATTTCAACCGTGGCATTGTTGTTATTTATAGCAAAGTAACTGTTTGTCTCACATAATGCAATAAGATCAATTATGGGCAATGAGTATTTCAACAAAAATAATTAGTACATTATAAACTCCCCTTTGGGCAGAGTGTATAATGCACAATTATTTTTCACAGCATGAAGTTTAGAAAGCAACAATAAGGAGATTTACAGCATGAAGTTTATAAAGCAACAATAAGGAGATTTACAGCATGAAGTTTATAAAGCAACAATAAGGAGAATTACATATAATTATCAATAATCCCTCCCCTTTGGGCAGACAAATCATTTAAATTATACATCTCCATGATATCAATATATAGAGACGATAAAAGAGAATTACATATAATCTTCAAGGATCAATCCCCTTTGGGCAGATAAATCCTTTAAATTATATAGATATATCTCCATTATCTCAACATAGAGGGGAATTACACATAACCCTAAAAAATCTATCCCCTTTAGGCAGATAAATCTTTTGAGTCACACATCCCCATCATTCATCTCTAATATATCAATATAGAGGAGAATTACATATAACTTTCAAAAATTTATCCCCTTTGGGCGAGATAAATCTTTTCGAGTCATACATCCCCATCTTTTAATTTCTAATATATCAATATAGAGGGGAATTACATATAACTTTCAAAAATTTATCCCCTTTGGGCAGATAAATCTTTTTGAGTCATACATCCCCATCTTTTAATTTTGGAATTTATCTTCATGCAATTTTCAAATTAATATACACAATAACCCCCTTTGGGCAGGTAATTGTATATACTAATTTCTTATCAATAGGAAACTCCGAAAAATATATGCCCAAAATTCATTTAACAATATGAAGCACTTTACAACATGTGCTTCCCAAGATCATATTGCATTTACCAAGTAACAATTTTTGCCACAATTTTTTTTTTTTTCAAAGAAACAAGCTTCAAAATTTCGGATTTAATACCCATGGCTGTTTGCAGTCTCTAATCTCTACAAGGTGTTGCTCACCATCATAACATCCCGTGACAACAAAGATAGGCAATGGGACTCTTAAGAGACTATAAGAGTAGAAAAAGTCCTCATTCTTATTATGGAATGCAACTTCATCGCAATATCATCGCTAACCAGGCATTGCTCCATCAAGATATTTTTCAATTAACGGAGGATCTCCAACCACAGATCAACGCCATTCGACATTGACAAGAATAGCTATTCACATCACACAGCATTACCCAGAGGAACACCCACATCAAGAAAAAGAAAAGAAAAGACAAGAACCATTGGAAGTCTAGTCTCACCGCAACATCAACACATTACCTTGGTAAATCATAAAGACGGAATTAAATAGCAACCCAAGAATCGGCCTCACTCATGCTACCCAAAAAAAAAAAAGATTGTAACCTCAAACAAAGCCAACATTCAAATTTTCTATGGTCCTTTTGCTCTTCTACTTCATAAAAATTCTCTAATAGTGTTACGAAATTCACCAACCCTATTAATCAAACCGCATCTCCTTTTTTTTTTTTTTTTTTTTTTTTTATTCTTTAGTGTAAATCACTTCTCTGCTCAATTGTACCCATCAAGTTAAAAAAAAAAGAGACAAAACTTTGAAAATCCTGAAATTATTATTAGAAGGATAGCATCTATCTGAAAACCTAAAAATTTCATAGCCTCCAACTAACAATTCACAGCTTGTCCTGTGGGATTATGGGCTAGCGGACAAGCAGAAAAAGAGGTCAAAACCAGTATGTCACAAATCCAGTGACATGACAAAAAACAAGCTCATCTCTCAAAGATGCTAAATAGTTTCCAAAGATCAAACCGTTTCGGTACCATGTTATCAATTCCCAAAGCACTCCACATTCAAAAATCCCGAAGATCAAACCTTAAGAAGGAAATTCTCAAAAATCGAAGCATACATACAATCAGCAACATCAAGATCACAAGGTCATGACACAACGAGGATCAAGCATTTCGAATTTGCATGGTCTCGACCAAGAACGACCTCAAACCACGCGAATTACAGCAAAGGAAGAAAAGAAAAGAAAAAAAAAATAGGATTCTTTTTCCCTCACACGAACTTCACGAGTCCGCAATTCATCCTACGGACCCCCTCTTCCATGTATGCATCAAAACAAGACGGACGATCAAGCAACAACCACAAAAAGAACTACACGCAAGATAATGCCCATATTTGGCTCAAAGAGGAAAATTTCGAATTTGTCCATAAAAAGATAAAATTTGGGTTCTACAATCATATATGACAAGCTCTGATACCACATGTAGAATATTATTCTCATAAACAATTAATCAATTAAAAACAAACGGATCCATATATGATTGTAAAACACCAAGATCAATAAATACAGCGGAATTAAAGCGTACCTGTTTGAGCCATTGCTTTACTTGCAGAAAAATAGATCACTCTGATAATCAGGGATCTATCGGAATACTAGATCTTCCTCTCTATGACCTATTTCGATATAGCAGCTTTCAATGGGATTTGAGCAACTGATAGGTGTAACCTACCCTTTTATAGGCTAGAGAGGGGACCTAAAGAAACCCTAATCAACAGCGTGTCAACCGGGCCCTTCCCATTACGGACTTGATCAAACACAATTGCCTACACTTTCTTTGCTCAACTAGGCCCGTTATCAATAGATGCCAATACCCAATTCAATCGATCACTATAGGTTCAACAAATATTGGAATATCCATTAACCCGATTATTTAAAATAGAAAATCAATTAATTAATGTAAGCCCATATTATAGGAAATTTCCAACACTACATGCCTCGGAGATTATCTTTGCCACCGTGCCCGTGCCACCTCCGACGTCCACCAAGGTATTCAACCCTTGAAAGATATGTTTACAATCCTTGATGACGAAATTTATCATTTGAGAGTCGATGGCCATCGCTCCATTGAATGCATCACCAAATCCAGGATTCTGCCTACCATAATCCCACAGGTTCAATCCATGTGCAGCCGCAAAAGGGCTGATCAACTTGTTGCTGCGATTGTTCTCATGATTCCCTCGGAACCAATCTCCGAGAAAGTGCCAAGGAGCCACGAGAGCCGGATCAAGCATGGCCACGATGAACGGCGAGAGGCCCGTGGCTTTATCACTCAACAGCAAACTTGAAGAAGGTGTCAAAACGTAAGCTTTAACTTCTTCTCCTCCTGCTCCTTCGTGCTTGGGAACAAGGATCTCAGCGAATACGTGTAAATGAACCAAAACGCGCATGAGACGGTGAAGGCATGTGGTTTTCGACGGGTGAATTTGGAGCGCCGAGGCCAGCTCGAGAAGAGTGATAGGCCGCTTGTGGTCGTTTATGACGTCCGGTATGCCAAGCTGGACGGCGCATTTGAGAGACATGGACGATGCGAAGATGGAGGTGAGATTGTAGAGGTGGGATTGAGCTTGGAACATCTCTTTGGTTTCGCCGGAGTGGCCGAGATGATTCATGGCTTTGTTCTTCTGAAGGAAATTGTCGTGGAAACAGTCCTCCTTTTACGCCTGAAGGAGCCTGCACATAATTTTGTAATGTGAATAATGGTCAGCATGATAAATAATGCTTTCCACATCCGAATAGAAGAAAAACTTTCCACGTGCTCAATAAACTGCGGAAAGAAAGGAAATTTCCACGATTCTACTAGGCCAAACTTCAATAATGCGATCAACCGTCCCCCGTTCTAATTGTTTCAGATTTCGTGTATGCTCAAACTGAAAACATATACTATTGGAATATAATACGCAGAAATGATAGGATCTTGCAATTTACGTCAATGCGAAATCGCCAAGGAAATAAATGAGAAATAATAAGGACACTAGAAATTTACATGTTTCGATCCAAGTATCGATACCTACATTCACGAAAAGAGTTAGCAACAAATAATCCACTATAATCAGAAAATCAGAATTTACAATCGCTTACACGCTCGAGTGTTTCCCACACCTAAATTTAACCCAAAATCCAAAGTGTTTATAAATAAACAATTTAAGCTCAAAACATTTATATTTGTGCCAAAAGATCAAAAGTTTGACCTGAGTCCACCTCATTTTGGCTCTTCGTGGAGACTCCTTTCGTTTGGATTTGTTTCCATGGCTGTAAAAGAAACCCGAGGCGTAGAATAGTGTGTGCCCAACGTCAGATATTTGATTTTTGGGCACGATTCAACTCCTAACCTTTGGTCCCTTTTATTTTATTTTTATTTCCTCATTTATGTAGCTATAAGGAGTCCAACAAAAGAAAAGCTTCTTCATCAGAAAAATATCTTCATGATTAAATAATAAAAATTTTATCCAAGCGAATCACATTTTACAAACGTTCAAACTCGAGATATAATTTAACATATACTAACATAAACTTTAATGACTTGTCCCAGACCTCATTGTGATAATAGACAGAAAAAGTCTCCTAGTTGCGTTGTGGCTGAGTCTACCCTTATATGAGTTAAATCAAGGTAAATTTCCGATGCTCCAATCCGAAGGTTGACGTTGATTAATTGTTAGATCGGACGGCCGACAAGGCAAAAGTTTCAATTAGCAACATTAACGAGCTTAGATTTAACAACTGACGAAGACTTCCACAACGTTTTTCATGCATAAAGTGGCGAGAGGGTAGTTTCGTCTGGTGATGTTGCAGAAGATTGACCTTTTAACCTCTTTATGTTTTCGTTTTGTCTATGGTTAATTGTCATACACAGAAAAGGTTGGCGCGAGTATTCCACGAATTACTTTACATACAGTAATAATCATTTGATGACTTATGCAAAGTACAACTATACTATAATCTTTTTACGATTCATGTACAATTCTACTATAATCAATTGATTGCTATTTACCATTAGAATATTTATTTTCGATTGGAACAACTCCGACTAACAGTTCTCAGATCATTGCAATTTGTTATAGCATATAAAGGTAATCACATTTGCATTTTGCTTCATAATTGCATTGTATAATCATTGATTTGTCTAGTCCATGTCTGTGAAGATAATTTAATTCATAACAAGAACTTATATAGCTATACCTTAATGACATGATTCATTTATTATTCATACTTTTCTATAAGGAAATATTAGTCATATATTATCAGCAATATTATGAAAAATTGCACTGTCAATTTTGATGTAGAATAAAACTGGTAAAGGGTTATTTGGATTATAACAGCTAATACAATTAATTTTACTTTTCCCTAGATATTTTTATCTAGGGATAAAGAGGGAGATGCTATGTTTCTATGCAGAAAGTGGCACGATTTTGGGGCAGCAAAAACAAAGATAAATAAACCTAGTTTGCAACACACAGAATGGTGCAACACGTCCAGAGGCGCATATAGAGAAAATTCTATCAAATTGTATTTGGTAAAATTACGTTAAAAGCTGTCAAAAACATCAAAAGAACAAATAAACACTTCACAAACCTAAGTGTTACGAGAAAATCAGAAAATAAACCTGAGCAGTAAAGAAATTTTGAGAAACTAACAAAGGACCTAAATAACGTAGAAAATAAACCTAAAACTAGAATAGCGCCCTCAAGCATTAAACAATGGATTTCGGATACCCGAAACCATTGCAATCAGGCGATGCCATTTGGCCATAGTATAGCATTCCGAGCTTTTGGAATTAGTATTATGGGCGCCGCAACTTTTCCTTGATTAGAATCATGGTTGTTGTATCGTGCATTGCACGAATTCTTATCCTGCGATTTATCCCAATGGTCCAGAAAGTCACTAGGAGCCGTGTACGTCTGATTTATCTGTTGAAAAACCAACATGCGACAGACCGAACTAACCCTAAGCTAATCTCATCCACATAACAAATAAAATAAAATAAAATCTAGTCCCATCTATTCCTCCCCCCCTGGCTGTGCACGTGCCATCAACAAACCCTAAACCCATCAACACGTCACGATGTCTATGATTATCTTCTCCGCAATCTTCACAGAGTCCTCATCGCTCCAGGCATGAAACATCGACTATGACCAACACTTAAGTCCAATGCTTGTGAGAAAACACGCAACAAAAGAAGTCTTTTCAATTATTAACGTTCACCTAACTTTAATTTCTTGAGATTAACGTAATCAGCCAAATTGAAAATCTTATTTATGAATTTGACGTTGGTCAACAGTGGCGTAGGACAGTTAATACTGGAGGCAAGCGATATGTATTTTGTTTATGTCGTGATGGTATAAGCTCGGAAAAAATATTTTTCAGTTATCAACACAGATACATGTATAGGTAGACCGAATGGATGGTGTGGATAGAAGTAATTATAGTACAAACAGTAGATCTGACCATGCAAACTGCACGTAGTTGCACTTTCGAAACATTAACTTTAAAAAATTCGTAATTAATTTCTTGGATTGTTGTCCATGGGAGGCCATTTGATTTTTTTTTTCTTTTTAAAGAATATTTGTAGTTATCTTACATGCGCATCCGAATTGATTTGACTTGTCAATAGGTAGATGAAGGAAGCCAGAAGTTACCCTTCTTTAAAGTATGGCTCCTTTAATTATTTAAAACCATTTAATTACGAAAATTTAGCTGAAGAGGCAAATAATAAAAGGGCAGGGTTTGCGGTTCATTAAGAATATATAGGAACAAGTAACCATGGGCTCTTTATGACGTTAAACTATATTTCAGATGAATAATGTATCTGTCCATGAATCAAGTTAGTGGCGAAATCATTTGAATCGATATTCAGATATAAAGATAAGTGGAGAGCATGTTTTGGACAAGTTGGAGGTACACTGATATAGGGGCCAGGCATTCGAGAAAAGGCCCATAAGCCTGGCCAAATGAGCCTAGTAACATTTAGCTATAGGTACTTACACTCAAATTAAATCATTTAAATCTCCAGTGTCTTTACATTATTGAATTATCTTGGTAATTTCGTCCTCTTCCATGTCATGTTGAGTGGGATGGTCCATTAGTTTCTATGTTAGTTCACAATTTTTCTTTGCTAATTTCATGGAATAGACAAAACTCAATTCGAAAGGTTAGGGGACCAAACATGAGATCATTCACATACTGATGATACAAAAAACCGAACTTGTGTCCATTTGCCTTATTATATTGACCTGAGTCCGTTCTTTAAGTCAATATCACCAAAGAGTAGTAAATTCAGTAAAAATCTTGCACGGAAGTGATTGCATGAAGATAAGATATTTAAGGTGGATATGATGTTGATAGAAGTCTAGAAGTTGTGGGCTAGAGCGTGAAGAAAGAAAATCTGGACTTTCGGCATTGAAGAATTGGTCCTTTTAACAAAATCTAAGGAAAGATCAGTTGCCCAAGAAACCATGAATTGCAAGCGATTTGCGCATGAATTCATCTTCTGCAAAAGACAATGAGAGCATCGTAGTCTTCTAAGATGACGGCTTAATTTCTTGCAGAAAGAAGTAATCAATTTGATAACTTCATGGAGAACCAATTTCAAATTTGACCAACAAATTGATATATTGTGCCATGTAAAACAACTAATGCATGTACATATACTTAGCACATATCGTACTAAGTAAAATAGCATTCGTAGGGTGGATGAATCAGACGTCTCATCACTAGCAAATTTCACATCTCACTCTCCGGCAAGCCGGCAACCACATGTGAAAGATCAAGCCGAAACAAAGCTCGGATTATCTTTGCCACCATGCCCATGCCGCCTCAGAATCTCTGAACGGACCAAAGAACTAAACCCTTCAAAGACCTATTTACAATCCCTAATGATTGAATTCAACATTTGGGAATCATTGGGCAATGTGTCAAAATGGGTCTATGACCCATTTCTTAATCCAAATATAACATATTGAGTTATTACATAAGTTATGGGTTTAAACATACTATGAGTGTTAAATGGATCGCAAATGAGTCATAAATAAGTTTATAATTTACTTAGACCAAATATACTTATATGACGCTCAACTCATTCTCCTTTACCCTCACTTGATCTCGTGTCCACTCGCTCCGCACTCTCACCTTAATTTTGGTATGAGTTTCATTAATTGGATTGAATATAAGCGTTTTTGTAATATAAGTCGAATATGGATTGGGTTAGGTTGGGTATGTGCCACTAGATTTATATTTCATTAAAATGGTGAAAACACATTAAATGAATCTATTTTGGTTGAACCATTTTCAATCCGATTCACCTACTTGACAAGTCTAGTTGTTTCTCTACTGAATGTAGCGCAGGATTCTTCCTCCCCTAGTCATATCGGTACACTCCACGTGCAACCTCAAATGGAATGATTAATTTGTCACTAGAATCATTGTCATCATTTCCTCGAAACCAATCTAAACAAAAATGCCAAGGAGTCACGGGAGTCGGATCAAGCATCGCGCGACGAACAGCGACAACCACGTGACCTCCATACTTAAAAGCAAACTAAAGAAGGGGAAAAAGTATTTTCTTGTCATGAGATCCCCAGACAGATACCCTAGTGTAGTGAGGAGAGTCTTCTACCATGGAACATTAAACTTATAAGCATTGAGAGAGAGAGAGAGAGAGAGAGAGAGAGAGAGAGAGAGAGAGAGAGAGAGAGAGAGAGAGAGCACCACAATATCCTAGCTATTTTCGTCAATTTTTTTTATTTATTCTTGGCTACAAATCCGAAAAGGAGTAATATCCATAATTCTTGGGAGCAGAGAAAGGCCCTAGAAATTAAGTTCTGACCCGGTTCGTCCCAATCTAGTTCATGCCTACCCAGTGATCAGTCTATGTATATCAGACGAAAAGAAGAGTGTAGATCTAATCCTGACACTGCATCAGTGATTTAAATTTGTGTTAATCACATGGACATAAAAAAGAACTTACATTTTCTAATTTAACAACAAATTGTCTTGTACAGTTGGGTACTTTTTACGTTCATCTAACTTTTGTTTGGAAAAATAGAGTATAAATCGCCAATAAAATGGAAAAACGAGAAGAGAACAAAGAGGGACGAAACAACCAGACAGAAAATTGAGAAGAAATAGTTTAGGAGTTCTATACATGCTTTTAGGGGTGAGTTGGAGGAGAAATAGTTTCCATAAAAGTCGGTCTATGTAGATTGAAGTTGTCGTATGATATGTGAAGGTCAAGTATCTCATGAAGGTCTATATTCTCAATAATGTCAAGTTTATCTAGAATTTCAATTATTGCATGAATAACAATTGTTAATTTATTGTGTGGTGCGATCGTTGCTTAGCCGATATAACAAATGGCAAAAGATTATGTATGGGCAAAAGTATTCTTATGGAAAAGTTCAAGAGCACGCTTTTCATTCATAGATAAAAAAATCTTATGCTTAAATGAATTTTCAAACAAATAATGTTCAGAAACATCTTTTCTTTCGATTATTAAGATGTTCTTTGCTTCATGAACCAAATGAAATTAGCTTCTCGGTCAATAGTTTGATTTATCCACATTCATTCACAGCATCTAGGAAAATGTGATTTCTTTTTTCTTTTTCTTTTTCCTTTTTTTTTAGGTAGGAACTTATCAATTTGGTAAAAGAGGGATACTCTCCTCAAGTCTCAAATTAACATTTTATGTAGTCATACCGCTCTTTTATTTTCCATCTCATCACAAACATCTTTGAGAAAATTACAACGATAGAAGAGATGGTTGATTTCGTTGTATATCACCTTCCTGAGAGTGGCATTGCCAATCTAGGGCAAACCGTGCACACACATCTCCACGTCATCTCCTATCCTTCAACAACTTGTCCATCCTTATTAACGAACGATCCGCGGAGAGACGTGGCAATGACTGTAAGAGCCAATGGCAATCCCTTACAGCGTTTCACTATCTGCCACAGGAAAAAAAGAAAAACAGAAACAATTATGGGAACTTTGATAGGATCTGTGATTAGTACAAACCAAGGCCTCTATTTGATGAAAGAGATATCAAAGGATAGGGAGGTTGAATTTCATTGATCAATTTCTTTCAATAAAAAGTTAACTCAGAGTTTCGATAACCATAAGAAATCCTATAATGGATGTACTCAAGCAGGTATATACCTGGTCCAACAGCTCATCATCTGGTGCATCCATGCTAGTATCATCAACAGTAATAGATCGACAAAAAAGTTCCAGGGCTTCGCCATGAGTCAGTGGGTTCAGGTGATGCACAGGACGATAAGCAGGAAACTCATATCTTGATGTCACCACAATCTTGTAATATTTGATCTTGAAAACAAATTTCTCAATTATGGATTGCGAGTCAGTCCATACATAATCCAGCACAAGCAACACAGGATTCTGTCCTATACTGATCAGCAGTTGCTGCAAGTAATGAACTGCATGATCTTCTGTTTCAATCATAGGTACCTCGAAAAGCTTATTTTGAATCATTTTCCGGACAATATCTGTCAGGTTGGGCTTCTTTGAGACAAGGACGAATATAATGTTGTTGTTGAATTTGCCTATATGCCAACCACCATAAGTCTGACTCCCATCACTTGCAAAAAGTATGAAAATTTGCCGCGACACTTACTATTTTATTGAATTTGGTAGGATAAGAAACAGAGCTAAGCAGATATCATATAGCAGAAAATGAGTGCGAATAAAACAGAGGCAAGTCTTTGCATATTTAAAAGCTTGGGAAAGATCTATCATATTGGACATAATATCAAAACTGAAAATAAACCATGAGAAAAAGAATTTTTTACTCTATGAAACACCCATATGCATAAAATGCAAGCAATTCTTTGTGCAAACATTTACATCTACAAGGTGACTGTATTGCTTGACAGAGAGAACAGGGATTCAATTATTCCAGTATGTGCACAAATGGAACATTGTTCAGGCAACAGCTCCTATAAACATAAATGGCTAATTAGAAGCTGTTGAGGTGACCGATTAGCAAGGATCAATCGATGAATTCATCCTTACTCTAATTAGTTCTAGATCAATCAAAACACTAATCACGCATACTTTCAATATCCATGTCACGACACAACTTCTTAAGTAGAGTCATGTGTTCCCACACCCACCCAGGGCGATCACAACAATCACAGACACTCCCTCCTGCAACAACCGCTCCTTGAGCTTCCTTGTTGACACCCGAAATTTTTGTCGACGTTTTAAACATTCAATTTGCAAAAATAAAAAAATTGTTTGAAATGAAAAGATAAAAAAAAATATTAAGAAATAAGGAAAAACGAAAAAAAAGAGAGAAAAATAAATAAAGAGCCAAAAAGAAAAGAAAACAAAAAGAAAACACAGAAAAGAAAATAAAAAGAAAAAAAAAAGAAAGAAAACAAAACAAAACAAAAGGAATGAAATGAAAAGAGAAAAAAAAATAGGAAGAAATCAAAGGAAAAAAGGAAAAGGGAAACGCTGGTAGGGAAAGGGGGCCATTGACGCTCTCTCTTTTCTCTGACTCTCGCTCTCTCACGCTCGGGCTCTCGAAAAAAAGGCTCGAACAGAAGATCTTTGGGGGAGGCTCGGGGGAAACGCTCGCTTTTCTGGTTTTCTCTCGATCTCTCTCCGGTGGTTTGGCGGTAACAACCTCCTCTCTCTTTGGATTTCTTCCCCATCTCGGAGGCCGACGAAGAACCCTCCGGCGCCGGCCAGGGCTATGCTCCCTCCCTCGACGATTGCCTCCAGCTCCAGAGGCTCCCGACCGGACATTTTCTAGCTCGTTCTCGGAAATCGGATGCTCGCTCGCTTGATCGTCGGCTCTCGCTCTCGCTTGGCTCTCGCTCCAGATCAACTCTCGAAGACAAAGCAACTGTAGGTGGAGGAACTTGAAGGGCGAGAGTTCTGATCCGTGCCGATTTTGGAGGTTTTGACTCGGCTCCGAGAGAAGGCTCGAGAACCAGTATTTCCCTCTCGATCGTTCCCTAGTGCACCGAACCCGACTCTCTGGAACAGCCGGTAGAGGAATTCAGAGGTGTGCAAGGTGAACAAATGTGACCTAATCTTCGAGCTCATATCCCATCCGACGCCGCGAGCCAGTCATAAATTTCTTAGATTAGGTTTAGATTAGGACCTTGAAGATGGAGAAGGCGTGAAGATGATGGAGGTCGATGTCCACTCCGACCGTTACTCTGTAATATTCATTTTTCTCCCGATATATGTCTCGGGTTCCTTGTGTTGTATAAAACCCGACGAGTTGCGGGTTTTCCCTTTTTTCCCTCTTTTTTCTTAATTGTGTTTTATCTTTTATATTTTTTAGAATTGCATGATTAGGTTTATTGCTTTCTCTTGATTGCTTACTTAATGTTTTGCAATTTCAATTTCATTGGTTGTTTTCCTTTCTATTTTTTTTTTTTTTAGAAATAGAATAGCATGAAAATGATCAACCACGCACGATCACTTAGTCTAGGAATTGATGATCCCGAAAATGTAAAAAGAAATGCATGGACATATTAGGAAAAACACAACATCTTGTTTAGATACCGAAAGGGCGCTAATAGCAATATTAGCGTAACCCAAGTCCCCGAACCTAGATATCGGTTGCGTAGAAATCGAGGGAATACTCCCGACTCTCGATTGGGTTTCTAGCCGACCCCGAAAATGAGGCTAGTGGCGACTCCCGTATATTTTTAGGTTGTTAAATACCTAGATTGTTTAAATAAATCCCTGTCACGCGGGGTATGAGTTTCGATGAAACTCACTATGGTTTAGCATACTTGATATGGGAATAACCCAAAGGATGAAGTGATGCCATCCTAATGGGTGAAGCGTACTGTCAAGAGGGCTACCATGGTAAAAGTACCCTTAAATTCAATATCCACATTCGACCCTTTTTTTAGGTATGTCGCTTATGTGGGTATGGATCGTGACATTCTCGTCACGTCCACGCGGTACGAGCTTGGGAGAGCTCGCGATCTCGTGGAGTGAACTCATGAGAGGCTTGATCCAAAAGGCGAGGTGATGACGTCTTTTGGAATGCAAGCCGTGAGGGAACTCTTGAGATCAAGTACCCCTAAACTCGACCTTTCCCCTCCTTGGATACATTTTCGAGGGGGCGGCGAGATCGGGTCGCGACATTCCTCAAGAACGCCTCCATCACTGACCCAACAATGAAATCGGGCGCCTCAAGAACTGCAAGGTTGAGTAAAGCCCCGAGCCAGCTCTGGAGGGCCCTGCCATTTGCTTGACCGAGATGGATCAACTCCTAAAGTTCTATCTTCATCTCCTTCACCTCTCACAATATTTCCCCAGTCATCCTCACATTCAACAGTGACATATAAATTATTCTTGGGATGGGAAGGAGTAGGTCTTGTTGTTAATTCATTTCTGGTTTATGACAAATAAAGCTTGGCTTGTTTGACTCTGCAAGTAACTTCAATTTTGGCATCGACCTTTTGGTTTAGTCTGTGAAAACAAAAAGAACAAGAGTATGCCGGTTGATTTTGCAGGACTTGCTATAAAAACACCATTCAGTGAGCTCTTCTAGACTGTCAAGGAGTAGTGCAAACAATTAGAGCTAATCGCCAGCTCAAGAAGATTGAGGCCACCTTGAGCAAAATAGACCCAATTATCAAGGAATGGGATGAGTACAATGAACGGCTACGCCGTAGTCAAAATGAGACTGATCTGATCAAGGAGCTATTTCTTAAAGGCAAAAAATTGATTGAAAAATGCTAAATGATTCATTATCTTAACTTTTGGAACAAGTATAAGCACTCAAAAAAACTGACCAACGCATACCTTCAATATCCATGTCACGACACAACTTTTTAAGCAGAGTCGTTTTCCCACACCCATCGGGATGGTCACAACAATCACGCAATCCCTCTTACAGCAACTGCTCCTTGAGCTTTCTCAAGGACGCCTCTATCACTGACCCGATAATAAAATCGAGCACCTCAAAACTGCAAGGTTGACTGAAGCCCCAAGCCAACTCTGGAGGGCCCTGCATTTGCTTAACCGGGATGGATTCTATCTTCATCTCCTTAATCTCAGCATTTCCCCATTCATCTTCAGTTGCATATAAATTGGATCCCGTCACAAGCTCTGCATCAAACTTGGTTAGCTTTTTTAAGTGTCTATACTTATTCCAAAGTTAAGATAATGGATCCTTGAGCACTTCTCAACAATTTTATATGCCACTGAGGATGAATGAGAAAATAATGTGGAAAGTGAAGGAGATGAAGATAGAATCCATCCCGATCAAGCAAATGGTAGGGCCCTCAAGAGTTGGCTCGGGACTTCAGTCAACCTTGCAGTTCCTAAGGCGCCCGATTTCATTGTCAAGTCAATGATGGAGGCGTCCTTGAGGAAGCTCAAGGAGCGGTTGCTGCATGAGGGAATGTGTGATTGTTGTGACTGCCCCGGTGGGTGTGAGAAAACAACTCTGCTTAAGAAGTTGTGTCATGATATGAATATTGAAGTTATGAGTTGGTCAGCTTTTTTAAGTGCCTATACTTGTTTCAAAAGTTAAGATAATGGATCCTTGAGCACTTCTCAATCAGTCTTTTGTCTTTAAGAAATAGCTCCTTGATCAAATCAATCTCATTCCGATTATGGCCCAGCTATTCATTATACTCATCCAACTCCTTGATAATTTGGTCTATTTTGCTCAAGGTGGCCTCAATCTTCTTGAGCTGGCGACCAAATGCTTTAATGGTTTGCACTACCTTCTTGACAATCAAGAAGAGCTCACTAAATACTGTTTTTACAGCAAGTCCTACGAAATCAATCGACATACTCTTGTTCTTTTTGTCTTCACAAACTAAACCCAAATAGTCGATACCAAAACTAAAGCTACTTGCCAAGCCAAACAAGCCAAGCTTTATCTGCCTGAAGTCGTGTAAACCAGAAATGAATTAACAAATATGAAGCAAGACCTACTCCTTCCCATCCCAGGAATAATTGAAGAGATTTGGCTGCAAAATGGAATTTGGTAAAGAACGAAGTGAAGGAGGTGGGCCACAAAGAAAAGAAAAGAGGACCTGGGTGATATTTCATTAGTAGGGGATGAATCCAGAAAAGAGAAGTGAATGCCCATAAGCAGACTTTCTGCAAAGCTAGAACCCTAAGACTTACAAAGGCCAAGAAGCCAAGATAGGAAAAACTTAATGGGTAAACATGATGCTAAAATTGAAACTACGTGCTGAGACTTGCATTTCCCGCAAATGGGAATTTGCCGAAAATGCAAATGGGACTCCGACATCACCTGGGTCTTGGGATCACCAAACGCGTCATCCGGGTAATCGCGGGAAAATGCAAATTCCGATTCTGGCAAATTTTGCCGGAAAAGCAAATGGGACTCCGACATCGCCTGGGTCTTGGGATCGCCAAACGGGTCATATGGGGAATCGCGGGAAAAGCACGAATCGAACACAGAGTCAGGAACCAGGAACTAACAAGAAAATGAGAAAATAATCTAGAGGGGTAGCTATGGACAGGAGTGTTACAGAGGTCGGCGGACGAGAGGTGGGCGTGGTACACGACATTGTCATGGGGGAGGACGTCGGTGCTGTCAATACTACTGGCCTAGATCAGGTGGTGCGACTTGGCGTAGAACACCTAGTTAGGCCGGCCACTACTATTCCCTCTCTCTTATCTCGCTAGGAACAGAGTCTTTGAGGAGGACGAAAGCGTAGCACAAATGGGCAGCAAAACAGAGGAGATGGGAGAATGCTTTTTCTAACATAAAATAAGTTTTATTATTTCACCTTCCTAGCCAAGCACTTTCCGCGCGCTTCCATGTTATCACATCATTACCTTTGACCCAACTTTCTAACTTGAAGGACACGCGAAATGCACGACATTCATCTTTAGTATGGCATGCACGCGAAACACCCATGTCATGAACAATGTTTCTGCGAGTCGCAAGCATGTCATTCACGAGTCACGACCTGGCCATGGCTGCAACTATCACCTTTGTCAACACATCATTTTAAAAATAAAAATAAAAAAATAGAGAATTTCAATACGTTAGGATATGTTGTATATAAATATATACTTTAATATAAGATTATTTTTGTCGAAATTCTCAATTTTTTCCTTTTTGGCTAAAAATTATGGTTTTCTCTTTTTAAGGTTTTCCAATTGATAATCAATGTGTTGCCCGTTCCATTGATACGCTTTGTAACTGGCCAAATCTTTTTGGGGGGCTAATTCCCTCAACAAAAATCTTGACAATACTAAGTGTCGCGACCTACCCCCGGAAGGAGGGAACAGGTTGAGGGGTGTTGCCTAAAAAACAGACCTAAGGCCCATGATTAGGCGCAAGCTCTCCCAAGCCTGTACCAGCATGACGTTGGGATATTCTTGAAAATTTCGCAAAAAAGAGTCACCAATAGTCTATTGGGGTCGGCTAGAAACAAGTGAGGTATGGAAGTGTATCTCACTTTCTACGCAACCAGAGAATCTAGGGTTAAAGACTTGATTACACTAATTGACCAATTAGTACTTTTTCGGTACATAATCTTGTTCATTTTAAAATAAAGATTTTTGTCAAGCAATTTGGATTGATTTTATACTTATCCATTAACATGTGAGGTGATCATACATGTACGCAATCGTTAAAGGAGCAATTAACAGCCGAGAAAAGCATTTAAATAAATTGCATGGGAGAGCATACATTTAACATTAAGGAACAGATAAATGCTAATACTAACTAGATTAAATGGAAGTCAAAATCAACATACCAAAATTCGTCTTTAAGGACAACTATAACCTCTTGAGCAAGATTCTAAATTGAAAGACTTTTATTTTATTTTTTAGAGAAAATAAACCAAGAGATTAATCTAAACTTTTTTTATGAATTTTAATTTTAATTTTTTACAAATTTTTTTTGGAATTTTTTGAAAACCTTTTTTTGATTTTTTAAATTTTTTTTTAGTTTTTGATTAATTAATTTTATTTGTTGTTTTCAAATTTTAATTGATTTTTTTTGTTCTTTTAATATTTATTTATTGTTGATAAAAAAGGGATTCGGACCGGGTCCTGAGACCCGACCCAACTAAACAGACCCAAACCATATTGAATCGGGTTAAACTAAAAACATTAACCCTAAAAGGCCGCTCAGAATTAATTATAAAAGCCCATGAAATTTTTTAACTCTTTTTCTAGCCCACATTTGAAATGAGCCCAGCCCAGCTCACAACAGAACGCCCCAGCCCGACTTTTCACATTTTTTTCTCTCTTTTTATTTTCTTTTAATTTTTTTCTCTTTTTTTGTCCTCTTCCGTTTTGTCTTTTCTTGCTGCACTCCTTTCTCTGCATTCCTCCTTCCCGAAGCAAATTTTTGCTTTCTTTTTCTATATTTTGTTTTACTTTTTACTTTTTCTATACTTTTCTTTTTCTTTTGTTTTTTTTCCTTTCATTTTTTCCTCCCCTTTGGTCTTCTGCTCCTTCGGGCGTAGCACGCCCGAAGTTTCCCTTCCCCAAAACATGGCCTCGTCGCGACTCGGCCAAACAACGACGCAGCTCGGAACAACCAGCAACCCTTCCACCGCCGAACTTCCGCCGGCCACTAGTTGGCCGGAGATCAACGCCTTCACCGGAATGCTTCCGGCTAAAGATTAGATTTTCGAACTCTAAATTTTCGTATAACCAAAACTCCGTCTATTCGAGTACTAACACCGGCATGAGCAAACAACACGATGGAAGGACTCAAACTCGAACAAAGACAATATCACAGCAACGAACCTCGCAGAAACCATTTCCAAATCTCATTTTGACATTTCATCAAACGCATAGAATGCACCAGCTAAAGGAAGGAACCAAGCTAGCCCGGGGCTATTGTTTGGACCAAGCAACGATCATCGACACACAAACAACATTCCAGACCAACTCAGAGATAGATCACATCAAATTTAACATAAGTATGAACTCGAGGACGATAAGGCTCGGTCAAGACCAACTAAGATACTCGGACTTCATTCAAGCATCCCTGCAAACAGTTGGCGTGTGCGACTCGAACGAGAGATTTCCGACGCGGTCGAGACTCGAATACAGCCCTAAGTTCTTGTCGAAACATACCAAAACACACAACAAGATCAACGAAGGACCAGCGGAACCGAAGCTTGCGCGAACTGCTCGGTCGCGAGCTCCGGTCCGACACCTCCTAAAACGGGGCACCTACGGTTCGGAAGGCTTACCCGGTTTGGATGATGAGCAAGGGCGGATCTCGAGAAATGCCGAAACGCTCTCTCGGTCTCGCTTCCCGTCCTTCGCTCGAACCAAAGAACCAGCCGAGACCCCCCTCCCCTCTCTCAAATGAGCGAGACCCTCACCTTTAAGGGCGACCAGCAGGCGCGGCCAGCTTGCCGGCCGGACTGATCCCGACCCGCGGATCACGCCGCCATCTGCCCCTCGCGATCTCCTGCTCCTCTGGCTTGTCCATTTCTCCTTTTCGCAGAATGCGTGAAGGACGAAGGGAGAGGGGAAAAGAAGGTTGAGCTCATCTTGGGCAAAAATAAAAGAAAAGTGGGCCGGCCCATGCGAAGAAAAAGAAAAGGGAAAGAGAGAGAGGCCGGGTTGACCTGCCCCCGGCCCGGTCTCATCTTTCTCATTTTCATTTCTTTTTCTTGTCTCTTGTCTCTTGTCTCTTTTTTTTTTTTTTTGTAATTAATTTCTTTTGACAATTTTTTAATCTTTTTTATGACAATTTTTTTGGAAAAAATTAAGAAAAGACCATCCAATGTGCATTGCAATAATGAAAACACAATAACTTTTATGCGAATAATTCCTAACTTTTAATGCTATTAAGTCTTAAGTAAAATAGCGAAATTTAGGTGTCAACACTAAGGAAAACACAAATTCTAATGAAGATTCTCTAACTGATTTTAATGTCAATAATTTGAATAAAGTAGTGGCATATTTTGGACATGTAAAAAGATTTAGGACTAGAGTGAAAATGTTGGAGTAAAATTAAGATTAGACCAAAAATTTTGAGTTCTGTTAGAGAATAGGCCAATTTAAAAAAAAAAAAAACTATCGAAATTTTATCATGACACAAAAATATTTTTATTTAAAATGAACTAAAAAAAACTAACAGGCTATTATTCGAGAAATGTGCCATTAAAATTTCCCAACCTTGCGAGTTGTCATGGCGCATGATGACGGGGCTAATGGCGCTGACGTCTCCAACATGATAAATTTTCTAATAGCCAAAAGAGGAGCAAATGTGTCAACAGAAGTCAAATGACGTTGTTTCTCCAAAATGTCTTTGTTTCCTATTTCTCTTGATCGAGACTAATCTGCTCTATTATGTTTCGAGATATTATTGCAACTCTCTTTCTCTCTATTCTCACTTCAACGGATTAGCCTCGTCATCTACCATTTTAGTTGCTCCCATAGAAAGTATAAGGGTGGATACTTTTTTCAGATCATTCGGAAAGTCGGGATTATTTTTGTATTATAGGCAAAAGTTCAAAGTGTTTCTTTGGGGACTTAGTGCCTAATAACTACAAAACATGCACCCACCCCATTGGTGGTGTCGCAGTTTGCACTTTGCTCCCCCCCAAAAAGGGAGCGGGTTCAAATCCCCATGGTCGCTTGTGCGACTCACCCACGATTGAGTCAGGTGAGTGGGCTCAGTTCGCCCCGGGTTTACACTGCCGCCTACCGACTATACGGCGATTCTAGAGTCACCAAAAAAAAAAAAAAACTACAAAACATGCATTTTAATATGCCTTGCATTTTTATGTGAACAAAGTGAGGATATAACGCATATTTCAAAAAAAAAAGATAAAATTTTAATTTTTTGTTTTTTTTTACTAGCCAAGTGCTGGCTCTTGTAGCTATGGGTGAACATCCGAACTAGTTTAATTTGGGAACAAAATAGAACCGGCCTCACTTGATTGGTTTCAAGCTAGTTTACATGGAGATCGAGTGAGGATTGAAGAACCAACTTTAACTTGTTTAGTGTCTAGTTTTGTACCATGAACCACTAGTTCTGTCGAGACGCTTTTGAATTGGCTTTTAGGTTTTTTTTTTTTTTAACTTTGTTTAAAGAAAATGTAGGTTTGATGGAGATAATTTTCGAGCCCATTGATGGAGGGATTGTCATAAATGTATCGATTTGGAGTTTTCAATAGTCGAAAAATTAGTTTAAGATAAATTTATTACCAATATATCGGTTTGAATTTTTGAGATAAATGGTAATACTAACTAGACTAAATGGAAGCCAAAATTACAATACCAAAATTGCATAATCAAAGTTATTCGTCTTTAAGGACAACTATAACCTCTTGAGCAGGTTTCTAAATTGAAAGATTTCCATTTTTTAAGAGAAAACAAACCAAGAGATTAATCTAAAATTTTTCGATGAATTTTAATTTTAAGTTTTTACGAATTTTTTGGGATTTTTCGAAAGCCTTTTTTCAATTTTTTTTTTCGAATTTTTTTAGTTTTTGATTAATTAATTAATTTTATTTGTTGTTTTCAAATTTTAATTGATTTTTTTGTTCTTTTTAATATTTATTTATTGTTGATTAAAAAAAAGGATTCGGACCGGGTCATGAGACCCGACCCAACTAAACAGACCCGAACCATATTGTATCGGGTTAAACTAAAAACATTAACCTAAAAGGCCGCTCGGAATTAATGGTAAAAGCCCATGAATTTTTTAACTCTTTTTCCGGCCCACATTTGAAATGAGCCCAGCCCACAACAGAACACCCTAGGGCACTTTTCACATTTTCTTTTTTTCTCCCTTTTTTATTTTCTTTTAATTCTTTTCTTCTTCTTTTTTTGTCCTTTTCTGTTTTGTCCTTTTCTGCTGCACTCTCTTCTTCTTCATGCATTCTTCACAGAACGTCCCCTCCGGCGTCGTTTCCTCCCTTTTGTCTTTTTTATTTCTTTTCATTAGCACTTTTTTTATTTCTTTTTCTTTTCTTTTCCTTTTATTTTGTTCTCTCTCCTCCCTGCTCCCTCTTTCTCTTCCCCGAAGCGTTTCTTCTCCTTCCTCGCAACAGCTTCCTCACCGAAACAGCTTCTTCACCGAAACTCATCCGAACAACAACACCAGCTGAAGCACCCGGCGTCCTTTCCAACACCAAACCACCCCGACTGGCGCAGACCACCGCCGGCCACCTAACTCCGGCGGCGGCTAAACCATTTTCGGATGCAAACATCTCCGGCTCAAACATACATGATTACTTCACGAAAATCGCATGAAATCGCAATGAAAACATAAAAGATAAGCACGGTCTAACATATACATGAGCAAGCGCGAATCAGACTGAGTTTAAACATGGTTGTTTCTCCGTTCTCTGGGACATTTTGTCAAACAGATCAGGTGCATCAGCTAGAGGGAGGGCCTAGGCTCACTTAAAACATAGATTTGGGCAAATATCAACCCGACATGCACAAGCAATACTCAAGATTCGCTCAGGGACAGGTTAATCACAGTAGGAATAGATATGAACGAAGAACAACTATCTCCGGCCCTCGACAAACTTGCAGAACTCAGATAACATTTTTACAAGCGTGCGCGCGCTACTGACATGGGGAATTTTCCACTTGATAGAGACGCGAGCACAAATCTAAACCCCTACGACGCATACTAGAACAGCTAGCAACTTTCAAGGACCGGCTCGGATCGAAACTTGCGCGAACTAGTCGGCACGAGCTCCGGCTCGACGCCTCCCGAAAAACAAGGGACACACGGTCGAAACAAAGCCTACCTGGTTCGAGAGGAGGGCTGCGGCGAATGGCGGCTAACGAACGGACCTCCGGCGAAGACCAACAACTCTCTCAAGCTTGCTCTCTCTCTAGGTCGCTTGTGTTCTCTCGACCAAAAACCAGCCGAGAAACCACACCTAATAGCCTCTCCCCCTCTCGCTTTTATGTTCGGCCAGCAAGCGCACATGTCCCCCTGCCACCGCCAGCTGCCTTGCCGGCCTGACTCCGACCCTGGGATCATGCTGCGCGATCTGCTGCCCTCGATCCCCTGGTTTGTACGTCTGTTTTCGATTTCTTTTTGCAGAAGCGTGGTTGGTGTGAGGGAAGGAAGAAGACTAACGCATGGGCTGGGCTGAATAAAAGGGATGGGCCGGCCCAATTGCAAAAGAGAGAAGAGGAAAAGTGATGGGTCGACGAGCCCACGGACGAAGAAAAGCCCTCTACTCGGCCTCATTCGATTTTCTTCTCCTTTTTTTTTTTTAATTAGCAAAAAAAAATGGAAAAATAAAAATTATCATTAGTGATGTAAATACTCCTAACGCTAAAACGCAATGCAATTTAGTAAAATTTTTTTATTATTTTTTTCTTTTTTCCTTTTGACTAGGGTTTGAAAATTAATCCCTAATATTTACGCAATTAAGTCTTAAATAAATTTGTAAAATTTAGGTGTCAACAATGAAATTCTAGACAATTTTCCCTAAAAAATCTTACCACTTGTTTACTTATTTAATAATCATACAACGTTGGTAACGTCATGGTAAGTTCATTAAAATGGTCCTCTAACGGGGCTCATTTTAATTTATTTTTTTTAAATTGGTAGCTTACTAATTAATTTGATGGTGGTAAGTCTTACATAATTGGTAACTTAGGGTCTGTTTAAAAATTATTCCAAGAAATAGAAATAGAAAAAAGTGTTTTACATTCCAAGGAACAATTTTGAACAAAAAAACGTGTTTAGTAAACTTGTTAGGAAATAAAAAATGAACGTAAAACACATTTGGTAAATTTGTATAATTTTTTTATTTCTTTTAATTTTTTAATATTTTTATTTTATTTTTTCTATTTTCTTTCTTATTTTTTATTTCTTTTTCCTTTTATTTCTTTTTTTCTTTTCCTTTTTCCTTTTTTTTTTTTCTTCTTTTGGCCGATCGCCGGCCTTGGCCATGGTCGGCGATCGGCCAACGAGGGCCGGGCGGCCTCACCCAGCCACGGCGAGGCTCGCCGGCCCCCAAGCAAGGCCGAGCGTCGCCGCCGCCGGGCGAGGTCGGCCTCGCCGGGGGCGGCCGACGCTCCGGCGAGGTCGCCGGCCCTTAACGGCCTCACCGGGGGCGGCGACGCTCCAGCGAGATCGCGGCCCTTGACGGCGTCGCCGACCCTTGACGGCCGGTCGCCGGCCATGGTCGAGGCCCGGCGGCCAAAGAAAAAAGAAGAAGAAAAGAAAAAGAAAAAAAAAGAGAAGTGTTTCTAAATTTTGTTTTTAAAACAAGAAACAACTTTTTTTTTTTTTTTGTTTTTCATTCCAAATGTGTTTTAACAAAAAAAATAGTTTTGGAACAAAAACACAAACAAATACGTTTTATTCCTTTTTTTTGTTAAAGAACAAAAAAAAACGAAATTTTTGTTCCTAACGTAAAAACAAGTTGCAAACAAACATGCCCTTACCGACTGTAACTGAGACTTATTCGTACAATCTAATAGAAGATGGTAATTTATGAATCAACTTGATGTCGGTGAGTTAAATAGAATGTCAGCAAATTTCTAACCTTTAATCGTGCCCTCTAGTAAAATTGTTAACCAACTAATCAAATTTGAAGTCGGTAAATCCATTTCAATATCGTCAAATTCCAATCCTCTTATCCTGTCTACGTAACCAAATTACTCACAATGTTGATAATCTACTAATCTCTACTCAGAGGTAGTTATAAAAATTAAGAAGCTTGTAACTTGCTAATCAATTTCCCGTCGGTGAAAGTTAAAGAAGTTGGTAATTTAGGCCCTGTTCATTTAAATTTGTTTCGTTTCCCAAAACACAAATTTTTGTTCTTTTGTTCCGAGGAACAAAAAAGAATAGAAACGTGTTTGTTTATACTTTTGTTTCGGGAACAAAAAATCTATATTTTTATTCCCGAAAAACAGATTTAGAACAGAAATAAAAAGTAGAAAAAACCCGTTTCTTGTTCTTGGGAACAATTTCAAAAAACACTTTTTTTCTCATTTTTCTTCTTCTTTTTTCTTTGGCCGGTCGTTGGCCTCGGCCATGGCCGGCAACCGGCCATTGAGGGCCGACGACCTCGTTGGCAACCCCGGCAAGGCCGCCGGCCAAAAGGAAGAAAAAAAAAAAAAAAAAAAGAAAAAAAGAAAAAAGGAAAACTAAAATAAAAATATTTAAAAAATTAAGGGTTAATACCCTGAAAAATCTCAAACCGGTATACATGTGACAAATTTACCCCAAACTATTTTTTTGACCACAAAAAACTTCAAACTAGTATACTTTTAACAAATTTATCCCAAACCGGTATACTTGTGACAAATTTACCCTCTATTAGTTTTCATTAAATTTTACTGTTAAATTATTAAGTTAAATGACACATGATAATTGACCGGTATACCAATTTGGAATTTTACGCTCCGTTTGTCACAATTTACAATTTTTGTGATTTTTTTGTGGTATTAATCCAATTTACCGGAGGGTATATTTGTCACAAATTTACCAGTTTGGGGTTTTTTGCGGTCGAATAAATTAATTTGGGATAAATTTGTCATAAACGTACCAATTTATGATTTTTTATAGTTAGTCGAGGTAAATTTGTCACGGATATACAAGTTTGGGATTTTTCAAAATATTAATCTAAAAATTAAAAGAAAAAAAAAATTATACAAGTTTATAATAAAAAAATTATACAAGTTTACCAAATATGTTTATGTTCTTTTTCTATTCAACGAACATAAATTTTGTGCGAGCTTATCAAACGCGTTCTTACGTTAAAAAATTGTTCCCCGACGCACCCTTAGCGACGCCCATTAGACTTAAAAGAAAAAAATGAAAAGAAATAAGAAAATACAAATATAGAAGAATTCAATTTTATTGTTAAATTGTAAAACTTGTCCACTATATTTATATTGCATGGAAGTGTTATGATACAAATAAGACCCCTATTAATACATAAGTTGCTCTAATCATAATCATACATCTCCTCTTAATTTAAAGGTGGAAATTCAATCTCCAATCCACCAACTACCCCACTTAATTACACGAAATCAAGAATACAAGCGTATGATATTCATGATATCCTTGATATACTGAAATTCGAATTTCCTTTTGGTTGTGGATACTAGCATAGCACTTTAGTTTTTTATTTTTTTAATGGCGGGGTAGTGAGAATTCAGTCTAGAAAATGCATTTGATGTTCATAAATCAAGTTGGGTTTCCCGTATATTAGCACGAAAACATGTCTCTCGTAAAATCCTTTTCCTCCTGCCCATCATGCTTTCACGTATTGTGATAGTTGAGACTAGTTTTAGTTTTGGCATTGACAAAATTTGGTTTCAGATATTGATATGAATGCATTTTGAGTCACACTTTCATGGCTATTTTGACTTCATTGGTAGACACCAAAGGGCGATTCAAACCTTCATGCTTTTGCATTAGTTTTTCATTGAATTGACCTTGTGGTCGGCCAAGAGTAACGTTAACACTACGTGTAAAAGACAAAAGACAGGGCATTGGCCTTTTCTGTGGCTAAAATTGGACGTAAGGAGAGGAGTTATTTGATTACATCAATTTGACAATTTTTAATACTTAAATACACTTTTTAAAAGTCCTGAAATTTAATTCCATTTTCACGACAAGTTTTATAATTTTCTTTATACATATCTTAATTTTATATAGTTAAAAACTTGGGTGGGATTATTTCTACGCTTTTCCTTTATCTTCTTTTGGCTAGCTACCCAAAATGCCCCTTATTTCGCAATAATGTACTCTTTCTCTCTCCTTAATTTTCTCTCTTTTCTTCCTGGTTAAGTCTTCCCTCTTCGTAGTGAAGATTTATTCTGGTCATAAATTCTTCTTTATTCTTGTTTCTCATTCATTTCATCAATTGTAAATTTTTTGAGGTAGCCTTGTACTTTTACGGTCTTTGCCACACCAGTCGTGGCAACTCTCGTCTTTAGTTTTAATTTGAGTGTTGATACAATCATGTTTTCTGTTTGTTGTAGATTAACCTTATAAATATTAAGGATGTGTTTATTTCACAAAAAAATAGTTTCAAGAATTTTTTCTTAATTAATTTTTATAAACAATATAAAAAATCATTTTTAGGAAAAAATTCTCTAAATTATTACTTTTATGAAATAAATTCACCATAAGAGAAAAAGAACAAGACAGTATCCTAAAATTATTTTCTATGTCTTTCCCATTTTAATATAAGTAGCTGGAAATTTGAAAAGGAAATATACTCAATATCCATGTGGACAGAGCCAGGCCCCTAAAAATTAGGACTGCATCAGGTCTACCCCCAAGTTAGCATGCCTATATATTAAACAGTCTTTGCATATCAAACAAAAAGAAGTACTTAGATCTAATCTCAGTACTAAATTGGTGATTTCAATTTATGTTAATCATGCCGACATAAAGGAACTTCTATTCTCAAATTCAAAGATGAAATGGCTTGTACGATTCGGTCTTTTAACGTTTACCTAAATTTTTTTGGGAAAATAGAGTATTTATTGTTGATAAAATGGGAAAATGAGAAGAAAAAAACAAAGAGGGATGAAACAACTAGACAAAAAAAAAAAAAGAGAGTAGAAGTAGCTTAGGACTTTTTATACATGTGTTTATGGATGAGTTAGAGGAGATATAATTTCCATAAAAATTTGTTTATTGCAATTGCAATCGTGCATAAATAACAATTGGCAATTGATTGTGGGATTCAATCTGATTAGAACTGCCAGCGAAAACCTATATATAGACCAAGGCATGCTTATAGAAAATTTCAAGAGCATGATCTTCATTTGTTGCTAAAATCTCAAGTTCCGTTAAATTTTCAGACCTCGTAATATGCAATGATATCTTTCTTTCTTCTCATTGTTAGGATGATCTTGGAATAAAAATTTTATCAATTTGATTGGAGGATTCCCCCTTTTAGCAATCTCTCTCTTGAGGTATCGAATTAACTTTTTCTGCAGAGATACCACTCTTTTCTAATTAATCCCATTCATAAAATGTATAAGAAAATTTGCGTCCAGCAAAAAGGTGACTGATTTTTTTATATACCACCTTAGCGAGAGTGGTTTTTATACAACCCCAGGCGGACCGCACGATGCGACCACGCATCCCTCCATCATCTCCTGTGCTTCGGCAAGTTGCCCACCCCGATTGTCGGCATCAAGCTTTCAAATCATCTCTCACACGTCTCTGTCTATTCCAATCAAATACTTAGTCACATCTTGCTCATCTATCCTCCAGAGCAGCCAGAGGTTGAAAATTGCATTTTTTAGAAGTTGACAATACCTACAAAATGAAAAATGGAGCTGCTTTTCTTTATTCTCTTTTTTTTCCCGATAGATACACGGTGGGCAAAGGCGCGAGACCCAGCGGCCTCCTTTGAATGTCACCA
Organism: Eucalyptus brandiana; assembly: GCA_014182725.1. Taxonomy (NCBI): domain Eukaryota; kingdom Viridiplantae; phylum Streptophyta; class Magnoliopsida; order Myrtales; family Myrtaceae; genus Eucalyptus; species Eucalyptus brandiana. The sequence continues at coordinate 34,418,376 of CM024672.1, read as the reverse complement.
TGGAAGTCCCTTACCTGTCAAGACATATTGGGATTTGATTTTGGGTGACCATGCAGAGGGCACCGTGACATTAGTGCGAATTAGAAAAAGAATGGAGTGTTAATTGGATCCCAAAAGGGAAGTGGTGAGCATCTTGATATAAAAGCCGATTCTTCTATCTTATCCTTTCGAAAGCTAAACAAGTAAAGTAAGACAAATCGAACAGTCATTGAGATAAAATATAAGTTTTTATGTTTGCAAGCCTTTGGGTGTGTGTCACAGCGGACTAATGGGATCGTGACCATGCAGTGAGAGAATGTATGGGAGAGAATGCTCTATTGATTTTTATTGTATTGAAAATGGAATGATGCAAATGAGGGGAGAACCTTTATTTATATATGCACCCCTCTAATTACAATCGAGATTGCCACTTGATCTATCAATAGAAATTTAATTTCCCTATTTACTAACTATTTCTTTAATTATCAAAAATTATTAAAACACAAGTGTTCATTACCCACGATATCTTTGACAACATCCTAGAATACTTATGAAAAATTATATTCATAGAAGTCCAAAACATGCCCAGTTAACTTGACCACCTCCTAGGTTTCTTGTACCTTGAAAACTTTCGATCAATGACATTCTCTCACACTTATTGAAGTGACACTCTCCGCGCTCTCAATTTGAAGTTCTTGACTTGCTGGTTCAAATCCTTCACTTAAATTATTGGCTCCCTTGTAAGTTGGTGAATTTTTTGTGTCCCATCTCATCTAATCTTTTGCTTCTTGACTATATGACTAATGGTTCTGGGATTCGAGAAGCAATTCCTCCCTTGACTCGGTCAACTCCATATTTGTGAGCTTATTGGGAACGCTCCAAGCTAGGCCATGCCTATTCGGTGATCGGTCTATGCATATCAAACAAAAAGAAGTACTCAGATCTAAATTTCGATTACTAAATTAGTTATTCAAATTTATTTAATCATATGGCCATAAAAAGAGCTTCTATTCTCGAGTTCAATAATGAATTGGTTTGCACGACAGTATTTCTTACGTTCACCTAATAAATCCACAATACTAATGTTTCAATTGAATCAAAACATAAGATACAAATTAAGAATCGGTAGGCACCGTTGGAACTTCAACTTTTACCTTGTATGGACTATCAAGTGGGTGTGCACAAGCACATGTGTTTTTTTTTTCTTTTCTTTTTCTCTAGGAAGATTTCCTCCTTTTTGGGGGTATGAGTGAGTGTCGTTTTAGAGTAAAATTGGAAACCGAAAAATCAGTTCGGGTCCGAATTCCGGTGAGATCCAGTCTAGTTCCTAGTTCCATATTTTTAGGAACTAGGAACCTACAAAATTACTAATTAATAGTAGACTCCAATCTAAATTAGAAGGCCATATTTCTATTATCATTTCCCTGCTGATTTATAGCATTAGCCGAGCCAATGTGAGTATAAAATAGATAGCACATATCTTGAATGGAACTTCTCTCATTGACCACATTATGACTTTCGACGTACTCTTCCATTCATGAAGAAATTCACGAAGGCTAAGAGCCGATTGATAAAAACTTCTTAAAAAATAATTTTTCAAAGGAACAATGACACAATTAATTTCTAAATTTTGACTTAATGTGTAATGTAATTTTTAAACTTTTATTTATTCAATGTGATTATTAAACTTTAGCCTAATGTTCAACATAACCCTTGAACTTTTAATTTGTTCAATATGATTTTGAACTTTTAGTATATGTTCAATGTAGTCCATGAAAATGTTTAAAATGGTCCCTGGTTTTGAATTAATAGACAAATAAGATTAAACATTTTCATATAATTAAAAATTAAATTGAATATGTATCAAAAGTTTATGAATTATATTGAGCAAATTAAAAGTTTATAGACAATACTACATATTTAATTAAAATTTAATGACTACATTGAACAGATTAAAAATATAAGGATTACATTACACATTGAGTCAAAATTTATGAACCATTTATGTTATTTTTCCATTTTCAACTTTGTTATTCTATCTAAGTATTGATTCGAGAGTTGTCCTATGACAATCCTTTCCGGGACCAACTAAATTATGCATTCCCTTCTTTATTTTCTTGAAGAGGATCTTATCTTTAGCCGCACAAAACACGAGAAGTGCTTTTTACAAAAGAAACTTGTCTGCGAAGCACAAATCGACCTTCCGATAGGCTTTTCACCTACCCTTCCCATTTTTATCGATGCGGTTGACTATTATACTGGCCTATCAGTTTTTCAAATACTTTTGTGGGTGCAGTGAAGTCTATTCTTCCCATATGAGAGAGCCCCTAATTCATAGACATATATCTTTCTTCCTCTCAATCAAACAAAGTAGTTTAAGGAGATATTTAGGCTTGAGACCAACCAAATCATGCATTCTCTTCTTTATTTTCTTGAAGATGATCCTATCTTTAGCCGCACGGAACACGGGAAGTACTTTTTACAAAAGAGACTTGTAATGTCGAGCCAATAGTCAAGGCGTTCTTCATTAGCTTGCCTCTCTAAGTTTACACTCCGAAGAATGGCCGTCGACTTCTTTATTTTGTCTTCATCCTCAGAAAACGTAAATGGAGCCGTTTCTTAAACGTCATTTTTCCAAACACTAAAAAACGTATATATTGCATATTTTGAAATTTCTACTATTTATTTTATCATATGTGCTCAACTTTTACAAATTTTTACTATTGACAAATGGAAATTTTCCAATTTTGTTATTGTGTTTATTTTCATTTTGCTTAACTAAAAATGGAACCAAAACAATAAAAAGCAAATTGGCCAATTCCTGATAGACCCCGATAAATGGGTCATAAATGAATTGCCTTAAGTTATAAAAACAAGCTTAAGTAGGTCATAAATGGGTTGATAACTAATCCAATTTCAACTTATATGAAAAATTAAAAGAACAAATTCATTTCTAACGCATATTAAGTGGAGTTTGACTTAAGAGATGTCAAGCCAATTTTTATAACTTTTTATAACTTTTGATTTTTTTTTCCTTCTACGAGGATCGCCAACTAGCCCTCACCCGTAGACCTTCCTGACCACAAGCAAGAGCCCGACCCTTGCATAGTGGTCGAGGAGGAGAGTCAATTAGCGACCCCCACCTGGACTTAGAAGAAAAAAATGAAAAGAAATAAGAAAATAAACATATAAAAGAATTCAATTTTATTATAAAATTATAAAACCTGTCCACTATATTTATATTGCACAAAATTGTTTTACCAATATAATTTTTTTTAAATCATAAGAAACAAAATTTCCTTAAATTGGATTAAATATGGAAATATTTTAGTAATATGAGTTGAATTGGATTGGATATGAGTTTTTAGATTTATATCGCACAAAAATATGTCAATTTGAATTAGACAATTTATTTCTTGATTCATCAATTTGACTGATTTACCCATAATAAGGTAGGTTCCAAATTTTACGGTATGCAAGTGGATTTCGAGTTCCAAAAAAATAAGTATTCGATTCAAATAAATTAATTTTCAAATTTCAGATTGAATCTAAATGGAACCTATACTCCCTCACCACTATTTCTAGCTTGGTAAAGTTATTTTCCATTTTCAACTTTGTTATTCTATCTAAGTATTGATTCCAGAGTTGTCCTATGACAATCCTTTCCAGGACCAACTAAATTATGCATTCCCTTCTTTATTTCCTTGAAGAGGATCTTATCTTTAGTTGCACAAAACACGAGAAGTACTTTTTACAAAAGAAACTCGTCTGCAAAGCACAAATCGACCTTGTGATAGGTTTTTCATCTACTATTTCCACTTTTATTAGTATGGATGATTATTATACTAGCCTACTAGTTCTTCAAATACCTTTATCGGTGCAGCGAAGTCTACTCTTCCCATGAGAGAGTCCCCTAATTCATAGATATATTTTTCTTTCTTTCGATCAGACGAAGTAGTTTAAGGAGATATTTAGGCTCGAGAGCAACCAAATCATGCATTCTATTCTTTATTTTCTTGAAGAGGATCCTATCTTTAGTCGCACGGAACACGGGAAGTACTTTTCACAAAAGAGACTTGCTTTGTCAAGTCAAGGCGTTCTGCATCAGCTTGCCTCTCAAGTTTACACTCCGAAGAATGGCTGTCAACTTTTTTATTTTGTCTTCATCCTCAGAAAACGTAAATGGAGCCGTTTCTTAATGTTATTTTTCCAAACACTAAAAAAACGTATATATTGCGTATTTTGAAATTTTTACTGTTTATTTTATCTACGTGCTCAGCTTTTAGAAATTTTTACTATTGACAAATGGAAAGTTTTCATTTTTGTTATTGCATTTATTTTCATTTTGCTTAACTAAAAATGGAACCAAAAAAATAAAAAGGAAATGGGCAAATTCCTAATAGATCCCAATAAATGGGTCATAAATGAATTGTCTTAAGTTATAAAAACAAGTTTAAGTAGATCATAAATGGGTTGATAACTAATCCAATTTCAACTCATACGAAAAATTAAAAGAACAAATTCATTTCTAACACATATTAAGTGGAGTTTGACTTAAGAGATGTCAGGCCAATTTTTATAAGTTTTTATAACTTTTGATTTTTTTTTCTTCTAATTGACCCTCACCGGTAGACCTTGCCGACCACAAGCAAGGGCCTAGCCCTTGCCTAGTGGTCAAGGAGGAGAGTCAATTAGCGACCCCCAATGGACTTAGAAGAAAAAAATGAAAAGAAATAAGAAAATAAACATATAAAAGAATTCAATTTTATTATAAAATTATAAACTTGTCCACTATATTTATATTGCACGAAAATGTTTTAGTAATAGATTTTTTTTTTTAATCATAAGAAACAAATTTTCCTTAAATTGGATTAATATGTAAATATTTTAGCAATATGAGTTGAATTGGATCGGACATGAGTTTTTAGATTTATATCACAAAAAAAAAAATGTCAATTCGAATCGGACCATTTATTTCTCGATTCATTCATTTGACGAATTTACCCGCAATAAGGTAGGTTCCAAATTTTTCGATATGCAAAGTGGATTTTGCGTTCTCAAAAAATAAGTATTCGATTTAAATAAATAAATTTCAAATTTCAGAGATTGAATGTGAACAGAACCTAAACTCGCTCACCACTATTTCTAGCTATTTCTAGATTGGTAAAGTTTTTTTCTGAGGAGGTGGTGGTCTTCCTAACTTCTGTGTGAAGTTGCTCCGTTTACTAAGCCCTCAAAATCAACAAAAAGTAAAAGAGAAAAGAGAGAGAAAGGAGGGGGAGGAGAAGAGGAGGAGAAAATCTTGGACAGGAAGGGCGGCCCTTTTTTCCTATTGGGAAGAAGAAGGGAGGACCGACCGGCAAAGGCATCAAAAGGAAAACGCTTTGCGGTAAGAAGGCATCTTCCGCCTTTGCCCGATCAATCTCGTCCTCTCAGAATATTTTGCTTTTTCCGTGCCCCCCTTCCCCCTTTTCTTCCTCGCATTCCCACTCGCACTTCCTTCTTCCCCCATCGGTCTCCGCCTCTCTCTCTCTCTATATCTCTCTCTCTTCTGCATCTTCCCACCAAGATTTTTCTTGGGTCTCTCTGGTAAGTCCAGCATCGCTTCGGGGAGGAGGGTTTTTCCGGCGCTCCGATTTGGACATCTGGGTGGGGTGGTTTAGCTTAAGGGCGTTGGTGGGTACTGGGTTTTGTCTCGCCGTCTTTGCTTTTTCTTGTTTCTGCATTTCTGGGTTTTGCTCCGTCTGCTTTGTTTGTCTCGATTTCGTGCGAATTTCACTTGAGAGGTGGTCGGGTGCTTCAGGATTCGAGCTCTGCTTGTGAACTTAGATTCTTGACTGATGGGTTTAGTATGTCCGAAGTTGTGTGGCGCGATGCGGTGGCATTAGCGGAACCTTGTGATTAAAATCATGTTTGCTCTGATTGTTCGGTTTTGCATCTTTTTGGCAGCAATCTGGTTGATGGGTTCTGAAAATTTTTTGGATTCTGGCAGGAGCTGAGGAGGGGGGGCACTGTTGCGATGGGGAAGGGCTCGAAGAACTATTGCAAGTCGGCCTCTCACAAGCTGTTCAAGGACAAGGCGAAGAACCGAGTGGACGATCTCCAGGGGATGTTCGTAGATCTGCAGTATGCTAGGAAGGAGAGCCGCAACGTTGATGTTGTGGTCCTTGAGGAGCAAGTCCATCAAATGCTTCGCGAGTGGAAAGCCGAGCTCAACGAGCCCTCTCCTGCATCGTCTTTGCAACAAGTTAGCTTCTCATCTGCATCGCCCTTTTTTACATCATATGTCACCTTCCTGAACTTCTCCATTTAACTTCTCATGTTGAAAATTCTATCGATTGATGCAAATGTGTCAAAAGAGTTCAAGATCAACGATTATTACTAAGTTGCTTTTGACTTTCATTGGAGGACATGTCTAATTGGGAGAGAAAACAGTTTTGTGCATGATGCTGCCAAGGGTTGAGTCCTGGTAGGGGGCCTTTTTATTTCCTTTTGGTATAAAACCAGAGTCATCAAAGCTGTATCTTTGGTGCATGACTAATTTTTCAAATGGAAGTGGGTTTTAAAACTGTGTCTTAATGGGCCGTATTTTGATTGCTTACTGCAAGTTGTTGCATCCATTTTTGAAGTTATGTTGAGAAGTTTTCTCCTTTATTTGATGGCTATAGGGCGGTAGCCTTGCCTCCTTCTCATCAGATATATGTAGATTGCTACAACTGTGTGAGGAAGAGGATGATGCAACTAGTGCATTAACTCCACCCAAGGCGGAGCCAAATGATCAAAACCTAAACATTGGAGATGGCACAAACTTGCCAGAGGTGCTTCCTTAACTTGTTGTGCAGTAAGCTTTTATGTTGACAATATGCTCCATGTAAGTTGAAGTGTTATCCTATCAACACTCTTTCAAATGTAGTAAATTTCTTTTCCACAATATGTTCATCTTATGCTTATGTCTGCTGAATTTACTGAGGTTAATGTGATCCAAGGTTCAAGATATGTGTATATTAACATCTAAGTGTGACAAGAGCATGTGTTAAGGACTACGATCTAGATTGAAAAAATGCTAAGAATTATTTCACTTTAGCTTATTTTGGCCCTGCAACTTCTGATATGACTTTCTGCTCATCTGCTGAATGCTCCCTTTCGTGATTGAGTTCTCTGCCTGCAAGGATGTGTGGTTCACTTTGTGCTTTTAATCATTTGTTGCTTTGGTTCATATCCTGCTCCCTTTTTACATAACGTGGTTAGAGACTTCATGGACGAGATCACTGAGGTTAAATTATCTAGATTTGTTGATCTCATTCAAAGCACTAGTACATTGAAAGCTGCGCAACAATTTGAATGCATGAAAGGGCTCCATTTGGTGTTATGCAAGAATATATATGCATCGTGTTCCTATCTACATGCCATGAGAATTCATGGTGGAATCTGATTGGAGATGATAGTGGTTCTTGATGCAGTCTATTGCTGATTGTCAGACTGAGTTGCATATGAGACAACTAAGAGTTTGAAATGGTGTATCCATCTTTTTCAGGGATTGAATAGCAAGCCAAGGCCCCAGAAACGCTGCTTCCCATCCGCAGATCAGTGCAAGGACTCCCATCTTGCCATTGGTGCTGCAACAATAGACACTGTAGATGGCGGCATCAACAGCTTGGAACAGCTTCAGTTTGGATTGAATCAAGGGTTCAACCAAAGTTACTATGATAACTACAACAGCACAGGTTTTGGTGGAGAGGATACAATGCCTCATGTGGCCAACTGTCTACCAAGTATTTGCCCTCCACCTTCAGCCTTTCTGGGCCCCAAATGTGCACTCTGGGATTGCCCAAGGCCTGCTCAAGGTTTGGAATGGTGCCAGGACTACTGCAGTAGCTTTCACGCTGCTCTAGCATTAAATGAGGGCCCACCGGGCATGAGCCCAGTTCTCCGACCAGGGGGAATTGGTCTAAAAGACGGGCTTCTTTTTGCTGCTCTTAGTGCCAAGGCCCAAGGGAAAGATGTCGGCATTCCAGAATGTGAGGGAGCTGCAACTGCCAAGTCTCCATGGAATGCACCTGGTAAACTCATAGTTTTTTCCTTTCATTTGGTTTCGTTCAGGTTTAGTGTTTCTTCTGGGGGTATGTATTCCCAGGCGACAGATGATGTACCCTTTTAGGTTTTTCTAATTCCCTGGATTGTCTTTTATGATTGCAGAACTTTTTGACCTTTCAGTTCTGGAGGGTGAGACAATTAGGGAATGGCTATTTTTTGACAAGCCTCGCAGAGCATTTGAAAGTGGAAATAGAAAGCAGAGGTCTTTACCTGACTACAGTGGCCGTGGGTGGCATGAGTCACGGAAGCAAGTCATGAATGAGTTTGGAGGGCTGAAAAGGTCTTATTATATGGATCCACAACCGCTGAATCACTTTGAGTGGCATCTCTATGAGTATGAGATCAACAAGTATGATGCCTGTGCCTTGTACAGATTGGAACTGAAGCTTGTTGATGGAAAGAAGAATCCAAAGGGTAGGGTAGCAAATGATTCTCTTGCTGATCTTCAGAAACAGATGGGAAGGCTGACAGCTGAGTTCCCTCCTGATAGTAAGCGCTCTGTCAAGGGGAGAACCAAAGTTAATTCAAAGGATAGTGTTGGATACATTTATTCAGATCAGAATCACGGTGCAGCGGCAAATGAAATAGTCGACTATGGATTGGTTTCCCCATATGACTACCTTGTGGAGAACAAAGGTGAATATTACGTAACGTAAGGGAAGGTAGACGAAGAAGCTGCTCTTCTTGGTCTTTTCTGCATTAGCCTAAGCATTTTATCTCAGGCTGCAACGGAGCTAACCCTTTTGCTGCTTGCCTCAAGTCTGAAGTACCTATGAACAATAAGCTCAACTAAACCTCAAATTCTTTTGGGGGGTCATGCAGAGAGATCCATAAACTGGTGTACATTCTAACCTCTGGAATATTAACCTGTCCTTAATTTTTATGACCAATTCTGCTGTGTCAGCGGCTAGAAAATGGATGGTGGCGCCTTAAGGTGATGGTGGTGGCCTCTCCTTAATATACCGCTCCAATCTTTTTCTAGGTCTATTGGAACATTGTGCTTGTGTTAAAATCTATAGGACACATTATACTATATGTTCTCGTACTGTCCTCATCGGCGTTTTACAATGAATATATTATCATTTTCAAGTGAATCGCCTGTGCGATTTGGTGGTGATCTATTTTTCTGAGGCTTGCTATATGCGGTCTTCTACGTACAGATTCATGTTCTGTGGGGATGGTCCATGTTTTGTATAGTGAATAACTTAGGGGCTGTTTTGATAACGTTTCTTTTCTTAGTCTTTTTTGTTCTTTTCTCTGACCAAAAGAAAAAAAAAAAAAACGGAAATCCGTTTAGTGATGTTAGCTAATTTTTTCATTTCCAGAATTAAATCGGTGGTTAGGAATAAATTTGAAATAATAATAAGAACTAGAAAAAAATTATTTCTTTGTTCTTGAGAACAAATTCTATAGGTCAATTTTATTTGTCTTTTTTATTTGTCTTTTCTTCTTCCTCCTCTAGCTGGTCGTTAGGGCTTGACGATAGTTAACGACTGGCCAAATGAGGTCCAGTGATCTTGCCATGGCTAGGTGAAATTTGACCTCGTCCAACCACAACAAGTTTGGCCTCGCCATGGTTAGGCCCCGAGCAAAGTTGATCTCATGATAATGGGGGCAAGGCGAAGCCTCACCATCTACTTTGAGGTTGGCGAGGTCGTCGGCTTTCATCTCTAGCCGGTCATTGAAGTCTGGTGATAGGCTAGAGGAGGAAGGTCGGCTTTCATCTCTAGCCGGTCGTTGAAGTCCGGTGATAGGCTAGAGGAGGTAGGCAATGGCTGTGACTAACTTGAGGAAGAAGAAGAATGGAGAAGAAGAAGTCCGGTGATAGGCTAGAGGAGGTAGGCAATGGCTGTGACTAACTTGAGGAAGAAGAAGAATGGAGAAGAAGAAGAAGAAGAATGGAGAAGAGGAAGAATGGAGGAAAAAAATAAAAAAATAAAAAAATAAAAAAAATGTAAGAAAATTATTTAAAATTAAAAGAAAATTTATGTTACAAAAAAATATTTGAGGGTTGTGCTAAATGCCTTTCTGTTTTTTTTTTCCTATTCTAGGAATATAAATTATGTGTAATTACCAGATACATCTAAATATTAAGAAACTACTTAAAAAATAGAAATAAAAAAATATTTATCAATAGAAATTATTTTTGAAAATAGAAATGTTATCACATGTACTCTATCTCGGGCAATCTGAACAGTAAAAACAGTCGAGATGATCTCATGAGCAATGAGCTCAGCCACACACGTGATGCATGTTCAAGTGATCGGAAGCATCTGATTCTTCGCACGATTCTTTTTGCTTATCATGCTTTTTTCTATCTGTCTATGCTGTGTGAGCACCCAAAAAGATCATTCAGAGCCAGGTGAGTCTTTAGGAATACGATGATTACTGGAGCACCGCCTTGGGGCCTTTTCAAAAGTAGGCTTCTTTTTTGAGAATATCAAAGATAATTTGTTTAAAATTCGATGCGATTGGTTGTCCACGTGAAATAAAGATTGGACGGTGAAATTGCATCCCGTGGGTTTCTCTTTTAGTAAGTGGGCATGATTAGCATCCACTACAAGTCTTGTCAGAGATCAGTGTAATCCAGTGAATCTTACTCTACTGAGAATTTAGGATTGGTTTTTACTTTGGGAATCCGTTGGTACAAGTTGAGTTGAAGTAAAAATCATATGAAGTGACAACTAAGTGATTCGTGAACTCTTTTTTTGATATATAATATAATTTTTGAACCTTTTATTCTTCCATCCCGTTCTTAAACCTAAAATCCAATTAATATAATTTTTTTCGCTGATTTAGATTTTTGTAATTTAGTGAATCTGACTATACTAAGAAGTTACCATTGCTTTCTTCTTTGGGAATCCGTTAATGCAAATGAAGTTGAAATCAAAATCAGATGAAATGACAACATAGGTGGTTCGTGAATTCCTTTAATATATAATATGGTTCCTAAATTTTTAATTATTCGATCTAGTTCTTAAACCTTCAAATCCAACTAATAAAATTCTTTTGCTAAGAATTTCAACGATGTCAACTAACACGGCATATTTGTTTTTGTATTAACAAACAAATAAACTCTTATTTTTCTTTGGCCTCTAAATAAACTCTTGTTTTTCACTTATATCTTTTTTTTACACTAATTGATACAAATAAAGAATGACCTTTATGTTATAATGTATTCTTTTCCTTTCTTTTCCCTCACAAGCACCCACTCAATATTATTGAAATACCTCCAAATCTCTCTCTTTTATTGATAATTATTTGAATCGCTTTCCTTTCTTTATCACTCCATCCAAGCTAACTGAGTGTAAATAAATGAAAAAGTGAAGAAAAAAATCTGCAAAATTAACTTAATAGAATTTCGGGATATATGCATCAAAAGTTCTAAAATTTATCAAAAAAGTACAACTAAGTTATAAAACTTATAAAAAGTACAACTGAGTTATAAAATTTATCACATTGATATAATCAAGTCCTTCGATTAACATCATTAGTTTGTATAACGGAAAATGCTAACATGGCATTCTTAAATTAATTTCTCTATTCGATGTGGCATTTTTTTTTTTTAATCTTCTTCTTCAAATCTTAGTTAAATTAAATTAAAAACAAATAAAGCTAAAATTTGTTTAAAAAAAATTGAAAAAAGAAAAGAGAGAGAAAGGTAGGGTAGGACCTCATCGTTAGCAAGGGGTCGACCAGTCGCTGGCTTTGGGTAAAGCCTGGCGACCCTTGCTATGCTTAAGCAAGGGGTGCCTAAATCTGAGCAACACGACCTTCTCCTGGGGTTGGCGGCCATTGCAACAAGGCCTAGATCTTTGTGCCCACCCAAATTTGAGCGACACAAGCTACTATCTAGGGCTAGTGAGCTTTGCCAGCCTCATTAGGCCCAAGTGAGGGCACCTAGACACTCTCTTGGCTCGGACAAGCACTGATGTCTTCCAAATTTGGGCACCTTCACCTAGGCCTAGCGAGGGTCGTCAGCCCATGCCCAAGGTCCGTAAAGTCAGCCCCTCTGGCAATGGGCAGTGGCAGCAACATCGCCCATTGGCAAGGTCTTGCCTTACCCTCCTCTTCTTCTTCTTCTTCTTCTTCTTCTTTTTTTTTTTTCATTTTTGTTTTTTTAAATAAAACATTAGCTTTTTTGAGTTTTGTAATCTAATTTAAATAATAGTTGAAAAAGAAACTAATTAAAAAAATGCCATATAGGAGAGAGAAATTAACTTAAATATATCGCATTCTGACAAATTTTAAAACTTATAATTACATTTTCTTAGTAAATTTTAAAACTTACGGTGAGTTTATCCCTATAATTTTACATAGAAAATGCAGAGAGAGCATTCGAGTCTGAACCATATGGCTGTTGACGTATGGCACAAGCCATGTGGCATAGCGAACTGCCATGCGACTTGGAGCTGCAGGACACGATTCCAGCACACGGAGAAGAAGACGACCAGCAGCCATCGCTAATCGTAACCCCTCAATGAGTGTCAATGTCGTCATTGCAGCGACGTACAGATCCAGCACCAGTTAGATGCCTAGGATACGGGAGAGAGAGACTGAACTGTTGCTTGCGAAACAGTCGACGGACTGTTGTTGCCGGCAATGACGCCGGTGAGACTGGCCGTGATGGGCGACATTGTCGATAGCAAACAGGCATCGCCGGCGGCAGCTCTCTTCATCCTCTCTCCATCTTTTCTTCGATGCTTCTCTGTTTCTTCTCAGATTTTCTTTCTAATTCTTCTTCCTCTAACATACTCTTTAGGTAGTAAATAAGTCGGGTTTGTCATTGACCTATTTTGACTTATTTTCAAAATTTCAGACGACCCGTAAGTCATCCGCCCGTTGAATTCGCGTCTAATGCAGAATTTTGCCACCTCTAACTTAACACATTCACAAGCTGCGAGTGCAATGTGTAAAACAAGTCGAAACTCAAGAAGCAAAACCTCTGCTCTTTACATATTGAAAAAAAAAAAAATTATGATTATTATTATAAAAAATTATAAACCAGTATACTTGTAACAAATTTATCATAAAGTTAATTTTTTTACCAAAAAAAATTTCAAACTGATTCATTTATGACAAATATATACTCCATTAGTTTATGTTCAATTGGATTAATACTACGAAAACCACATAATTGAAAAACCCTAAACTGATATATATATTGTCATGTGTAATTAAACTCAGTAATTTAATAGCAAAATTAAATGAAAACTAATGGAATGTATATGTCACGGACTCACCACATGTGTACCATTTTAAGATTTTGTGCAAAGGAGGCATGACATAAATTTATTACATGTGTACTTATTTAAGGTTCTTCATAGTATTAACCCAAAAATTTACTTTTGTTCTGACTCTATAAAAGAGAAACCATGCATCCTTTTAGTTGCAGAAAATATTAGCAGATTGTGACCTGAAAATTTTGACAGGATTACTCTCTCATTGGAACGTTTTGATGGACATTTTCCAATTTGCACAGCTTGCATCATTTCTTTAATCATTAGGGGCCTCAAGCAACGAGAAATCGAGAGCTACAGAATCTAGGGGAAAAGCCCCACTCGTTCGCTCAACCATGATGTTCACACTCCTGAAGGAGCTCGTTTGAAATACCAAAGTACCCGCCTTCCCCATGTATGTTTTCATGTCTTCTCCATCTTCTTTCTCATCGCCAAGCATAATAATACAGCACGTCTCCTACACTAATTTTACGAAGACATGCACAAAAATACATTGAGAGAGAGAGAGAGAGAGATGATTTTCGCAATCTAATGTATATACACCAAGATCAGGGTAATCTCAACGTCTGACATATACAACAAGAGTACTGGGTCAGACAATCAATGGCCGCAGCAAGCGTAAATTCAATGCGCCAATACACCCCAATCATGGTGTCCTTTAACTCAGATAATACTCCAGAACAACAACACTCTAGTTAGCTCCGCATATTAAAGACATGGTTCATATGCAATACCGCTAGGGACCTAATTACAGACTGGAAGGACTAGGAGCTATTTGCATCTAACCCTAAATGCATCTGGGCATTGAGGCTTCAGCCTAGGCAACATCATCTTCCACGGTGTTAACCCGTTCACATTCATCAATCCATTCGCTGTATCTGCAAGTTTGCAAGGTCTGTATTAGGACATGAGAGACATTTGAAAGAAACTAAAAGGGATTCTGGGCAGATGAACTTACATGTCTATTGGCTCAGTTAATGCTGTAAAGACATAGAGAAGACAATAGAGTCAGTACAAATTCAGAATACTCCTCAGAGCAAATTATCTGTCACTTTCACAACAACTCTAACCAGATGAACTACAAACAAAGAGGCTGTCCTAAGAATGAAGTTAATTAAAGGATTCGTGTAAGGATGGGGAACATGATAAGTTCCCACACCTGTCTTACACCACGACAACTCTAACCAGATGAACTACAAACAAAGAGGTTGTCCTAAGAATTAAGTAAATTTAATGATAGCATAAGAATGGGGAACACAGTAAGTTCCCAAACCTGTTTTACGCTTACCCATACAAAAGTATAGACATGGGGAAATACCTGTAATTGTAGTGCTAAACCTTTCTTGGCATATCCCACACACAGCTTCACCAATTAAGTTCTTCATATCACTGAAACCACAAATATGCAGAAGGTCAAAATCACTCTCACCAAATTATACGTCATTGGAAGCAGCCTTGTTTATTGCAGTAGCAAAAATTCTGAATTGAAAGTTTCATATGCTATTCCTATTCTTTCTTACTCTCAACTATAAATCCTAGATTTCCATGATGTGATTCACTTCTTCCAAAAGAAAATGTTCATTACATCCCTTCTCTGTGAGAGATAATTGACCCATTTTTTTCTAATTAAGTTTTGCTGATACAAACAATGAGAGTTGTAAGGCAACTGTTTTATCTAGCATCTCTACTACTATCGGTATGCTTTTAGACTCTATAAGCCTCATTAATATTCCAAAAAGATTACTTGCAGAGGAACATTCCACACAGTACTGTAATACACCAGGATTGGTAAATGCTTGGAAATACATAACATCAGATGAGAGGGCCTCATCTGATAATCTAAAGAAAATATCAGAATGCACTTCGGCAGGAAGATGGTCTTGAATTCATAAAAAGCTTTTCATGATATCGATCATGCAATGTTTCAAAAAAGAAAACATGTCGCACAATTTCGGACTTACTGTTCAGAGGATAAACCTATAGTAGCCTTATTCCTATAAGAGGGTGGAAAAACAGAAACAAGTGGAATGTAGAAACTTACAGGCGGCACTCCACACTTGTGCCATGGTTGCAGAAAGGGCAGCTGAAGACTGTATCAAGTCTGTCCATCCTCTTCTTGGGAGGTGGCTTTGCCCGAGACTTTCTCTTCCCCATAGCTCAAGTTCCTTCTGCTTTTAGTCTGCAATCAAGCAGACAAGATCAATCCACAGATCCCAAATTTAATGCTCACACAAGCCTAACCCTTGCACCCACACATTCAATCTATGCAGTTAAGGTCAATAATACAGGCCAGAATTACTCAAACCAAACAAGTTCAAGAATTTGTAATCCAGCATAAAAAAGGGAATGCAAAAAGTGAATTTGAGTAAAGAAAAATAAAATAGAAACGGAGAGACCCTGGAAAAAACTCAACCTCATACAAAAACCTAATTGAGAACTCTCACTATCATGGCCTCTAAGGAAATTATTTCTGATTCCACTCGAGTTTGTCAGGAGAGATAGAAATTGATGCATTACGTGCAACATTAAAAACCCCATTTTTATTCAGTTTCACTCATCGAAAATATCACAGGATCAAGAGACGAAAGCCTTCCGCTATCATGCCGTAATAAGATTCAGACGACCCTTCCACGAAAACCCTCAAACAATCCAATCTAATCTCTCGCAACAACCCAATACCGCGAAAGAGAAAAATTCTTTCTTTCCCCTTGATTCTTCCATACCCCCTCTGTCCCAAGCAAATACCCACAGAAGACAACAATTCAAATGAATTTCGCAATCGGTGCCTGGTTTTTTCGCCAGAAATCGAAAGAAAACGACGACCCGAAAGGCCGAAACTTCCCGCATTCGATCGCGAGTGCCGAACCACGCATTCTACGAAGAGACTAACGATGCATCAACCGAACAAAGCCCCATCGGGTTCTGCTCAAGAACATTCAAGAATCGAAGGGAAAAGCAGGAACACGTACCGAGAGTTATGGACGATGCCTGGGTTCTTGAAAGAGAGCGCAAACCCTAGCCCTGAAGAAGGAATTTGAGAGATTCTTGGGGAATGAGAGGAGGCAGCGCGGTCGGTATTTATAAGGTAGAGTCGAACGTTACTTCTTCGAGAATGACTTTGAATGTTCGATTCGGCCCTTTGGATCTTAAAACTTTGGTCACATTAAAGTATTAAAATTTGTTGTGGTTTTTTTTGGCGCTAGTCTCTCTATCTCTCTCTTTATTTTTATTATTTTTATTTTTTTTGAAATTTCGTTGCCTTTTAGTGGACGGAGCCGACAAGGGCCCAAGCATCATCTAAAAGTGGGCCGAGTAGTCCGAACCGGTACTTATTTTTGATGGCGTGGGTTGCTTGCCCTAGCCGGATCAAACCTTAGCCAAATCGGAAGGAGGGCATGGGGACCTCATCGGACGGTGGTTATAGTGGCTCTTGTTGCCATCAGGTGCCCTCGAAGCCAGGGCAAGCAAACCGGGTTCGGTGGTGGCATATATTTTATTTTGCTACATTAACGACGATAAATTTTAAAATTTAAATGACTTAAAAGAAAGTTTTAGGACTCAAATTATTGATCAACACAAGTTTATTAGTTTCATCGAAATTATCCTGCTTTTTAGGCTGTGTTATTTCCACCTCTATATTTTGGATAAGACACTCTTTTTTTTTTCAATTAACTAACTGAATTACCATTCTTTCTCTCTCTTCAATATATTGTTTCTTTTTTTAGTAGGCTAATTAACTAAAATTGCATTCTTTCTATTTTTATCAATCTTTTATCTAGTAAATCTTGATAAAAATGGAAAGAAAAATTGATCAAAGTATGAATAAGGTTAATTTGTTTAAAAACATGATCAAATGTTAAACATGCTTATATTCAGATCATATTGATATATTAACAAAAGCACAAAAAGAAGAAAATAAGGGAACTTCTTGTTGTTCTACTCCTGCCATGAAGAAAGTAATTGATATCCATTGTAAATTCGCCCCATAGCAAGTGGATCAAAATTTTCAAATATATTAAAAACTTTAAACTGAGTTTGAGAGCAAAGAAAATGCAACTAGATTTGCAATTTTAGATTAAAAAAAAAGAAAACACCAAATAATTAATGTTTAACATAAAAAATCTACAAATTTATTCTGAAAACATAACATGATGTAAGATGAAAAGATACATTGTTGAATGTAATTGGGCATTCATATTATGAAACTGATTAATAAGATAATAGAAATAAATGCAGTTTTGTCGATTTTTTTTTTTTTTTTTGGTTGAAGAAGTTTTGTCGATTAGCCTTATAAGAAAAGGAACAACAAATTGAAGTGAGAGAAGTGTATTTCAATAAGTTAAATGGAAAAAAAGAAGGAGGAGTGCCGTAATCCAAATAGGGATGGAAATTACACTACCCTTTTTAAGGTGAAGATTCTAATAAGTGAGAGTTTATAAAAGTACAAGAAATTTTTTTCCCTTCCATTATATTTTATTCTCTTCTCTTCATTTTCAATATTTGGAAAAAAAAGGCAAATATAAATAAAAAGATCTGCATTTCACTGGTCATCTAGTTTAAAGCTTTTATACTAGAAAGAATAATTGTATTACTTTTTCTCATAAATGAATACTAGTGTTGAGGCACGCTATAGACGAGTGCGCGGTCCTCAACGAATTATGATAAATGGAAAGAAATCCTTTTTTTAAAGAAGCACAATGATTATTTGATAGGTAAATGTATAGTGGAGAGTCATTATACAATAGTTAGAGATAACCGGTATGCGGCGTGAATACCTTGTGTTAAATTGACAATAAAGAAAGTTATGTATGTTATCAATGTTTCATTGTGCTTTCGGGAAAATAATTGTCCAAACGGTTTTTCCAAAACATAGGATTTTGTTCAAAATGAAGGTTGAAAAATATGAATATTATCATGTGTGGATGCAGGCCAATAGAAATATTTACCTTGATATTGGAAATTGATACTGAAAAGAGTGTTTCTCTTCAAAGTTATATAGTTTAATGGCTCATTTGACAATAACCTTTAAGGTACACACGAATGCAATGAACTTTTGGCTTGTTCACTGATATGTTCACCATTAATGGCATGGAAGAACAATTAATTGTGAATGAACGCGAAGAATTCGCAATTTCTACAAACGTCAGAAAAAAAATTGTGGCAAAACCTCATAGAGTTTTAGAAATGCTGATGTGAAATTTTCTGAAAATGACTTCATTAGCCTTCTAGGGGAGCTCATGGCTTTTTTTTTTTGGTCGAAAGCTCATGGCTTATTTCATTAAGTGAACAAATCGTATTTTTAATACATTTTACTTTTTTTACGGGAAAGATATACCGTACGGTATATAACAAAGATAAAAACCATTAAACCGACATGTCTTTACATAAAAGAGATTTCTGGAAAAATCTGTAAATTATGAGTGCTTTTTTTTTTTTTTTTAGAGTGTGAATATATCATTTCCCTTCGAAAGATTTTCAAAAAAAAAAAAATTCTTATCGGATAAATATAGGGATTTTATGTGGGTAGTCGAATGTAATAATTATAATCAATGGCAAGTCATCCCGGCGAAGAGATCCAAACAAATGCTCCACGGCGGGTGGTGAATACGTGCTCAGGCGGATCATCTTTCTTTTTCTTTTTTAAGAGGGTGCAACAAATTCATTTATTTGCAATTGAATTGAGATTCCTTTTATAGATATTTAACCTATATTAATTTCCGTTCACTGCTCAATTATTCGTCTCCGAAAGACTACAAACATCTTCTAATCATCACCACTCACCTGGGTGACGCTGCTGGCAGCGAGTTTTTCCCCCTAACGCAAGGGGAGGAGTTCGATTCCCGGGCATCACATGGTGACTTACCCAGTGGCATGTGTGTGGTGGCTACAAGACGTGTTGCCCTGGGTTTACCCCCGTTACCCTGAGCTTTTCAGTCGGGTCCGTGTTGATACGGTGCGCGGGTTCTCTAGATCACAAAAAAAAAAAAAAAAAAAAAAAAAAAAAACATCTTCTAATCATCTGATTTGTTTTTTCTCAGAAAGACTATGAGCTTTCCAAATTATCTGAGAGTTTATTTCATTCTTCCCCGTGTATTATCACATATTCAAATGAGCAATCTTGGGGTTCTGCTACTTACATAAGGAAGGTATTCATTAATCATAACCATAATTTTTTTAAAAATTTTGTTTCATTGCTTCTATATAGGGCTTCGAAATTGCTTTTATGTATGAAAAAAAGATTCGTAGTTTCTTTAGCGTTGACTGTGGCTCCCCGTGGACAGATATAAACTTAAAGGCTTCAGTTTTTACTTTTTAATATAAGATCCAATTAAGTCTGTCAAATGGGTGGGTCAGATCGAATTTGGATCAAGTTGAAAATGATTCGACCTATATTGATCCATTTAACCCATTTTGATTTATTTTCATGTAATGTAAATTTAATAACTACATTCGATTCGACCCATACCTAAACTGACTTGTATTTTCAAAACACATTAATATTCTAGGAAAATCATTTTCAGGAAAATAATCATATTTACTAGTATTTAGCTGAAACTTGAAAATAAACTAGAAGATATTTTTTGCTGTTTGATAAGAAAAAATATTTTACTCACACACCCCATTTCCATAATTTTTTTATTATATATTTTTAGAATTGATATTTCAATTATTTTTTATTCTTTTTCTTCCTCATTAGTGATTGCCAATGGTGGTCGATGACTGGCAACCTTGCCAGAAACTACTTGAGGTCACTAGAGCCTCACTAATGCTTGCCGACCTCGGGCGAGGCTCAAGCTCTTGCCCAACTTGTTGGATTTGGTGAGGCTTTAGCTTGCTCGAGGTCAGTCGGGCAAGCTTGGGCCTCACTAGATCCAGCGATCTAGGCAAGGCTTGAGACTCGCCCAAGGTCACTAGATGTTGGCGAGGCTTTGGCGACCTCGAGCGAAGCTCAAGCCTCCCCTAAGTTGCTAGATTGGGCGGGGTTCGAACTAGCCAATGTTGGGCGAGCTTGACCGGCGAGGCTTGAGCTCACCTGTGGTCGTCGATTCTCGACCGTGTGGCTGGCAACTAGATAATGAAGAAGCAAAAAGAAAAAGAAATGAAAGGAAAAAGAAAAAGAAAAAGAAAAAGAACATAAATCTGAAAAAGTAGTGGGATTGGTTAAATTATTAATGAATATGTGATAGACCCATTTATGACTCATTTTTCAATTGGGCTCTATTATAATAAATCAATTTTGAACTAATGTTAAAGTTTTAGTTAACTCATTTTCTGCTCAGTCCATTAAATGTGGGTTAAAATATAGGTCATTGACCTATTTTGCCACCCTTAGATTCAGCATATGAATATCTATCGTGTAGCCCATGATGCAATGATTTCAATCTTCTGTTTTATGAAAGACACTACAAGAAAAAGGACGGGATTCAAATCAATGTTTATCATTGTCTCCATGAGATAAGTTAGCAGCCATAAAAGAGTGACATGACTTTTTTGTTTTTTTTTTTTTTTTTTTTTTTTGGTGAAAGGTAATAATGATATTAAGAGCTTGGACAAATACACAAGATCGGGTCCATAACCTACACTCTTAACCAAAAGGCCAAAGTGGAGGGGAACCGATGAAAAAAGAACAGACAAAGCTAACAAAAGCTAGCCGAAAGAAAGGAACAAACGAAAACACATAACCGACTCTCCTATCGCTACCAAAGCCAAGGCGAATGCGGAAACGTGAATGAGAAGGACACTAAGCAGCTCCCGAGAAGGACGAGAAGACCGACGAGTGGAAACCCCACCCTCTCTGAAGTCTGAGGTTCCTCGGTGAAGGCTCGACATCCTTGAAGGTAAGTGCTTTGTCACGAACAACCTTGAGAAGGTGATTCTTAAGTGCTGGAATAACGAGAGATTCTCCCCTGAAGATGATAGCATTCCTTTTCTTCCATATAAGATGGCAAAGTGCAGCAAAGGCAAACCGAGTAATGTTATGGAAAAAATCATTCCCTTTAAGGAATTTCAAGGCCCAGGCTAGCGCCTCATCCCAACATCTATTTTTCCACGGCAAGTTACACCTGGCGGCCCAGAAGTATGCCAGAGAAGCCGAGGTGCGACACCGAAAGAAAAGATGATCTATAGAGTCGGGAACTTCATTGCAAAAAGCACAGACATTATAATCAATACGGCCATAGGAAAGGAGAAAAACCTGAGTGGGTAGGCGTTTTTTCGCTATTAGCCACAATAAGAATTGGTAACGGGGTGGAGTGGCAGGATCCCAAATAAGGGACGCCCACTTAACATGCGGTTTCTTGGTTCTGATGAGGTTCCAAGCCGATGCAACCGAGAAGATTCCCGATGAATGATGGCACCAAACAAACTTGTCATTGGCCGAAGATAACACAGGAAGCGGGATAGCCCATCTCACTAACATCTCCTTTAGAGTACTACCGAGAGGGGTGAATAAATCAGCTACAACCGCACGGTCTGGGATACGGAGGCTCTCACGAAAAGTTAAAGGAACGAATCCATCTAATGGCCCGCATGGTAACCAATAGTCATGCCATAGTGACACGGAAAAACCATTTCCTACTTTCCACATAAAAGATGTTCGGAATTGGTACCTTAATTGGAGAATTTTCTTCCAAGACCACGAACATGTTACCGGTTGGTTGGCAGTCCAGAAGTTCCTCTTGGCAAGGAAGATAGAATGGATCCAACGGCACCATAGAGATTCTCTATCGGAGAAGAGAATCCATATGAACTTGATCATAGAGGCCTTATTGCAATCCCTGAGCGAACGAATGCCGAGGCCCCCTTCAATCTTCGGACGGGAGACATCTTCCCAAGCCACTTTAGCTCCTCCTCGGCCAAGGCCCGTACCTTTCCAAAGGAATTGCCTCATGATGCGTTCAATACTAGTCAAGACAGATGCGGGAAGAGTAAAGACGCTCGTCCAGAATGCTTGGATAGCGTGTAGCACAGACCGAATAAGCTGGAGTCTTCCAGCAAAAGATAGAAATCGGTGAGCCCATGACTGTATTCTATTTGCGATACGATCAGTTAAGGCAATACAGTCCGCTTTGGACAGCCTAGAGGAGATGATGGGGACTCCAGTGTACGGACGGGGAGCTTTCCCTCTTGAAATCCGAAAGCCCACAAAATTTTATTCCTCAAAGTTGATTCTCCACCGGCCATAAAGATCTCACTTTTATTCTTATTAGGGAGCAGACCACTCCAGGAAGAGAAGATGTCGAGCCCTCTTTTGAGCATGGAAACAGATTTCCAGTCTGCTTGACAGAAGAGAAACACATCATCTGCAAAGAACAAATGGGAAAGCCGGACTGGCTTACATCTCCAGAAGAATTTGAAGTCTTGATTAGCCGTTTGAGATGTCAGGATACCCGAAAATACTTCCATAACTAGAGTGAACAAGTAGGGGGACATAGGATCACCTTGGCGGAGGCCACGTCCTCCCGGGAAAAACCCATGAAGATCACCATTTATAGCTATAGAGTATCTAGGAGTTCTGACACAAGCCATCACTAATTTAATAAAGCTCTCAGGGAACCGAAAGGCAAGGAGGGTATTTTCCAAGAAATTCCAATCCACCGTGTCATATGCCTTGTGGAAGTCCACTTTAACGGCACATTTAGGAAGATATGGCTGTAAATGGAAACCCGCAAACAATTCTTGTGCAAGGAGAATATTATCTCTTATTCTCCTCCCCTTAACAAATGCATTCTGTGCTTGGCTAACAAGATCATTTAGGACCATTGCTATACGATTGGCCAGAATCTTAGTGATTATCTTGTAAATGATGTTACAACATGCAATCGGCCTAAAGTCAGACACTGCAGTAGCATTAGGAATTTTAGGCACAAGAGCAAGGATTGTTGCATTTACCCTCGTGAGCACCTTCCAGATTGAAAGAAATCCTTGACCGCCAGCATAATCAATGGACCAACAACATCCCAATTCGATTTGAAGAATTCGGCCGAAAAGCCATCTGGCCCGGGGGCCTTCCCTCTGGGAAGTGAGAAAACCGTGGATTTGATTTCCGCATCCGAAACCATAATATTAAAGGTTCGGATGCATTCGTAAGACAAAGGCCGGCGGATAAACTTCTTGAGATCCTCAATAGACGGCCCGGATAATGCATCATGGGGGGATAATAATGAAGAGAAGAAATCAATAAACACCTGGGGCACAACCTGAGGGTCCGAAGTTATCACACCGGACGGATCCCTAACAGAAAGGATTCTGTTATTTAACTGTCTCTTTTTGACAGAGTGATGGAAGAACTTCGTGTTCTTGTCTCCCTCCTTCAACCATTTAATCCTCGACTTTTGACGGAAGAAGGACTCTTCATGGTTTCTGAACTCGATGAAGGCTCGACGACAAGATGCTTCCCTTTCAGCAAGATGGATATTCATTGGATCAGCTTGCAGATCAGATTGGACCGCGTAGAGGGCCTGTTTGGCCTCAGCAGCTCTTAGTGAAATATCAGAAAAGGCGACGTGATTGAGGCTCTTAAGTCGAGCTTTAAGCATCTTGAGTTTGGAGACTAATTGATACATAGGGACACCTCTAACTGGGGAGCTCCATACCTGCTGCACTATGGACTTGAAGTCTGGATGATTCTCCCAGAATTCAAAGTATTTGAATGGCTTACTCTTTCGAGGAGGGAAGAGGACTCTAACCACAATTGGAGTGTGATCGGAGATACCTGGATTAAGGAAAGCCGCTTCAGAGAATGAGAATTCAGAGTTCCATTTGACGTTAACCATCGCCCGGTCTATCTTCCTCATCTTCCTTGAGCTACCGAGAGGAGGTAGTCCGGGTGTACCGGAGTCCAACGGATCTAAGGTCTGAGAGCTCTGTTTGACACAAACAATTCGCAAATTCGTCAAAATACGGGATCCAGTTAGTGGAGCTTCCAACACGGTCCGTTGGGTCTTTTATCGCGTTGAAATCCCCCGCAACTAGCCATGCAACATCCTGGAAAATATCATTATAATGCTGAATGTCCTCCCATAGAGGTCTTCTTCGGATAAACGTATGTTCACCATAGACAGTAGAAATGGCACAATTCCAACCGGACAAAGGACAATGGATAGTAGCATGAATAGCTTGGTCCGTGATTGAAACAGGAGAAAGAGAGATGATTTCCGGGTTCCATCCAACCCATATTCTTCCTCTAGGAGAACAATCATAATTCCCAATCCAACTCCACCCCCTAATCAGCGAGGAGGAGATTGACTCAAAAAATTCCTCAGGCACTTTGGTTTCAATCAAACCAATACAGCATAATTTATTAGCCGAAACGAAACGCCTCACCTCGGCACGCCGCAAATGGGATTCAAAATTCCCTTATATTCCAAAACCCAAAAAACATCCAAAAAGAAGGAGAAGGGACTTACCTCTTGCGAGGGACTTTAGAGGCCGTAATGGCCTTCTTCGGAGCACTTGGTTGAGGGGAATTCTGAAGCAGTTTAGCCAACTGTTCTTGGAGATTTGCAGACAATGCAACAGGTGGTTTTTTTGGAGGAGAAGGTTCCTTATCCATCGAGCTATCATCCTCCGATGAATCATGGATACTAGAGTTGCATATATCTTCCGAAGTCTCTTGAACCACTAACGTAGACTCCAACTCCGGCGGTTCCGCAGATTCGGCAATATAGAAGGATCATTATGCTGGTGTGCTTTTGGAGGGACATCCTTGTGGTTCAAGGGATCTGGCTTTAATGCCTGGCCATCTTCCGTTAAAGGGGATAATGCATGAGATGCAGTAGCAATGGATGCCTTGGAAGCCGCTTCAGCAGCTGCAGCAGCTCGCGCAGCTTGCTTCATTTTCTTCTTCCTTTTTTTACTCACTTTCTTCCATTCTGAATCCTCCGTTTGTGCAGGAACAAGCGGATCAGCATTATGCAAGGCCATCATCTTGTACGGAGCGAGGTGGGTCTATCCGGGCGAGCTAGGTTCTCCAATATAGACACCCAGTTGTTGTTCGCACCAGCGTAACGTTCGCGTAAACCGGAGCCGATTGAAGGTTCGGAGGTCCTCCCGTCACGAATAGGTGCGGGTTGTGAGGCAATTCCCTTTCCTTTGACCCGATCGGCCCGTAGCTTCGTAGGCCTCTCGCACATTCACATTTGGTTCCTCTGCGGGTAAATCATGAACTGATGCAGGAGCAGCTTCTTTGCATACATGGCCGAATATACCACATTTTAGGCAAGCTAAAGGTTTCCACTCAAACTCCACCTCTACAATATCGACTTTCCCATCCGTGTTCAACTCAACCGATTCAAACATGGGCTGTTGTACGTTATTTTCTACAGACACGGGCAAAGGATATCATGGACATCTCCTTAGTCCTTTTGTCCACGTATAATGGTTTTCCAATGGCGCTAGCCACTTTACCAATCGCTTGGGCCGACCAGTAGGCAAGTGGGAGGTTTCTCAACCTTATCCATACCGGAACCGTCATATGGTTATCCTTTTAAGCTCCACCCCGGACGCCATTGCTGCAACATGAAGGGGATTCTAGCAATGGTAATAGGACTACCTTCAAGGATCTTTCGTCCGAAGTCCCCGTCCGCATTCGCGAAGGAAGACTCCCCGCCGTTGGATAGAACATCCCGCAACGCCGGACCCCATGCTCTTCTAAGAGCCTCCTCAACCACCTTAAATGGGAGATTTTTCCCAATAAAGTAACCCACAAGGCAATCATATAGTCTTGGATCAGCAGCTAATATATCAGAGTCATCCATATGCACAACAGCCTTATTACTTATGATCTGTGGAGGTGAGAACTCCAGATCGTACCCCTTGTTCGCGGCACTAGCAACCGACGCCCAGGACCGAGTAACTCTAGACTTAGATACACCTCTAGAAGCGGGCCGTTTAGAGTTCGATCTTCCCTGTTCCGTCGGCCTCTACCCGGCTACGAGAGGAAGGGCGCGAGTTCGTAGGAGAGGATGCGGATGGAGCACCACGATTCCCCGCAGCCAGGGGGGCCAACCGAGGGGTTATGCACACTCATTTGGGCAGGCGGAAGTCGAAGACTCAACCCCTTATCCTTCCCTTGGGTTTGATGCCCGACATTATCCATTGCAGAAGAATCGAAACCCAGAAAACCAGAACAGCGAAACCCTAACCCATCGATCCCAATCCGCCCGCGATAAGAAGACGTACCCGAAAATGGATCGGAGGGGTTGGAAGAGTGTAGGAAGGCGCCTCTTGACACCAAATCTCGGGGCAAACCGTCGGCTAAACCAGGCGGAATCAGGATCAGCAGCTGCGCAGGAACAGTGCCGAGTTCGCCCAGAAGGAGAGCATTCGTTGTACGACTTATTTTTAGTACTTTTGACATGACTTTTTTGTTTGTAATACTTTTTTGTACCTTTCCTCTCTACCTAAAGATAAAGCACCTTTGTCTGAATTTTTTTCCATAAAGTTTTGGCCGACAAGTCGTAATTCAATTTTAATCTGTACATTTTAACCTTCAATCAATTTTGTTGTTGTCGACCCTTCAATCATATTGGAATGTAATTAAATACTCCATATTTGGCAAATAAAAATTAGGAAAAAAAACACCAAAAACTCCAAATTATATCGATTGTGATACATTTACTTTAAATATTTTTTGTGATATAAATATGCTTACTCTAACACATTTACTTTAAAATTTTTCCAGTAACGTAAAAAAACCTTTAACTTGTACTTATGGGAAACATTTATCCTCCATCAATGTTCAATCGGAGGATTTGCGCTTCGACCTCCTTGATAACCATTGCAACTCCCTTCATCTTACAAGACGTTTTTTGAGGCTGAGTCCCCCTAGATTGGTATTAGAGCCAGGTTAAGGTGAACTTGAGTGTGTGCTGATCCTCGTCCGCTATTATGCACGGCAATCCTATATTTCTTGGGAGAAGCCATCTGATCTACTCGATAATTGTTGCGGCTCTCCTCACTTAACAATACGTCTTTTGAAGCCAAGTCCCCTTAGATTGGCATTAGAGCCAGATTAAGGTGAATCTAAGTGTATGTTGAACCTTGTTCGCTGCCATGCAAGGCAGTCCCACATCACTTGGGATAAGCCCTCTGGCTGTTTTTATTTCATTTAAATCATGTAGACGTCATGTCAACATTGTTTGTTTTCCACTATTCAAATAAGTAGATTTTTAACGATGTTTAATGATAGAATCTTGATAAAGAGTAAACTTCTCGCACAAGTATAAGTTTATGATTTTTAATGTCATAGAACAAAGTTAATTTAGGATTTTTGGTGATTATTTCCTTAATAACTACTGCATGATTTAAAGGAGAGACTTAGGTTCAAGACCAAGAATAGATAACTCATCATTCTCAAATTATTGTATTTGCACACTCATAAAGCAATTTTAGAAGTCAGAATTTGTGTTTTTCAGTACGTGCATGGAATGAGGAAATAGCACATCTAATGAGAATTAATCGAAAATTCAGAGATTCATTGATTATTTTTGTTGAATAGTAGAATAATGACATTGCAAGAATCTATTTTTTTTTTATTTGTTGATATTCAATTTAATGCACGGTTTTCTTCGTTCAATCAAGCACCTAATTTTTAAAAGTTTGGCATTATGTGGTCATGGCGTGCCATATCATGAGTTTTTCCCTAACTTAGGTCACCCACTCAATAAAAATCAAGAACCATCACCAAGTAAGAGAGTCAATTCGAGCGACAACGAATTTGAAATGGACCTTTCTTTCTTCTTCCTTTTCCTCCATGCTTATGTGGTCGCCACAACTTTAAGTCACCTCACCCGCCACGCCTGGCAATTGTCAATGCCGATGACATTCTCTTTCTCTTGCCCTAGTTTTTTTTTTTTGGGTCGAAACTTTCTCTCTCGTTTGAGGGCTTCGTTGTGAGACTTTCAATCGGAGAGAGAGAGAGGAGGTAGAGAAACTTGACCATGAAACATGGAGAATGCTAAATTTAATAATGGAATAAATGCATTGGCAGTTTCAAAACTTATTATAAAAAGTACGATCGAGTTTAAAACTTTTAAAAATACAATCAAATCCTAAAATTTGTCACTTGGCGCATACAATTATATCTTAAAATTTTCAAAAAGGCAATCAATAAAAGGATTTGATTGAATGAATTTTATAAACTTTTAGATTTGATTACACTTTTCAAAATTTTTAGGTCTCAATTACATTTTGAATTAGTTATACTTTATGAAAGTTTTACGATTTAATTGCTCTTTCATGATAAATATTAATACTTCTAATACACTTATCCCTTCATAAATAATGACAACTTAACATGAATAATTTAAGAATTCACTAATCTCGTTATAATTTTCATTTACTAAACAATCGAAAGTTCGGGTACTTTAATTAAACAGAAGAAATAATTGACGTACCGGATGTACCAATAATTAAAGTTCGGGGTATCTTTGTCTTAGAAAAAGATGAGATATATTTGAATAATTTTTACTGCTAAGGGGAAAAAAGGTGTGCTGTTTAATTCGGTCAACGCCAATTTCAAGTGCTCTCGACAGAACTAAAAAAGGTCCAAAAGAAAAAAAAAAAGAAGAAAAAAGATCCAACGTTAGACTCCTCGTTAAATATCTGAATCTAGCGGCCGCACGCCACTAACGACATTTACACAGACGACCCGACCCGAACCGACGACCCGACACCGACCCTACCCAGCTTGCTAGGGTTTTCCTGCTCGGATTCCGATTCGGAGATTGTGGGGGAGGTGAAAAGGGGGGAAGAAGGAATCGATTCAGCTCCATCTCTCTTTGGCTCTTCTGCGGAAGATTCTTGTTCCTCGCGAAACGATAACCACCCAATCGCGTCGGGTACGAGGCCGATCGTCTCCTTGCAGATCTGGGTCGATCTCCTCTTTCGTGCCCGAATCGTGTTCTGCAAGTGGGAGGGGGAGAAGCGCGTCTCTGAGCCATGGGGAGGGGAAAGTTCAAGGGCAAGCCCACGGGTCGCCGCCAGTTCTCGACTCCCGACGAGATGAGTAAGCTGAGAGCGCACAAAGATTTGATTTTTTTCTTGCGGATTTCGATGACCCTCTTTCGTTCGGCATCGCTTGTGATTGTTGGGAATAGCCCATTCGTTGACCGTCGGTGGGTTGTTTGTTTGTTTGGACGTGGTCGGGCTGGATTTGGGTGTGGTTCTGTTTTGCTGGATCTGTTTGGTTTTTTGAGATCTTAATGATTGAGGGAATAAGTGAAACTTCGGAGGAGGTGGGGATGGTTGTTTCTTTAAGAATTTATCTGGAATGATGTTTTTTTTTTTCTTGCGGTTGAGTTATGGTTTCATCGTCGTGATGTCGAGAAAGAAAGAACGAGGATGGTAGTCGGATTTAGACTGTAGTATGATTGTCCCGTTGCAACAGGAGTGACGTGCAGTTTGATCTGAGCCTAGATTAAAACGGTTGTTAGCTAATGATTCTAATTTCTTTCACTAGTAGAATTCTCGATGACAGTAAGGGTCCGGCACTTTTTTTTTTTTTAATAGAACCGAATGCGTTTTCTCTTTCGACAGTATTTCCTCATGGGACAAGCTGGGTTATTTTGCCAATTCGATGAATAGGATTACTTGATATCCATAACAGTGATTAAAATGAGAGAGAGAAAACTAAGTTTAAGTTTTGTGCTCTCTTACTTCTAAATAACCTAAAGTCAATATTCAGAGAGATTGCACTTGGCAAGCTCTCGCAGTTGCTATCTTTTGAAGAACATGTTGTGTTTTTGCCTGACTTTATACTTGGCTAAGCTGGCTTTGTTGTTTATATTGTTGCAGTTGCGGGTACTTCCAGTCGTCCTCGCTCATTCAAACAGGTCTCTCTCTCTCTCTCACGGAATCTTGATTGCTGGAGGGCTTTTATTTTATTCTTTGACACTGTTTTACATGATATTATACTACAATAAGTGTATATTTTGTTCTCAGGAAGAAGCTGAGCACGTAGAATCAGAAGAAGAATCAGAAGAAGAATCAGGAGAAGAATCTGGTGAAGAGACTGAAGTGAGTAATGCCCACCTACCTATCTCGGTTGAAAATGTCATTTGAGTGCATTCAATTGTTTATGGTGAGACTTGATTTTGTTGAACTTTGTGGTGTATTTGTGCCAAATAATTGCAGAAGCGGAAAGGGACTGAAAGTGTTATTCAAATTGAAAATCCAAATTTGGTGAAGGCAAAGAACTTGAAAGCTAAAGATGCTGATGTAAGTTTGTATAGCCCTGGATACCTTTTAGCGTTGCCAAAATATTGGAGATCTGCTTCTTAAAAATCCACTGGGTGTTGTGTTTCAGGCGAGCAAGACAACGGAACTTTCAAGGCGGGAAAGGTTTGTAGATGCTTATTTGCTTCTCTCTATGAGATTGCTATTTGTTTGCATTAGGGTTGAGTGAAAGTTTGGTTTTTTTAGGAGTTATTTATTCATATTGCAATCTGACAGTTTTCTGAGGAAAATAAGAATCCCCACCGGATAAAACTTCTTGGTTTTTATAGCTTGAATTTAAACATTTTTGAATTTTTTTATTCATTGAAGAAGTATTCATCTGTTAATTGTCTTTACATGAGCAGGGAGGAGATAGAAAAGCAGAAAGCTCATGAACGATACATGAGGCTACAGGAACAAGGAAAAACAGAACAAGCCAAGAAAGATCTAGGTAAGCAGTGTTTGGTTGAGCAGAAAGAAGATTTCATGTGTCCATGAATATTTATATTCTTAGTTTTCATAAGTCATATAGGGTAATTTGATGTTCACATTTGCAACATATTTGGGTATTTATTACCTATATCATGGAAATTGTGGTGTAAATATGCCCTTCCTGAAATGGTTTTGATAGTTTTTAGCTTCTACTGGAGGGAGGCAGCGGACTTTCTAGCTAGTTTTCTGTGATATTGAAGTTATGACCAAAAAAACAAAAGAAAACTACTGTACTCGAGTAATTTTTGGTAGTATTAGCTGCGTAAAAATACAGACGAATGACCTTCATGTTAAATCTCTTATTGACTTTGGGAAGGAAATTGGCTTGCTTGCTCACTTGCGATTAGGCCTCCCGACTTTATTACTTTCCTGTCTTTAAGTAGAACTACCGCTATGCGTTGAAGTTAGTAGTATGAACATCTTGGTGAGTTTGGATTGTGTATTAGAATGATTAAGTGTATCAGACTGATGGAATGAGTATCTTCATTTTGATGAAGTGGGAGGGAGAAGTCAAGCAAGATCGAGGTTGGTAGACAAGTTGTTGCCTTGTTGGTGAAGGGGAGGGAAAGTAATAACTAGAATTGTAATCCATCGGATGTTAATAAGTCAATCAATGTAAACATAAAAAGGGAGCAGGATAAGCAGTGTTGTGTCTTTTGTCTTTGTTGATATGCCAGTGCGGCCTAACATACTTCAAATTCTCATTGCTAAATTTTACTGCCGCAAAGTTTAATTTGAACCCTTCATTTTGGGCCTCCTATTGAAGTTCAATGTTGAAATTATTCACTTTTAGTCAGTCACTCATGATATATAATATTAAAACAAAATCCTGGATCTCATGACTTTTATTCCAAGTGAACACTAGCTAGCCAGGGTCAGGTTGGATATTGGTGGCTAAATAAGTGCTTGCACAAATTATGTTAGTGGCATCTGAGCTTTCTGTATGAGCCTCATCTGAGACAAATCCAACTACGAAGAAAGGGAACAGAGAATGGGAAATGTTATTGTCTTCACTTTTCTTTTTTTCCTTCCCATATAGGTTAGAAATGTGCATTGCCTCCTTAAGACTGTAAGACTAATATCTTTCTTGTCGTTTGTTTGCAATTTGAACCGTACAATTTGATTCAATTGGTGTATAAACCAATTTGTTTCAGGGGTGTGAACCAATTTAAAAAAAGAATTGTCCAATTTTTTAATGATTTATTTAAGATTCGGCTGCTGATGGATCAATGTAGCTATGAATGTTTTTATCAAGTGTGTCACTTAATGTTAATCTAAAATCTTGTGGTCGAGCAATTTGAAACCTAATTTGAGTTTGATAGGTAAATTCAGACACTGAACGACCAGATGAAATACAAAAACGACTGTTGGAAAAGTGATCATATTCTTATAACCATGCAAACCACAAAGTCAATCTTGACTATACTTGTCCGTCAGTTTCTTCTCGTTGTTGTAATTGAATGGTCATTTTTCATTTCCATTCCCTTCTCCTTTCTAGTTTTGGTTTTTGGTGCTCATTATTGTACTCTTGTTTCCTGCAGAGCGTTTAGCCCTCATTCGGCAACAAAGAGCAGAAGCTGCCAAGAAGCGAGAGGAAGAGAAAGCTGGTAAATTCTTTGAGGCCGCTATATTTGTCGTTCTGGTTTCACCCTTGTCGCCAAAACTGATTCAAAATTTCTCTTTCATCTACAGCCAAAGAACAGAAGAAGGCAGAAGCTCGCAAATGATCCTTAAGAGAGGGCGCATGGAGGAGTATTCTCTTGCAGAACATCAAAAAGAATATGTGAAGATTAAAGACATTACTTTTCTATTTTAGCAATTGGTGCAAACAGTATATTTTATCTTCCCAGTATTACTCCTGAAAGCATGTGGTACTGTTCTCGATTGGCCTTCCTATGAGTAAAGGCGTTTCTGGTGACTATTTAGAAAATCTGTGGCGTTCGGCTTGTTTGCAGAGCAATGTTTTGCTCAAAAGTTGCTACATCAGGTGACTGATCTTTCCCGTGCTACTTAATGCTAAGAACAGCGCGTCAGACTGTCCACTAATATATGGACAATGCTGATGATAAGAAGTGTAATGACCTGGCCCAATAAGGGTGGAGGGTGATCGTCAGGATCAAGGGGCCTAGACAACAAATGACTTTTGGCTGGCTTTTAGGATTGTGAGGGGGTAGGAATGAAACAAATTATGTACCAAAGAGGAAAGAGGGGGAGAGTGATTATGAGATATATATGTGAGGGGAGAGCGATTTTAAGATATATGTATATATATATATATATGTGAAAATTGGAATTAAGTTCATGGACGTGTCTTTTAATGCAACGGTATACTTTGTGTGGGACTCTAAAATTAAGCAAGCCTACGTAGGAGTTTTATTAGGATGGGACTCTAAAAGTGTGAACTTAGACATGAGACAGGCTAAAGCGTAAAAGTTAATGTAGAACAAGGCTCTTTGGTCAATGAAACCAAGTGCCTTTGGTCAATGAAACCAAGTTTGATTTTGAAATTGGGATGTGATGCTTTAAGGTTAATTCAATCTTCTATGACCACATATGAGAAATATCGCGCACTCCTACGTTGAGGGCTTTTCTAT
Organism: Eucalyptus brandiana; assembly: GCA_014182725.1. NCBI lineage: Eukaryota > Viridiplantae > Streptophyta > Magnoliopsida > Myrtales > Myrtaceae > Eucalyptus > Eucalyptus brandiana. The sequence goes on along the minus strand of CM024672.1, from coordinate 34,384,760 downwards.
TATTTTAAAGAATAGCATACACTTGGCATAGGCAGCAAAAATTTAAGCCGATTTTAAAATGTCACACGTTGTATACACTTGGCATCATTGTTCAATCAAACTTCGGACATGTCCCAAAAATTACTAATTTCACGAGTCAATTAAGTATTGGTCAATCAAATCGAATTGCTGCTGTGTATCATCGTATGGATGAAAGATGTTAGCAGTCCTTTTTGTCCCTTGAAAAAGAAAATGTACATTTTAATTGGGACATTCGAAATGTGATGCCTTTACTGTCCTCAACTTGCTTTTTTCCGGACATTTTCTAAGGGAGCTATTGTAATTGGGATTTGGCCAACTTTCTGTAGCATTAGACAGAGAGTTTCTTCTCTATAGTTGGTGGATGTACTGGGCTGGAACCACGTGACTACAAACCCGAACTTCCCGTTTACTTTCTTCACTAAGATAATGTGTTTTCCTAAGGAGTAAGGGCTTTTGTCGATTATGTTAATTGTTTTTTTTGTTGATTGTGTTAAGAACACTAGAACAATATAAAATAGTATGGGTAAGCGGTTCTAGATTCCGTATAAGTTCTATTTGAAACTTGAAACTTATTTTTCACAAGTTCTAGGGTCAGTTGTAGCTTCTACCCATATCACCTGTATTATTAATTAAATGATTGTAAGGAATTATCACATTTAATGACCATTACTTGTTGTCATAATTCACTGACCACAACTTATAACTATAAGAAAAATTAATAAAGTAAAAGTCTCAATCATAAAATGTATGCTCAGAATAGTGGTGCAAATTATACATTCATCATCGGACGCCATGGAATACAACAAGATTGCACGAAGACATAGACAAAGAAAAATACAAAACTTGTTTCAAGTTCAGGTTGTAGGTTCTATCTACTAGAATTTGAAAAAACAACCATTGAAATAGGTGCCCTAATTTTTGGAATCTAGAACTTATCATGCATGTGTTGAAACCTAGGATCGGACATGCTCCCACCTGTTCGGTCCTCTGGTTCCAAATTCTATCATGAAACCATATTCACCTCAATAAAATCGGCCTTGTCCACCTACTATCCCCACTAATTGAAACAAAACTCTTTCTTTGTCCCACAACCTGTTCTCACTTGCTGAAAACTCTACGAACTTGGTCTTTGAAGGAAAAACAATAGGGTGCTTAACGTTAGCCTGAGCGACATATTTGTTCAAAAAACATCTAGCAAACATAGATATGCTATTAGTTTGCCTAATTGTAATGACCTGGTTTGATGAGGGTGGGGAGTGGTCGCTGGGGCCAAAGGGCCTTTATTGCTTTCCTATCTTTAAGTAGAACTACGGCTATGCGTTGAAGTTAGTAGTATGAACATCTTGGCGAGTTTGGATTGTGTATTAGAATGAGTAAGTGTATCAGACTGATGGAATGAGTATCTTCATTTTGATGAAGTGGGAGGGAGAGGTCAAGCAAGATCGAGGTTGGTAGACAAGTCGTTGCGTTGTTGGTGAAGGGGAGGGAAAGTAATAACTAGAATTGTAATCTATCAGATGTAATTAAGTCAATCAATGTAAACATAAAAAGGGAGCAGGATAAGCAGTGTTGTGTCTTTTGTCTTTGTTGATATGCCAGTGAAGCCTAACACACTTTAAATTCTCATTGCTAAATTTTACTGCCGCAAAGTTTAATTTGAACCCTTCATTTTGGGCCTCCTATTGAAGTTCAACATTGAAATTATTCACTTTAAATCAGTCATTCATGATATATAATATTAAAATAAAATGCCGGATATCATGACTCTTATTCCAGGTGAACACTAGCTAGCTAGGGTCAGGTTGGATATTGGTTGCTAAATAAGTGCTTGCACAAATTATGTCAGTGGCATCTGAGCTTTCTGTATGAACCTCATTTGAGACAAATCCAACTACAAAGAAAGGGACCAGAGAATGGGAAATGTTATTGTCTTCTCTTTTCTTTTTTTCCTTCCCATATAGGTTAGAAATGTGCATTGCCTCCTTAAGACTGTAAAACTAATATTTTTCTTGTTGTTGGTTCGCAATTTAAACCGTACAATTTGATCCAATTTTTGTATAAACCAATTTGTTTCAGGGGTGTGAACCAAGTTAAAAAAAGAATCGTCCAATTTATTCATGATTTATTTAAGATTCAGCCGCTGATCGATCAATGTAGCTATGAATGTTTCTATCAAGTGTGTTACTTAATGTTAATCTAAAATCTTGTGGTCTAGCAACTTGAAACCTAATTTGAGTTTGATAGGTAAATTCATACACTGAACGACTAGATGAAAGCTACAAAAATGACTGTTGGAAAAGTGATCATATTCTTATAACCATTCAAACCACAAAGTCAATCTTGACTATACTTGTCCGTCAGTTTCTTCTCGTTGGTGTAATTGAATGGTCATTTTTCATATCCATTCCCTTCTCCTTTCTAGTTTCGGTTTTTGGTGCTCATTATTGCACTCTTGTTTCCTGCAGAGCGTTTAGCCCTCATTCGGCAACAAAGAGCAGAAGCTGCCAAGAAACGAGAGGAAGAGAAAGCTGGTAAAGTCTTTGAGACTGCTGTATTTGTTAGTCTTGCTTTGCCCTTATCGCCATAACTGATTCAGAAACTCTCTTTCATCTACAGCCAAAGAACAGAAGAAGGCAGAAGCTCGCAAATGATCCTTAGAGAGCGCGCAGAGTAGTGTTTTCCTGCAAAACAACAAAGAGAATATGTGAAGATTAAAGACATTACTTTTCTATTTTATCTATTGGTGCAAACAGTATATTTTCTCTTCCCAGTATTGCTACTGAAGCATGTGGTACTGTTCTCGATTGGCCTTCCTATGAGTAAAGGCGTTTCCGGTGACTATTTAGAAGATCCACGATGCTCCGCTTGTTTGCAGAGCAATGTTTTCCTCAGTAGTTGCTACGTCGGGTGCTGCTCTATGGCGTGCTAGTTCAGATTAAGAACCGTGCAGTCCATTAATTAATAGGCACTGTGATTGCAAGAAGAGGGCTAGTAGTGTTAAACTTCATTATGATTGCTACGATGGATTGACGCTGCTAGGCATCTCTGCTCAATTGTACCCAAGGTTGATTTTGAAGTTTTATCATGAGGTTTCAAGGTTAATTCAATCTTCTATGATCATGTCTGAGAAATATGGTGTACTCATACGTTGAGGACAAAAATGACCCACTTTTCAAATATTCTTAAAAATAGTTTGTTCAATAAAAAATGGCTGTAGACAGCGTAAATTTGAGCCAATTCTAAAATGTTACATATGGCATCATTGTCCAAACAAACCTCGGACGTCCCATAGATGTTCATAAATTACTAATTTGACCAGTTATATAAGTATTGGGCGATCAATTTGAATTGCTGCGGTGTATGATCGTTTGGACGAAAAAGATAGCAGCGGTACGTTATATCCATCGGATAAGAAAATGTGCTTTTTTTTTTTGGGACGTTCGAAAGGGGATGCCTTTACTGACCTCAACGTGCTCTTTTTGGTACATTTTGTAAGCGAGACATTATAATTGGGATGAGGCCAATTTTCTACAGTACTAGATGGCTCAAGAATTTCAACCAAAAAAAGAAAAAAGATTGCTCAAGAAGTTTCTAGTCATGGTTAATGTACTGGGATGGAATCTGGTCTAAAGTCTTCACCTATCAGAGCATACACGGAGGTAAATGAAGTGTAGAATGACATACAGCTGAAACACAACAGAGAAGACAAAAAAGGTCAGAGAGAATGTGTAAAACTCTCACAGTTGTGTAAATAACACAAAATGTCTTTGAATTTTAGCCCAATATGCAATGTGATTCTTGAACTTTAAATTTATTCAATATGATATTTGAACTTTAGCCGAATTTGTAATGTTGTTTCTAAACTTTTAATTTGTTCAATATGATTTTTGGACTCTTTGTACATATTCAATTTAGTTCATGAACTGTATGAATATGTTTAATGTTGTCCCTAAATTTAGGGACAAAAGGTGATTTTCACTGACCTTGTTATTTAAGTTACACAATGGTGAAATAAATTCCACAATTCTGCTGGAGGTGATCATAAACACAACCAGCCCCAACTCTTTGAAACAGAGATAGATTCTAAGGATTAGACATATTTTCCTTCACTTTTGAACTCAAACGCACAGTAACCAAACCAGAGGGAAGTGCTGGCAACTCGTGAAGCATGTCGCAGTGAAGTAGATCAAGAGTCTCCAACTTGGAAAGATGCTTGATTTCAGAAGGTATGCTGCAAATACCAGTATATTGCAGCTTCAAGATTCTCAGTTGAATTAGCTTTCCAATGCCTCTAGGAATCTCCCCTTTTAAACTCCTACATGAGGAGGCATGCATTTCTTCAAGGCTATGTAGACGCCCAATAAAACTAGGAATTTCTATAATGAAGCAATAGTCCATCTTTAACACTCTCAATCTCTGCAAATTTCCAAAGGAATCTGGTAATTTTGAAACGCCTGTTCCTGACATATCCAGCTCCTCTAAAGAGTTTAATTGGCCAATGGAGTCTGGAAGTTCTCGTATCCAACGACAATTCCTCAATGACAAGCGTCGGAGTTTCACCAGCTCACCAAATCCATCAGATAGTTTGGTAATCTTTGAATTATCTACTGAGAGTATTGTAAGTGATGTCAGGTGTTCAAAAGAATGGGGCAAGAGACTTAATGACAAGCAATTGGAGGCGCAAAGAGTTTCAAGTTTCTTAAAATCACCTTCCAAGGGAATTTCTTGCACAGAAGTCTCATCAATGAGCAGTTCTTTCAAAGCTTCCAAGCCACCCATTTCAGCAGGCAACATGTTGAGTTCAGTGCAGGACTTCAAATTCAGGCAAAGCAAATTTTTGAGACCACCAATTGAAGGATCTAGATAAACCAACCGAGAACATCCCTCTAGAATCAGCATCTCCAATTTCGGGAAGCTAGAAAAGGGAGGACTTATCAGTAACTCAGTGCAACCGGTGAGATTTAAGACTCTCAATTGCTCCGTCTGTAAAACAGAACAGAAAACATCATAAAGTCAATTGCTAGATAGTTAACAAAATAAATGCATTAGAGCAGTAATAGGAAACCACCTTGACTTTCATCCAACCTCTCCAGTCTTCGGTGACTTTGCTCCATGAAAGATCAAGAATGACTAGTTCGGTCAGAGTAAATTCTGTTACTTCGAAATCTTTTGGGCACCCTTGCCAACGAAGCCACCTTAACTTTCGAAATACATTTGCAAAATTTCCAGACATACGTGCATGATCGATTTTCAAGAACCTTATGTTTGGCAAGCTCTTGAAATCTGTTTCTGTAAATTCATGGGGACGGCGATTTTTGAAGTCAAAACAGAGGACTTCCACCTCCTCCATTCCCTACAGTTGCCAAAAGTAACAAATAATCTGAAGCTATAAAACACGATTTGACAATTTTGCCATGTGATAAGGACTAGAGTGCTTTCTTTTCCGTGCGTGCAAAGAAAAACTTTAGATGGTGAAATAAGTAAAGCTCATATTAGACCCTATATGTCAAGGCTTTCATTTTACGCAAGAAAGTAAACCATTGAACCATAAGCCTTTACCTCTTCCCAGTTGATGACTTCCAGCTTTGTATTATCCACGTATAGTCTACTGCGCCTTCCAGGATCTCCTTCTTTATCAATAGATCCACTGAGGTGCTTCAACAGCTTATGCATCCAAAGCAAGTTGTCTGCTCGAATTTTTACTAAGGGCATCAAAACATGGTGAGAAGGCAAAAGATCTCGCTCAGGCCACATATATGATGCAATACGGCTATCCTCGCCATTGGCAAACCATGCTATGTCCCAAAATATTTGTTTCTGCTTTTCATCTAATGCTTCATAACAGATTTTCAAAATCTCCCTACAATCCTTCAAAACCTCTCGAGAGTTCTCCTTCCGTGGTCTTATCAAGTCCTCTATCTCCCTCCAATCTCCTATTGTTTTTCCACGCAGAAATGAACCAATAACTTCAATAGTAAATGGAACCCGCCCCATAGCTTTGATAATGCGCTTCCCAATTTCAGGATGGCCAGGTATCAAACCGTGTGATCCTAAAGCATGCTTTCGAAAAAGTTGAAGAGCTCGATCATTATCCATCTCATTCACTTCATATGTACGAACCAGGTCTTGAGAGTCATATGTTCGGAGAATTCCACCATTTTCTGAAGTAACAATCATCCGACTTCCAGAACCAAACCAGTCAAGCTGGTCTCCTACAAGATCATGAAGATGAGACTCCTTTTCCACATCATCTAGGACAATAAGAACTTTTATATTGTGAAATACATTCAGGAAAAACCTAATTCCTCCTTCAAAAGAAGTAACATCACCATCTCGCCCAAGAATATCGCATATTAACTTAGTTTGCACAAACTGAATACCACCAGCCTTTTGTGCCGTTTCTCCAATCTCTGCTAGAAAGCTACAACTATCAAAACAAGAGGAGAATTGGTCGTATACGGCCTTCGCTATAGTGGTCTTGCCAATTCCATTAGTTCCATGGATTCCAACAATGCGCACTCCAACATCATCATCATCTATTTCCAATAACTTGAGTACATCCTTCACTCGATCATTTATACCAATTACGTGTTCAATAGTGGCAACTGAGGTTCGCAAAGATTCCAAAGGAAAACTAGGAAGTTTCAACTCCTTGATATGTAGAAGGGGTGCAATCCATTCCATATTAGGACACTCCCATATCCTTAGTGCAGAGAGATTAGGAAGTGACGAGAGGGCATGAAGATCACTTTCTGTGTACTCCACTATAGGTAGCTCACCAACTTCCAAACGCTTGAGGCTCGTAAGCTCACCAAGTGGTGGGAGACTTTTGCATCCTGCACAATGAAACAACCGTAGCTCAAGTAACTTAGGCATGCGAGACATCCAGCTTGGAAACCTTGCACCCCCATAACCTCTTATTTCTAAGCTTCGAAGATTTGAGCTTGGCTGCAGCTCTCTGAGTAGAACTTCATCACTTTCTTTTCCGGCAAAAACTAATACTAGTGAAACTAAGGAATCCTTCTCCCTCAAGTTCGCAGCATTTGACTCTGCTACCGCATTTTCTATTTCTCCCTTAACTTCAATCCTGAGGCTTCCTCTCAAATTGCTTAATCTGTTCAACTCTCCTAGCCCACCGCAATCCTCTGGAAAAGAGCCATCGGGCAAAAAGAAATCTGTCAGAGTGCGCAAAAGAGTCAACTGGCCTAACCCATGTGGCATATGAGATAGGGCATTACAATTGCTAATCTCCAATTGCCTGAGGTTGAGCAATTTTCTTATATCTTTTGGCAACTCTATTAGCTTGTAACACATATTGAGTTTAAGTACTTGCAACTTTTGCAATCTTGTCATAGAATCAGGAAGCCTAACGATTTCTCCATTTTCGGAGAGATCTAGAAATGTCAAGTGTTTCAACTCACAAATAGAACTTGGCAACTTCTCAATACCACTATCATGACAACCCAAGACACGCAAGAACTTGAAACTAGAAATGAGTTCACAAAGAGTTTTTACACCCATTTGAGATTGGCACCTCGAGCGTTTAGTTTGATCCATTTTGATGAATGTCCTCAGATGTTTTGCTCTGAGTAGAGTAGTGCAAAGTCCCTGTGATAAATCTAAAGTTGAATCCCAGGATACATGACGAGTTCTTTCAGTAATTGATGACCCGAGCTGAAAAAAGTGTTGAGAATACTCAGTTTGAGCAACTGCGCATGCTAGCTCATTCATTAAATCATGCATCTTACAGGAGGTCACATTTCCAAGTTCATCTTTAGTACAGTCTTGAAAGAAATTCCTCCTAAGTAAATCCATGAAATAGTCGTGAGCAATATCTTCCATATCCTGATCTGGGTTGTCTATGCGCTGGATAAATCCTTCTGCTATCCAGAGACTCGTCAACATTAGTTTATCAATCACCCAATCTTTGGGAAACAATGAACAGAAGTCGAAGCACTGTTTTAGATGGCATGGGAGATGATGATAACTAATTATAACATGTGCGATTACCCCATAATAATCCGATTCTGCAGAATATCTTGGGATCTCGCGCTCAAAATGCAACCACTCAGCTTCAGTTTTCTTGAAGAATAGTATACGTCCGGATGTTCGCAGGGCCAAAGGGATTCCACGACATTTTTCAACTATCTGCCTCCCGATAGTTAGCTTTTTTGAATCTCCAGTCTCTTCTTCTTCCTTACAAGCCATTCTCAACAATAAATCTAAAGACGCGCTTTCAGAAAGGGCCTCAAGGAAATAAGATGAGGTTGTGCCCATGAAATGCGCAATTAACTGATCGCATGTAGTTATCAGAATCTTGCTTCCTTCGGTACCTCCCATAAATAAACTTTTCAAGCTCCCCCATTGTGCAGGAAACTCAAACCACCGTACATCGTCCATAACTAGGAGACATTTCTTCCCACGAATGTGTTCCATAAGTTGATTTTGCAGACTCTCCAACTCAACGTCATCTGCTCTCTCTGTTGTTGCACTTTCTATCATTTTTCGCAATACCATTTTGAGATTAGACATGTCGTCACCCACACAGATCCATATCCTTAAATCAAAATGCTCGTTGACCATGTCGTCTTTGTATAGACATCGAGCAAGAGCAGTCTTTCCCATCCCATCTGGACCACATATTGACAGGACGGAAATTTTCTTTTCAGTATCAGAGTCTAACAAGAACTTCTTAATTGCGCTTTTCGCATGATCTCTCCCTGTAATCTCCTCCCCGCACGCAAAGGAGTCTGACTGCTCTCCCTTCGTCGATCCTCTCTCTACATGCGCATCCTTCGCGTACTCTCGCAAGTCAGAATACAAAGCGCCTTCGGCAGTGCTTGCCCTTTCAGCACCATCTCTCCCTATAATCTCCACCTCGGACCCGGAGGAGTCTGACCACCGTCTCTTCCTCGATCTTTTATCTACCTGTACATCTTTCGCGTGCTCTCGCAAGTGCAAAGACTTCCCTCTAGCAGCGATGGCTTCTAATCTCTTCCTAATGCTCTTCAGCTCTGAAGCAAGTTCGTTTGAAGGTGGAAAGAGGGTATCTACCTGCTTCAACTTCTCATCTTTGCTCGGCGTTTTTCGTAATTGCATAACGTCAAATCTCCATTCTTCGAGGAAATCCTCTGCATCATAGAAAGCAGCTTTGAGATCGTGAAGCCATGATTTGAGGTTCCGCTTTTCCGCATCGGGCACTACATTTTGGAGAGTGGAAACGGTTTTCTTGAGCATCTGAAATTCGACGACATCCCATAATTTTCCCTCCTCCGTCAGATCTTCCAGAAGTTTAGCTACTTTGGAGACGATCGCCTCCGCCATAGCTCTTCCGGGGAGAAGGGATCCTGCTCCTCCTCTTTTTTCTTTGAAGAGTTATGGAGGATATAGATCAAAGTGCAACAACAGAGAGATGGCTTTTACCGAAAAAAAAAAAAAACAGAGAGATGGCATTTGCCGTTCCCAATTCAATAACTTCATAGTTTAATATTATCTTAGGCGGTCGCCTCAAGAAATTACAAAGACATCTCGGCAATGCTATTTGCCGTTTCCTTCTTCGTTTCTTGCTGATCGTGGATCGAATAAAAAAGGTAATATATCGTGCGATTGGCCTACCTTTGCGGGGTACTTTCGCCAGTCAAGGCATTTTGATGGTTGAGACTATGGGGGCCGTGGTATTTTAAATTTGGGCAAATACCACAAAAATATTCCAACCTACACTCATTATGATATAAATATCTCAATTTTCTTTTTGCGGCACCAAAAACTCTAAACTTACTTATTATAACAAAAATACCCCCATTTTTTTTTTTATCATAGAAAAATCTAAACTTATATATATGTGACACTCATACCCTTTATTTCAATTCAATCTAAGATATATTTATTACATTGGTATAAATTCAAGCTTTTTTTTTTTTTTATGACAAAAGAAGTTTCAATATTTGTATCACAATGGGAAAGTTGAGGGTTAAGTTTGGGATTTTATGATATTCAACCTTTAAATTTTTAAGGCGTTGAAATAGCCATAGCCTCTAAAAATTACAAAAGATAAACGAGCTCATAAAAAATGCATTGAAGGCAATAAACTCCAAGTCCAACAAAATTTGTTTATAGGACCCTTGGGGCGATCAAGGACTTGCAATTTATAGTTATTACATTACCAATGTTCAATTAGAGCAGTTAGATCATATTTTGTATCAACATACAAAATAAGATACTGATGATCTAATAAATAAAAGATGCAAGGGCATGATGCCGTGAAGCTAGTACTAGCCAAACCCAACTTGTGGACCAGCTCGATCGAATCGAATCTCTTGAAAATTATAATCCTGCGATTCTATTGGTATGTGAAGTCAATTTGAGTTGGTGATCAAAATTATTAGACATTTTTCTATTGTTGATATGTTATTTATATTTTATGTAGAAATATAATTAATTGTCATAGTAGTTGACAATCCTATATTTGGGTCCCACTCAAATTTCAGCTCACTTCTTCTAGACCTGGCAATTAGGTAGGGTCAATTTGTGTTTTCTGGTCAATAATCGCATCGTTTTAAATGGTTCAATAGTTGATGTGACCATACTCGAGCTATTCAGACTGAGTTGTCCTTTTTTTAACCCATTTTTTCCTCAACAAAGGGGTTATTATCCAAATATTTCACCAATTTAATATTCTTAACAGAACTAATAGTAGAGTGTTTGCATGTCGGTTGCGACAATATAGCAATTTTGTATAGTGACAATAATCATGAAATTTAATAGCGAAGTGGAAATTTACTTGAAAACAGTATATACCATAATCTAGATAATTGAATATTGTGGATTTATTTTCCTTGTATATAAATACGCTGTACACTTATCTTATGTTGTATTTTACAAATGTTGAGTTTATCATGGATTATTTCTATTTAACTCGACTTGAATTGCTTGTCATTTTCTTAAGTAATCATTGTGTTAAATAATGTTACTCTAATGTTATATCACCACGTGTTAGATGGAATCGGAGTGATTGTCCTCTTTACGGTATGCTGTATTGCAAGTGACAAAGTCAATTTTTCTCTCCGTATTATGTATGGATCCATCAAAATGCGTTTCTGGTAATCAGTTTTTTTAATTGTGTTGAAATATAGGAATACCATAAGATAATACTTGTACAACTAGTGTTCACCCTAAATGAACTAGTTTAACTGGAAATTAGAATGATGTGACGTGACGGCATCGTCCTCACTAAATTGATAATTTCCAACTTGGAAGTGGTTTATACCAATTTTGTAAACAAAACTTATATGAACTAATTTAATACTCACCTCTTGGACCGACGAAAGCTGAGCCAGCATTGCACTCACGTCCTTTTAAAAGAAATATTCATTCATCATCCCATTTATATGAATGAGTCCATAAGATTAGTTGCAACTTAATGTATTTTTAAGATTATAAGAATATGTGTGACAGGTTTACAGTTATAGAGAATCTTTAAACAGTTCTTGGTGAATGGATCATTGAGAGGATATTAATGATTTTGTTGAGATTGGTGTATTCTTAAGCTTCATTATTGAATATTAGATACTTTAGGGGATGATAAGTCACAAGTCATTGGGTATTGTGATATTTGAGCAAGAAAACAAGTGCTTTTCTTGGACAAGTTCATTAAATGTGGCATGTATAGAGCAATTAGCAACATAGAAGCTTTTAGCCGGGTTAATGACTAATTGTTTGTGCTTTGGTCTTGTGTAAAATCCTAGGCTTGAGGTATTATGCTGATTTGTATGTCGGATATCTATGGTTCAAAAGTGCACATATTGATACTTTGTCGAATTGTCTCTGTACTTGATGGTCACAATTTGTTTTCATACAAAGGTACATGAGTGCGCAATATGGAATGTCTTATCTCTCTCTCTCTCTCTCTCTCTCTCTCTCTCTCTCTCTCTCTCTCTCTCTCACACACACACACACACACACACACACACTTTATGTCTTGTAGAAATACATGTTAGTTAGATTTGGGCATATGATCAAATTGGTGGCTTGACAAACATTTCCATGGCCTTTATTCGATCAAGACATAGTGAAATGGAAAGATTAAATTACATGGTCACCAAAGCTAATAAGTTTGTTATGTTCTTGTATTCACATTGTCTAGGTAGCCATGACATATTGGTACATGTCAATCATGATTTGTAGGAACAAGAGATTGATTTGGACAATTAGTTCCCTTGGTTGTGCTAATGTGTTGATACAAGTATTACTGCTAGCTCAGTGATGAACTTAGAGATGTCACACACCATTACTAATTCAAAATGATGTTTGAATGGGAGAGACAATATTATAAATGTGTTTCCAATTAAGGCAATCGGATTGAGTTGGACTGAAAATCTAAGTAATTGAATCAAAAATCTGAAGTGGGTTTCAGACTTTACGGCCAAATAGAAGATCAGTATTGGGTTTAGATTCAGTGCCCAAATTAATAATCTGAAGTGAGTTCACAATTAATGGCTGTATTAATGATCTAAAGAGAGCTCATAATCAATAGCCACATTAATGATCTAAAGTGAGTTTAGAATCAATGGCATCATTAATGATTTAAAGTGAGTTCAGAATCAATAGCTAAATTAATGTTATGAAATGCTAAATTAAAGATATGAAATGGTTTTAGATTTAACAGCTATTTTAATGATCTGAAACGGTTTTGGAATCAATGGGTAGTTTAATTGTCATGCCCTGGACCTTCCCTTGCCACGGGAATGCGACATTTGCCATGTTAAGATTAATTTGCAATGTTTCAAGAGGCGTCGCCGTTCCATTGATTTTATCTTTCTATTAAGCACATGGGGAAGTGTGTGACTCAATCACTCAATCAATAACGTCAAACAGATAGTAAGGAAAACACACAAACTATACATCTTATATGCTTCATTATATAAATCAGAGTGATTCATTTATAAGCCCATTTCTTTAAGGCCATTTTGATTATCGCCCCACACAAAAAGATATAAAGGGGGAGGGGTTTGTTCTAGCTCCTTCTATAAGAGCGGCTACAAAAAATGGTTTCCATCAAAAGCCGGTATCGTCATGGCTAGAGCTCAGGCTTTGGGTCGTAGTTGGGGTTGGACTTGGGGTTATCCACGGTGCCATTAAGAGGGCGCATCACCGACCCGTTGGCATCATCGGCCAGACCATTGAACCTATGAGAGAATCGTAGAAGTCCTTGTCAACCCAGGCTAACCAGGTATCACACGACGTCGTCCACCCACACCATTGTGGTGTGGCGTTAGAAGAGGATATTAGTCATAGCATTCTCAACGTCAAGCACCATAATCTTCATATATAAAGGGAGACCAAAACGAGATGGCGAAAGACTCATACCTATTGGCCCGAAAATGATTAAACAATAACAAATGAGTTGAAAACTCAATAAGTAAATAACCTAAATCCCACACAGGTGGATGCCTTGCATTAGAACCTTACTATTACCTGACCCAAATTTATCAATGGCAGATGAACAGATGAATAGCAAAGCCTTTGCTTTGCCTTGACTGTAAACATGAGGGGTACTCATCCTGTACCTAAACCTTTGTCCCAGCAAGAATCCATAAAGTATCTTATGCTCATAACAATTCTCAATATGTCAATTAATCACTTCAACAATGTATAAGTGTCCCTTGAGTCCTAAATAATAGCATAGAAATTCACGCGTGTTACACATAATGCAATTAATAGCAAATAATATTCCCACATGTAAGATATTAGTCTCTAAAATATTATCATGGCCTTCAAGACTCTAATAATCACTTCCAAAACATCTACGTGTTATTTAAGTCACAACTAACGGCCTTTATAACATACATATACCTTCTCAGTTACTAAAAAGGACAATTAAATTATGTACGTGTCTCAAACATCTCATATAAGGCCATATCAAACATGCATGAGCCATATATTAACTTCTAAGGTATGCACATAACACTCAAATGTTTTGCACACGTTTAGCGCATCGAGAGTCATATAATATTATGCTATCTTGAGTCTAATTATTAATCAGACATAGCCAAAACCCTCTAGCTTTTCCAGAAAAATTGGGACATCATCTTGCCCCATCGAGCATGGCATTTGAGTCCCCGTCGAGCATCCTTTTGGGCATCATTCCATAATCATCACTGCAACGGCATCCGAAATCTTCCGGGTGTTGATATCTAAATTTTACTATTTTATTTATGACTCAATTGCATATAAAATTAGGAATTATTTGCGAAAAAAGAAGAAGAAGAAGAAAAAGAAAAGAAGACAAAAAAAGCGAGGCCAGGCCGAGGCTAGGTTGGCTCGGCTTCTTTCTTTTTCTCTTTATCCATTTCCATTGGCTTGGGCTTGGCCTAGCCTCCTTCATTTTTCCTTTCTTTCACCGGCCCAATCTTCTTCTCTTCTTCCTCTCTCTCTCCCTCACGCTCTTTGAAAAGCAAAGTACGAGCTAGAGGAGACGGGGATGGCAAGGGAGCAGAGGAGGCAGCGGATCACACAACATGATCCTAGGGTCGAAGTCAGGCCAGCAAGGCAGCTGGTGGTGGCAGGAGCCATGTGTGCTTGTTGGTCAAGCTTGAAAGCGAGAGGGAGGGAGCTGCGAGAGAGGAGAGGGGCTGAGACAGTGAAAGCTAAGACTGAACAAAGAGCGAGAGGGAGCCTTGGCTGACCACTTGGCCACATGCGAGCTCCGTCCAATGACCTCTCTTGGTAGAAGTCCTCAAGCCCGAACTAGTAAGCTTTCGTTTTTCCCTTTGTTTGTTGCCCCTCTTGGGTACGTTGGGTTGAGGTTCGTGGCCATTCGACTCACACAAACTCCGGCCCCTGTAGGTCTTTAGCTAAGGGTGCAAATGATAACGCTTCTTGGCTGGGAAAGATTTTTTTTTTTTAGAAATAGTTCTTTTCTATTTCTATTACAAGGAACAATTTATGAGTAAAAGAATCCGTTTGATAATTACACAAAATTTCTACTCTCGGAATAGAAAAAGAATAGAAATGCGTTTGGTAACGGAACATTTCATTTTTTTTATTTATTCATTTTTACTTTTGTTCATGGATTGCCACCACCGCTGGCCGCCAAGCTGTCATCGCCGGCCGTTGCCGCACACCCCATCGGTAGTGGGGGGGGCGGCCGATGGGTTGTGCGGTGGCGGTTGGCGGTCGTGTAGTGGTGGCGGCGGCGGCGGCGGTGGCGGTGGTGGGCGACCGGCAAGCGGCAACTAGCGGCGGCGGCGGGCGGCCGGCGGTGGCGACGGGCGGCCCGGCGGCCACGACCGGCGATCGGCGGCGGCGGTGGCGGGCGGCGGTGGGCGGTGGCTCCGGGCGGTTGAAGGTGGCGCAGCAAGAGAGAGAAATAAAAGAAAAATAAAAAAGAAAATTAGCTTATTTCTATAAATTATTTCACGAGAACAAGAAGCAACTTTTTTTTGCTTCTTGTTTTTTTGCTCCAAATCTATTTCCATTTAACTTTCTATTTTCGAAAATAGGAAAACAACTTGGCATTACCAAATAGGTTTCGTTTTTTTTTTTTTTTTTTTTTTTTTTTTTGTTCTGGGTAACAAAAGAACAAAAATTCTAAGGAACAGAAACGTTGTCATGTAGTACCTAAGTCGCTAGGCGTTGTTGGATGTTTGCTGAGAATCCCAGCCTCGTTTCGAGTCTCGGTTGAGTCGAAAACCCTTCGCTTGATGTCACACCCCACCCGCTCGATTAAATGCTTCAACGACATCTAGTTTTGCTTTTGCCCTTTTTGGCCAAAACCAAATGTCCACGGGTTGATTTGTTCTGTTGAGATGTTTTTGTGATTAGCATTCCCCAAGCGTTGGTCTTTCGGTCGTTTCACTGCCACCGCCCTCATCATCGTTTACGTTGTCTTGTGTTTCATGCTTTGTGGCCGACAATGGCCATCCGATGACAAGAGAGAAACGACGGGGAGGTCGGCCGACGGGTGGTGGTCGTGGTGTACGACCGCTGAAGGGAAGTAGCTTGGCGACGGCTTGAGATTTGGACGAAGTTTCTTTAGAAACGTAGGAGCTTCGGTGAGGGCGGGAGCTTGTTGAGGAAGATCGCCCAAGGAAGGAGACGACTTGCAAAAGGGAAAGAATAAAAAAAACAAGGACAAAGAAAAACTAGAAAAAAAAGAAAAAAGAAAGAAGAATAGGAAAACCCAAAAAAAGGAAGAAAGGATAGTAGATGGGGATGTTCGGTGAAGAATGCGTGAAGAAGGAGGAGTGCAGTAGAAAAGACCAAAAAGGAAAAAGACAAAAAATAATTTAAAAAATAATGTTAATACAAAAAAAAAAGGAAAACAGAAAAGGTATTTTGAAATAGGTTTTGTCCTTTTTAGAGTAAGTTTGGGTCGTTAGATCGGGCTAGTAGGTTGGTTCGGGTTTACCTAGTCCGAACCCATTTTCCCGAATATAACAATATTAAATATAAAAAATATATTAAAAACTTAAAAAAATCAAAAATTTTCAAAAAACCCAAAAAATCTTCGAAAATAATAAAAATTCAAAATATTTTCGAAAAATTCAACAACTTTCAAAGAATGTTAAAAAAATTCAAAAAATTTTCAGAAGATATTGAAAATTCGATTTTTTTTTAAAAATTAATTAAAAAAATTAGAAAATTAAGGAAAATTAAAAAATTCTTAGAAAATTCCAAAATTCTAAAAATTCAAAAAATTTCAGTAGTAATTAGAAAAGACACCAAAAAAAAAAATCAAAAGGTTTCGGAAAATTAAAAAAATTCGTTTTTTCCAAAAAAATCAAAAAAATCTAAAAAAATTTAAAAAAATCTTCAAAAAGGTTAAAATTAATCTCTTAGTTTATTTTCTCCTAAAAAAGGATTTTTTTTTTTTTAAATTTAGAATCCTGCTCAAGAGGTTTTAGTTGTTCTTAAAGACGAATACCCTTGATTGTACAATTTTGGTATGTTGATTTTGGCTTCCCTTTTAGTCTAGTTAGGATTAGCATTTATCTTCTCTTTGATGTTAAATTTTTGCTCTCCCATGCAATTTATTTAAATGCTATCCTTAGTTGCTAATTGTTATAATGATTGTGCATTCGTATGATCATTTCACTTGTTAGTGGATAGGTATAAAATTAATTCAGATTACTTGACAAAGACATCATTTTTAAGAAATGAACAAGATTAGGTACTGAAAGGGTACTAATTGGTTAATTAGTGTAATCAAGTTCCCGAACCTAGATTCTTTAGTTGCGTAAAAAGTGAGATGTACTCCTATGCTTTACTTGGTTCCTAACCGACCATAATAAGCTAGTGGTGACTCTTTATTACAAAATTCCTATGAATCCTCCAATATTGCGCGAGATATGGGCTTGGGAGAGCTTGTGTTTGATGATGGGCCATAGGCCCGTCATTTAAGCAATGCCCCTAAACCTATTCCCTCCCCTGAGGGGTAGGTTGCGACACTGGGCATCACTCTCCGACGTCTCTCTGTGGCAGCATTGTCCCCCGAAACCTTTGGTGATGGTCCCTCATGTAGCAATATGAATTAACTACACAACTAGTTTTATCTTCCACATCAGTCCAAGGTATGAGTGCTTTAAGGGTGTGCCAAGCGATATGTAACTCATGACCTATCGGAAATACATCAATAAAATATGCCGAGCACGAAATGAGAATCCTAGCTTGACCTGTTACGTTCTAGCACTAGCTTAAGTCAAATCCGGATTGGACGATATGTTTCAATATTGCAAAACCAAGAGAGTGACTTAGCCTGACATATTTCCACGTACATCCAAGAACCAATGCAATTCTCACTTTGGAGGCTCGGTATCATTTCAAGCATCGACCATGACCTATGGACTTCTATATGTGAAAACTGCATCTATATTACAATAACAATCTTTGACAATCAAACCTAGTAGCAACACACATTGAAGATTAAACCAATAATAGTCATGACACACAATAATCTATATCATATAACACTTATACAACCAACGGTGACAATCAAACATTAAGACTAAACCTAGGTATCAATAACAATGGTCCACAAGCAACAATCGTGGCAATCTTCTAACTCGAGCAATAACCTAAACCTAAACGGACCATTTCTACTAATCACGATAATCCGAACAACCTCGACGATCACATACTCCCTCCTCGCCTATCCTCAAACCTTATAATCCAAGCATATCATGAACAAACCATATAAAATTAATCACATGAGCTCCTCTACCTAGGATAGCTCCAATAACACTAGAACCGAACCTAAACTGAGTTACATAATGCAACGACCTAGCCATTTTTTAGGAACTCTACTTACAAACAATTGAGACGCGAGACACGGACGGCGGGTGGATGATGGCTCGAGGCTCATGGCACAACGGTGGCATGAGGATAGTGAAGGGCGAGGCAATGTGAGGACGGCCGACGGCACGGCGGCAACAATGATGGTGGGCTAACAGTGCAATGATGACCACGGCAAATGGGCAGGCAAGCGACAGGAGAGCGAGTGAGAGAGGGAGATAAATAGAGGGAGAAGGCAAGTGAAAGGGAGAGATGAGGGAGGAAAGGGTTAGCCAGAGAGAGGGGGGGGAGAGGGAGAGAAAGAAATGAGGGAAACTCAAGAGTGAATGAGGTTTAAGAGAAGGCCAGAGAGAGGGGGGGGAGGGAGAGAAAGAAATGAGGGAAACTCAAGAGTGAATGAGGTTTAAGAGAAGGAAATAATAGAGGAGAGAAAAAAATGTCACTCAAGCATTTAATGCAAGGTTGTATTATTGTCCTAAGCACATGATGTCCTCTTGACTTGAAGAGCAAGAAGCAATCTCCACCCTTCATTTATCCAAGCTTGCCCTTTAAGTTTCATTGACCAATAATGCACCTAGTTCAACAGTAACTAGCTTAGTTGCAAGAACCAAGCATGTTCTTCCTCTTGTGATATCCTAAGGGGTGCCTATCACCTCTTGATTGGTCTCTAAGAATTTAGTCTCATCTCTACGGCCAAT
Source organism: Eucalyptus brandiana (assembly GCA_014182725.1). Lineage (NCBI taxonomy): Eukaryota > Viridiplantae > Streptophyta > Magnoliopsida > Myrtales > Myrtaceae > Eucalyptus > Eucalyptus brandiana. Next base: position 34,365,750 of record CM024672.1, on the reverse strand, counting down.
AAAGTCTATATCCTTAAATTAGCATATTTTTCCAATTAATGCACTAAAGACTCACCAATATCATTTCAACTGGATAGGAATATTTTGATAATATCTACATTTGCTACCTGTAATTGGACCAGGTTGGTGGCTAAGTTTTGATTGGAAACACCCTTAACGCGACCTACGTGAATTTGGAAGACATTGGTGGAGCTCGTGCAGCTAGACTTGAGCTAAGTTTGACGCCTACCCAGGATTTTAAACGTGACTTTTATTTGCGCTTTGCTGATTCATGTATGATCCTCAATTGTCATGTAATCGAGTGGGATCGATCAACCTACCCTGAACTCATGGTTGTTTGAGATCGGATTAGAGTCATTCATGAATGGTACATTGACCATGCGGCGTCACCCACGACTGATATATACTCGAGTTGAATCGACCTATCTTCATCTATTGATCAACTTGTGATGGCACGTGATAGTCCACATTGACTTTTATGGTCGAATGATCCTTTCATGGTCAAACGCTTCGGTCTATTGCAACTTTGATCTTGAGTCGCCTTATCCCTAATCAGCTAGTTAGCTTATGAACAATCCTTAGGATTGAGTCATAACCTATTCTCATTACTAGCGTACTGATCCTTAGTCCATTCCTTGCGGTCTAGATAGGGGTCCGAATTGAAGATGTCACATTAATGGTCTGAAACGATTTTAGATTCAAATGACCAAATTAATGTTCTAAAATGTTATTAGATTTAACGGTCAAATTCAAGTTTTCTAAAGGTTACAAAGTTAATTCCCAAAATAAAGTCTTATAACAGTTGCAAATTAATGCTCGAATTAACGCTTTGAAACAATTTCAAAACTGACGTTCAGTCTGAAGCGAGCTTAGATGTTATAGCTGAATTAATACTCTGAAATGGTTTTAGAGCTAATGTGATCAACTGCTTATAAAAGCAATTAAGAGAGGGTCATTCGAAGATCGTGAGAGATGATATTGATCAATCAAATAGTCACACACAAGAGCAATTGCTAACACAATTATTGTGGTGAGATTTCTCAAGTTTCTCTCTACTGTTTGACATGAGTTGGTGGTGTGCCGAAACTAGAGACATGACATGTGGGGCTAGAACTGAAGAACATCATAACTGGGGTATGTTAGAACTAGCACCATGAGGAGATTAGACGTTCATAGTCAAGATCTAAAGAACATTAGAATCAAGGCTACGGAGAAACCATGCATTTACAGTCTGGATCTAAACGGATTAGAAGAATGTCAAAACTAACGTTACAAAAAGACCAGCTGTTCTTAGTAAGAATTTGAAGAATGTCAAAATCAATGCTGTAAGGACATTAGACGTTTATAGTTAGAATCTAAAGAATGTCAGAATCAAAATTTTTGAGCACGATACAAGGGTATTGTGATTAGCCTCCTTTTCACTGCTATGTGCTTATTATTAAAATGCACCAATAATATTAAGGAGATATGACGGGTGTTTTTGTTGGAGGTAATAGGTTTGAGAAAGAAGAAGTAGTTGCTTGAAGTATTACATTAAGAGACGTCAAGTTTGGAACGCTTAACAATGTTACCTCAAGTGTAGGGAAACCCTAGAGTTTTTATATGCACATTATTGGGCTCCGGCCCATATGGACCCAAATAACCATACTTTTACCTATTGGGCTTATATGTGAACATATTATTTTGGACTATATTAATAATATATCCAACAATCTCCTATTTTGTTCACCATACAACACAATCCAATAAGGTGATCAGTGTAATGTTTAGATAAACATGAATCATCCACATTCAATCCAAGACAATCAACTCGGATCGGTCAAAGAGTATTCCAGCAGTAAAGTATTAAACGAAATCATCATATGCAATCTAAATAAGTGAATCATTCTTATCATGAATGTTTCGAGATTAACAAAATCCAAATCTCAAAATAAATCTCAGACTCAGTTCACAACCAATATATGCATATTAATCAAGTATAAGTAGGCCAGTCAAAATAGTCCAAGGCCTTACAAGTATAAGAAACAAGCATAATAATGTTCACAAAATAGAAATAGCAAAATGCAAGTCTCAAGTAAATGGACTTCATCAAAATAGGCAATAGCAGGTAAACTGCCAAGTCCCTACACGCTTTAAATGATATATATTCATTCATTAAATAAGTCATCCTGGTCAGGATCCCACTTATTAAACTCTCCTCCATCTCTGTCATCTCCTGTAGAATGTCAAATATGAATTTCATATTATCATAAATTCAATCATTTAAATAAAAACTTAGCACCATTCCATCAGGTAGAGAATAACATATATTGATGTCATAAAGTATCATAATATCATGTCATAAGCATCAAGCCAATTTTATAAATTATGAACAAGACCTAAACAATGCGATTTACAAAGAGCTATCAACTTAAGTTTATTTGTAGGAGAATAACTATTGTCTAGTTTCAAAGAACATAACCAATAGTCAAGTCATCTACAATAACCTAGTAATGTAATATCAAGTTTCAATTAAGAACAAGAATAGCAGGCTTCTTATGTAAACAATTGTTTTTATGTTTCAATTTGGAATGTCACAGTTACTGATTCCTTAAAGTCAAACAATCTAACATCAAGTTTGGAATGAGATCATTTAACCAAAAAGGATAGTCAAATCTAGTTGAATTGTATTATCAAGTTTGGAATGACACAATTTTCTCAGATAAAACATTTGAATTATGTTAAAGTCATATTCATCAAGTTTGGAATGAGATAACTCACAATTTTCAAATTAGTCAGCAACTGTGAACATCGATGAAACATATAGACTGTGCTTATCATTGTAGCTAATAAAGAAAGATTTGATAATTTAAAACACACAATTATAAGGTAAGTAAATGGTAGTTAAGACTTGCCTATATAGTCTTTAACCCTAGTTCTCCCACTGTTTTGAATAATCGATCTTTAGGCATACCTTTGGTGAGAGTATCAGTTATGTTATCCTTCGGTCTTACATCGATCAAGGTGATAACCCCTTGTTCTTTTAGATAATTTAACAACGCATGTCTCAGTCTCACATGTCTTCTCTTTGAATTAAAGAGAGAATTCTTGATGACTTGGACAGCTGCTCGATTATCACAGAATAGGCCGAGTCAAAGGAATATCCATAATCAGATTCTTTATCCACGCTGCCTCTTCACCGGCTGAGGCTAAAGCAAAAATTTCCGATTCCATATACGACAATGCAATACAAGTCTGTCGTTTGAATTTCCAAGTAATAGCAGCTCCACCCAAAGTGAATACATACTCACTAGTGGACTTACTATTTCCAATATTTGAGCACCATGAGGCATCATAATATCCATCCATAGTTGGAGGATAACCAGAATAATAGAGAGCATAATCTTTAGTACCTTTAAGGTATCTCATTAGCCTATTGAAGGCATCCCAATGCTCTTTACTAGGATTATTAGTAAAACGACTCAGCATGCCAACTGTAAAGGCTATGTCGGGTCTAGTGCAACTCATAGCATATATGAGACTACTAATAAGTTTTGAGTACTTTAACTGATCCACATTGGTCCCTTCATTAGGACTCAATCTGTTATTATAATCACATGGTGTCTCACTCGGTTTACACTCATCGTATCCCAAAGTAGAAAGTAACTGCTTAATATAATGAGTCTGGCTAAGGGAGATGACTTGCCGTTTAAAGCTTACTTTCATACCAAGAATGGTACTAGTAATACCAAGATCTTTCATGTCAAATTCTTTAGCTAAAGTAGCTTTCACGTTACTCACTACAGAATGATCAGAACCAAGAATTAACACGTCATCAATATATAGGCAAATGATGACTATCTTATTTGATATAGAACGATGGTAAATGCATTTATTTGAATAGCTAGACTGAAAGCTATAACTCTTTACCACTTTGTCAAATTTAAGATGCCACATCTTAGGTACTTGTTTAAGACCATACAATGATTTATTCAATTAACAAACTTTGTCCTCAAGACCTTCCATAACATATCCTTCCGATTGTTCAATGTAAATTTTCTCATTTAATTCCCCATTTAAGAAAGCTGTTTTTACATCCATTTGATGCACTACAAAGTGTTCAATAGATGCAAAAGCAAGAAGAATTCTTATAGTTGATAGATGACACACATGTGAATATATATCAAAATAGTCTATTCCACTCTGTTGTTTATAGCATTTAGCTACGAAACGCGCTTTGTATCTGGCTATTGATTAATCACTATTCAATTTTTTCTTCAACGCCCATTTACAGCCTATAGCTTTAGCCCCTTTTGGCAAATTTACTAACTGCCAAGTGTGATTTTGCAGTAGAGAGCTCATTTCATTATTAATGGCTTCTGTCTACAGTAGAGATTCCCTAGATCTCATTACTTCCTAATAGGAGAATGGATCATCTTCAAGATGGTAAGCAACAAAGTCTTCACCAAAACTTTTGGGAATTCTCTTTCTTATAGATACTCTAATTGGAATTGGTTCAATAGCCAACTGTGTGGAATTAGTGTCAAAAGGGCTTGCTTCAGATTTTACAAGAGATTTTGAAATCATATCTGTAGATCTAGAAACATTCAAGCCTTGATATCTGAGAAACTTGTTTTTGAAGAACACTGCATCTCTAGATTCTATCACTATGTTAGTAGATAGATCTAAAAACCTATTTGCAGTGCTATCTTCTGCATTACCCAAATATACACAAGTAATGGTTCTAAATTCCACCTTAGGTTTTTTAGGATCATGTATACTTACATAAGCAATACAGCCCCAAGTCTTAAGAGTATCATATCTACAAGGGCGTTTATGTCATATTTCATAAGGTGTCATAGACAACTTAGAGTGCGGCAACTTGTTCAAGATGTGATTAGTAGTTAGAATTGCTTCTCCCCAGTAGGAGGAAGGCATGCTAGCTATAAGTAACATAGAGTTTAACATTTCAGTTAACGTTCTATTCTTACGCTATGCAACACCATTCGATTGGGGTGAATAAGGAGCAGTCATTTTAAGTATTATACCTTATGAAGCACAAAATTCCTTGAACCTTGACATAGTATATTCTCCTCCTCTATCACTCATAAACCTCTTAATTTTCAAGTTGAGTTGATTTTCTACTCTGGACTTAAAAATCTTAAACTTTTCAAAAACTTCATTTTTCGTTTTCAACAAATAGACATGACAATATTTAGAAAAATCGTTTATGAATGTTATTAGATACTTTCGACCACCTTTAGTAATGTAATTTCTAAAGTTACAAATGTCAGAATGTATTAACTCAAGAAGTTGTGTGCTTTTAGAAATCAACTTAAAGGGTTTTCTAGTGATTTTAGCCTGTGCACACACCTCACACTTATCAAATCGAATAGAAGTATCTAATGGAATGTTGTAAGTTTTAGCTAGATGTTGTATTTTCCTGTAATTCACATGTTCAAGTCTATTGTGTAGCAACTTTGGATCAATCAAGTCTATTGTGTAGCAACTTTGGATCAATCAAAATAGAATTCACATGGTTTATGCTATCAGCATTTAAATTCAACCTATACATACCATTAACCATGAATGCACAATCAAAATAATATGAGTTAACAGATAAAGTTACTCCACCATTCATAGTTGAAAAAGACATACCAGTTTTATCAAGTAAACTCATAGATATCATATTCTTTTTAAGTAAATGTACTACTCTAACATGTTTCAGAGTTAGTAATTTACTTGAAGAAAGCACCAAATTTGCAGTTCCAGCATGAGTCACCTTTGCCTCACCACCATTGCAATTTTTCACAGTGTCTTTCACTTCTATGACCTCAGTGAGTAAATTCTTGTCATTTGTAGCATAACAAGTAGCGCCACTGTCCAACCACCGCTCAGAAGAGACACTGGGCTTTCCATTCTTCATCATTCCAATGAAGGCTCGAGGCTCAGATTCTCTAATTAGCATATTGGCCTCATTATGTGGTGTGTCATTATTTGGCTTCCTCGGCAACTTACACTCTGCTGCCCAGTGACCCCACTTTCCATAGTTATGACACTTGCCATTCTTCTTCTTTTTGAAGATAGTCTTTTTGGCCTCTAACTGTAAAGAGGATTCACCTTTTGGTGACTTGGACTTTTTCTAAGGTTTATTGGAGTGTGAAACTAAGTTGTCAATTGACTTTTGTTGTCCCACTTGTTCCAAACTCTTCCTAGTGATATTTTGATCCTCAATGTGAATATATCTCTTTAATTCATCTAGTTCCATCTGTACCTTCAGTCTGTGCATTTCAGTCTTGAAAGAACTCCATTCAGTTGGTAGTTTGCTCAACACAAGACTGATAAAGAGATTATCGGACATAGCATAATTATCATCTTTCAGCTTGTTCCTCATGTTCTCAAATTCAACTAACTGAGAGGTGATGCTTGAATTCATAGTGAATTTAAAGTCAAAGAATTTCTCCGCTAGGAGAATTTTAGATAGATTATGATTTTTGGAACTGAGCGTTCAAGTGATCTCATATCTCTTTTGCTGTCTTATACTCATTATAAGTCATAGCTAGATTATGATTTAGAGAGTTCAACAAGTAATTTCTACAAAAATCCCCATCTTTGTCCCTTTGATATTCATTCACATCTTCAGTTGTAGGTGCAAAATCGCTCAATACAGTATAGAATATGTCACGTTCTTTCATGCCAAATTGAACATGTAATTTCCAGCCATTAAATTCAGTAACATCAAAAGATTGCAACTTTATAATATCATAGGAACTATGCTTTGCCATTTTAATCAAAGCAAAGTGTTAGAAAGAGTGCACCTTGAAGTCCTCAGAGCAACAAAGTTGAATAACTCCCCTAACCTTGATCAAACTGCTCTGTAGAGATGGAATTTGCCAAAACAAACCCCAAAAACGGATTTGGAGTGCCCAAAAACCTTAAGATGGACTACCCTTGTCGCTGAAACTTGTTGAAAAATTTCGCCCCCGAAATTCGCTAAAAATTTTGTCCCCGAAATTCGCTAGAAATTCAAATGGAACTTCTGGGTGCCGTAACTTCTCCGTTCGACCTCCAATTGACGCGAGTGACCACTCAAAACGTTCATATCAACGAGTAGATCAAAGCCCAAGTGGTTTCACTCTCTTAAATTGGCTATAATTTTTTTGGGTTTTTGAATCAAAGATTTCGGTCACCCGAATCTTCAAACTCAGATTCCGGCCAATATCACCGTCGAAATCGAAAGTAAATTATAGCCGCGAGTTCGTCTTGACGAAATCTTCAAGAAGACATTTTACTCGCTCAAATTCGACACACGAACCTAATACTTCAAGATTGTTGGAGGTAATAGGTTTGAGAGAGAATAAGTAGTTGCTTAAAGTATTACACCAAGAGACGTCAAGTTTGGAACGCTCAACAGTGTTACCTCTAGCGTAGGAAACTCCAGAGTTTTTATATGCATGTTATTGGGCTCCGGCCCATATTGACTCAAATAGTCATGCTTTTACCTATTGGCTTGTATGTGAACATATTATTTTGGACTATATTTATAATATATCCAACATTTTTTTGCTTCCACGTGTTCTTGTTTTTCGAAACAAATCCCAAAAAGAAACGCTTTCTTTGAGCTTGTAAAATTCGCTGAAGGTACCCCATGACTTCCCTTCCTTGGCGAAATCATCCAGAACTTTAGCTATCCTCGAGACTGTTGCCCCCGCCATAGCTCGTCGAGGTCGAAGGATCCTTCTCCTCACTATGCTAGTCTTGTTGGGGCTCCTACTATTTTACACACGGTCAATATATGTAAAAAGACGAATACACCGTCATGTGACGATACTAGGATTAACATCAAGTAGCAAATATGGGGCTACTATTCATTTTGGACGGGGTTATTTCCACGGCAATTTTGATTAAGAAAGTAATGAGAAGTTGGGTGGATATTTCCCGTCGCTGATGGAGCTAACAAAGAGGCTTAATTGTACTAATTTTAGGATTTCATTGTACTTTTTAGTTTTTTTAAGACTCAAATGTACTTTTATAACAAATTTTAAGACTTTCAGTGTACTTATCACCATTCTTTTTTATCACAAAAGCTGCATGAAAGAAAGAAATTTCTTATTGTGATGGCTTGTAAAACAGCTTGAGCGAAAACTATTAACTTCAATATGATTATCTAGCCGATCTTGATCAAAAAATGGAGAAAAAGATTGATCAAAATATGGAAAGGGTTAATTTGTTAGAAGCATAATTAATGTCAAATATGTTTATATTTAAATCATATCTAAACAAAAGAAAAGAACAGTAAGGAATACAAAAAAAAAAAAAAAAACTTTTTATTGTTTAATGTCTATCATGAACAAGTAATGAATACAGATTGTAGATTTTAATCTCATAGTAGGTGGATCAAAACTTTACAATATGCTTAAAACTTTCATTAGAAATACTTTGATGTGAGTTTGAAGGTGAAGATGGCGTCACTAGAATTTCAACTCTATCTTATAATTCAAAATTGAAATGTGAAAAGTTCAAAAGAAAGCGCAAAGCAAGTTCGTTTAACTTTCCAAACCTTTATTCTGGAAAAACATCCACAAGGTTAGATTGGCTAAATAATTTGAGTGAAAATTAATTTTTCAACTTTAAAATATTGATTCGTTCAAACTATTTGAATACAAAATGGACTATTAATTATGTATTTATAAGTCGTCATAAATAAAAATTTGTAATCTTTGATATAGCTTTCATTATTATGAGACCATATATTACAACATTTTCTAATCAAAGTGATAGTATAATGCAAGATAAGATGATATCTTGATGGGTGTGATGAGGCATTTATAATTTGAAACCAACGTGAAAGGTGATAGAAGAAAAAGTCAAATTTGTTGGTTAGCCTAATAAAAAAAAAAAAAAAAAAACAATCCACTAAAAAGAGAGAGAGAGAGAGAAGAAGGGTACATCGGTTAGTTAACTAAAAAAAGAAGCGCATTGCGTGAGAGACTTGACCCAATACAAGTGGCTGAGGCAGCGCTCGCTCACACCCATGTCGCTTGGTTGTCTACTTGATCACTGACCTGCAAGGGCAGATCGCTTCAGAACAGGGGATCGCTTTGGAGGCCACCAGATCTAGGCATCCTGAAAGTCAACATTGATGGATTGCTTTGGAGGCCACCAGATCTGGGCGTCTTGAAAGTCAACATCGATGGAGCTCATCAGCTAGGCAGTAAGGAAGGCACTATGGCTTGCATTTGTCGAGATCACCAGGCATGACTTACTGACGGCTTCTCCAAACGCTTTGTTACAAGTTTGGCCCTATAGGCGGAGATCCAAGCTTTTTCTCTAACCCTACAGCACCTGCTTCGCCAAGGCTTTACTCATGCAAATTTGCTTGTTGAATTGGACAGTCTGGCCCTTGTTGAGATGTTGAATTGACACAAACAGCCGCCATGGGAGGAGTGTTCTCTATTCTCTGTTCTCTGAAGTAGCCTCTCTGTATTTCCTTTTCCCTAATCTCAAACTCTGCTATCGTCGACACGAAGCAAATGTGGTAGCCGATTGGGCTGCAAAGGCCCACAATTGGGCCATGCCATACTAGAACTGGGCTGTTTTTCCCCCTTTTTATCTGATCGATCTTGTATGTGCTGATGCACTAGCTACAGGTTGTACTGGGTTTATCTCTTGAATATAGTTTCCGTAATTTTGACCCAAAAAAAAAAAAAAAAGAAGAAGCGCGTTAACTAAAATGGGTTAGAGATAGCACCGACCTCTTTTTTATGCGTTACTTCTACCATTTAGGCACGTTTTATTGTCAAGACTGAGGTAACCGAAAATATTTTGAATTTGAAGATGTGAAAATGGCTTTAGCCTTTAAAAATTACAAAATAATAATAATAATAATAATAATAATAATAATAATAATAATAATAATAATAATAATAATAATAATAATAATAATAATAATAATAATTGAGTTCATCGGAATATCAATTTAAGATAAGGGCTAATACTACAAAAAGTTCAAAATTGATATATTTGTGACAAATTTATCCAAAACTAATATTTTGATCACCGAAAATCCCAAATTGATATACTTGAACAACTTTATTTTCTGTTAGCTTTTGTTAATTTTTACAGTCAAATTGTTAAGTTTGATGACATATGATAGTTGATGGATATAATAGTATGGAGTTTTACTTTTCGTTTGTCACATGTATACAAATTTATGGTTTTTCATTATATTAAATCCAATTTAACGGAATCTAACATAAAATAAATTTGCCACGGATGTACTAGTTTGGGTTTTTGGTAAAATTTATCAGAGGTGTACCGGTTTAGAGTTTTTGATGATCAAAGAGTTAGTTTGGGATAAATTTGTCACAAATCAACCAATTTGAGATTTTTCAATGTATTAACCCTTAAGTTAATAAACTCTAAGTCCAGTACAACTCGTGGATAGCCACTATACTTCGGGGCGATAATGGACTTGCATTTTATTGTGATTACATCACCAATGTTTAACTAGAGCCGTTTGATCATATTTTGTCTCAACACATGAAATAAGATATTGATGAACCGGTAGATAAACGATGCAAGGGCATAATGCCGTGAAGGCAGTACTGGCCTAACATGACTTATGGACTAGTTCGATCAAATTGAATCTTTTGAATATTATAGTTCCATTAGCGTGTGAAGTCAATTTAAATTTATCTTCAAACTATTGAACAATTTTTTTAATGATATTTGAGATTTTATTTTCATTTTGTGCAGAACGCTAACGATTATTTCTCATATTAGTTGGTGTGAATAATCCAATATTTGGGTCTTGAGTTCAAGTTTTAGCCCGCTTCTTGGAGACTTGACAATCAAGTCGAGTTGGTTGGTGCTTTCTGGGCATACTGATCGATGACATAACTCAACAACATTCAACAGCAATCAGGTCGGGTTAGCTCGTGTAAGCTAACACAACCAATCAACATAAAAGGATGAAAACTCTCATTTAAAAATGTAGGGATTAAAATTGAGTTAATATCACGAAAATTTCAAATTGGTATAACTGTGACAAATTTATCCCAAATTAATTTTTTGATTACTAAAAACTGTAAACTGGTACATTTAGGACAATTTTACCCTCTATTGGTTTTCATTAAATTATATTACTATTACGAAAAATCACAAATTGACAAACGAAGGGTAAGATCCCAAATTGGTACTCTTATTAATTGTCATGTGTTATCTAATTTAGCAATTTGATGGTAAAATTTATAGAAACTAACGAAAAGTAAATTTGTCGTAGGTATACTAATTTAAGGTTTTTGATAGTTAAAAAAATTAGTTTATGGTGAATTTGTCACAAGTGAATCAGTTTAAGATTTTCGTGGTATTAACCCATCAAAATTCGAATAACTATACCCCCATTTCCCATTCTCCCTCTGTGACGTTAAATTTTTTGAAGATTTATCGTCTTCATGGACGGAAGTAAACATGGCATTGCAATGAAAGGACATCGGTAGTAATCCTACGGTATTTGCAAATCACATTGCTTTTAGGCGATTTTCAATCCTTCCACTGTTCTTAACTCTTGCTTGGTCCTTCAATTGCGCTCAATTAATTACGTATAGGCTGTTCTAACCTTCAATTTTTCAGGTTCAAAGCAAGTCAAAAGAGGAGGGAGGGTTGGAAGTGAGAAAAATTATACCAATCCCAATAACTAATTTCTTTCGATTTTTTTATTTTGGATTGTGATGGTCAAGAGAATATTTGGAGTAATGATGCGAAGTCTAATATGGTAATAATTTTGGGAGATGTCTAACGTGGGAATTGTTGGTAGATTGTTTGTAAAACAAACTAAGAGGTGCCTCGTCTCACATCGAAAGGACATGAGTACGCACATGGACATGATTTGGTACTAATAAATGATTATTATTATTATTATTATTATTATTATTATTATTATTATTATTATTATTATTATTATTATTATTATTATTATTATTATTATCATTATTATTATTATTATCATTATTTATTAAAATATGGATTTATAATTATAAAAATTAACCATAGTGTCCTATTGAAATAGTGCGACTATTATGATTATTTATTTATTTATTATTTATTTAATTTCGAATTTTATTACTTCTTCCAATGATTATTTTAGAATTCGTATTTGTTTAGACTTGACTTCTTAATATTCGGAAGATTGTGTTTGTTCGAATATAATTTCTTGTTTTTGCTACTAATTACTGAACGTGTTTGTTCAATAATGATATTCTTCTTCTAATTTTGTTTTCTTTAAGAAGATATGCAACTATTGTTTCCAATTGTTTCTAATGAGATTATGGAAAAATACTAAATTTGCTATATAGTATTCTTAATTGAGACTTTATTGTATCATGAAGAAAATTTGCCTGTGACTATTAATAATGTTGTGGGGTAAATAATTCCTTAAAAAAGTGATATCATGCCGCAAAGTTTGATTTCATTGTCCTTCCTAATCATTCATCATATTTTCCCAACAATTTTGAGGAATTATTTTGCAATAATGAAGTCAAGTGAATCAAAGTTATGAATCAAGACGTGAGACTCAGAGAGAGATGTAGAGAAAAGGAGCATGATCTGCAAAGAAGGCGTTGAAGGAACTACCCAACAGGCTATGTTAACAAAACAAAAAGGGCAGGGGCCTTTGATGAGAGGATTTTTCAAGATTTTCTTTGGTGGTTTTCTCGAGGAAGCTCTTCATCGACTGCTGGTTGTGATATTGTTCGTGAACGATTGTAGGGTTTCATTCTCCAGTTCGAGAATCTGTCACGGCCTAGATACCATTGACAAACCAGGCGAGAAACGATTCCAATTTTGGTGAGAATATTTGAACCTTTCGGTGCATGTGTACTGTTCGATGAAATGCTCATAAGAGCCTAGTGCAAGCCCCGCGAGCGGCCAAGACGCACGAAAAAAAATAAAATGAGAATGCGCATGAGAGTGAAGACGAGAGACCTCATCTTCTAGAATGTTGAGTCAGGCAGATTCGCAACGGATTTTTTCCTTCTTGAGACGTGGGTAAGAATGTGGGGACATTGGTAAAATCTCATGAGGGTCTAATTGGGCCATCTCTTGTTAAGATGGCCTCATCCTACTCTGTGTCCCGCACCGGAGCAATGGTGACATGAAAGCGCAGGTTCTGAGGGAGGGCGGAGATTATGTCACTACCTATGACATGTCACTACATGATACTGTGAATTGCAATTGCTCGATGGAGAATGGCTTCAGCGCTGCCAATGTAATTATCATCAGCATTGGAGTTGCCGGTTCTGCTCTTGCGTCCCACCCTCGTCAAGGTATGTGATTTCATTGCTTGACATTAGAGAAAAAAATGATCATATCAACCGTGATAATATTCTCAATTATTTGCTCCATTCCATTTCTATTTCGTTGGCCTGGAGTTGGACCGCCAAGTCGAGTTGGACTGAGTCTCATTGTGTTGCTAATCTTACTATCATAGTTGAGTTTGATGTGGTCAATTAAATAAAATTCGGATTGGTCGTGGAGCAAGCAAGCAAATGGCCATCAAAGCTCCCTCCACTATAGGTTATTGTTTCTAACCATATTGAAGTTCATGAGTGTTTAATGCATGATTAACCGGTGGTGACATCTTGGCGGAAAAAACTCATTGCTTGGGAAGCGGTGATTCTTCAAAAATTGGGTTTGCATACGTTTTGTAGGTGGAGAAGGCACAAGTGCAAATAAGAATATTTATTCTAAATTCACTATAGAATATGGTGTTTTAGTGTGCTTGTACTTTGATGATACGCTTATTTTTGGAACCAATATGGCTAGAGTTATTGAGAATAAGAAGCATTTAACTTCCATGTTTAAAATGAAAGATTTGGGTGAAGTAGATACTATCTTAGGTATTAAAGTTAAAAAAAACATAGTAGGGGTTATTCTTTGAGCCAAATTGACGATGATAAATTTCAACATCTTGGTTTCAAAGAAATGAGTACTTCATTTGATTTCGGTATTAAATTAAATTATCATATTGGTAGAGTAATAGCACAACTTGAATATGTGAGTGCTATAGGGTCTTTAATATATGCAATGCATTGCACTAGACTTGATATTGTTTATTTCATGTGTAAGTTGAGTAGGTACACTAATAATCCAAGTATAGAACACTGGAAAGCTATTATTAGAATTTTTAGTGATCTTTAGAGAAATACAAATTTAGGATTGTTTTATACTAATTATCTAGCTGTATTAGAAGGATACATCGATGCTAGTTGGATTACAAGTGCGGGTGATAAACATTTCACTTTTGGATGGATTTTCACACTAGGTGGAGGTGTTGTATATTTGGCGAGCAAGAAATAGCCATCTATACCTCACTTAACAATGGAATCCAAACTTGTTGCTTTAGTAGCAATCGGGAAATATACCAAATGGATTAGGAATTTGTTATTGGATATCAAATTATGGTCTAATCCCATGCTTCTTATTTATATCCATTGTGATAGTCAGGCTACTTTGGCAAGAGCTTATAGTAGCACTTATAATGGTAAGTCTAGATATATTAGTCTAAGACATGAGTAAGTGAGACAATCGATTAAATATGATATCATAATAATTGTCTACGCAAGGTCAAGCAATAATCTAGCTAATCCCTTGACAAAAGCTTTATCAAGAGACAAGGTAAATATGACCTCAAAATAAATGGGATAGAAACCCTTTGTTTAAAATCACTAGTAATAGTAACCCGACCTTTTTCTAAAATATCACTAGTTACAAAATTTAATGAGTAAAGACAAGTTACTAAATGTAATTGTTTGATATTGATATTAGCTCTAATATGAAAAGTTAATATTGTCTGTTATGTTTTGTAAATTGAATTGAATTCTTAATAAAGTATAGTACAAATTTGTAATGTGTTATTAATAATAGAAATACGTGATAGATACTTTACCTATACGAGCTTAGAAGTGGTGCCATTTCTTACGAAAGTTAGGATTGTTTTTTAGAGAGCTCAGGAAACATGTATAAGCACAATGCCATAATAGTGCTAAGTAAATTAAAAATTTTATGGTATGTTCGATTCTATTATTTAAAGTACAAGTTTAAAAAGTACAAGTTTAAAGCTTGTCACTTTTATAGAATTTTGAGATATTTGTACTAAGTAAATATTTAACTTGAAAGAGACCTTTATATATGTATATTAATCTCACGGAAATTTTGGTATTATAATTTTTAATGTTTTAATTATGTATTTTGTTTTACAAACAAAATGGGGGATTGGTGGTAATTTATTTTACAAACAAATTAAAAGGTACCTTCTCCCACATCGAAAGGATATGAGTGTGCATGTGGATGAGATTTGACACTACTCAACGATCATTATTTTTTTATTTATTAAAATTTGGATATATAATTATAAAAAGTTAACCATAGTGTCCTATTGAAACAATGCGAGTATTCACAAAGGAATTACAATTATTTATTTATTTATTTCCGAATTTTATTACTTCTTCCAACGATTATCTTAGAGTTTGTATCTATTCAAACATGACTTCTTAACCCTAGGAAGTTTGTATTTATTTGAATATAACTTCTTGTTTTTGCTATTTATTATTGAACGCATTTGTTCAATAATGATTTTCTTCTTCTAATTTCATTTTCTTTCAAAAGATATACAACCATCGTTTCCAATTATTTTTCTTGAGAGACCCTAGAGAAATATTAGAATTGCTATATAGTATTCTCAATTGAGACTTTGTTATATCCTAGAGGAAATTTTTGTGGGGCAAATAATGCCAATGACCGTTAATCTTTAGAAGTTTGTGTTTGTTCGAATATAACTTCTTGTTTTTACTATTTATTACTGAATGTGTTTGTTCACTAATGATTTTCTTCTTCTAATTTCGTTTTCTTCAAAAGATATACAACCATTGTTTCCAATTGTTTTGCTCGAGAGACCGTAGAGTAATACAACAATTGCTATATAGTATTCTCAATTGAGATTTTGTTGTATCCTGGAGGAAATTTGCTAGTGGTCATTAACAATGTTGTGGGACCAAATAATTCATTTGAAAAAGTGAGATTACTTCTTAAATTCTGACTTCATTGTTCTTCCCAATCATTAGTCATATTTCCCCAATAGGAATTTTGTTTGGAGTAAGAATTTAATTTGGTAGAAAAAAGCCTATAGTCTACCAGAAAGACAAATGAGGAATTATGAGTAGGAGTGAGTACCAGTCCAAGGTAAACCTTGGAATTGGACCAGACCGATCCTACTCGTTGATTGTGGTTTGGTTCCTACTTCCAAAAATATGAAATTGGACCGAGAAACCTTGATTCTCTTATTTTAATATGGAGTGAGCATTTTGTATTTTTGTTGTTGTCCTCTCTATCTCTAGTTTCTCTCTCTCACTCTCTGCTTTGCTTCACTCACTTCTTCACATTTCCTCGACGGGAATCAACTACTCGTAGCTCATGAGCCTCCTGTAGATCCGTCACTTCCATACACGAAGAATCAAAGATGCTCGAGCTCTAATTCTCTTAGTAAAGCAGATACAAAGGTTTTTTTTAGAGGCATTTGCATTGTGTACTTGAAGAATTGAAATCTCAAGCAACATTATCAAGGAATAAAATAATGAAACCAAAAAGAAAAATAAGGAATTGGCTGGTTTTTGGGTACACACTAGAACTAGACCAGGTTGATAGGCTAAGTTTTATTGTATACATGATAGATTTTAGATTCTAAAAATTAGGAGTTGATCCCGATGGGGTAGATTGCTGGAGCCACTTACTCTTAATTATGAGTTTTGGAAATAACCAAGAGTACAAATTAGGATTAGCTAAGAAATAATCATCATTGAAAATCTACAAGAAAAGAAGATAAAAGAGGATTAGTCTGAGGTAAATTTCACTAATATACTGGGTTTGAGATTTTTGTGATAAAAAAAATAGTTTAATATGAACTTATTACATGTATATCAATTCTGGGGTTTTCGTGGTATTGACATTTTATTCCAACTCTCTAGTTTCAAAAGTCACTGTGCGTGTCTTCAATTAATTGGCTGGCGACAAAAACTATTGAGTATACAGGTCAATAAAAGGTAACATGATAATAATCCCCAACGCACGCGAAAAGGAAACATGCTTTATTGTACCAGAATTTCCAAAGGCCTGGAATAATGAAGGAAGAAGAAAAGGTCCATAAGGGATGACGCACTCTTACCAGTCTGACCAGGCTGAGAAACATTCAAAATTTGAGACAAGGAATCCGGCACGCGGGTCTCGATCCTCTCGAGATATTCCATTGGATATTCTAAGTCGACATGCGGCTCTGGGTCTAAGTTTTGGTCCGAAACTTATTTTATCTTAAACTTTTTTTATTTCGTAAAAAATAAATAATTTTAAAATTTATTTTTAGAAAAATTGCTTATATCACTCACCCATCTTTCACAAATTATTGAAACATAAATTATTATTTATAATGAAAATATTTTTATCGTCTAATTATTTTAATAATATAAATTATCATTGTTTATTATTTATTTCTCATGAAATAAATAGAGGAAAATTGAGAGTTGTGGGTAATTCACTACCGAATCCCTGGCATTGAAATCCAGAGGACCTTGCTTTCTGATCTGACAACGTTACAGGCCAAAGAGGTGTGTCTCCAAAGCGATTGGCAGTAGTATATGTTGAGAGAGTCGAGGCCTTACTGACCTCAGCGTCGAGTTATCCATAAAGTGAGGCATTGTAATTGGAATTTGGCTAATTTTCTGTAGTATTAGACGACCCAAAATGTTCTTCTTCTTTTTATTTTTATTTTATTTTACAGTCATGGTGGATGTACTGGGTTAGGATCAGGTCTAGAGTTGCTTCATTAGCATAGTACGAGTGCAGAGCGACATTTGGAGACTTAGTTGGTGTCACACCTCCAACTCTTCAAGATCATGAATAATGACACTGCCGTCCTCCTATT
This sequence comes from Eucalyptus brandiana, assembly GCA_014182725.1. Lineage (NCBI taxonomy): Eukaryota > Viridiplantae > Streptophyta > Magnoliopsida > Myrtales > Myrtaceae > Eucalyptus > Eucalyptus brandiana. The sequence continues at coordinate 34,347,800 of CM024672.1, read as the reverse complement.
AGAATGATGCAACCTCAAACATAATCAATATTTCAAAATTCATCAAGACTAACCAAATCATATTTTTTTTTTTCATGATTTAATTCATCAAGCATTGAAATTTTTATAAACCATATTCAAAGTCAACAACTTTTGTAATTCTTCCATAACGAGGTTTTTTAAACTGTAATCGGTTTAAACTATAATCAAGAAACATTTTTGTATTTTAAATAGGCAAAATGGTAATAAATGCTTGATTTAAATTTTATTTATTAAAAATGACATTTTGTAAGTGATAATATATCTAATACATATTACTTTCGAAATACAAGTTTACAAATTCAAAAAAAAGCTAGCATCACTCACATGAGAAAATTGAAACCCAAATTAAGAAGGTTACTTGAACTGACAAACCTGTTTTGCTAGAGCAATATTTTAATGAATGATTCGACTAAACTGCGCTTAATTGTGTTAACAAAATGACTTATATGTGCTAACAAAGAAACTTGTTTATAACGTCCATCTTTGTCCATTACATGTATCTTGCACACAAAATTTCAGAAATTCGTTCTGATCAAACCGTACTTCGAAATCAATTTTCATCACACCCTATGGTCTCATGATGCCTTAACCCATCATTTCCATATAAATCCATAACTTAGTAACTTCTCAATTGAGTCTCGCAGTTTAAAATTCACATAACTCCAAATTTATGGTCTAATTCTGAAGATTACTCTGATTAGGTGAACAAGGAGTTCGATTACTTACCAGGCGCTACGAAATGAAGCTGATCCGCCGTGACGAGATCCGTGATGTGTAGGCGCAAGTTTCTCTCTACTGTCTTTTCCTTCTTGTTACGGTCGCCATTTATGTTTCTTTTCCCTTTTACATTTCACATGCCTTTGATGAAGGAGAAAAGAGAGGGTTTACATCGGCTAAGGTTTGGTAAGGTAATGGGTTGTGCTCTTACAGGTTAATTAAACTTTGAGCTCTCTATTTAATATTTTGGCCCACAATTTTACAGTTGGCAGCTGAAACAAGATGGAGAAGATGGAAAAAGTAGGAGAGAATGCATGAGGCTAATACAATGCTTAGGTCTATTGGCCGTGGAACGACTTGATTACACGCCTCAATTTCCATGGGCCATGTTCATCTCAAATATTTACCCTTAATCCTGCTACTTATTCACTGTGTTTTTTCTGTTAATTAATTTCGTTTATTGTGTTAAAACACAGCAAAACGAGAAAATGAATCTTGTCCAACTACTTGTCCACTCTAAATGAAACAAAATGTTTCTCCATCCTACGAGCTGTTCTCATCAATTGAAGGCTAAGAACTCAGTTCTTCCAGGAAAAAAATGTTAAGATACACGTGAATTGTGAAAAAAAAAGTCTTACATTAGAAAATTGATGTGGTATAGAGCAGTTAATATATTTTAGTTAGCCCTTAACTCATTAGTTTAAGCTTTTGAGTGAAGGTAGGTACAATTGAATATGTTGACAGGTTCGGACTTGGAATCTTTCTTGGCGATCTCCCCAAGTGAAGGTATCAAGCTTTTGCTATGCGCTCCTAACAAATGGCATAAGACCCTAGTTGGCAATAAGTCTAGACCTAATGGTCACACAAGAGAGTTATGGGTAGGAGTGATCGGTTTTATGATGGGTGGGTTCTAGAGCTGAAACTTGGAATCTATCCTATTATAATCGGTTCCCAATTTTTGGACTTGGAGCCTACCCTGTTTGCTTGTAATTGATTCTAGAATCTACCATGTGTTCCCGGTTTGGTTCCAAGGTCTACTCAAGAACCTATTTTTTTTTTTTTTTTGGTTCATTTTGTACAGCAAAATTATACGAGGCTATGAACGATAAAATTTTTAAATGATAACATGAATATGTTGTCACGTGCAATTATAAATGATACAAAGTTTAAACATGTAACATAAAATAGAAATTATAAAACTCCATTCCCCATTCATCTATAAAAATTTAGGGGAAGAGGAAAGACTGGAGAGAAGTTCCAAGGAAAGACAAAGGATGAAAGAGTGTTGGGGTTTGAATTTAGGAGAAAAGGAAATTAGGGTTTGGTTTTCTAACTTAAAAAATTGATTTTGAAACCAGTTCCAAAACAAGGCAGACCGGTTCGGTTCCTAGATGGGTATTCACTTAGAATTTGTTCCTAAACCAGTTACAACAAGTTCCAAAAATTTGGAACCTGTTCTTGGATTAGTTCCAATGGAGCCAGTTCTCGAACCTGTTTTTTAGGTGGCCCGATTTGATTCTCGGGTAGAACCAGTTTGGTTGCACACCCCTAGTTATGGGTTGTTGCTGTTAGAGAAAACGCCTATTAGATTTTGAAGTTGACAAAACTTCTTTGGTTCTATTCTCATTTTCATTCTGAGGAATACGAGACTTCTGTGTAACTCTTTCAAAGTCTATCTTACATCAGAAGTTTGCCCCACTTTGACGAAGACCCGAACTGAACGCAAGTGAAGAACGAAGATATAATTATAATCAAGATTATTTTTCTTCCTTCAAGGTTTCAGTATGAACATGATTTATATGGCTTTCTGGATTGAAATCTTACTTACCTTCTTGGGATATTATTATCAAAATCAATCAAGAATGGTAATATCATTTTGGAAGGCAAGTTTGTTTGGAAAGAATCTACTTATGGAAACCTAGATTCTGATTGTATGGGCGACCACGATCATCGGACTTTCATCTCAATCTTCAAATGGCTCGAGATCTCCTTGATTGATTCTATTCAATGGGTTGATTGGAAGAATTTCTTTGGAAAATGCAAACGGTTGAGAAGACATATAGGAGTATTTAAGGAGTTTTTTCAAGTCATTCGAAGGAGTGCGTGAAAGAAGAATTCTAAAGTCTGAAGCTTCCAAATTACTTATTCTTCCTCCTACAGTGCTCAAATTTATATTCGAAGAAGAGAGAAACTCTAGAGAGTGACTTTGTGAGAGTAGTAGAATCTCTTCACTGAGAAGTTGAGATCATAAGGCTGTAACACTCTTTTTCAATTCATAGTGAAAACCAGTCAGAAGGTTGTCAGCGTGGAGAGTGGACGTAGGCTTAATCTAAGTCGAACCACTATAAATCTTGTGCTCATTTTCTCTTTCCTGAACTCCTTTATACCTGTTGTGATATCTTTCTGCGTTCCGAAATAGTTGTTAAAGTTTGAATTCTTCTTCAAAGTCTGTTGTTCATCAGACTTAGTTTAAAAGTAAAAGTATTTTTATTGCATTTCGCAAAATCTATTTTCACACCTATTCACCTCACTCTAGGTGTTTATACTAGCACTTTCAATTGCGGCTCTAACTTATGCTCGATGTGTGAGGGAGAAATTGTTGGGGTTATCTCACATCGGCTGTAGAAGAGGCATGTGGTCATAAGTGTAGAAGAATGTCTCATCATTTGAGCTAGTTTTTAGGATGAGAGAGATGCAAGGCCACCCACTACTGGTATTAGAGCCAATAGTTGATTGGTGATCCACTCCTAGTCTGCTATGGTGTTTAGGAATATCTTAAGAGAGGAATTTGGTAATCAACCTGGTTTTTGGGTGGTGGGCATTTTGGTGGAGCAGTGTGGGCCCAATGGTAGACTTCATGGCTTGATCTGAAGAAAGAGTCCAGGGATGAGGTTGGGCGTTAAGGATTCAAGTTCAGATAAATTGGTGTAGAATAATGCTTGAATTAAGAGGGAGCAAACCTAACATTAGGGCTCACACGTTAAGGGAAGTCATACATTGGAGAATTGATATGATATAGAGCAGTTAAGATATTCTAGCTGGCCCATAACGCATCAACTTAAACTTTTGAGTTTATGTGGGTCTAACTGGATATGTTGACAAGCTCGGACTTGAGCTCCTCTTTGGTGATCTCCCAAGTAAAGATATCGGGCTTTTGTTGTGTGCTCCCAACAAAATAATGGGGTGCTTAATGTACCCTTGAGTGTCATTCCCATTCGAGAAACATCTAGCGAACATAAACATACTATTAGCTTGCCTAATTACGTGATGGTTTTGTCAGGTTTGTCTTTAAGATATTGGTTCCTATTTGAGCACAATGCCATGAGCAAATAACTTTTGTCTATTTTGAAGCACAACCCTGATTTCCCATGAAGACCAACAATGGGGCTGTTCCTAATGTTTAATGTCTCTCTCTTCAGCAAAGCTGCAGGGTCATCGCCTATGTTGCAAGCCTTCGTGCTGACCACACGACAGATCTGAGTCAACACTTTCATGAAGGCACTCGAGCCTCTAAAGCATCGTAGTCCATAAAGAAAGAGCATCTCTAGTTGAAACCGCTTGGAGACAATGCAGGTCCGCGTTGTTTCCATTGAGCACGATCACGATGTTGGCCTCCTAATGGTCTTGGAAGTTTTTTTCAGCCTCCTTCAATATTCTCAAAGATGACATGCCGGGTGATATTATAGGCTGGTAAAGCGTCCATTGTGCCTTGAAAATATGCACTCATAATCGCAGGATTTCTATTAGCTATGGCAAAAGTATTTATGAGACAGTGAACAAAGTGAGTTCAGATCCAGTTTTCATTTCTTTCAAATCCACGAGATGTTTCATATCTTGGGTCTCATTCTCATAAGAAAATTTCGAGTCCAACAACGCCAAAACAACCAGACTCCGAGTAGAATGGAATTGAAAGATGAGTAAATGGCATAATAACCTATCGCAGAAGGAAATCTAAGATAATCGATCTTTCATGAATGAAATAAAAGAGAAATTGATTGAGCCATGTTAGAACGTCAGATTCCAAGGAGTAATCATGAATAAGTTGATCTACTAACACTTAGCTAAATGAAAAAGTTTATTAGCCTTGAGGATAATCGTGTTAGAACAAGTGATTCTGGAAACAAGACCTTAGAAGTGCAAATCAAAAGGATTGCATAAATAATAGCCAATTTTAGGCTCTGAATCACCTGACTCGTAATTAACCTTGATCATAATGAGAACTTCAGTTCATCCAAGGAAACTGGACTTTCTTTACAAGGAAAAAAAGATTTAAGATATATGTCACGCCCCGATCCTCGAGCGCGCGCCCATCCCTCACTGGTCGATTAAATAGTGACGTCCCAGGACGTATCGCCGACCCATTCATTTTAATACGCATGTGGAAGCAATTAATAAATCCTCAGACAACAACAAGATGTGATAGAAAAGTAGGGCCGATTTTTCACAAAATACATTTTTATAAACACACAAGTTTATACATTGAAGCCTACAAAAAATGAATCGACTTCCATCAAAAGAGAATTTTGTCTTATGACTAACTAGTCCGACAGGATTGTCAATTTTTCAGGCTTTACCTTCTAAAATTCAGGCCTCGGGTCCTTTACTGCTGTCAACTAGGGACCTGAAAATGTTATCCCACAACGGAGCGGGACGACGTCTCAGCAAGTTCAACCCCTTAAGACCCAATTCGGAAGAAAATACGTCCTAAGAGCTGCCTAGGCACAAACATGAGTCGGAGGTCTTACCTTTGCCTCTGTTCCTTCTTGTAAGTCGGTATATTTCAAAACTCAACCAATTATTTCAACACATCAAGACATATCGAATCATTGATCAATCGACTCAGTCGATTACATGTCAATGAGACCATTTCTCGGTCATCTCAATCAATACTACCTATAAGTCTGATCATACTTAGGACTACTTATTATAAGCCAATAATAGGTAGTATAGCTCGCCAGAAGCTGCCTCAAATTATACTCATATAGTATGTTATAGCTCACCAGAAGCTGTCGCAATTATACTCATATAGTATATTATTTATACTCACAAGAAGCTACCACAATTATACTCATATAGTATACTATTTATACTCACCAGAAGCTGCCGCAATTATAGGTCTAACCATCTGACCATTTCTCTATTTTTATCATATCCAATAAAAATATTCATGTGTGGGCACTCGGTCGACCTTAGCCAAAATACCATAATTTCCTTTCCATAAATCCCACCATTTTATATAGTCCACCAAAATATTTTTGGCGTTGTAAACCGACGCTCGGTTATTTTTCACTCAATTACTGAAATTAAATGAATTTAAGAATAAATTCCAAAAATACAAATCATGTACAATTAGCACAAATTAGAGCTCAATTAAATAAACAGATCACACCACTGGAATCAGCATATAATTCCGATTACTGGCTATCCTGGTCTAATTTCCGGAAAAATAAATAAATAAATAAATAATTACAGAAATTAATTAATAAATACTGAAAATGTGACTTAGGCTCGAAAAAGCATAATGAAAGCCAAGACGAGTCCGGAAAATTTCCGAACTACTTTAGATAAATACTAGAGCTTGTCTAGGTTTTAATTGCACTAACTATCCACCTAACATGCATCGGTAATTAATTAAATTTACTAATCTAATCTAACTAACCACCTAATCCATACTTAACATAAACTAATCAACCCTTAAGTGTCATTTACCTACTAAGCAAGGATTAGTGAGTTAAACTCATCTGATTAACGATCCACTCGGATCAAAACGATGGGGATGCGACGAGGAATGAAAAGCTCCAAATCGACGACACCAACAGGGCACGAATTGGGCCCAAAACTTGGCCCGCAAAGCTCATGGGGCTGCTGGATTTCCATGGCTACTGGGGCTGCTTAGAGTGGCTGATTCGGTGGAAAAAAAAAGACAGCAAGGAGCTCAGCTTCTTCGGCGGAGATGAGGCTGTGAAGAAATTGAAAAAAAACGTAGGTGAAGAAGAGAGGCGGGCGAGATCGAGCAGCTGGCCGTGGCGGAACAGAGAAAAGAGGGAGAGGTTGAGGGCGGTGAGTGCGTCGGCCAAGGGGATGAACGTGCGGGAAAAGGTAAAGAGAGAGAAAGGGATTAGAGAGAAGGGATGGGGTTGGTCGGCCATGAGGGGAAGAGAGAGAGAGAGAGAGAGAGAGAGATAAGATTAAGAAGAAAAGTCAAAGATGAATGGGAGAGAAGTGAGACACGGCAGAGAGAGGACGTCGGTGTGGGGAGTGAATCGCGTGAGAGAGAGAGAGAGAGAGAGAGAGAGAGAGAGAGTGAAGAAAAAGGAAAGGGGATATGCAGCCAAGTGGGGGAAAGAAAACGAAATAAAAAGGAAATCCTAAAACTCAAAAAATCTTGGTCTCACTTGCCCTTGCTACCCATTTGGCCCCAAAAATCCCCACGCTAAAGACGATCCTCACTTACTTTCTTGCACCCAATTTCCCTCAAACAACAATTCTTGGGCAACAAAAACGGCAATTTCCTTCAATTCCGAATTCTAATTCATTTTTCCCGCAATCTGATTTACTGTAAAAAATCTCGAATTCTCTGAAAATTTCTTGAAAGACGAGTCGACGTTCCTTAAATAACCTGTGACATGACAGAACTTTCAATTTTTGAAATCGGGTTTAAATTCGCGGTTAATTTCGATTAGACACGATTTTAGCGTGACTTAACTTACTGGGTAGCTTTTAGAAATTTTAGTACAAATGACTCATAGTCGATTTTCTTCGAGCCACAATGATCCTCTTTGACACATTGGCGACTCTTGGTTATCGTGAAAATCTCGAGGTTTCAATTACGGACACAGGATACCAAAATGATAGAAAAATCAATTTAGTGCCGATCGACGAGAATTTTGCAATTTAGTGGAATCACCCATGTTTAACCATATATTTCAATCGAGCCGACCTATCTATGATTTTTAATCAATTTTATTGTGTCGTATGATCTCGGCAGATGAACACGGTCGAGTAGTCGATTCCTTGTCGAATTCTCAAGTCTAATGCATTAAAATCTCATAATGACTTCCCCAGATAGTTTAGTTATCTTATGAGTGATTGGCTATGAGAATAGCACTGTAAGCGCGTCGATGAAAGGCCCGATTAATTTAATTGAAAAATCCAGAATATCACAATATGCATTGGTAAAGTTATTTGATCTGATTTTGTGACCATAACTGAAAAATCTTCCATTGGCCCAAATGTCAAGGCAGGATGTTGGTATTGGCTTCAAACTCTCTTTGAGAATCACATCCACTTCAAGCAAACATATGTATCGTCTCAAAGCCAACTCTACCCTGAAATTGGCTCTTGGGGACACAATCCTGGTTTGCATTCCAGAACTATATCCATATTGAAGTAAAGAACTCAAATGCTTCATGACTTAGTTAACCAAATGGGTTATTACCGTGTCTAATTAAGTATGAATTTGCTGCTTTCTCATTAGGTTTTCACCACCAAATGTTCATGGTATGTTCTAGGATGACATTGTATTTTTAACATGTATTGTGAAGATTGAGACTTCCTATCTGATTCAGGTTAAGCAAGGAGCTAAGATCTGTGTGCTCAATAAATTAAGGGGACATAGGCGGGATGACAGTCCAAACCCAATGCACTTTTGCTTGTCCAGTTGCATCTAATGGATATATTGATAACACTACCTAGAAGCAGCAACTGGAGAGAGAATGAGGAAGAGGATGGAGCATGAACCTGTGAGATGAATGCCAAGAAGCCAGAGAAACAGAGACCCTGAAAGAATGTGCTGAAGCAAATGGGTACCCGCCATGCACAAATTATTTGTACATTTTCATCAATACTTCTTGAAAGGTTTCGAGAATTACTTGTTTCAGGTGCGAAGGCAAGCCTTGGACTCCATATGAACAAACCAAGAGCCTAATGGACCGAAACTGTTCTTGTCTGAGATATTTCACTTCTATTATGAGGCTTTTCGTTTTAATTTTCACCTTCATCCAGTGTCAAGCAACCATCTGTGTCCCTCTTGGTTTGATAAAGGTTCCAGTTCAACGTGGCCTTAACAAATGCTGATCACATAAGCTTACAACCACTGCACTCTATTAAGTCATTTGGACCACAATATTCTTAATTCTAATGGACGACCAACAATCCCCAAAATTTATCCAGCTTGCTTATGAACTTGAAACTCCAGTAGGGATCCAAGTGAGAAAAATCTTAGCCACTTAAGGTCATCACTTCACATTCTGCCACATTTTTAGCAAAGTAATAAGCTGCTGCTCTCGCTTCATGGTCCTCCTTCAGCAATGTGCTTGTATTATATGTATTCCACGGAATACTGATGCCCTAAAAAAGATATCTCTGTTGGCCGCTAGGTGTGTTTTCATTTTCCGACCTGAACAAGAAGCTTGATTCTTAAACCGAAAAGAGCACTTGGATTGCTCATCTCTGGAGGTTGGTTCCTCATTGAATGTTCAACCCACTAAATGTAGATACAAGGACACTAGGAGTGCCAAAACTTGGCACAAATGGACACTTAAATGTCAAAACTTACGAAAGTGACACTTAAGTGTCAAAATTAGAGCAAAATGGATCAGTTAAGTGCTAATGGCGAGAAAATTCAGCCAAAACGCCGACGTGGTAATTTTTTGGCTAACTTAGTGCAAAACGACATCATTTTGGTACCGATGTGGTAAATAATTAATATAAAAATTAATTAGATTAAATTTAAAACAAATAGTAATAATAATAATAATAATAATAATAATAATAATAATAATAATAATAATAATAATAATAATAATAATAATAATTAAAAAAAAGGAGGAGGAGGAGGAGGAGGGAGGTAGCCGGTGACTGAGGGCTCAGCCCTCACCACCGCCGCCTCCTCGCTGTCACCGGAAAGGTGGGGAGGGTCGGTCGGGGCCATTGAGCCCTAGCTAAGGGCCGGCGACCCTAGCTGATTGGCAGTGAGGGCCTGTGTGCCCTCGCCTAGATCTGGGGCGACCTCCCAGCCAATGGCGGCCTTTGGCCCAACCGGGCAAGGGTCGACAACCCTCGCCAAATTTGGGAGTGGGTGGCAACCCCCTAGCCAGCGGTGGCTCTTGGCTTGGCCGGGCAAGGGTCAGCAACCCTTGCCGCCGATCGGCTAGGGTTGCCGACCCTCGCCCGGGGCTCGGTGGCCCCGGCCGACCCTCCCCCACCTTTCATGTGATGGCAGGGAGGCGGTGGTGGCGAGGGCTGAGCCCCGAGCCGGCAGCTGCCTCCCTTCTCCTCCCTTTTTATTTTATTTTTATTTTATTATATATATTTAATTTAATTTAATTAATTTTTGTCTTAAAATTTGAATTATATCAAAATGACGTTGTTTTTGTGCGTGTTTTGTTGAGTCGGCCTTCTAACGAGCCACGTAAGCAAGAAAATTAATGAAAAATTGCTACATAAGATTTCTAGTGGGGTTTGCTAGATGTGGCACTCAACGTCCCATTTTTCATAAAAAGTGGCACTTAAGTAATACTTTCATAAATTTTGGCACTTAAATGTCCCTTTGTGCCAAGTTTTGACAGTTGGGGTGTTCTTTTGCCCTAAATGTATGAGAAATGACTTTCCTTTAATGTCTAGGGTCATAAGCGAGTTCATGAACTCGCAAAACCATTTACAGGAAAATGAAAGTGAATGACAGGGCAATACAAGCTCCTACAAAAAGATTAATTATTCCTAGCAGATGGTTGTTTAGAAACCAACAAAGTGAAGATGGGTTATGAGCATTAGCAAATTTTGAACATGACAGAACTAGTGAGAGGACCACAATAACAATGAGGAAACAACATAATATGAAGCAACCGTGTATAGAACTAGGAAGGATGCATTTGGGACCTGCTTTGTGAAGGAGCTTTGGGTGTTTGTTAAAATTATTGAAACTCACCTTGGGGAAATGTTTGCCTTTGAAAGGCTGAAAGCCCAAGGCAAGTAGGAGGCTGCCTTGGGCTTTCAACATTTTCGGAAAGCCTTCTAGGGTTAAGTATAAAAATTTTGTTCCAAAACTATCCCCATTCAATTTTCTTTTTTCCGATTTTGCCCTCATGATTCACTGTTCATCTTCTTCTTCATTGAGTCACGTGGCGTGGTTGCGATGGGTTGGCGACGGGCTAGAGAGAGGTTGGCGAGGTCACGACTACCCCGGCGACTGTCACTGGCCAGTCACGTGACCTCGACAAGTTGCAGTGATCTCCCACGAGTCGTGTCATGGCGACCTAGATTGCTGGAGGTCGTGTGACTTTTGGCAATCCAGTGTGACCTCCGACGACCCAAATTTGGGTCGCCGTGAACTCCGTGAAGGGCCGCTTGAGGTTGCGTGACCAGGCAACCCTCACTAGTTGTCTCCTGGGGTTGCTTGAGGTCTTGCAACCTCAGATGTCGGCTGCTGGCGATAGATTTCGATCGCAGGCGGCCACCTGCGCTCACTGTTCAACTTTTTTGTTTTTCTTTTGACGAATTTTTTTCTTTTTTTAATCACAAAAGTCCTTAGTAAATATAATCTCTCTAAATATTATTTTGCTCAAAGGTAATTCACCATAGACTTTCAGATCACATTTAATAAACACAATTTGCATTTTGGAAAATCCATTTAACTTAAAGTCCTTTGCATTTTCCAAAGGTTTTCCCAAAAAGTCCAACCAAATGCACCCGAAGTCCATTTGGGTTTAGCAACAGCCTGTCCAAGTTTCTTTGGGACTTGTTTTGCATCTGGGACAAATGCACAACGCAAATAAAATTTTAGGATGCTGCAAGCAGCAAACCAAGGAAATAGCATTAGGTCGTTCATACTTTACCTCTTGCATTTCCAAAGAAAATCTCTCTGCTTTGTCCTCTATCACTTAAAATTGAATTTGGTAGTATATGCTTGTAGTCATAAGATGCGGATCATTGTATTGGTAAGTGCCAAATTAATGCGATAGCAATTTTTTACTTTTTCTTGGGGCTGATTATAGGCAGAAAAAAGAAAACAGAGAGAGAGAGAGAGAGAGAGAGAGAGAGAGAGAGAGAGAGAGAGAGAGAGAGCCAAATTAATGCGATAGCAATTTTTTACTTTTTCTTGGGGTTGATTATAGTCCTAGGCAGAAAAAAGAAAACAGAGAGAGAGAGAGAGAGAGAGCAGAACCAGTTGCATACAAAAATGCTCACATAGTTTGAGATAAATTTAAAGATCACAGATACAAGGAGCAAACCATGATAAGGAGGTCCAGATACATGAGCACAAAAACGAAAAGGGAATAAAGCATAGTTTCTTTCCAAATACTTCAAACGTTCGGAAGACGCTTCAAGTTCAAGCTCTCTTAGAAACATAGCTTGACATTATTCATGCACACTGATGCAGAATTCAATGGCTCTGACATTAATAGTAAAGTAATCTGTCAAGAGAAGATCATTTTAACGAAGTCAATTTTCTCAGTTAGCCACTAACTCGTTTAAGCCAGCATGGATAAGAATTTTCCAAGACATACCTTAGTTTTGGACCTTCAAGACTAAAGCATGACCTATGCAGGATCATCTGCATTTTGACGGTAACAAGGTCTGAGCTAGAGTGAAATTATGAGACCATCTGCTTATCGACCCCATCATCTAACTCAAGGATGTAGAGACTAAATTGCCTATGATCTCTGGCGAGCACACGAGAAATTCTTGTGCATTTTAATCTCAAGATTCTCAAAGAAGTCAACCCTGTAATGTGGCAATCTCCGCTCAAACTTTCGCAGTGGGTGAAATCCAACTCTTGAAGCTTCTCAAGATCTTTTATGGCTTCAGGAAATTCTTCTAAATAAGTATGAACCATCTTTAGCACTTCAAGATTTTTCAAATCCTTGACAGAAGAAGGCAATTCATTAATTAAGGTGTACGACAGGTCCATTTGCCTTAGCCGACCAAGCTTTCCTATGAAGTGTGGAAGTCCTTTTAGCCGTTCACAACTTCTTAAAGTAAGCTTATGAAGATTCTTCAACAATCCAATTGACTCAGTGACTTCACCCAACACTTCACATTCGCAAGCACTGAGTATTTCAAGTGCCGGTAGGGAGCCTTCCTCGAAATAAAGTCTTTCAATTTTAGTTCCATCAATGAGGAGCTCTTTCAATGCTTTCAGGGAACACAGTGCCTGCGGCAAATGTTTAATTGATGTGCAATGCTTCATGTTTAAGGAAACTAGATTCTCTAATCTAGAAATGGATTCATCAATTGTTGGAGTTGTTAATAAACAGCCTTCTAGGATCAAGCATTCTAAGGACATTGAGTTAGGGAATCTCAGAGATGCAATGATCCAAGGACAACCTTTTAGGTTCAAGACTTTCAAACTCCCAGCATTCTGCAAGAACAGCATGATTCATATGTTTAGTTACAACTTCTACTATAATTTCTCATGCAGGGTGCGTTTTATATATAAAAAAAAGCATACAAGCACGTACACGACTTACCAGCATCAGTTTCTCCCAGTCTTCCGGATTCAATGAGACTCGGCTTGAACATAAGTTGAGAATTACCAGTTTCTTCATATCCAATGCAAACAAATTAGATTTCTCAGGGCATCCATGCCAGTCCAGCCATAACAGGTTTGAAAGTAGAAGATTCTCAGGATTTCCTTCAATACCAACATTATTCAATTCAAGAAACTTCAGATTTGATAGATGATGAAAATCGTCATAATGAAGACAGTTGCATTCCGGTTCATCTTGATCAAAATTGGGGGTTACACGGAGAGCTTCAACATTTTCAGTACACTGCCAATTTGATGGAAAAAAGTGAAGTGCAAAAATTAGAACAAAGATATTCAATGAAACAATATTGTAATCATCGTGTCTAGAGGAGAACTTAACAAGAATACTGCAGGAATCTCAGTATGATATTACCTTCTTTTTCCGTAATGTTGTTTGGACATCTTTGTAATCCCACATCCTACTGCGCTTCCCGGGGTATTTAGGATTTTCCTTCCTGACAAGTTCTCTTCCCAGGATTTTTAATTGGTCATGCATCCAAAACTCATTTTCTTCTCTAATTTTTAGAAAAGACATATTTTGAAGTTCATGAACACCTCTATTTGGGAAACGTTTTCGAGCATCCCACATGTAATAGGGGATTGTCTTATCAACCCCTATAAAGAAACACGATATATCGAGGAATATTTCTTTTGTGTTTTCGTCCAAAAGATCATAACTTGCCTTCAACATTGGTTCCACTGCTTTTTCCAGCTCTCCTTCTAATTTATCCAAGGTCTCTCTCCATATTTCCGGGCTCTTCCCATTTAAATATGACCCCACAATTTCAATGGCAAAAGGAAGCCTTCCAACGGCAGAAGTGATTTCACTTGGCAGAGAACCATAGTCGTCGGGATGACCTGGTCGGAAAGCATGCTTACAAAAAAATTCAAGAGCATGATTTTCATCCATAGGTAAGACCTCATGTTCGTTGATTTCTTGAATCTCGTAATGATTAATGACATCTTTCTTTCTGGTCGTTAGGATGATCCTACTTCCCAGACCAAACCAAGTTAGATTCTCCGCCAATGGTTTGATTTGTTCAAAGTCGTCCACATCATCCAAGACAATGAGAACTCTTTTTCGTCGGAATAGGCATTTTATAACTCTGGTACCCTGATCGGAGAATTTCACTTCTTGGAAATTTCCTCTCTTGAGATCTCGAATTAACTTATTCTGGAGAGATACCAATTTTTTCTGTTCAATCTCATCCCGAACGTCTTTAAGAAAACTGCAAGCATCAAAGAGGTGGCTAATTTTGTTGTACACCACCTTGGCGAGAGTGGTTTTGCCAACACCAGGAAGACCACACACTGCAAGCACGCATCTTCCCTTATCAACTCGTCCATCTTCATCATGGACACCAAGCTTCCGCATCATCTCTTGCACGTTGCGGTCTATTCCGACTAAATTTTCAGTCACGTCTTCCTTGCCGATCTCCAAGAGTTGCCAAAGTTTGGAAATAACATTCCTTATAAGCTCGTGATACCTACAAAATCAAAAACGAAGTTCCCTTTCTCTTACTTTATTTTTATGGATATATGGCTGGTAGAAGTAATGAACACTGGGCACTTCCTGTGGTGCCGATCTGTTCGGTGATTTCGGGAAACGTAGAGAAGATAACATGACAGTAATTAACCCAAGGAAAAACATGTAGATGACTACAAGAACATTAAAGAAAAGACGAGATACACAGATACACTGCCACAGAAAAAAAAGAAAATAAAAAAAGAAAGAAAGAAAGAAAGAAAGAAAGAAAGTAAAAAAAAAAGGGTATCTCCACAGGTAAATTGGATCCCAGAAAGAGCGTGGTGAGATCTTTCTATACAAGAAACTTGTCCTGTCTTTTCGTTACAAGTAAAGTAAGAGCAATAGCGAGTCAGACTTACCCACTGCTGACATCCTCCAATTCGAATCCCTTTATCCCAGCAACATTTGCCAGAGCAGTCTTCCACTTGCTGATTGTCACGGTATTACTGCGTTTTTCTTGCACGGTGAAGGACTCTCCGTATGTTCCCTCCTGGTGGCGAACAACGCCGGGCTTGACGCCATAGAAAATTGGAAGAATGGTTTTCTCCGACTCCACCATTTGGGCTACTTCCATCAGGCAAGCTGAGCTGGAAGCGAAGTTCTTGGACAAAACAGGGATGCAGACGTCGGAACACTTGATGGCTTCCACGATCTTGGTATCGATCCTTTCGCCATACTCAATCTCTTTGCAATCTCTGAATACCATAAACCCCGAGCCTGTGAGGTTGTCGGAGAAGCAATCGAGGAAGTTGCCACGGACATCTGGCCCTCTGAAGCTGAGGAACACTTGGTAGTTACAAACTGCCAACTCTTCGGCAAAGGCATTAGCTGACGATGAGCAGCCATTGGGAACACGAACACTCATCTGCATACACAGAATCTGGCTCCAATGGAGATCCAGATTATCAATCTTGGACGGTTGCAAACGCTCGAGCTCACAAATCGTAATCTGGAGCGTTGACCTCGCTCGCACTCTCAGTCTTAGTCTTCTTTTCTTGTTATTTTGTTCGTTTCGGTTTTGGCAGTTCTATCCTTCCGTTCACCATATAGAGAAGTTACTATATTTTCTTAATATATCTACACAATAGAATTAAGATAATCGAAAGTGATGGATCCAATACGAGTCTTAAATAACATTATAAATTCAATGTAATATATCTATTAAATTAGATAATTTCAATGAGTCAGACAACGAGCTGCCCCGTACCCACCGCAATTATATTAGCTTTGTGTGATGGAATATCTTGTCACCTTCCATACGCGTTTGCACCTTCTCTTTTCATTAACAAATAGCTCATACTTTGTAATCCTCCTGTACATGATGAGGTCGTAAAATTTTGCCGCACATTTCAACACCTACTCCCATCCACCTCTATATTTTTATGTTTTTCCTTTTCCGTAGTCCATCGTAGGCCTTTGTCTATGTAGGTGTCCCTGACTCTTATTAGTTTACATGCAGTCACTAGGATTTGAGTAGATGACTTTAAGGTTATGTTTAGTCGTCCGAATTTCTAATCAGGATAGAAATGTATAGGATAAGATATGAAATCCTGAAATTTTTTTATATTCTATTCATTATTTGGTGAATCATAGTATTAAAGTCAGATATATTCACATCATATCATACATTTTTAAATATAAACGGCATATAATTATAAATGAACTTAAATGTTCATAAACGGAAATTGTGAAAATCTCTCGTAATACTATTCCTTAATTTAATTTAATTTAATTTAATTTAATTTAATTTTTCCTCTTTTTTAAATTATTCTATTTTTTATTTCTTTTTTCCCCTTTCATCATTCTTTAATAAAATTTTATCAAATAATAAACTGTACTAACATACCTAAAATACAAAAATACCTAAAATATACAATAAATATAAATAATTAATTTATAGATTGAATGTTTATTATAAGATAGAATTAAAGTTGAATATATTAATTGAAATAAGATTAATTAACAATAAATTTCTACTTTTTTATTTTTAATTTCTTAAATTTTAATTCAAATATTATTTATATTGAAATATAATTTCAATTTTGTTAATTTAATAAGTTTGTTATTCAAGAAAAATAACTTTCCTATTATGGACACTATAAGTCTTATCCATCTTTATCCTACCTCTCTTATAAGATAATTCTATCCTGCCTATATCCCTCTTGTATCCGACTTTATTTTGTCATGAGTGAGCACCAAACGTAGAATATGATAAATCATATTATATTCCGAATTTTATCCCGACTGCCAAACGTAGCATAAGTTCCTAAGTTGAAGATATCCGATGCCGAATCCAACAAATCAAATCTCGGGATTTTTTTCTTGCCTTTATTTTGTAATATACTAACTATTTATTCTTTTTTTTTTTTTTTACCTATGATCCAATTTTTCTTGTTGATGCATGTTATTTTGTTTTACTTTTTCTTCTTTTTTTTATTAAAAATTAATTTGTGTACGAGTTCACCCCGAATAACCTATGGTTGATTACATCTAACCCAACTAAAGAGTATTATGCATAAACACAAACAAAAGAGACACTCGAATTAATAATTCATTATAGGCATATTCAAATTTAATCCCATTCAATTAGTCAATGTACCTCCAAGCTAATAACATGAGAAGGCATTAGACTTCACCCTAAAAAATGGGTTATCAGTTTTATCTGATATATGAAATGGAAATTTCACTTTTTGGATCATGCTGTATTTCATTGAAGTTGACAGGACTCTATACTTTCCACGAGAAAATATTTTCCAAATGTAAGTCAAGATAAAAAAGAAAAAATAAAAAAGAACAATCATACATATCACTCACTTGTTACTAAGAGGGAAAACACCTTTAATGTTCGTGATAACTCCAGATTATTTTCGACAAAGTACAAACACCAAAAAACCCAAAACTAGTAATTTGTAACAAATATACCATCTGCTAAATTGGATTAATATGACAAAAAAAAATCACAAAAATTGTAAACTGTGACAAATGGATCGTAAAATCCCAAATTGGTATACCCGTCAACTGTCACGTGTCATTTAACTTAATAATTTGATAATAAAATTTAACGAAAACTAATAGAGGGTAAATTTGTCATAAGTGTATCGATTTTTGGTAAATTTGTCAAATGTATACCAGTTTGGAGTTTTTGGTGGTAAAAAAATAGTTTGGAGTAAATTTATTATAGGTATTCTAGTTTGGGGGTTTTTGAGGGTATTAACCCAAAGTATAACTTATACTACTCAAATGATTCAGCACAATACATCCAAAAATTTGCATTGGATGGAGAAATTTATTTTAATTTGATATTTTCGAAATCGGGATAAGAACAAAGTTCAAGTGAATTTCAAGTACTCAAAAATAGAACAAATTAAAGGTATATTATGACATCTTATGGCCTGTTTGGTAACCATCTAAATAGTGTCTGATTATGATTTTTTGTTCCCAGAATCATTTTGGGACAAGAATCGCGTTTGGTAAAATTTTTGTT
The DNA here is from genome assembly GCA_014182725.1 of Eucalyptus brandiana. Lineage (NCBI taxonomy): Eukaryota > Viridiplantae > Streptophyta > Magnoliopsida > Myrtales > Myrtaceae > Eucalyptus > Eucalyptus brandiana. The sequence goes on along the minus strand of CM024672.1, from coordinate 34,329,521 downwards.
TCTGAGACCAAATTTGTTCTCTAGAAGGGAAGAGAATCAAGAATAAAAAAAAAAAAAAGTTGATTCTTCTTCTGGGAACAAAATTGAGAATCAAAACTCTTCTTCTTCTCTTTTTTTCTTCTTCATCGACCACCATCCCGTGATCGTCGCCCGCCGCCGTCCGTCGCCACCTGTCGCCATTCGCTGCCGTCGGTCGCCGCCAGTCGCCCGTAATTGGTCGACGAGCTTGTCGGAGGCTCTCGTCTAGCTTGAAAAAAAAAAAAAAAAAAAAAAAAAAAAAGAAAAAAAGAAGAATAGGAGAAAAAAGAAAAGAAGAAGAATAAGAAGAAGAAGAAGAATAGGAGAAGAAGAAAAAAAAAAAAAAAAGAAACAAGAAGAATAGGAGAAAAAATTAAAAATTAAAAAAAAAAAGAAAATAAAAAAAAAAAAAAATAAAAAAATAAAAGAAAAGGAAAAATAATAAAATAATAAAATAATAAAATAATAAAAAAGAAAACAAAAGAAAAAAAGGAAAAAAAGAAAAGAAAAAAGGAAAAAAAAATTATAAAAATTATTTAAAAATTAAAATAAATTGATTTGGAATGTAATCAATGAATACAATACCAAACGCAATTACTATTCAGAATAAAAAATTTTGTCAAATTACCAAACGCGTTCTTTTACTCGAATCGGTTAAAGAACGTAATAAAAAATAATCATTTCGATCGAATTTGTTTAGGGAATGCAGAATCGTTATCAAACGCGCCTTTACCAAATAATTTTATTCGGCATCAAAAAAATTATATTGATTAAAGTAATTAACTTAATTTGATGTTTTGAAATCATGGATAAGGAAAAGGTTCGTGGGCTTTAATTTTAGTGATGAAAAATTTATGCTTTTTTTTAAATCTAAAATTCAATTCTTGAGGAGAAACTTGAATAAAAATAGATAAAGATACATATAATAATTTAATGAGAGAGTTTATTTTTTTAAATTTAAAATAGTGAATCTGAGGAAACCCATTTAAATTAAAATATCATGGGGAATTACTATCTATAATTTCAAACTATAACTCATGCCACTTGATTAAATATTGATTAGAAAAAAATTAAATATATATTTTTTGGTCGGTAAATATCATTCATTTAAAAATATCACATTTAGGATTTTAACACAAAACCTATTTCTTTAAATCTAACACTTAATTAAAATTTTTTCATTTAGTTTAAATATGTTAACTGTATGACTATTGATATAGATTACTTTATTACATTAATGAGTTTCGTTTAAGTTCAATATCTTCAAACCAAATTAGTTACAAAAAAGTTTAAAAAAAAAAAGAAAAAAAGAAAATCCGTGGTTTTGAACGTGCCCGGATATGGACTCGTGAGCCCTTCTCGAACGCTCGTCCGTCTTCCGATCATCGACCTCGCTTCCGCCGAGGAACCGCCTCTCCAGCGGCGGCAGGTGGTGGCGGGCGCCGACGGTGCTCTCGTCATCCTCTCTGGACGCGTCGTCAACCTCCGAGCAGTGTATCTGAGAGTCTTCGGAGAGAAGAGCATCTCTCGCCAAAACAGGGAGCCCTCGGCTCCCAGCTCCTTCAATCTCTAGCACTTCACTCGTCCACGGCATTCACTACAAGCAAAAATTGGTGGAAACTAGCCTCCTTATCATGTCTGACGGTTTTCCCATGAGAAGTTGAGATAGATTAAGTGGAGAATTGCGGGTTTGAAGTTTGGGAATCGATTTGGGTGAACCTCCATCTTCTTCTTCTCCCTTCCTTGGTAGAAAATCCTGGATTTGGTGTTGGGACCCACCCTGGGGTGAGAACATCGTTGTGGCAATGTTTACGATCATCAAAGCCAAGAATGTAGATGAGGTGTTCGACAAAATTTCTGAGAGAAGGAAAGCTGTCCTTTGAGCGTGTTCCATGGTTCAACCTTTGGAATGCGTCAACCCAGAAGCCACCCCTCGCTGCAATCTATGCGCCACCACTCTGAATAATAGCATTCCTATAGCGATGGTTAACACTTGAAGTGGCAAATATAGTGTATTGGAGTCTTCGGTGTCCAGAAAGTTGAAGAACCAAGCTACCACGGCCGAGATAGAAAGCACCTATTCAAATTTTTTAAGGGGAAAGGTGCTGAGAATTTGAACACAGTCGCTCCCAAACAAGCTACGAATTTTGTTACTGTAGTTCATAATTTTGATTTCAATGCTGGATTTGGTTATGGCAATCCTGATTGTGAAATGGGTATTGATATAGGTGGAATTTTGCCTACTGCTGTAAGCTCCAATTGTGTTGTTAAGCCTAAAGTTAGAGCTTCCAATAAGGAAGCTGACTGACTTTAAGGAAGTTGGTATTACAGGTAATAATAGTATGGATGGAAACTCCCATGGCCGTATCTCACCCTCACCAATCCTTGCTGCTGGCTCAACTCCATCTCGGAAAAGCATTACTATGGAGAAGATCTCCCAGACAGCAAAATTAGATTTCATTCAACCCAACAAACTTGGTAATAAATTAGGCGCTCCTCCCCTTGAGATTATTAAAGAAGGGAAGGCACATTTTGAGAATTGTCTTTTTGGCTATTTCCTTACTGCAAATGCCTCGTTCTACTGGGTGAGATGTATTGTCTAAAAATTATGCGGGAAAGAAAACCTTGTAGATGTTTCAGCTACGAAGGATGGTTTTTTGTTTTTCCGATACTCTAATGTTCAAAAGCTGGCTGAAGTTATGGAGGTGGAGATATGGAACACAGCTGGCAAACCCTTTTTTTTACATAAATGGCATCCCCTAATCAGATTGGAAAAGGCGAGGATTACTTTTGTGCCAATTTGGGTATTTCTTTGTAATGTACCTCATGTCCTTTGGACCAAACTTGGTTTAAGCTATGTGTGCAGTTTTCTCGGAAGACCTTTGTACGTGGATAAGGCTACCGAAGAAAAACATTGACTAACTTTTGCTCGTATATGCATTCTCATGGGTTTTGATAGTCCATTCCTGGAAAATTTCGATCTTGATATGGGGAACGAGGAAACCTTTGGGATTACTGTTGACTATAGTTGGATACCACTAAAGTGCAAAAAATATAACTATTGTGGTCTTAAGGATTGTGCTGTGCCGAACAAGGTAGTTTGGGTTCCTAAAACCCAACTAGTGGCGAGACCACTAGAAAATACTGCTTCCATTGTTCCCATCTCATCTGAAAGAGTTTTTACAGTGTTGCCAATTATCAATTCCCCTGCCTCCTCAATTGAATGTTCCTATTACTGGGGTTGGTAATTCCATGGTTATTCAACGAAAGACTCATGTTTATGCTACTTCCCAGCCGGGTGCATCCTCTATAGATGTCAAGCAAGTTGGAAGTAAGAAGAGAGGCTCTTACATCAAAAGTGGAGCTACTCCCAATTCTTTGACTTAGATTTGCATTATTGGGAGAGGGCGATCTTCCTGATATCTCCGTCAGTCTTGTTGCTTTACTTGAGGATATGAGGAGTGAGGTTGAGCCTCCTGACCAATGATTCTCCTTTCTTGGAATGTATGGGGCCTTAATAATAGCCCAAACAAAAGGGACTTGTAGGTTTTGCTTTGTCTCAAGATCCTCATATCCTTATTTTGATTGAACATAAAATAAAAGAGGTAAATGTTGACTTTGTCATCAAAAGCAGGTTTCGAGGCTGGTAATGCATCCTTAACTATCAAAGTAGCAGTCTTCGTAGAATATGGGTATTGTCCATTATTAGCCTGACTATGATGGAAGTTTCTGATCAAGTCATACATTGCCTTGGTGAGAATTTGGGAGATGACCGATTTCTCCTTTTTCGTAGTTTATGGATGCAATACTGAAGCTGAACGGAGATCTTTGTGGCTGAACATTAACACATTCTTTGCTCGTAATACAGGAAATGTGCCTTGGCTACTAATAGGTGATTTCAATGAAATGAGAGATACAAATGAATGAATCGGATCTAATGTCTGATGGACCTCTAGAATGGAAGAGCTAAACACTACGATTGAGGAGCTTGCGCTCATCGAGCCTCATTCCACAGGCCCTTTCTTCACATGGACAAATAAAAGGCTTAATGATGATCTTAGAGCGAGCAGGATCGACAGGGTCTTCATTAATGTAAATTGGCAACACAGGTACACTCATTATTCAGTAGAATTTTTGTTGCCGGGTGTTTCAGTTCGTGACCCTTGCATGGCACGTCTTAACACTATTATTAGGAGAAGGAAGCCATCTTTCAAATTCTTCAATTTTTGGGCCAAAAGTTGCAAATTTCTATCAATGGTCCATGCTTATTGGCAACAGGATATTAGAGGATTGAAAATGTTTATTCTAGTGAAGAAGCTCAAAGCATTGAAACAATAGCTCAATCTCTTGAATAAATCTTAGTTTGGTGACTTGCGTCTGAAGATCAAGCAAGCTAGGGAGAACCTACAACAATTACAATAGTTCTTGCACTAGACCCTTACAATATGAGTACTCGGGAGGAAGAAAAGGCACAACTGGAGCTACTACTCACCCTTAGCAAACACAAAGAAGTTCTCTTGAAGCAAAAATCTGGAAATCTATGGCTCAAGGAGGAGGACAACAACAATAGGATTTTCTTTGCCTCCATGATGCGTAGAAGTGCCCAAAACAAAATTACTCAGCTCTCACTTTATGATGGAACGATTATCACAGATGAGGGAGTTCTTAGAGATACAATTGTCTCCTATTACCATCGCATACTTGGTAGCTTCGGACACAATCATATCTCTTATGAGCGGTTTGCCTCCCTATTCCATGAAGATGTAAGTGACCTCATGGCTTCGCTAGGCTTTCAATGAGCTGAGATCCTTAGAGTTCTCAAAGACATAAACGACTTCAAAGCTCCAGGTCCATATGGATATAATAGTTTATTCTACAAAAAAGCCTGACCCATTATAGGGCATGACATAGAGGATGCTATCATGGACTTCTTCTCCTCAAGATGGATGCTGAAAACTATAAATTTTACTTTGATATCCCTTGTGTCGAAGGTCCCGAATCCATCTTGCATGGCAGATTTCAGACCCATCTCATGCTGCAATGTTTTATATAAGATCATATCGAAGCTACTTGTAGAAAGAATCAACCATTTCCTTCCTTTGGTTGTTGGCCTCAACCAAACTACTTTCATCTCAGGTTGACGGATATCGGAGAATATTCTACTTTGCCAAGAACTCCTTCTCAACTACCATAAGGGCAATAGAGGTAAACGTGTGGCAATTAAAATTGACCTCATGAAAGCTTTTGACATGGCAAAATGGGAGGCGGTATTCAGGGTTCTAAAAGCTATCAATTCGCCATAGCACTTGATTGATATGATAGGTCAATGCATAACTACATCAAGGTTTTTGATAAACCTCAACAGCAAGCAGGTTGGCTACTTTGCTGGTACTAATGGACTATGGCAAGGTGACCCACTTTCTCTGTATTTGTTTGTTTTGGTTATGGAGATTCTTAATAGAATTATCATTGAAAAAGTGGCTTTATCTTCTTTCAATAGCATTGGCATTGCAAGACAGACAAGATCACTCACTTATGATTTGCCGATGATTTGTTTCTATTTGCTCATGGGGATGTCAATTTTGTTATTTGCCTTGTTGAAGTACTTGATGATTTTGCATGTCTCATAGTACTAAATTTTAACCCAGATAAATTTCAAATCTTTTTTTCTGAGTTGGCTGAGATGGAAAAGGGTATGATATTGGATCACACGCCTTTCCTCACAAGTACCCTTCCTATTGGATACCTTGGTATTCCTCTTGTCACTAGACGACTCACTCACACACATTGCAAGAGTCTAACTGATAAAATCTTTATAAAAATAGAAGGCTAGGGCATGCAGCATATTGGCTATGCTGGTCGTATACATATGGCCAAATCAGTACTTATTTCCACATGTACTTATTGGATGCAAATGTTTCTACTTCCAAAGCAAACCATATATGAAGTGGAGAAGAAGATTAGGCAATTCTTATGGACTAGAAATATGGAAGGCCATTGATCACATAAAGTTGCTTGGAAAATAGTTTTGCTTGCCAAAAAGGGTGGGAGGACTAGGGTTGCTCGATCTAAAGCCATGGAACAAAGTTTTATTGGGCCGCATGCTTTGGAGACTCATAAATTGTTCGCCGTCTTCCTTATGGAGTAAGTGGGTTTACACTACCAAATGTAGAGGCATTTCAATTATGTAGCTTGAAATCAAGGGTAGTATGGCATGGAGTTAGCGTGGTATTCTTAAATTGAGACTGACTCTATATTTAGCCATATCTAGGCAAAGTTATTGTTGCAAAGAGTTATATAATGAATTCAAGAGTATGGGACCGGCTGTGGGATGGTATCAATTAATATGGATAGGCAGGGTTAGCAAACGTAATTTTATCATGTGGTTAGTTTGTAAAGATAGATTACCAACAGCAGAGATCATATCGCGTTGGATGCCTACCGTGGGAATCCATTGTAATTTCTGTTTGTTGGTTTGGAAAATCGAGATTATCTATTCTTTCAATGCATGTGGATTGGAAGCATATGGCATATTGTTCTTGCATAATATGGAATCCGTCGTTCTTTAGGAGGATGGAATGATGAACTTTGATGGATTATCAGGGCTACTAAAGGCAAGGACTTTGGCAACAAGGCTTCTCAAGCTTACTTTTTGAGCAACCATATATTGCATTTGGATGGAACATAACTATAGAAATTTCCAAAACAAGTCAAATGATGTCCCCATTATCGTGGCTAAAGTTCATAAACTTGTTAGAAGGCGAGCTTCACATTACAAAAACTTTAGATCTTCCCAAACAAATGTAATATTGGCTACTATATGGAGACTCCCTCACTCCATTTTTTCACGTTCTTAGTTATCTTTGTGATGTTCGAGAATGCCTGTAAGCTTCTATGCGTCATCTTATGAATAATACTTACATTTCAAACAAAAAATAAAAAATAAAAAATAAACAATTTATATTCCACACTAAATAGGTATCTACGCATTTTTTTATTATTAAAGCTTTAATAGATTTTATTAAAGTAATTTGATTTAATACTGTAGAAAAATTACACTGAATAATTAAATTCACTTAGTTTGAGAAATAAAATAATTTCATTTAATTATAGGCAACACTAACGCAATCCAATAAATTTTTCTTTTAATCATGATTATGTTAAATGGAATAAGTAACTCCCGTAACTTTAATATGACAAAAATATTGATATTGCAATTTAGTTACAAAAAAATATATATTTTTATTTTTTACTCATTTTAATTTTTTAAATTTTGAGCAAACTTATTTCCAATATAGCATTCATCATCATACACTGAAAAGTTGTTTTTATTTATATTTCATGTTGTCAGAAAACTTAACATTACATCGTTTATTTTTACCACACTAAACTTAAACTTTCATAAAGTATGATGTTCTTCTAAAATATTATAAAAATAATTATAAAAATCTCATCTTTTTCTATTACATCATATCTCATATTAGTCGATTATAAATGATATAGAAATTTGCATAATAGACATGCCTCGTTGCATGATTCCTACTTGCAATTAACTTGCTATCACCGCCAAGTATCGCTTTGATTAGATTTTGATTATTAATTTACTATTACGATCATAAAATCTTGAAAAAGAACTTGCGACAGAGATCGCGGGCACCCTAAAAAAAGAAAAAACACCGCCCACATCTAGGGCCAAGGAAAAGAGAAAGCTCAGGTACTTTGAAAGGAATTATCAACGATAACGAATATATTTATCTGGATTGAGAGTCAAAACGGGTCATTGAGCATAGCCAAGGCTAAATAGAACAAAGACTGGTTTCAGTGACCTTGTTATCCGAGTTACACGATGAAACAATATTCCAATAAAGTTTGCGAGATTTGATTTAGAAAACCTAGCACCAACTCTTTGAAACAGAGATAGAATCTAAAGATTAGAGAATTTTTCCTTCAATTTTGGAAATGCATCATAAAGTCTATTGCCAGATAATTAACAAAATAAATGCAGGTACTGTAGAATTGCACACGAGAAGCTTGTGTTCACCGGCCGGAGACAATTTGGCTGACACGTGAGTTTACTAAATTAATCATTTTAGAGCTTTATTTGAAATAAGGTTCATTCTAGAGACTTTTTTGAGAAAATCGCCCCACTTCAGATTAAACTTGATCAACTGTGCTACCATTTCCCCTTCTCTCCATATGATGCTAAAGATTTTTAAGATCTACAGTCTTCATGAACGGAAGTAAACATGTCATTGCAATGAAAGCACATCGGTAATCCTACTGTACGTCCAAATTACATTGCTCTCAGGCGATTTTCAATTTTTACACTATTGTTAACTCTTGCTTGGTCGTTCAATTGGGCTTAATTGATTACGCATAGGCTATTGTGGATTAGTTACATCCGAAGCAAATCATAATGCGTGGAGATGGAAATTGAAAATATTTTGCGAAGCCCAACAATAATTTTGTTTGGAGTATGGTCAAAAGTTTGATTAATTAACAATGATAGAATATTTTAATATTTAACCGCATTCATTCACAAAATAAAGTAGGAGGTCATCTAAGCTCAAATCTTCTTACACCCTCATTTACCTCTCTAATTAAATATTTTCAAGTTTAGAACTAGGCAAAACACCAAATTAAATGTAAGGGGACTAAGTTTTTAGAACAATTAACAATAATCCCATAAAATTGCATAAACAATTTGGAAGATATCTAATGTGGGAATTTTGTTTGGAGTATAGATCTAATTTGGAAAAAAAAAAATGCAACTAAAGTCCATTGGAATGACAAATAAGGATCACGAGTTCAAGAAAGAGAAATAATTGTGTCGCAATCTTTAATTTACTGTTAGAATAACAGTCTATTTTAAACTACAAAAAATCAAATAACAAATAATCATAAATTATTGTGGGGTCACTCATTCAAGAAGGAAATAGAAGAAAAAAAATTAGGATTGATGAAGAGATAATCAACCAAAAAAATCTACCGGAAAAAAGAAAAAAAGAAAAAGAAGAAGATAAATGAGGATTAGTGAGGCAATGAGGAACATTCAAAGCCTACCACAAGAAAAGTGTGGACTGGGATACGCTAGAAATATTAAAAAAAGAAAGAAAGAGAAAGCACAACTCTCTACTCTTTGTTGAATTCGAATAAAATGTTTTTCAGTACATAGTTCAATGGGAAATTACTTCCACTTTGAAAGTAGTCTATACAAATTTTCGTGGACGACACTTACATAAACTAGTTTAACGCGAAGTTCTTAATTAAGCGCAGCGGTAATTGACCTCCCCCATGGCGCGCAGTCCCACTTCCCATGCCGACAGAAGTTGAGCGAACACTGGCCCGCATCCTTGTGGACTGTGCTGAAATTACGTCCACCGTCCAATTTCCTTGTACGGTTACAAAAAAAAAAAATGTCAGTTTTAAATTTCGTTTATTTCGAAAAAAATAATTTTAAAAATATTTTCATAAAATTAATTTCTTTTATCACTTATAAAAATAAATAAATAGAAATTATTTTCATTTTTCACAAAAATATTTGAACATAAATTGATATTGATAATGAAAATATTTTTTATTAACTAATTACCTTGCCTAATCTCAATCCAAAATGAAGCAAACCTATGGCATTGCAAGCTAAGGCATGTCAACATGATGTCAACATGAAGCAAATTGCCAAGTTGTCTTCAAAGAAGCTCGTTCATGGTCTTCTAAGTATGAATTACCAAAAGACTAAGCTTTGCATTGCATGCACTTTAGGAAAATAGGTTAGGAGTTTATTTAAATCTATAAATCATGTTTCTATTAATTGTGCTTTTCTATTATTTTAAAGAATAGTATGTAATTCCACTCGAGGGACGAAAATGGCTATAGACAGCAAAAATTTAAGCCGATTTTAAAATGTCACGCATTGTATACACTTGGCATCATTGTTCAATCAAACTTCGCACGTCCCAAAAATTACTAATTTCACGAGTCGATTAAGTATTGGTCAATCAAATCAAATTGCTGCTGTGTATTATCGTATGGATGAAAGATGTCAGCGGTCCTTTTTGTCCCTCGAAGAGGAAAATATAAATCTTTTTTGGGACATTCGAAAAGTGATGCCTTTACTGTCCTCAACTTGCTTTTTTCCGGACATTTCCTAAGGGAGCCATTGTAATTGGGATTTGGCCAACTTTCTGTAGCATTAGACAGAGTTTCTTCTCTATAGTTGGTGGATGTATTGGGTTGGAACCGCATGACTACAAACCCGAACTTTCCGTTTACTTTCTTCACAAAGATAATGTGTTTTCCTGAGGAGTAAGGGCTTTTGTCGATTATGTTAATTGGTTTTTGTTGATTGTGCTAAAAACACCGGAACAACATAAAATAGTAGGGATAAACAGTTCTAGATTCCGTATATGTTCTAAGGTTAGTTGTAGCTTCTACTCAGATCCCATGTATTATTAATTGGATGATTGTAATGAATTATCATATTTAATGATCATTACTTGTTGTCATAACTCACTGACCACAATTTATAACTATAAGAAATACTAACAAAGTAAAAGTCTCAATCATAAAATGTATGCTCAGAATAGTGGTGCAAATTATACACTTATCATCGGACGATATGAAATACCACAAGATTACACGAAGACATAGATAAAGAAAAATACAAAACTCGTTTCAAGTTTAAGTTCTAGGTTTTATCTACTTAGAATTTGAAAAACACCCGTCGAAATAGGTGCCCTAATTTTTGGAATCTGGAATTTATCGTGATACGTTGAAACCTAGGATTAGACATGCTCCCATCTGTTCGGTTCTTTGGTTCCAAATTATATCTTGAAACCATATTTGCCTCAATAAAATAGGCCTTGTCCACCTACTATCCCCGCTAAATGAAACAAAACTCTCTCTGTCCCACAACCTATTCTCATTTGCCGAAAACTCTATGAACTTGGTCTTTCGAGTGACATATTTGTTCGAAAAACATCTAGCAAACATAGATATGCTATTAGCTTGCCTAATTGTAATGACTTGGTTCGATGAGGGTGGGGAGTGGTCATTGGGGTCAAAGGGCCTGCACAAGGAGCAGCTCTTGTCAAACTTCTAAGATGCAAAAGGGGGTAGGAATAAATTGAACTGTGCACTGAATAAGGGGAGAGCGATTCTAGAATATATATGTGAAAACTAAAATTAACTCAAGGAGACTTTTTTTGACGTAACAATAACCTTCGCTTTGGAACTCCAAAGTTAAACAAGCCTAGGCTATAGCACTGCCAAGATTGGTAACCCCTTGGGAAAGTGTGTGCATGTATGCTAAATGACAAAATTGTGAGACTCGGTGAGAGACGAGTCAAAACGGACAATATTTCGAGTGAGTTAATCTAGATATGTCACACTAATTATGCACCAATTTGTCAAAGCCAGCTTTACGCTGTGGCATTCCGTATGAAATCCATCTTGAAGTATGGAACTCGAACGCTTCATGACTCGGTTAACCAGATGGCTCATTACTGTGTCTACTTTGTATGGATTTGATGCTTTCTCATTTGGTTTTCGTCACCAAGCGTCCATGGTATTGTCTCTGACAATTGATTACATCGTATTTTCAGTATGCATTCTAAAGATCGAGACTACCTCTGCGGCCCTAAACTTTCCGATTCAGATTAAGCAAGGAGCTAAGTCCCGTGTCCTCAATGAATTAACTAGGACGTAGGCGCGATGACAGTCCTAATGCGATGCAATTTTGATTGTTCCAGTCGCATCTAATGAATTCTTGTCGATGGTTGATCTAGTATCACTACATAGGAGTAGCGAATCAGAGAGAGAAAGAGGAAGAGGATGGAGCATGAAGCTATCAGTGAGAAGAAGCTTGAGAAATTGAGACCCTGGAAGAGTATGCCGAAGCAAATGGGTGCCCGCCATGAACAATTTATTTGTACATTTTCATCGGTGCTTCTTGAAAGATTTCTGAGGATCAGGTGCAAAGGCAAGCCTTGGACTTCAAATGAACAGAATCATCAAATGAACAGAATCAAGAACCTAAAGGATCGAAACCCTTCTTTTCTTAGACTTTTCCGTTCTTTTTTTTTTTTTTTTTTGGGGGGTGACTTCTGATTTTCGCCATCATCCAGTTACAAGCAACTGCCTTTTTCCCTCTCGGTTTGATACAGGTTACAGTTCGACATGGGCTTGCAAATGACTAGCATGTAGGCTGACAACCACTCCACTCTTTGAAGTCATTGGAACCAATTTATTTTGGATTCTGATGGACGACCAACAATCCCCAGAACTTAACCAGCTAGCTTGTGAATTTGAGAATCCAATAGCGATCCTAGTAGTGAGAAAAATCTAAGCCACCTAAGGTCTTCACTTCACATTCTGCGACATTTTCAGCAATGTAATAAGGCCCTGCTGCCACTTCATATGCTTCATCCCGCACTGTTCATGTACAATGCAGTCCTATGTATTTATGTAATACCGATGCCTCCAAAAAAATCTCTCTGTCTGCCGCTAGGTGTGTTTTTATTTTCCAACTAGAGCTAGAAGCTCCATTCCTATACCAAGAGGAGCACCTGGACCGTTCATCTCTGGAGGTCAGGACCTCATTGAATGTTCAACCACTACATGCATTAGGGACGATTTTCCTATAATATGTAGGGTCATGAGTGAAATCAGGAATTTGTAAAAACCAAAAACCATTGACAGCAAAATCAAAGTGAATCACAAGACAATACAACCTTCTACGCAAAAATTACCCAATCCTTGCATATGATTGTCGACAGACCAACTACAGTGAATACTGCTACTAGTATTAGAAATTTATAACATAACAGAGCTAGCGAAGGGACCCCTATAACAATGAGAAGACAACATAATATAAAGCAGCCATGTCTAGAACTAGGAAGTTCAGTTAGGTTTAGCAACAGCTTGCCAAGTTTCCTTGAGATTGTTTTGCATCTAACACTAATGCACAGCCAATTTGAATCATAGGATGCTTCAAGCAGCAAACCAAGTAAATAGCATTAGGTCATTCCAACTGAGCTTCTTGCATTTCTAAAGAAATTCCCTCTCCCTATGCAGAAAAAAACAAAATAGAGAAAGGAAACAGAGAAAGAGGAAAAAAAATGATAAAATTACATGCATGTAACTCAATAAATTGAGACACATAGAAAACAAAAACTACTGAAGTGACCACTGCCAATCGATCGTGTGACAGCAAGGAAGAGAAAACAGAACCAGTTGAATAGATGATGGAACAAGCCAATATGAAAATTCTCGTCTAGTTTGAGATAAAATTCAACATACAAAGATCTCAAATACGAGGATTAAACTGTAGTGTCTTTCCAAATACGAGATCTCTCTTTCTATGTTGAATAACTCATACTTAAACGTTCTAAAGACGCTTCAAGTTCAAGTTCTTTAGAAACATAGCTTGACGGCATTCATGCACACTGATGCAAAGTTCAATGGCTCTGACATCAATAGATATATTTCTGAAGAGCTTGAACTTGAAGCATCTTTGGACGATTTGAAGTATGAGCTGTTCAACAAAGAAAGAGAGATAATTTGTAGAGACACTACTTGTCCCTTTTTCTTTTGGGCTCGGAGACACAGCTATTCTTTTGATTGGTCGGAGTCTGCCTTTTTCTTTTGTCCTCGGAGACGTTACTCTTCTTTTCACTGGCCGGAGTCTGCCAAGTGACGTCAGGATCTAACTCAAGGACGTGGAGACAAAATCGTCCCTCATCTCTGGCGAGCACTTCAGAAATTTTTGTGCCTGTTAATCTCAATATTCTCAAAGAAAACAACCCTGTAATGTCGCAACTTTGTCCACTCAGACCTCCGCAGAGGGTGAAATCCAACTCTTTGAGCTCCCTAAGATTTTTTATGGCTTCAGGAAATCCTTTGAGGCTAGTACGAACCATCTTGAGCACTTCCAGTTTATTGCATTCCTTGATACAAGGAGGCAATTCGTCAATTGAGGTGTACGACAGATCCAGCTCCTGTAACTGAACAAGTTTTCCAAAGACATGTGGCATTTTGGTTAGCTGATGGCAACCACTTAAAGTAAGTTTCTGAAGATTCTTGAACAATTTTATGGAACCAGTGACTTCATGCAATGCTTTACAATTGCAAGCACTAAGAATTTTAAGTGTTGGCGGAGAGCCACCCTCGAATTGGAGTTTTTTAATGTTGGTTCCATCAATGACAAGCTCTTTCAATGCTTTCATGGAATACAGTGCTTGCGGCAAACAGTTAACCCATTTGCAATGCTTCATGCTGAAGGATACTAAATTTTCAAAGTTAGAATTGCCTGTATCTAACTTTAAATATAAAGAACCTTCCAGGATCAAGCATTTCAAAAGACTTGAGGCAGGAAACTTCAGAGATGCTTTGATATAAGTACAATCTTTTAGCTTCAAGACTTCCAAACTCTGAGCCCTCTGCAAAAAAAACATGATCATATGCTTATTTGCTACTTCAACTATAATTCTTTAAAGTGCAGGGCACATTTGTACATAAAAAAAGTGCGCACTTGCAAATAAGCCTTACCTCCATCAATTGTTCCCATTCTTCCACAGTCAATTTGTCTGGGCTTGAACATAAGTTGAGAATTACCAGTTTTTTCATGCTGAATGCAAACAACTTAGATTTCACAGGGCATCCACTAGATTTCTTAGGGCATCCACGCCAATCAAGCCATACTAGGTCTGGAAGAAGATCCACAGTATTTCCTTCAATATCAACCTCATCCAACTCTAGAAACCTTAGTTTCGACAGATCACGAAACACTTCAACGTCAACTGATAGATCACGAAACACTTCAACGTCAACTTTTTCAAAAGGAGGGGTTACACGAAGAGCTTCAACTTTGCTGGTACCCTGCCAATTCGTAGAAAAAGTGGAAGTGTGAAATTTGAACGAAGATTATATGCAATGAACCGATAATATAAAAGGAAAACTTGACAAGAATATTGGAGAAATCTCAGTGTAATTTTACCTTCTTTTCATGTAATGTTCTTTGGAAATCTTCATAATCCCACAGCCTGCTGCGTTGCCTGGGGTCTTCATCTTCTTTCGTGACAATTTCTCTTCCCAACGATTTTAGTTGGTTGTACATCACAAACTCATTTTCTTCCCCAATCCTTATAAAAGTCATATTTCCAAGGTGACCAACACTCCTATGCGGGTTCCATCCACGGGCATCCCACATGTAATAGGGAATTCTCTTTTCAACCCCAGTAAAGAAACATGCTATATCAAGGAATATTTGTCGTGCATCGTTGTCACACAAAACTTTAAAGTATTCCATCAATATTGGTTCCAATTGTTTTTCTGGCCTACTTTTTAAATGCTTCGAAGTCTCTGTCCAATCTTCTTCGCTCTTCCCATACAAATATTTTCCCACCGTTTCGATAGCAAAAGGAACGCGATCGACAGCAGAAATGATTTCAAGTGACCGAACTTCGTTGTCCTCTAGGCAACAATCCGGTGGAAAAGCGTGCTTATAGAAAAGTTTAAGAGCATCAGTTTCATCCATAGGTGATACCTCATGTTCATGGAAAACCTTACCTCTATATTTTTCTGGATCGGGATTCTTGTAAAATTCAATGACATCTTTTTTTCTGGTTGTCAGGATGATCTTGCTTCCCGGACCAAACCAAGTTAGCTCATCAGCAAATGTTTTGATTTGATCGAAGTGGTCCACATTATCTAGTACGATGAGAACCCTGTCGTCTCGGAAAATTTGTCGTATCATTGTGGTACCATCAGCGGAGGATTTCACTTCTGGACATGCTCTTCCCCCCTTGAGCTCACGAATCAACTTATTCTGCAGAGATACCTCTCTTTTCCGTTCAAACTCATCTCGAACATTTTCAAGAAAACTGCAACCATCAAAGAGGTGACTGATCTTGCGGAATACAACATTTGTGAGAGTGGTCTTGCCAACCCCGGGCAGACCGAACACTACAAACACCGTCCTCGTAGTCATCTCTAGTTCTTCGATGACTCGTCCATCCTCATAAACAAAACCAAGCTTTCGCATCATCTCTGGCACATCTCTGTGTATTCCAACTAAATTTTGAGTCACGTCTTGCTCATCCCTCGTCAAGAGTTTCCAAAGATCGGTAATGAAAACTTCTAGTTCTTGAAACCTGCAAAATGAGAAACGGAGTTTGCCTTTTTTCTTTTTCTTTTTTTAATAGATTAGGGGCGGGGACAGGTGACCAGCGGTGGCTACAATAAGGGCCCAGATTGGTCGTGGAACGGTTTGATTTCAGGAAGTTACAGAGGGCACCGGTGACATCAAGCAACCAAGAAAAAATAAACACGAGTAAGACTGCAGAGAGAAGACAATCGGATGTACGCACATGCATCGCGATTAAAAATACAAGAAAAAATTATAATCTCCAGAAGTTAATTGGATCCCAGAAAGAGCGAGGTGAGCATCTTAATATACGAGCCAATTCTCCTGTCTTTTCATTCCGCAGGCTAAACAAGTAAAGCAAGACAAATTGAGCTATCACACTTACCCGCTGAAGAGATCTTTGTAAAACCGTCCCATTGTACCTCGAGTCTCTCCCGGAGCAGCGTTCTTGATTTCCGGTCCCTTTATAACACCAATCTCTCCTAGAGCAGCCTCCAGAGCAGCCTTCAGAGCAGCATCCAGAGCAGCCTCCAGAGCAGCCTTCTTGGATTCCGGTTCATGTATACCGTCATTCTCTCCCAGAGCAGCCTCCAGAGAAGCCTTCAGAGGAGCCTCCAGAGCAGCCTTCAGAGGAGCCTCCAGAGCAGCCTCCAGAGCAGCCTTCAGAGGAGCCTCCGGAGCAGCCTTCAGAGCCTTCAGAGGAGCCTCCGGAGCAGCCTTCTTGAATACCGGTCCCCTGTTCTCAGCAATCTTTGTCAGAGCTTTTTTCCACTCTTCGATGGTTGCATCGGAATATTTCTTTTTCCTTTCGTGATTCTCGAAGGAAGTTTTATATGTTCCTAGCTGGTGGCGAACATCACGAGGCCCGACGAAGAAGAAAATGGGAAGAATTTTTTTTTTCGACTGTACCATTTGGGCCACTTCCATCAGGCAAGCTGGGCTGGAAGCGAAGTCCTGGGAGAAGACTGGGACGCAGATGTCGGAACGCTCGATGGCTGCCACGATCTCGGTACTGATCTGCCGACCGTAGTCGATCTCTTCGCTGTCTAGGAATGCCACAACTCCCAAGCGTTTGAGCCGGTCATAGAGGTACTCGACCAAGTTGTCGCGGGTATCTGATCCTCTGAAGCTGATGAACACTTGATAGCGAACCATTGGAACGCAAGCAACCAATTGCAACACAGGCTCTGGCTCGAATGGAGATGAAGATGATCAAAACTTGATTGAAGTCGTTCGGTTACCACAAATCTGAATCTGGAGCGGAGACTTGTCTACGCTCCTGAGTCTTGGTCTCGAGTCGTGACCCGAGCGGAGACTTGTCTACTTCTCTCTCTTCTTTTCTTCTGATTTTATTCGTTTTGATGTTTTTGGCAGTTCTATCCTTCCAATCACCGGGTCGGGATCCCCCCAAGGGAAATTATTACACAAGGTACAGAATTTAGGAAAATTGTTACGTCATTTTAGTGAATAGAATTGCAATTATGGATTCATTATGAGTTTTACATGACAGTCAAAATTCAATTACCTAATAACAGGAGGTCAGACAACAAGTAGCCTGGTACCCCGCACAGTCGGATTACCTATACGACACTAAATATCTTCTTATTTTGCTAGATCTTTGCCCTTTTTTTCCTCCATGAACATATAGTCCAAACTTTGTAATCCTCCTATACATAAGGTCCTAAAATGTGTGAGCTGTTAAAAAATGGGAAATACATTTCAACGCCTGCTTTTGTCCACCTCTAATTTTTTTCTTGTTAGTTTTCGTAACCTAGAGGCATGGACATAAAGATCGGATTACCCAAACAACCAAGAACACCTTACATGTTGAACCGATTAACTTCTGGTCTTTGACTTATGTAGGTGGTCTTGATACAGAGCAATTTACACATAATTAGTAAAATTTGAATAGTTGAATAGGGGCAATCTTCAGTTTCTAAGCTAAAAACTTGATATTGCAACCAACTACCAGGATTTCCTCTCTTTTTCTGTGCTTCTATTGTACTTTTTCTCAAAATACACTGACAACTCACTCTCTAACCCAGTTTTTGTTGTTAACGTTTGTTTTTCAGTTGTATTTTTTTTTTTTTTGGATTGATAATTAAATAATGTTCGAGTTTATCCCGAAAATAACCAGGAATTGATCACAGCATCCCAATCAAACAGTATTATACATGGACACGCACAAGAAGAGACATTCAAGTTAGATCATTCATGTTAGGCTCATTCTAATATAATACTTTCCAATTAGTATACGTACCTCCAAGCTAATGACACGAAAGGCAATAGACTACATCCTGAACAACGGGGTTATCGGCTCTACCTGATCTATGAACTTTCCATACCACTCTTTTGGATGATGCTACGTTACATCCAAGTAAATGGGGCTCCAAATTTTGCCGAAAAGGTATTTTCCAATTGCTAGTCAAAATAATAACTATCCAATCACCTTGTTGAAGATGCTTTATACTTAGCCAATCGATATTAAAAGACAAAAAAAAAACCCTCATTTAAGAATGCAGGGATTAAAATCGAGTCCCTGTGCCCCCAAGTTCAATTCTCTGTCTGTGATGTTGAAGATTTTTGAGGATATGTCATCTCCCTGAACGGGAAGTACCCATGGCGTTGCAATGAACGGACATCCGTGATCCTACGGTATTGCCGAATCACATTGTTCTTGGGCGATTTTCAATCCTTACATCGCTTCGTCGTTCAATTGGCCTCAATTGAAAAATTCTGCTTCTCTTTTGAAAACCAGTTGAAGTTGAGATGGCCAAGAGTTTGTTTGGAGTAATAACGTGGAGTCTCGTAATGGTAAATGATTTTGGGAAGTTTTGTTTGGAGTATATGGATTTGATTTGGAAGAAAAAACAATCCTACGAAAGTCCACCGGAAAGACAAATTAAGATTATGAATTCGGGAAATAATTAACGTTCAAAGTCTTCCAGAAGAGGACAAATTAGGATTAGTTAAGAAACAAACAACCATGGAGGTTGTCGGCCTCAATTGGAGCGAATCAACGGAGGTCACGACCTCCATGGTCATGGATCTGTCTATCACTCCAAAAAATCGAGCTAATCGGACCTAGCCAAGCCTCAACGCCATGGCCGTGCAGGTGGCCGGCCTCACGCAACCACAGATCTGGGGTTGCGCGAGGTGAGCGACCTCCGTGGACACAGGTAGCGGCCCTAGATCGAGGGTTGCCTAAAGCCAACGAGGTTCGATCCAAGCTTAGTGGTGTTGAATCAAACGTCCTGAGCTTGAATCCGACCTTAATGGCGTTGAATTTGACACGAGCACCCTTGCCTCCGTCCCCCTCCACTAACTGACGACGACTCGATCTTCTTCCTTGACTCGACTCAATCTTCTTCCTTGCCTTAACTGTTGGCTCTTCAACTCAGTCTTCTTCGAAGGAAGATGAACAGATCGAACGGTGTTGAATTTGACATGAGCTCGACTCCAGTAAGGGCGATTCTCGCCCAGCACTCCTTGGGCATTGCTGGTGGCCAGCCATCACCTAAGACCGGTCACTTGGGAAAAGGAAAGGAAAAAAAAAAAAGGATGAAAATACTCTTGACTAGCCAAAAAGATCAACTTCAAGCCCTTATTTGAAATTAAGTTTACTTTAAATAGTGGTCACTTCAGTAACTTATTTAAAATAAGATCCAATTTTAGATCATTATTTAAAAAAATAAGAGCACTTCAAACCCTTATTAAAAATTTCCCCAATTAGTTATAAAAAAGTTAAGATGGACAAAAATAAAACACTCAAATTCCATTCTAGATATAAGTTTTGTATTCTTGTCAATTAAAGTTTTAATTGATTTCATTCGAGTAATATGATTTAGTCCATTGGAAAAATTACAATGAATAAATAAATTCACTTTGACAAATGGAATAACTTTTGTTAACATATAACACGATCCTTTTTTTTTTCCTTTTAATTATGCAGAATGTCAAACGGAATAAATTACACCTATTATTTTGATATTACAAAAATAGATATTTGTCCCAAACACGCAATAAAAGTTTGAAGAAAAAACAAAGTTTACATTGCAATTCAGTTAGAAAAAACATCATTTTATATTTGTCTTATTTTTATTTTTTACTTTTTCAAATATAGAATTCATTATTATACATGAAAGATCATTTCTTTTTATTTATATTTTATGTTCTCAAGAAACTCAACATTATGACGTTTATTCATACCACATTAATCTTAGACCTTCATAAAGTATGATATTTTTTTCACAAAATTATTAAACAAGTTATATAAATCTCATCCTTTTCTCTTACATGACACCTCATATCAATGGATTACTAATGATACACAAATTTGCAAAAAGAAAATGCCCGGGCCTAATATCAAATAAAGCCGCCGTTTGCTCAATTCCTCCTCGCTTTAGTTAGTCTTTCATTATTAATTTACTAAATCAATTAAAAAAGTCTTGAGAAAGACTTGCTAGAGAGACCGCAGGCACCCTAAGGGGTTAAAAGAGAAGAAAAAATCACCGACCAGGCAGCGTCAAAATGCGAGCGCTGTCTTTTGAAAGGAAGTATCAGCGAGTGTCAAACAGCACGCAGCAATTTTGGGCCTTAAACGAGCATGCAAAATATCAGAGGAAGCTCAGATACATTGAAAGGAAATATCAGCAGATACAATAACAATTATCCTGATAACTTACAGAGCATAGCCACAGCTAAGTAGAACAAAGACCGGTTTCAATAACCTTGTCATCCAAGTTATACAGTGATGAAACAATGCTTCTTCATCAACAGGTCAGACACCTTTTCCTTCAATTTTGGACTCAAATGCACAATGATCAAACTAGGGGGAAGTGCTGGCAACTCATGAAGCTTGTCGCAGCGAAGTACATCGAGAGTCTCCAGCTTCGAAAGATGCTTGATTTCAGGAGGTAGGCTAGAAATAGCAGAATTTCGCAACCTCAAGATTCTCAGATTTTCTAGCTTCCCAATATCTCTAGGAATGTCCCCTTCTATATTCCTACACAAGGAGGCATGTATTTCTTCAAGGCTATGTAAATGCCAAGTAAAACTAGGAAATTTTCTTATGAAGCAATAGTCCATCTTTAACACTCTCAACCTCTGCAGATTACCAAAGGAACCCGGCAATTCAGAAATGCCTGTTCCTGAAATATCCAGCTCCTCTAAAGGGCTTCCCAATTGGCCAATGGACTTTGGCAGATTTTGTATCCAATGACAATTCCTCAATGACAAGCGTCGGAGTTTCTCTCCCACTCCATTGGGGAGATTGGTAATATTTGAATTATTTGCTGAGAGTATTGAAAGTGATGTCAGGTGATCAACTTCTTCTGAATTACTTCGCATAGAAATATCACGCACAGAAGTCTCATCAATGAGGAGCTCTTTCAAAGCTTTCAAAGCACCCAGTTCCGCAGGCAACCTGTTGAGTTCAGTGCAGGACTTCAAATTTAGGCAAAGCAATTTTTTGAGACCCCCAATTGAAGGATCTAAATGGACCAACCGAGAGCATCGCTCTAGAATCAATATCTCCAAGTTTGGAAAGCTAGAAAATTCAGGACTTATCAATAAGTCAGTGCAACTAGTGAGATTTAAGACTTTCAACTGCTCCACCTGTAAAACAGGAGAGAAAAAATCATAAGGTCAATTGCCAGATAATTAACACAATAATTACATTAGAGCAGTAAACAGGAAACCACCTTGATTTTCCTCCAACCTCCCCAGTCTTCAGTGACTTTGCTCCATGAAAGTTCAAGAATGACCAGTTCAGTCAGATTAAGTTCTGTCGCTTCGAAATTCCTTGGGCACCCTTGCCAATGAAGCCACCTTAACTTTGGAAATACATCTGCAAAATTTCCAGTCATACTTGCATGATCCAATTTCAAGAACCTTACGCTTGGCAAAGTTTCTGTAAATGTATCAGGGCAAAGGGCTTCCGCCACTTCCATTCCCTAAAATTTGCCAAGAGAAACAAACCAATCTTAAGTCATAAAGACGATGGGACAATTTTGCTAAGGACTAGGGTGCTATCTTTTCCGTGCATGCAAAGACAACCTACCCCTGGTAAAATAAGTAAAAAGCTGGATGACAAATTTAAACTTATACGTCAAGGCTTCCATTTTATGGAAGAAAGCAAACCATTGAACCAAAAACCCTTACCTCTTCTTTGCTGATTACTTTCAGGTCTGGATCATTGATGTGTAGTCTTCTACGCTTTACATGATATATAGGTTCTTCTTGATCTACATCTCTGCAGAGGTGCTTCAACAGTTTATGCATCCACAGCTTGTTGTCTTCTCCAATTTTTGCTAGGGGCATCAGAACTTGGTAAGAAGGCAAAAGATCTAGATCAGGCCACATATATGATGCAATTTGGCTATCCACGCCATTGGCAAACCATGCTATGTCCCGAAATTTTTGCTTCTGCTTTTCATCTAATGCTTCATAACAGAATTTCAAAATCTCTCGCAAGTTCTCCTTTTGCAGTTTTATCAGGTCCTCTATCTTCCTCCAATCTTCTATTGTTTTTCCACGTAGAAATGAACCGATAACCTCAATAACAAGTGGAACCTGCTCTGTAGCTTTGACAATACGCTTCCCAATTTCACGATAGCCAGGTATTGGACAGTTTGTTCCTAAAGCATGCTTGCAAAAAAGTTCAAAAGCTCGATCATTATCCATCTCATTCACTTCATACATACGAGCCAAGCCTTGAGAAACATATGTTTGGAGAATTCCACCATTTTCTAAAGTAACAATTATCCGACTTCCAGGACCAAACCAGTCAAGCTGGTCTCCTACAAGATCATCGATATGAGACTGTTCTTCCACATCATCTAGGACAATAAGAACTTTTATAGTGCGAAATACATCTCGGAAAAACTTGATTCCTCCTTCGAACAAAGCAACATCACCATCTTGTTCAAGAATATCATGTATCAACTTAGTTTGCACAAACTGAATACCACCAACATTTTGTGTTGTTTCTCCAATATTTGTGAGAAAGCTACAACTATCAAAACAAGAGGAGAGTCGGTCATACATGGCCTTCGCAATAATTGTCTTGCCGATTCCATTAGTTCCATGGATTCCAACAATGCGCGCTCCAACCTCATCATCCTCGATCTCCAATAACTGGATTACATCCTTCACTCGATCATCAATACCAATTATATGTTCAGTAGTGGCAACCAAAGTCTGCAAGGGCTCCACAGGCAAACTAGGAGGTCCCAACTCCTTGAGATGTACAAGTGGTGGAATCCGTTCCAAATTAGGACACTCCCATATCCTTAATGTAGACATATTAGGAAGTGATGAGAGGGTATGAATATCACTTTCTGTGTACTCTGCTATGGGTAGCTCACCAATTTCCAAATGCTTGAGGCTAGTGAGCTCACCAAGTGATGGGAGACTTTTGCATCGTGCACAATCAAACAACCGTAGCTGAACTAACTTAGGCATGCGAGACATCCAGCTTGGAAACATTGCGCCCCCATAGCCTCTTAGTTCTAAGCTTCGAAGATTTAAGCTTGGCTGCAGCTCTTTGAGTAGAACTTCATCACATTCTTTTCCGGCAAATACTAATACTAGTGAAACTAAGGAATTCTTCTCCTTCAGGTTCGCGCCATTCGATTCTGCTACTGCATCTTTTATTTTTCCCTTAACTTCAATTCTGAGGCTTCCTCTCAAATTGTTTAACCTGTTCAACTCCCGTAGCCCACCGTAACTCTCTCGGCAGGAATCATTCCCAGGCAAAATGAAATCTGTAAGAATGTGCAAAAGAGTCAACTCACCCATCCCTCGTGGCATATAAGATAGGGCATTACAGTTGCTAATCTCCAGGTGCCTGAGGTTGACCAATTTTCTTATATCCCTAGGCAATTCTATTAGCTTGTAACACATATTGAGTTTAAGTACTTGCAAGGTTTTCCTTTTTGTCACAGAATCAGGAAGCCTTACGATTCCTTCATTTTCAGAGAGGTCTAGAAATGTCAGGTGCTTCAACTCACAAATGGAACTTGGCAACTTCTCAATACCGCTGTCATGTAAATCCAAGGCACGTAAGAACTTGAAACTAGAAATAAATTTGCGAAGAGTTTCTTCACCCATTTGAGTTTCACACCTCGAGCTTTTTCTTTGACTAGTTTTGATGAGTGTCCTCAGATGATATGCTCCGTGTATATATAAATCGCCCTCTGATAAAAGTAAATTTGAATCCCACGACATATGACGAGTTCTTTCTTCAAGGTATGACTGTAAAAGATAAATTCTTCCATACTCAGTTCCAGCAACACGCTGTGCTATGTCTTGTAATAAACGATGCATCCTACAAGACATCACATTTCCAAGTTCATCTTTAACACAGTCTTGAAAGAAATTCCTCCTGAGTAGCTCCATGAAATAGTCATGAGCAATATCTTCCATGTCCCAATCTCCATTGTCTATGGACAGGATAAATCCTTCTGCCATCCAGAGACTCGTCAACAATTGTTTATCAATCACCCAGTCTGTGGGAAACAATGAACAGAAGGCAAAGCACTGTTTTAGATGGCATGGGAGATGACTATAACTAAGCTCAAGTAAATCTGCAGAAAGGTCTGAGATCTCGTCCTCAAAATGTAACCACTCAGCTTCAGTTTTCTTGAGGAATAATAGACTTCCAATCATTCGTATTGCCAAAGGGCTTCCATTACACATTTTGACTATCCGCCTCCCAATATCTACCTTAATTGGATTTCTAGTCTCTTCTTCTTCCTGACAAGCCATTCTCATCAATAAATCAAAAGACGACTCTATTGGAAGGGCCTCGAGACAATAAAATGGGGTTGTACTCAGACATTCCGCCACTGAAGTTCTGTCTGTAGTTATCAGAATCTTGCTTCCTTGGGCACCTCCCATCAATAAACTTCTGAAGCTCCCCCATTGTTCAGGAGGGAAATACCACACATCTTCAATAACAAGGAGATATTTTCGCAGTTGCTCCATGTCATCTACTCTCTCTGTTGTCTCTCTTCCTCTGATTTTTTGCACTTGCCTTTCGAGATAATCTAAGTGTTTGTAACACATACAGACCCACATCCTTACATCGAAATGCTTCTTGACCATGTCATCTTCATATAGACAGCGAGCAAGAGCGGTCTTTCCCATCCCAATCTGACCCCCTATTGCAAAGACAGAAATTTGTTCATCCGTGTCAGAGTCTAACAAGAAGTTCATAATTGCGCTTTTAGCATCCTCTCTCCCTATAATCTCCTCATCGTACACAAAGGAGTCCAAACGCTCTCTTCTCTCTACACGCACATCCTCCGCGCACTCTCGCAAGCCCAAATTCCTCCCTTCGGCAGCGATGGCTTCTATTCTCTCCCTGATTTTCTTCGCACGGGCGCTCATCTCCAGCCTTAAATCAGGTTTTTCAGAAGGCGAAGATGAGGAGGGAATTATCTGCTTCAACTTCTCATCTTTGCTCGGCGATTCTCGTAATTGCATAACTTCCAGGTTCCATTCTTCGAGTAAGTCCTCCGCATCAGAGAAAGGATCTTTGACATCCTCCAGCCATGGTCCGATTCTCCAGTGTCCTCTGAATCTCAGCTTTTCCGCATCGGGCACTATACTTTGGAGAAAGGAAAAGGTTTTCTTCAGCTCGGACAATTCGCCGCCAGCGCCCCATAATTGTCCAGCTTCTGGGAAATCATCCACAAGTTTAGCTACTCTCAATATGAGTGCTTCCGCCATGGCTCCTCTTTTTTCCTTTGGGGTGGACGCTCTGCTGATGCCGAGTCGCGCCTTGTTTGGTCTCCTCCCGTTCTATGCACAGCCACGCCTTGTTTGGTCTACTCCCGTTGTATGCACAGCCGCTCAGTATCGAAAAGACGACAATACCCTCATTTGACAACACGGGGATTAATAAAATCGGGCATGCCGGGCCGCCATTTCCCATTCTCCCTCTTTATGACGGTAAAGACTTTTCAAAATGGGATATGTTGACAGGAAGTTTTACAAATAGTCAAAAACGTGCATAAGGTGCAATCGAATTCTTTTATTAATTTCGTCTAATTTAATTAATAAGAAATATATACATTATTTTTTAAAGATTCTCTCTCTCACGTGACAATGATATGACTAAAGCAACATCATGTTGATTAAGATCTGATTTTTAATAGAATTTTATTTAAATTAAATAAAAAAGAAGAAGATAATGAGTTCAAATTATAAAACAGAGAACAAAAAATTCTATATGTTATTTTAGCCACGTCATCATCACGTAGAATAAAAAATATTTTAAAAAATTATGTCTACATTTTCCGTCAGCCAAGTTAGATGGAATCAACAAATGAGTCGATTGCACTAATCCGACAAGTTTTAGAGGTTGATTACATTTTTTTTTTTTTTTTTTAATAAATTTTAAGACTCAATTGTACTTTTGTGACAAGTTTTAGGACTTTTGATGCATATATCCCTTTGTTTGAGTACGGATCTAATGTGGAAAGGAAAATGTTACTAAAAGTTCACCGGAAATACCAAAAAAAAAAAAAATGAAGGATAAAGAGTTAAGGAAATAATTAACGCTTATAGTCTTCCAAAAGAGGACACATTAGGATTTGCTAAGACATAATCAACTAGGGGTATGCATGGTCCGGGCGGGCGGTTCCTGACCTAGAACCGGGAACCGCCCGCTAAGGACCGGTTCCGAAAAATTGGAACCGGGATCCACCCGGGAACCGGACCGCCAGTCTAATCCGATTCCCGGGTGGATCCATGGAACAGATCTTGACGCGAAACAATTTTAGTTTTCAACATAGAATGGTCGGGTTTATGAGTTGAGAAGGAGGGGAGGAGGTCTATGTTGGAGAAATTTATCCAGAATATTTTGAAGCTGACAAAACGTTTCTATCAGTCTAGTCTGGATAATTGCAAACCTTCTGTTTAGCGTCTGAAGACTTTTAGATCACCAGACTCAGCACTCAAGACTCAAGACTCAAGACTATTCTCATTGACAGTTCTTCTAATCCAGTGACAAAGGAAATCCAGAGCCAAGTATTTGGTTGAAGATTTATTCCTATCCTCCGGAGAAGATCTCTTGGCTGGATAATTGTAACGGATTCATTCATTCGTTATCAAGATCGTTTGAAGATCCGATGATCGACGAAGTATTCTTGGAAGGTTCTATTCTTGGAAACCAAGATCCTGATTGTATGGGCGAACATGATTGATGGGCTATCGTCAAGTTCCTTTAATAGCTCAAATGATCTTCTTGATTGATTCCGTCCAACGGGTAGATTGGAGGAATTCCTTTGGTAAGTGCCAACGGGTATGATGGCATAGAGGAGTATAAAAGGAAGTCGTTCTAGCTGCTTTAGAAAATGATCGATAGAGAAATTCCAGAGTCTGAAGCACCTTGATTATTAGTCGATACATTCTGAGCGATATTGTACACACAGAGAGTGTTTATACTTAGTGATATCTTGAGCGAGTGTGGTAGATCATCTACACCGAAAGATCAAGGGAGAACATCGCTGTAACATCTCTTTGTTCATAGTGGAATCCAGCCAATAGACTGTCAGTGCAGAAGAGTTGACATAGGCTTGAAATAAGTCGAACCACTATAAACCGCGTGTTCAATTTTCTCTTCCCTTCTCTCAGTCTTACTTTGATTATTGTTTGTCTCGAATCTATCAACTGTCTAGTATTGTGAAATTATCGAGAAAAATATTGCATATACCTATTCACCCCCTTCTAGGTACTTATTCTAGCTATATCAATTGGTATCAGAGCTCGTGTACTCACTTTATTTGAAGTGTTTTACTTCAGAGTAAAAGATTCATGGCTAGTATGTTAGCACCAGGGTTGGTGGAAGGGCAAAGCAATACCAGACCACCCTACTTTGATGGAAATGATTACAACATCTGGAAGAACAAGATGAAAGCCTTTCTACAATCAAAGGATCCTCTGGAATGGGACGTTGTAGAAAGAGGAATTACTCCTACAGCTGCATCAGTCTCAGAAAGAGGAAAATGAACTATTGAGACTAGCGGAATGACTCAGGAAGAGATAATCAAGAGACAAGCACTCGATGCAAAAGCAATTTACTCTTTATATTGTGCTTTGTCACCTACTGAATATAACAGAATATCTTCTTGTGTTCAACAGAAAAGAAGTTTGGGATAGATTACATATCACCTATGAAGGAACAGATCGAGTGAAGGAGACCAGAATTAACATTTTCTTCGGTCAATATGAAGCCTTCAAAATGAAACTAGGAGAATCAATAACTGACATGTTTAGCCGTTTTACAGATATTGTCAATGGTCTTGAGAATCAAGGACAGAAAATTTCTAATCCTATGAAGGTGAACAAGCTACTGCGTGGACTCTCCAAGGATTGGAATCACATAAAGACTTCAATCAGAGAGACGCAAAGAATTATGCCACTATCTGTCGATGAGCTGATTGGAACTCTTCAGTCTTATGAAGTGAAACAAATCAATGAAGACGAAGATCCAAAAGGTAAGAAATCCATTGCATTAAAATCAATTGATGATTCTGATGATACAGATTCTGAAGATGACATGGATGATGAGGAGCTTGCTCTCATGATAAGAAAATTCAGAAAACTGAATAGAAAAGGAAGAAGGTTCAACTCAAGGAAACAAAGTTTTCAAAGACAGTAGACCAAGTCTATTGATGATGAAGAACCAAACAAAGATGTAGTTTGCTTTGAATGTAAGAAAAATGGACACATCAGACTCAACTGTCCTCTTCTGAAGAAAAAGAGAGGAAAAGCTGAAAAGTTTCGAAAAGCTCTCAAAGCTGAAACCTGGAGTGATACATAGTGTGAAGAAAGTGATAATGAATATGTCAATCTATGTCTGATGGCACATTCAGACTCAGACTCAAACTCTGGATCAGACTCAGACAGTGAATTTGAGGTAAGTGATTTTAAAATTCCTGTCAAAGTTTCTAAATACATTGATGAATTGTGTTTTAGTCTTAAGATTTCTCTCAAAAGAATTTCCGAACTTAAAAAGGAAAACTCAGCTCTAAAACAAAAGGAAATCGTTTTAGAAGAAAGAGTTAAAAGTTTAGACTTAAATGTCTATTCTCTTAAAGAAAATAAAGAAAATCTTTTGAAAGAAAATTCTCTTTTAAAAACTGACTTATCGAATATTTCAAAGAAATTTTCAATAGGATCTCGAAAAACTTAAAAAATTCTTTTTTCGGCTCAAAGACCTTACTTCAATAAGTCCGGTCTAGGTATGACAGCAGAAACAATTCCCTTGATTGATTTTCCTAAAGTAAAAGAAAGAATTAAGAAAAGACCCCGAGAGAGGCTTACAAAAATCATTTCAAGAAAGTTTTTGTAAAGTCTGTAGGTCGAAATGCCCTCAGGTGTTCAAAGTGCAAAAGTCTAGATCACTTTGAAAAAGAGTGTCCTATGGTTTGGAAACCTGTTAAGAAAGTATGGGCAAATATCGTTTATTTTACTAACACCAAAGGACCCAAGAAAGTTTGGGTACCAAAGAAAGTTTGAGACTCTCTTTTAAATGCAGGTCTCGTCAAGAAAAAGGTAAAATGGTATCTTGACAGTGGATGCTCAAGACACATGACAGGAGACTCAAATTGCTTCATAAAGCTTGTGCAAGTAAATGGTGGAAAAGTTTCATTTGGAGGAAACAGCAAAGGAAGTATTGTGGGATTTGGAACTGTGAAAATTGGAAATCTCACAATAAGTAATGTTTCCTTAGTGGAAGGACTCAATTACAATCTTCTCAGCATTAGCCAATTGTGTGACACTGGTTTTAAGATCTTCTTTCAAGAAGGAACATGTTTCGGGAACCAAGAAAGACTCTACTCGATCTTTCATGGGTCGAAGACATGGAAATATTTATCTTACGGATGTAAAACCAGATGAATCGCAATGCCTAATCTCAATTCAAGACGAAGCAAGCTTATGGCACAGAAAGCTTGGTCATGTCAACATGAAGCAATTAGCCAAAATTTCATCAAAGCAGCTTGTTCGAGGTCTACCCAAATTACCATACCAAAAGTCTAATCCATGCACTCCATGTATTCTGGGAAAATAGGTAAGAAATTCATTTAAGCCAATAAATCATATCTCTACTAATCATGTACTGCAGTTGTTGCATATGGATCTCTTCGGACCAACCAGAACTCAAAGTATTGGAGGTAAGAAATATTGCCTAGTAATTGTGGACGATTACTCCCGCTTTACTTGGGTATATTTCCTTGCAAGTAAGTCTGAATCCTTCTCGTATTTTAAAAAATTTGCTAAAAAAGTTCAAAATGAAAAAGGATGTGTTATTTCAAGTATAAGAACAGATCATGGAGGTGAATTTGAAAATCAAGATTTTACAAAGTTCTGTGATGAATCTGGCTTTAAGCATGTGTTCTCTTCTCCATACACTCCTTAGCAAAATGGAGTTGTGGAAAGGAAGAATAGATTTCTTCAAGAAATAGCTAGAACTCTTTTAAATGAAAGTAAGATTTCTTCACGATTTTGGGCTGAAGCTGTTTCAACAGCGTGCTATATAATTAATAGTCTTTTTAAGACCTTCTCTTGAAAAAACCCCTTATAAGTTATTCAAAGGTAAGAAGCCTATTGTTTCATACTTTCATGTGTTCGGTTGCAAATGCTTTATATTGAAAAATGCTAAAGATCGAATTGGTAAGTTTGAAGAAAGATCGATGAAGGCATCTTCCTTGGATATTCTTCATCAAGCAAAGCCTACGAGTCTACAACAAGAAGAGTCGGGCCCGTGGAGGAGTCAATGAATGTCAAATTTCAAGACTCTATGCAAGACGATTCCAGTCAGACTCATCATGAAGAATCTGAATCTGCTCCAGACCCTCCAAAGCCTACATCTCAAGAAGCGTCTCAGACTCTGGAAGACCAGCATCAAGCTGATCGTGAAAATTCAAATAAAGAAAGAGATCATTAACTTGACAAATCAACCAGTAACTGGAAGCATAAATCCAGTCATCCTAAAGATCTTATCATTGGCAACATCAATGAAGGAATTCGCACCAGATCTAAAAGGCATGAAGAGTCTAGTGTTGTGGCTCTCATCTCTGAAATTGAACCAAAGAGCATAGAAGAAGCTTTATCTAATGAAAGCTGGATTGAAGCTATGCAAGAAGAGCTCAGACAGTTCAACATTAATGATGTCTCGGAATTGACATCTAAACCAAGAGGTAAAACTGTTATTGGAGCCAAATGGGTGTTCAGAAACAAGATGAATGAGAAAGGAAAAGTCATACGAAACAAAGCAAGACTCGTGGCGAAGGGATATACGCAAGAAAAAGGAATAGACTATGATGAGACCTACGCTCCAGTAGCAAAGTTAGAAGCTATTCGATTATTACTTGCGTTTGCTTGTTACAAAAATTTCAGGTTATTCCAAATAGATGTCAAAAGTGCCTTCCTAAATGGATTTATCCATGAGGAAGTTTATGTGGAACAACCACCAGGGTTTGAAGACCCAAAGAAAGTAGACTCAGTCTTCAGACTGAAAAAGGCCTTGTATGGTTTAAAGCAAGCACCTCGAGCGTGGTACGACAGGCTAAGTAAGTTCTTAATACAGAATGGTTTTGTCAAAGGTAAAGTAGATACTACTTTATTTATCAAAAAGGAAAACAAAAGCTTTTTACTTGTTCAAATATATGTGGATGATATTATTTTTGGATCCTCTAATGAAATTCTCGTGCAAGAAATTTTCTAAGTCTATGCGGGATGAGTTTGAAATGAGTATGATGGGAGAGTTAACATTCTTTCTTGGACTTCAAATAAAACAATTGAAGGAAGGAACTTTTATTTATCAAGAAAAATATGCTAATGATCTTGTCAAAAGGTTTGGACTGGAAAAGTGCAAAAAGACCGACATACCAATGTCAAGTTCGTTGAAGATAGACAAAGATGAAGAGAGAAAGAAAGTTGATCAAAAGCTGTACAGGAGTATCATTGGTTCACTTCTTTATCTTACTGCTTCTAGACCTGACATTTTGTTGAGTGTTTGCATATGTGCTAGGTTTCAATCAGATCCAAGAGAATCTCATCTCAGTGTTGCGAAACGTATCATTAAATACGTTGCCTCATCTTCAAGCATCGGTCTTTGGTATCCTAAGAAGGGAGACTTTAATCTTCTGGGATATTCAGACGCAAATCTGGCCGGTTGCAGAGTTGATAGAAAAAGCACATCGGGAACTTGCCAGTTGCTTGGAAGCAGGACAATGTCTTGGTTTTCAAGGAAACAAAGCACTGTGGCTCTCTCAACAGCAGAAGCAGTGTATGTAGCTCTTGGAAGTTGCTGTTCGCAAATTCTATGGATAAAACAACAGCTACAAGACTTTGGAATTGAAGATTCAAGCACAAAGATTAGATGTGACAACACCAGCGCAATCAATCTCACCAAAAATCCAATCCTTCACTCAAGAGCAAAGCATATAGAGATCCGACATCATTTCATTCGAGATCATGTTCAAAATGGAGAAATCTCGATTCAATTTGTTGATTCAAAAAGCCAACTAGCGGATATATTCACAAAGCCTTTGGAGAAAAATCAATTCGATTTTATCCGTTCCAGACTCAACATTCTAAAGCTTGAGAAAGTTAAAGTGTAGAGACTATCCAATCCTCAGACTCAGACATTCATGGCTATCGACTGTAAGTTGTTATATTCAATCTCGAAAAGGTACGATCATTAGTTCAGTTAATTTATATTTTCCGTGAAAAATGGAATCGTGTCTTTTCAAAAAGATTAACTTAAATTTGGCAGTTATCAATTTCAAAAGATACGTCTGTTCACTTTCCTTGTGCCGATTGGTTATATATATATATACAGTTTTTCTCGATTAAACTTCAAAACCCTAAAAAGGCATTCTCCTCCCAATTCTGTCTCTACTTCGTGTTCATCTTCGAGAAAGTTGTCAACTTTTCTTGGGAAAGCGATTGAAGGAATCTTTCAACGACAAGAAATGATGTCTTCTTCGAGAAAGTCATCAAGAATCGCGAACAAGGGACCACAGAGAATGAGGAAGGGGCCTATCCATTTCGATCTCACCGAGGAAGAAGAGTTACCAAGTCAGCAACAGAGCCCGATTCACTCTCCTCCACGTCAATCTTCACCATCTACCCCACAAGGTGTGGGTCATCAACTGGAGGAAGAAATAATTGAGGACGCAGACCCTGTAAGAGTCCAAAAACCCGCTTTTATTTACAAGCTCTATCATGCGTTGAAAAGCACTGGTACTCCGCTGAACTATATAGATGAATTTCTTAAAGATAAGAATTATGGGAATGAGTATATTTTTCTGCGGAAAATGGAGGATTTGGGAATTGCTCCCAAAGGAAAGGCTGAGGAAGCACTTGCGAACATTCCAAGTGACCCTCGTGTACCAGGACAGAATCTAACTGACGGGAACGATGATGATAGAATGTTCCTTGAATTCAAACCTAGAATGGGTGTTGCAGCAAAGGTGAAGGTAAATCGGATGGATTTGTTTAAATCGAAGGATCAGGAGAATCTGTATTTCAGACTGTTGAAAAGAGGGGTGATAAACCCTATGAGTGTTGATTTCGACTTCTTGGATACCATCAACGTGAACTTAAGAGAGAAGTTCAATCTGCTTCAACTTGAGCAATTCTGCTCCGATACCACAGACGGTTATGCACAATTGACAGCATAATTCTATTCGAATCTCAGCTTTTTAGATGCGAATAGAATATCCTTCAGTGTTCGAGACCAAGTCTATGTGGTAGATGTGGACATGTTGGCAGATATAATAGGAGTTGAAAAAGGACGCTACCAACCGATCAAAGTTTCGATTGCTCGTACCACACTGGAGCTTATCAAAGACAGGGATACAGACAAAAGAATCACCTACTCAAGGATGAGTGCCATCAACATTGTGCTTCACAAAACTGTGTTCAACTGTCTCAGGCCAAAGTCTACTTCAAAGACTGACGTGTCTAACTCTGAGGCAAAATTGATGTATGCAATCAATTCAGGGAGGAAGTTCACTCTCCCTCACACAATTCTCTTTCACATGTACAGAGCAATGGTAAAGGACAAGGGCCAATTGCCTTACGCAGGTCTTGTGACCAAGATCTTCAGACACTTGAACATTGAGCCTCCACACACTCTTTGTGTTCGACCATGCGACAAAATGGTGGTAGGTTTGAAAATGCGATAAAAATGCGTCCGAAAGAGCTCAAAGCAAGGCAATGGAGAAATTCAAAGTGAAGACTCCAGTATTTTCTGCATCAAAAAGAAAAGGGAAGGAGCCCATGAGTGCTCCATCGAAAAAAAAAGAACTCTTATCTTGGAGGATGAAGATGAAGATGAAGATCTCTCTATTCCTGCATTGAAAAGAACCAGACGTTACGCACTTAATCAACGAACGAGAGAGAAAAAGAGGGACAAGCAAGGAACAGAGAAGCAGAGGAGCATCAAGAGAAAGAGAAAGAGAAAGAGGTTGAAGAAGCAGAAGAAGAAGAAGCAGTGAAAGAAAAGTCTGCAGATGAAGCAGGAGAGAAAGGGAATCAAGGCGCTGAAGAGCATGACCATCACTCTTCCCCAATCGAGGTCCTAGAGACAGGGGGAGATGGAGAGCAAGAAAGAACTACACCACAGGCTGTTCACAATGAAGGTGTGAGTCGCTCACCAGCAAATCCAGAAAATTTTCAGGCTTCTCAAATGCCTGAAGAAGGACATGATACGTCAGCACCAGATTTGCTCGATGTCACCGAAGCTCCATCGTCTGTCGGAACTCCATCTGAGAGAGCAAATGCAAGCACACAGATGGACAATTCAGCAGATTTTCGTCGTATCCTTGATGTTCTTCTGGAAATGCGTGGTCAAATATATGCTTTGGACTGCGAAATTCAAGTCTTGAAGAATGCTGGACAAGCATCTTCTGCTACCCTGGCAGATCAAATGAAAGACATCACTCTTCAAATTCAAGCCAATGCCAAAGGAGAAGAGGTGGCTAATTTACGGGAAGACTTGAAGAGAATTTGGAAGGCATCGTACGATCGATGGGAGATTTCCGATCGTGCGCATTCCCAAGCAGAATTGACTTTTCTCACCTTTTTAATGATGACAAAAAGGGAGAGAATTGCAATTTGAACTCAACTCTCTTTAAAACTTTGACTTTAAATTTGTTTTTGTGTGTTTGAATGTTTTCGTTTTTGAGTATGACTTGGGTGTGAACTCAAATTTGCTGATTTGGATGTGGACTTTGAATGTTTGACTATTTGCATTTATATTAAGTATTGCCATATGGTTTACTCATGAAAGACTAACCGATTTTCTGTGGATGCAGAGTCTGGTTGTTGATTTTATAAATCTTTATGAGATAGTCATATTGCTTGAGTAATATTTTGCGAGGTCAAAGTTGTTCAAATCTACGGGGAAAGTTTTGTCACCATCAAAAGGGGGAGATTGTTGGAGAAATTTATCGAGAATATTTTGAAGCGACAAAACGTTTCTATCGATCTAGTCGGATAATTGCAAGCCTTCGTTTAGCATCCGAAGACTTTCGATCACCGCAGTCGCACTCAAGACTCAAGACTCAAGACTATTCTCATTGACAGTTCTTCTAATCCAGTGACGAAGGAAATCCAGAGTCGAAGTATTTGGTTGGAGATTTATTCCTATCCTCTGGAGAAGATCTCTTGGCTGGATAATTGTAACAGATTCATTCATTCGTTATCAAGATCGTTTGAAGATCCGATGATCGACGAAGTATTCTTGGAAGGTTCTATTCTTGGAAACCAACATCCTGATTGTATGGGCGAACAGTGTCACGCCCCGATCCTTGGGCACGCACACATCCTTCTCACTTGGTCGATTTTATAATGCGATATCCCAGGACAATGTATCGCCGACCCTTTTTGTTTATTAAGCACATGCGGAAGCAGTTAAAATCCCCAGACAATAAAACGATGGGATAGAAAAGCAGGGCCATATTTTTCATATTGAAATTTATAACCAAACTTTTATACAAAACATAAACCGCTTCATAATTATTCACTTCAAAAGGAATTCTCAAAAGAAGATAGACTCTCAGTCCATCCAGGCCGCACTCAAGACCCCTCTCGGGATTTTCTTCTTCTTCCAAAATCCTTCTCCTCAGGTTTTATCTTCGAGTCCTCCTTCCCAGACTTCTCCTTCTCAACTTCTCATCGGGGTCCTGAAATGTTTTTCCCCAAACTGGGATGAGACTACGTCTCAGCGAGTTCTACCCCACTAAGCCCGAATTAGTAAACCATTATACTATAGGCTGCCTATACACGTATAGGGCAGAAGACATACCTTAGCATCAGATCTCATCTGCAAGTTAGTACAATTCACAATAGGCACTCAAGCAATCATATCACTGATCGAAGCATCGATTAAATCGACCTAGTCGATTACATGCTAATAAGACCACTCACGGTCATTTCCATTTAGTCAATCAATTCATAACATCAAATCAAAACAATGATCAATCGACCTAGTTGATTACATGTCAGCCTAACCATTTCCCGGTCATTCAAGCTATTGCTATACAGAGTCCCACTCAACAACATTCAATATTCAATGGCTTTACGGTCCCACTCGACCACTTTCAATATTTAATGGCTTTACGGTCCCACTCGACCACTTTCGATATTCAAAGGCTTTACGGTCCCACTTGACCACTTTCGATATTCAATGGCTTTACGGTCCCACTCGACCACTTTCAATAGTCCATGGCTTTACGGTCCCACTCGACCACTTTCAAAATTCAATGGCTTTACGGTCCCACTCGACCACTTTCAAAATTCAATGGCTTTACGATCCCACTCGACCACATGCTCTTTAAAATGTCATTTTAAATCAGCGAGCCCACGTGCATTCTCCAAGGTGATGCATCAAGTCACCGAGCCCACGTGTCTCTTCAAGATGCCAAATGTACTCATTGGGACCACGTGCATTCTCCGAGGTAATGCATCAATTTACCGAGTCCACGTGTCCTTTTAGATGCCAAACTTAATCACCGAGCCACATGCATTCTCCAAGGCGACATACTTCGTCACCGAGCCATGTGCATTCTCCGAGGTGATATATCTAATCATCAAGCCCCGTGCCTTTCATGATGATTCATCCAATTTCTAAAGTAATTATCAACAACCTTAGTTCGTACTCAATTTACCCAAATAATTAATTTAGGAACATATCCTAAATATCCACAATTAAATCAATTTGGCACAATTCAAAGCTCAAATAAATAAACGGATTGCGCCACGACAATCAGCACGAGATTTCGGTCGTCGACCATCTCAAACTTAATTTTGAAAAATAAATAAATAATTAATTAATTTCGAAAATTAATTATTTAATATTAAAAATTCCGTTTAACTCAAAATAATGTCCAATTAAATAAACGGACTTCACCACGGTCATCAGCATAATTTTCCGGTCACGGGCCATCCTAGTTGAATTTTCAGGAAATAAATAATTAATTAATTAATTTCGAAAATTAAATAATTAATATTAAAAATTCAATTTAGCTCAAAATAAAGCCCGATTCAATAAACGGACTTCACCATAGTCATCCGCATAATATTCCGGTTCCGGACCATCTCCCTTGAATTTTCGGAAAATAAATAATTATTTAATTTAATTCCGAAAATTAATATTTAAATGCCCAAAAATCTCACTTAGGCCCGAATCACCAAATTGAAGCCCGATTAGGGGTTGGAAAATTCCCGAGATGCTTCCAATAAATAGTAGACCACGTCTACTTGTTAATTGCACAATCAATTTATCTAAATCGCATCACAATTGACTAATAATTGCTAATTTATTCTAATCTAACAACCTAAACATAATTAATTAAAACTAAACCAACTTTAAGCATACTTAGCCAATTAATCCAAGATTAGTGAGATTACTCACCAAATCGCGTGCAAATCGGATCAATCCGACGGCGGCGACGCGAGGAACGATTGTTCCCAAAGCACGGCTTGGGTTCGGGGCCCGGAAACGGCCCAAAACGGGCCCGAAGTTGCTAGATACCCACTCGGCCACTTGCTGTTCAAGGCTGGCCGAGGCTGGTCCGGCGGCTAGGGCGGCGAGGGGAGGCCGGCGGAGGGTGAGGGGAGCTCCGGCGGGTCCGAACGGTGGCCGGACGGAGCTGGGTGGCGGCCGGAGGTGGCCGAACGGGGCTGGAATAGGGCTGGGTCGGCTGGATCGCGCGGAGGGAGGAGCGGCAGCGGCGACGAACGCGGGCGGACGGCGGGCGCGCGGCCGTGCGGACGGCGGTGCGGCGGCGAGACGGGCGGCGACGGCTCTTGGCGAGCTGCGATCGTCGGCTCTTCTTCTGCTCCTGGTTCTGGTTCACTCGGATGCACGGGGAGGAAGAAGAAGAAGAAGAAAGAGAGAGAGAGAGAGAGAGAGAGAGAGAGAGAGGATAGGCTTTGACTAGTCAAAGAAGAGAGAGAGGGTGAGAGTCGGTTGGGGGGGGAAATCGCACGAGGGGGAAAAAGGGGAGAGGAGAGAGAGAGAGAGAGAGAGGAAAAAGAGAGAAAAAGAAAAGGGGGAGAGAGAGAAAAAGAAAAATAAAATTCATAATTCCTTTATGCAAATTTTCCTTTTCTCTTTTCCTTTTCTTTTCTATTTTCTTTTGGGCTTCAATTTTCTTCCGATAATTTCTTTCTTGAAATTTCGGACCCGTCAATAAATTGACGAGCGATGAGACAGGATTCTAAAAATAAGAATTATGACGCGCTTAAAATTCAATTCCCGAAATCGAGTTCAATTTCGTGGTTAAAAATCGATCAGACGTGATTTTAACTCAATCCAACCAATTAGGTAGCTTTTAGGGATTTTACAGCTGATACATCCCTTAACGGCTTCACTCAATAGGTTAGTTAACTTGTGAGTGATCAGCTCAGAGAAAAAGGGCCATAGGCACGTCGACGAAATGCCCATTTCACTTTACCAAAACGGGGTCGAATTTCAGGATGTCACAACTCTTCCCCTCTTATAAAAATTTCGTCCTCGAAATTTGAACCTTTTTCCAATCCTTAAACGAAAGGTGGGGGGTATTGCTGTCTCATCGAGTCTCACTTTTCCATGCTAATCATTTGGTCTCGTGGCGTTGTCTAACCACTTTGACCAAGGAGATCATCTTTGTACACAAAATCTGCTCTTTCTAAACCAACAACTGAACTGAGCTTCTCACATAAGACATTCTGTCATCTACATCTGATCTCTTTTTCTCGACTCCCTAATAAACCTTCGAACCTCAACGATTCAAAATTTCGACAATACCCCGAGCAATCTTTACTCGACACTAATCTGACAACTGCAAATACTGATTACTGAGCTGACATCATTATTCACTTTCTTTTCACCACTGAAATTCTGTACCCTCTGCTATACACTGCTTGATAAAGAACCCTCTAAAAACTCTGCCAACTTATAATCTCTGATCTAGATTCGAGATATAATTCATCCTCGACACTCCATGTCGGTGAACTATCCGAGACACACACACTTCGATATACCCACTTTATGGCAAGATAGGATCTTCAATTTCTGAAATCGAACTTAGATTGGCGGTTAATTTCACTCTGACACGCTTTTAGTGTGACCTAGGCTACCGGGTAGTGTTCAGAGCTTTTTAGGACAAATGACCCGTGGTCGATTTTCTTCGAGCCATAATGAACCCACTCAACACATTGGCGACTCTCGATTGTCGTGAAAATCTCAAAGATTCAAATACGGACACAGGGCGCCAAAATGATAGAAACATCAAATTAGTGTCGGTCGATGAGAATTTTCCAATTTAGTGGAGTCACCCACGATCGGTCATTCATCTCAGTCAAATCGATCTATCTTTGATTTCAAATCGATTTTATACTATGCTGCAATGATCTCTAAAGATGAGCACGGTCGAGAAG
This sequence comes from Eucalyptus brandiana, assembly GCA_014182725.1. NCBI lineage: Eukaryota > Viridiplantae > Streptophyta > Magnoliopsida > Myrtales > Myrtaceae > Eucalyptus > Eucalyptus brandiana. The sequence goes on along the minus strand of CM024672.1, from coordinate 34,289,410 downwards.
TCGATCCCTGGTCGAATTCTCAAGTCTATTTGCTTTAAGGTTCTTAATAACTCACCCAGCTAGTCTAGTTGTCTCATGAGTGGCCAACTCAGAGAAAAACACTATAATCGCGTCGATGAAATGCCCAATTTATCTAATCGAAATCAGAGTCCGAAATCTGGATGTTACACACTCAAAACAAGATCTATTCGTACTGTACCAAAGTGGATCAACTCCATCTATCGATCAACCACTATTCTCAAATGGTATCAGTAATCCCCTAAATCCTTAGTAAGCCATATATTTCCATCTCCACTTGGGACTCTCGAGTGATGCTAAAATCTTCCGGATTTACATTACTGAACTTCCACTTACTGACACTTCTGACACTTGCAACCTGCTCAGCGGTATCTATCTTCATATCAGCTTACTAGTCAAATTGCAATACTATAGTGAACTTCCGACAAGATCTTTTCCCTGAGTGCTACACTGTCAAGTGTATTCAATCACTCATGAAACCTGAACTTTCCATTCTCATAAATCTTAAAGTCAGATTCTTTCTTGCCAGTATCCTCTTATAAGATCTTCTGAACATCTTTGCTTGTCAACTAGGCACCGATTCTAACTGGAACATTTGGTTCAATCTTGAGGGTGGTTATAAAATTCAAAAGGTAGCCTACCTCAATTTTCAAAACCAAATTTCGAACCATTTTCAAGTAAAGTCTATACTTTAGCCAATCTATGCACATTTGAAGACTATCGGCTCAACACATTAATAACTCATTTCGTTCCTCCAAGGTGATATCCGATATCACTATTATAGTTCTGCCAAAATTCTAGTTCACGACACCGCTTCGTATTCCACTTATTGGGTCTCAACTGGTGGAATGGTTATGCAACAATCTTCTCATGTTGCATCAATATGTACCCCATTCTTTAAGCTCTAGAAATTATCCTCATACCTATCAATGCCGATGAATTTCTCTTCTTTCTCAAGAGGTTAATCCTGCGATGATACTGATATTGAAAATTCTTTCACAAACCTTCTGTAGTAATCTGTCCAATCCCCACGACTTCGATCTCTCGACACTATTGTCAATCTCGATCCGCTAACAACTGATTTGATCTTGGCTTGGTTCATGAAGATTCTCTTACTTGTAACCACACAACCATTCTTAGGGGCTTTCCTAATCCTCAGCACTTAATGAATACCCTAGAATGTCACTACACCACACGATCACCATCGATCTAGATATTCCTTGAACATTCTGTTTGTCAAATCCATGACAACAACTGGAGTGTTCACCAGGCCAATCGATCTTACAATACTCTCGTAAAGATCATATCAAGTACGAACAGCTGTCTTTCGTACAACCTCCATCTTGGTTCGTAACTAATGACTTCATAATCTCAAGTCGACCTTTAAAATATCGATACTCTTTATAACTAGTCACACCATTCATCAATCTTTGGCGAAGAACACTTGTCCTTGATCTTCACCTAATTGAGTTGACGTTAGTCGATGCACACTCGCAACAAACTATCTTTCTTCTTCTCACAAACACAACTGATGTTTCCCCAAAGTGATGCACTGATATGCACGAATTCCTCATTCATCAATCTTCACATTTGCATCTTCAATTCTACCAATTCAGACAACAACAACTGGTAAGAAGCCTTCGAGAGTAGCTCTATCTTGGTGCTAGTTCGATCGCGATTTCTATCTCTTTCTCTGACGACAGTCTGATAGTTCTTGTGACAACACATCTAAAAATTCTTAGACCACTAAGATGTCCTCCATCTCTAGTTCTTTAATCTGTCTTACCCAAGACAATCGCCAAGCAACCTTGGCAACCTCCGTCTACTAAACAAGTTGTCTCCAGCCAACGAGATTAATGAAATCGAAGATTCTTTTCGACTCTCAATAACCTCGACACTTTCACATGTTAATAGACTAAACTGGATTACTCCATGACCATGATTCATTATCACAGTATGCTTCATAAGCCCACACTATTCATGTGGCATCAAATTCACACCTCGGCAACTAATCAAGCATAACTATTGCTAGTGATTCCCTCTCTTTCACTTTTATGTCAACAATTTAAGTTCTACCAACTCAGCACAAAGCTCTACTGCGCTGCTCTGATAAAATCACTTCCAACACATTCTTTCTCTGATCGGTGCAAGGTCCATTCTACTCACATTCCTTCCTGGCCGCAGTAACGATGTCTATGCCACCTTGGACTTCCACTGACAGTTTTTCACCTGATGGCCATGTTGGTCATCATCACAATAGGTTCTAGTCGTACTCAGACACTGGATTAATCCATGCTTCCTTCTACAATTCTGACACTTATCAGGTGAGTCTTTTATCTCCTGCCAAGTGACAGCACACACTCTTTCTGGTTGCCCCATCAGTCTGCTAGGACCACTCACGACCTCGATCTTTTCTCTGACCGATTTTCATTTCTGCCTGAACCGGATCTATACCTCGACTCAAATGCAATGACTCGCTCCCGGATCACATCTCCACTCTAAATCTCAGCGGGTGAGGCGACAACAACGGTTGCGGCACTGACGGCGGCTCGATCTTAAGCCTCCTGGCTCATCCAGTTCCCATGACACTAGCATCAGAACGATCCTATCGAACTTATGATCATTTGACGCTGCTACACTAGTACCAACCTACGGTGGTACTCTTACACTCGAGCTGGCCAGAGCCAACACTCTGCCACAACCACCTCGGGTACCGACCTTTGTCAGTGCATCATCCCGAGTCACAGAGGACATTGTCCTCTTACTAGGAGTTCTCAACTCCTACTCGCTCATGGTTCAGTTTTTATACTGAAACCCGTCTTCCAAACCCACACTGGATTAGAAGATGAGCGATCCTCACACAACAAACAATTCTAGCACACAGCTAACACAGGCATGCACCAGCATGAATTTAAAGGCCTTTCCTACTAACTATTCCATGGTCAACGCTCCTTATCACTCCAATCTTCAACTTCGCTCTGATACCACTTCAACTGGATGTCACGCCCCGATCCTCGGGCACGCACACATCCTTCTCACTTGGTCGATTTTATAATGCGATATCCCAGGACAATGTATCGCCGACCCTTTTTGTTTATTAAGCACATGCGGAAGCAGTTAAAATCCCCAGACAATAAAACGATGGGATAGAAAAGGAGGGCCATATTTTTCATATTGAAATTTATAACCAAACTTTTATACAAAACATAAACCGCTTCATAATTATTCACTTCAAAAGGAATTCTCAAAAGAAGATAGATTCTCAGTCCATTCAGGCCGCACTCAAGACCCCTCTCGGGATTTTCTTCTTCTTCCAAAATCCTTCTCCTCAGGTTTTATCTTCGAGTCCTCCTTCCCAGACTTCTCCTCCTCAACTTCTCATCGGGGTCCTGAAATGTTTTTCCCCAAACTGGGATGAGACTACGTCTCAGCAAGTTCTACCCCACTAAGCCCGAATTAGTAAACCATTATACTATAGGCTGCCTATACACGCATAGGGCAGAAGACATACCTTAGCATCAGATCCCATATGCAAGTTAGTACAATTCACAATAGGCACTCAAGCAATCATATCACCGATCGAAGCATCGATTAAATCGACCTAGTCGATTACATGCTAATAAGACCACTCACGGTCATTTCCATTTAGTCAATCAATTCATAACATCAAATCAAAACAATGATCAATCGACCTAGTCGATTACATGTCAGCCTAACCATTTCCCGGTCATTCAAGCTATTGCTATACAGAGTCCCACTCGACAACATTCAATATTCAATGGCTTTACGGTCCCATTCGACCACTTCCAATATTCAATGGCTTTACAGTCCCACTCGACCACTTTCGATATTCAATGGCTTTACGGTCCCACTGGACCACTTTCGATATTCAATGGCTTTACGGTCCCACTCGACCACTTTCGATATTCAATGGCTTTACGGTCCCACTCGACCACTTTCAAAATTCAATGACTTTGCGGTCCCACTCGACCACTTTCAAAATTCAATGGCTTTACGGTCCCACTCGACCACATTCAAAATTCAATGGCCTTACGGTCCCACTCGACCACATGCTCTTTAAAATGTCATTTTAAATCAGCGAGCCCACGTGCATTCTCCAAGGCGATGCATCAAGTCACCGAGCCCACGTGTCTCTTCAAGATGCCAAATGTACTCATTGGGACCACGTGCATTCTCCGAGGTAATGCATCAATTTACCGAGCCCACGTGTCCTTTTAGATGCCAAACTTAATCACCGAGCCACATGCATTCTCCAAGGCGACATACTTCGTCACCGAGCCATGTGCATTCTCCGAGGTGATATATCTAATCATCAAGCCCCGTGCCTTTCATGATGATTCATCCAATTTCTAAAGTAATTATCAACAACCTTAGTTCGTACTCAATTTACCCAAATAATCAATTTAGGAACATATCCTAAATATCCACAATTAAATCAATTTGGCACAATTCAAAGCTCAAATAAATAAACGGACTGCGCCACGACAATTAGCACGAGATTTCGGTCGTCGGCCATCTCAAACTTAATTTCCGAAAAATAAATAAATAATTAATTAATTTCGAAAATTAATTATTTAATATTAAAAATTCCGTTTAGCTCAAAATAAGGTCCAATTAAATAAACGGACTTCACCACGGTCATCAGTATAATTCTCCGGTCACGGGCCATCCTAATTGAATTTTCAGGAAATAAATAAATAATTAATTAATTTCAAAAATTAAATAATTAATATTAAAAATTCAATTTAGCTCAAAATAAAGCCCGATTCAATAAACGGACTTCACCATAGTCATCCGCATAATATTCCGGTTCCGGACCATCTCCCTTGAATTTTCGGAAAATAAATAATTATTTAATTTAATTCCGAAAATTAATATTTAAATGCCCAAAAATCTCACTTAGGCCCGAATCGCCAAATTGAAGCCCGATTAGGGGTCGGAAAATTCCCGAGATGCTTCCAATAAATAGTAGACCACGTCTACTTGTTAATTGCACAATCAATTTATCTAAATCGCATCACAATTGACTAATAATTGCTAATTTATTCTAATCTAACAACCTAAACATAATTAATTAAAACTAAACCAACTTTAAGCATAATTAGCCAACTAATCCAATATTAGTGAGATTACTCACCAAATCGCGCGCAAATCGGATCAATCCGACGGCGGCGACGCGAGGAACGATTGTTCCCAAAGCACGGCTCGGGTTCGGGGCCTGGAAACGGACCAAAACGGGCCCGAAGTCGCTGGATACCCACTCGGCCACTTGCTGTTCAAGGCTGGCCGAGGCTGGTCCGGCGGCTAGGGCGGCGAGGGGAGGTCGGCGGAGGGTGAGGGGAGCTCCGGCGGGTCCGAACGGTGGCCGGACGAAGGCCGGGTGGCGGCGGAGGTGGCCGAACGGGCCGGGAATGGGCCGGGTCGGCTGGATCGCGCGGAGGGAGGAGCGGCGGCGGCGGCGACGGACGCGGGCGGAAGGCGGGCGCGCGGGCGTGCGAACGGCGGTGCGGCAGCGGGACGGGCGGCGACGGCTCTCGGCGAGCTGCGATCGTCGGCTTTTCTTTTGCTCCTGGTTCTGGTTCGCTCGGATGCACGGGGAGGAAGAAGAAGAAGAAGAAAGAGAGAGAGAGGGAGAGAGAGAGAGAGAGAGAGAGGATAGGCTTTGACTAGTCAAAGAAGAGAGAGAGGGTGAGAGTCGGTTGGGGGGAAATCGCACGAGGGGGAAAAAGGGGAGAGAGGAGAGAGAGAGAGAGAGAGAGAGGAAAAAGAGAGAAAAAGAAAAGGGGAGAGAGAGAAAAAGAAAAATAAAATGCATAATTCCTTTATGCAAATTTTCCTTTTCTCTTTTCCTTTTCTTTTCTATTTTCTTTTGGGCTTCAATTTTCTTCCGATAATTTCTTTCTTGAAATTTCGGACCCGTCAATAAATTGACGAGCGATGAGACAGGATTATAAAAATAAGATGGGATAATACCTTAAAAAACCCAAAACTGGTATACTTGTGACAAATTTACCCCAAATTATTTTTTTGACCATGAAAAACCCCAAATTGGTAAACTTGTGTCAAATTTACCCCGACTGATTATAAAAAACCATAAACTGGTACATTTATGACAAATTTACCTCAAACTAATTTATTCGACTGCAAAAAACCCTAAACTGGTAAATTTGTGACAAATATACCCTATGCTAAATTGGATTAATACCACAAAAAAATCATAAAAATTATAAACTGTGACAAACAGAACGTAAAATCCTAAATTGATATACTGGTTAACTGTCACGTGTCATTTAACTTAATAATTTGATAATAAAATTTAACGAAAACTAACATAGGGTAAATTTGTCACAAGTGTACCTGGGGTTTGGGATAAATTTGTCAAAAGTATACCAGTTTGGGGTTTTTAGTGGTCAAAAAAATAGTTTGGGGTAAATTTGTCACAAGTGTACCAGTTTGGGGTTTTTTTAGGGTATTATCCCAAATAAGAATTATGACGCGCTTAAAATTCGATTCCCGAAATCGAGTTCAATTTCGTGGTTAAAAATCGATCAAACGTGATTTTAGCTCAATCCAACCAATTAGGTAGCTTTTAGGGATTTTACAGCTGATACATCCCTTAACGGCTTCACCCAATATGTTAGTTAACTCGTGAATGATCAGCTCAGAGAAAAAGGGCCATAGGCACGTCGACGAAATGCCCATTTCACTTTATCGAAACGGGGTCGAATTTCAGGATGTCACAAACAGGATTGATGGGCTATCGTCAAGTTCCTTTAATAGCTCGAATGATCTTCTTGATTGATTCCGTCCAACGGGTAGATTGGAGGAATTCCTTTGGTAAGTGCCAACGGGTATGATGGCATAAAGGAGTATAAAAGGAAGTCGTTCTAGCTGCTTTAGAAAATGATCGATAGAGAAATTCCAGAGTCTGAAGTACCTTGATTATTAGTCGATACATTTTGAGCGATATTGTACACACAGAGAGTGTCTGTACTTAGTGATACCTTGAGCGAGTGTGGTAGATCATCTACACCGAAAGATCAAAGGAGAACATCACTGAAACATTTCTTTGTTCATAGTGGAATCCAGCCAATAGACTGTCAGTGCAGAAGAGTGAACGTAGGCTTGAAATAAGCCGAACCACTATAAACCGCGTGTTCAATTTTATCTTCCCTTCTCTCAGTCTTACTTTGATTATTGTTTGTCTCGAATCTATTAACTGTCTAGTATTGTGAAATTATCGAGAAAAATATTGCATATACCTATTCACCCCCCTCTAGGTACTTATTCTAGCTATATCAGTCTATGGTTGGGTTTTTAACATAGAACGGTCGCGGAACAATTTTCCGTGACTGTGGTGGGTGGCGGCCGACGTGAGGGGGCGAACAACAGCGGCGGAGGAGCAATGGCGGCGGCGTCAACGCTCGGGGAGGAATCGAAATGGCGATAGGATTAGGAGGAACCGAGGAAGAGACAAAGAGAGAGAGAACCGAAGACGAAGGGAGTGAAGAAATGAGATCTAATCTAGGGTTTCTTTTAGTAATTTTTTTTTAATATTAAAAAGGTTCCGATCCGGTCCGGGTGGGCGGATCTGCCCATGGAACCAGGAGCCGGACCGGTACCCACCGGTTCCGAAAAATTGGAACCGAGAACCGGACCGGTTCCCTCAAGAACTGCCGGTTCCGGGCTGGTCTGGTCTGGTTCCGGGCGGTCCAGGCGGTTCTCGGGTATTTTGCACACCCCTATAATCAACATTGAAAATCTACCGAATGAGCAGATAATTGAGGATTAGTAAGGCAGTGAGGAACATTCAGAGTCTACCAAAACAAAAAATGTGGATCCGGATAAGCTAAAAAATTAAAAAAGAGAAAAGAAAAGAAAGCACGGCTTTATACTATTTCCTAAATTCTAATATAATGTTTTACAACATTAAAGCTCATTAAAATAATTCTTTTATGTTGAAAAAACTCTTGGTATCAAATGGGGCAAGTACAAAACTTAATTGGAAGCAAAATGTATAGATAGTGCAATAAAGGTATTTGCTTGCAAGTAACTCTTACAATTTAGGACCAAAGCAAAACGAATAGATAGTGCAATAAAGATATTTGCTTACAAGCACCTCTTACAATTTAGGACCTATTTGGTAACATACCAATTTTTATATTTTTCTTTTCTTTTATCTCTTATAATATAGAAAGAACATATTCCATTTAGTAACGTCAGTTGATTTCTCTATACAGACAGCCCTCTAGGGTCGCAGGTCGCTATGTAATTTATCAATATCTTTCCGGGATCGAGACTTTGTTGATCGGATAGGAGATGAACTAGGTTCTGTAGTAGATTAGAGAGATGGTAAGGAGGGTTCACCTAATAGGGCATCTGGGAGATCGGCTTGTGAAACAGGGGTCTCAAATCAAGTAGATGTTTAAGCAGCAGTGGTGCGGATCTTGCTACGGATGGAAGGCTCTAATTAAATAAGAGTGCCGTCTCTAATTTCCTTTCTTGAAACCATCCCCTTGCGCTCCTCACGCAACATTAGAGGGGCCCTTTAGAATAGAAAAGTGGTTAGTAAATAGATTTGGAATAGAAACAAGAAGTAAAAAATATATATTGTTTTTGTTCCCAAGAAGAATTTCTTAAACAAGGTCATTCTCTTTTTTTTTTCTTCTTCTTTTTCCTTTCTTCCTCTTCATCCTCTAGTCGTTTGCCGAGCCTCGGTGAGGTTGACCTCGCTAGCCTTAGGCAAGCCTCGCTACGATTGGGCGAGTCGACCTCACCCTAATCTAGCAAGGTCAAGCCTTGCTGACCATTGTTGAGGCCTAGCGACCAACTAGAGGAAGGAGAATAAGGGACGAAAATTAGAAAAATCTTATAAAATTATTTTAAAAACTAGGATATGTTCACTAGAAGTCATAAAATTTGTCACAAAAATGCAATTGAATTCTAAAACTTTCAAAAAGAGCAATTAAATCTTAAAACTTATCAAATTAGTGTAATCGAGTCATTCTATTAACTTCGTCCAATCTAGTTAATGGAAAATGCTTGCGGGATTTTTTTATTACTTTCTCTCTCCTACATGGCACTAACGTGGCTACAACAAGTGAGATAATCCCAAAATGAAGTCGTTTTGATCTAATTGTAATTTTTTATATAAATATTAATTAAATTAAACTGAATTAAAAAAAAAAAAAGGCAAAGGCAACAAACCAGCAAGGGCCTTGGGCTTGTAAGGCTGTCGCCTTTGTCACCCGCCATCATTGGAAAGGCCCGACGAGGGTGGGGCGAGGTTCAGCCAAGGTTGATGGGCCTCGACTAGTGGCCGACGACCTTGGCTAACCCTCGCCCCACCCTCGCCGGCCCTTATCCAAAATTGGGGGGCGAGGGTTGTTGGCCCTCTCCTAGATTAGGCCAAGGGTTGACACTGTGGTGGGGCTAGTGGCCGGCGACTCCTCCCTAGCCATCGGTGGCTCTTGGCCAGATTTGGGTGACAACTAGTGACCTTTGCCCGATCTAAGAGAGGGTCTACAAGCCCTCGCTTATGGTTGGCTTAGGTCGCCAGTCACATGTTGGGGCTTGGCGACCTCGATCAACCCTCATCCTACCATCTTCGATCGGTGATGACAAGGGCCTTATAGGCCCTTGCTGGTTTGCTGCCCTTTTTTAAAAAAAAAAAAAATTTAATTTAATTAATATTTATATTAAAAATTATTGGACCAAATTAACATTATTTTGGACTTGTTTTTCTTGTTTTAACCACATCGACATCACGTAGGAGAGAAAAAGTAATAAAAAAAAGTCACGTCAGTAGTTTTCGTTAGTCAAATTAAATGGAGTTAAAGGAAGGACTAGATCGCACAAATCTAACAAGTTTTATAACTTGATTGCACTTTTTGAAAGTTTTAAGACTCAATTGTATTTTCATAACAAGTTTTAGAACTTCTAGTGAAAATATCCCAAAAACTAAAAAAAATTCCATGTCTCACAAAAAATTGAGAGTTGTCCAAAACGTTTTTTTGTTCTTTTTCTACTATGAGAATAAACATTTTAGGGTTATTTCAAACATATTCTTCTGCTTAGAAACTTGTCTAGGGAATAAAAATTGAAAAAACTATTTTTGAACAAAAATTGTTCTCGAGAATAAAACTGTTACCAAACACACCCTTAGTGTCCTATGTACTATTTTTAGAGGCAATCACTCAAAAAGAGTTTGTTGTTATATATTATTAATGATGTTGTTACTTTGTGCATGTCTTGCACTTGTCAATATCTTAATAGATTAAAATTGGTGGTTGATAGCTTGTTGATTAGACACAAGGAAAAGTTATTTCCAATGCAACTCTCACATTCACCTGCTCCCACTTTCCACTATCTTTTTCCAATCTTTTTTTCTCTGTCTATATTTGTTAAGGAAATCCTTTATGATGTTTTGAAGATGACAAAATAATTAAAGACTATTAACGTTTTTAATGATTGAGTAACTAGATGAAAAATGCGCAACCCGCTATGCTTATGATGTTCTAATGGAATGTATAAAGGATATTATCAAGGACTATACTTGAAAAACTCTATGTTGAACTTGAACTTATTCAGACTATGTTATGACAAATCCAGAACGAGAGACAAGTTCAGAACGAAGCAAGTCCAGAATGTGGCAGGTCTAGAATGAGACCAATTCAGAATGAATAGCGGTTAGTAATCTGATTTGGATTTCATACCTAAAAAGATTTTATTGACTCAGTCTTATTTGAGACAAGTTATTTCTAAACGAATAATCTCTACTTAGGGAAACCAAGATTCTAGTTTTATGGGTGACCAAAATCAAGTGGAGATTCTACTTCTATCACTCGACGGCCACTCAATCTTCTTGATATAGTTCTATCCAATGGGTAGATTGGAAGACGATCATTTGGAAACTGTCTAGTGGCTAGCTTGGAAGTGGAGGAATATTTAAGGAGACCAAGGTTTTGGGGGACAAGTAAAAGATGACATCTAGAATGTAAACTTTCAAAGTTTAAGCATACTTGGACCATATACACTTGTCTTTCATGAGCTTACATTTGAAATCTTTTAAGAGGTGGTGATGGTGTTATAAGTGTGTGCTTTGGTGTAAGATAGATAGTCTTATTGGCTTGAATATAAGCAGCACCAACTTTGGGTAGGAAGTGCTTGGGTGTAAGTAGCATAGCTTGAATGTAAACTTTCATTAATTATCTAGTGGAACCCTACCAATAGGTTGTCAACGTGGGAGAGTTGACGTAAGTTTCCTATAAGCCAAACCACTATAAACTTTGTGTACAATTTCTTTGTTATTCTTAAACTCTTATTGTTATAGTCCATAACACACTCGCAGAGTGCTTCTAAAGAGTATTCTTCTACATAACAGATTATGAACCTTGTTCAAGAATCTAACCTCTGTTTAGACTTTGAAATTGTCAAGATTTTTTATAATCACATATTCACCCCTTTTTGGTGATACCTGCTATTTACTTTCATTATTAATGTGTTTTTAAATTATAATTCTATAAATTGTCTACAACTATAATTTTATATACTTGACAATATATATTTGACGTACTGAAATACAATATATTATTATTTCACTAGAATTAAATCGACAATGAAATATCCTTTACCAAAATTCATTTGTCAATTTTATCAAGAAAATGCAAATTATGGACATGAATCCTATCAATAGAGCCATCGGAATGAGCTGATTTTTGGAGGATTGATTCCTGTCACCCTCCTCTACATCCCCACTAAAGGATTTCTGCAAAGCTGGTCTACATCGAAAGTTATACGCAGCCTTAGGGCTGCTGGGCGCAGTCTAGTTTCTAGACTAGTTTCTTCTGGTGTTTTGCTCACCCAGGGAGCTATAGACTTCGGATTGGGCTGATTTTTGGAGGGTAAGTTCGTATCACCCTCCTCTACATTCCCACCGAACGGATTTCTATTTGGTGGTCTACATCAAAAGTTATCCTCTTCCCTAGGGCTGTTCGTGCTCCAGTTTTCTGGTCAGTTTGTCTGCTGGCTTTCTTCTCAGAACAGGAATTGTGGCCTTTGGTTTGAGCTGGTTTTTGGAAGGCAGACTTCTCTTGTCTTGATCTACTTGCCCTCCAAAGCATTTCCCTATTTTCGGCCTACTCCTTTAGTTCAGATCTGGGACTTTGCTCGATTCGTTTCTGGGTGTATCCGACGGGTGAGCTGTGCATCCAGGAGATTCCAGCTGTAGGGGTGGGGTTTTTCTTTGGAGGCGTTGGTCGTATACTACTGCACCTTCCCTCCAAGCCATTCCCTCTTTGCTGGTCGTTTGCTAAGGTTTTCGCTGGTTCAGCCCTCTCGTGCACAGCTCTTGCTTCGAGGTTCCGCTGCTGTGGGTGTGTGTGTTGGGCAGTTTCTGTGCTAATCTGAATTTCTCTGTCCTTCATTGTGCTGTGAATTCAGGCCCTAGTAAGTCTTCCTTTGATACTATTTGGGCCGCACACCACCTGTTTGGTATATGGATTCTGCTGCTGGTGGGATTGCTAACCCCACTCGAGTGAACCAGCATCAAGCTGGGTCCTCTTTGGGGCGTCCCTCTTCTTCCATTGGTGGTGGACTTCGCTCAGATCATCAGGGTCAGGTGGATCCCAACGTTAGCCATGCTGGTCCGCAAGAAAGGCAGCAAGCATCGCTAATTTTTCTTGCTCGCTCGCACAAATCTCATGGCTGGAGTCGTGTGCGGGCTGCGTCCAAGAGACCACTGGTCCTAGCCCCTCGTCCAAGTGTCCCGAATCAAGCTCCTACGCGCACATGGGCAAATGTGGCTCGTGTGGCAGCAAAAGGTTCTAAGTTGTCCTTCATTCCTCCTACTTATGTGGATGGTAAGCTAGTTGTTAAGTTAGCCGATGAGGTGTTGGATGCGATTGACCCTAAATGGCATGAATGCCTAGTAGGATACTATGTAGGGAGAAGACTCCCCTTCGGACTTACTGAGCAATCTTTGAAGAGAGCATGGGGTCCCAAGCTTGTGGAAGTCTTGGCCAATCATCAAGGCTTCTTTTTCTTTCACATACCGGATCCAGTATTTCGAAAGAGACTCTTAGAAGAATGTCCCATTACGGTGGCAAGGATTCCCCTCATCCTTCGTCAATGGCAATCGCTCATGGATCTCAAGAAGGAGAACCAAACCTCAGTCCTGGTGTGGATTCGATTAAGAAATTTACCATTTGATTGCTGGTCGGTGTCGGCGATGAGTGCTATTGCTAGTGTGGTGGGTAAGCCACTCTATCTAGATGAGCGAACGGACCAATTGAAGATGGTGTCGTTTGCTCGGGTGTGTGTTGAGATCCAATTAAGCCACCCGAGATGCAAGTTCGTTGAAGTGGAGTTGAAGGGTGTTTCTAGATCTATCGCCATAGAGTATGAATGGTTGCCTCCCGAATGCCAGTTTGTGGGACTTTTGGCCACAAATGTGAGAACCTTCCTCACGGGCCTTCTAACGCTAGACCAGCTAGAGTTCCAAGGCACTCCCAGCCAGTTCCTTCTTCGTCGGCCCCTACGGCGGCTCCCAGCCCAAGCCCGGTCATAGCGATTGGAGGCCCACAGTAGTCCCATGCTGATTCAGCTCCGCCGGCCCCTGTTGTGGAGCCCATCATTGAAGGTCCACAACAGTCCCATACTAATGCAAGTCTATCGGTCCTTGGTATAGAGCCCATCTTTGATCTAATTGAGGCAGACCCTCCTGTATTAGCGGAGCGGCCGTGGAAGCAAGTAAAAAGTAAAAAGAAAAGGCACTTGTCTCTAAAGGAAGGTGCGTCTTCCAGTCAAGTAAGCTCGGGTGACGAGGGGCACTCTCGCCGGTTGAAGACCCCTGGTCCGCCCAAGACTATGCAACCCCCTTCATCTAGAAAGCCGTCGAGGGGATTGAGTGCCCCTCCAAAGGTGGTGCTCTCTCGTTCTAGCGCAGGTGTGGAGTCTTACATCGAGGTCCCAATATTGGTCCATGATCAACTTGTGGATTCAAATGTCTCAGCCAGTTTCTCTTGCTCGGACGAGGATTTACTATCTTCTGACCCTTCCCCAAGGGCAGTCTCCTCGAAGCTGGAGACGATTCGGGATAGACTGCTTACTCTCACCCTGGATCCGCCTCTTGAGAGCACTCCCACGGCACCGGCGAGTTCTCGCCAGAAGACACACAAGCGAAGGTAGGCCTCCTATCTTCTTCTCTTCTTATTTAGTAGGTATTCTCTAATATATATATATATATTTTTCATATGTATTTTGGAGTTTGGAATATAAGAGGTCTTAATGACCCTTTAAGGCAAGCCGAGGTTAGAAACCTTGTTCATTCCAACGGGCTCTGTCTGATTGGATTACTGGAGACCAAAGTGTCGGAGGATCGATTTTGTTCCATTTCTACTAGAATTTGTTCGGGTTGGAAGTGGATTGCAAATTATGATTCCTCTAGTAGAGATAGGATTTGGGTTGGATGGAACCCTTCAGGGGTGAATTTTGAAGTGAGTTATTCTAATAGTCAGGCAATTCATGGTAGGGTGAAGCTCCTTATGTCTGGTTTGTGTTGTTACACCTCGGTGATATATGCGGAACCTGCTTTTGTTACAAGAAGGCCGTTATGGGCGAACCTAATTCAGATGAGTGCTTACCTCCAGAATGAGGCCTGGCTAGTGGCTGGGGATTTCAATGCCATCAGGGACCCATTTGATCGGTTTGGGGGCTTCGACAACTGGATCCCATCATTTGATGAGTTCAACCAATGCTTATTTCAGGTTGAGTTAGAGGACTTGAGGTATGTTGGCTTTCGCTTTACTTGGTCCACTTCTTCCGGGGTAAACCGAAAGGCTAGAAGGATTGATCGAGTTTTAGTGAATGCTAAATGGATCCTGGATTTCTCTTATTTGGAAGCGTCTTTTCTAACTCCGGGTATTTCTGACCATACGCCGATGGTGGTTAAAGTGCTACAACCAGAATTTCGTAGGAAGCCTTTCAAGTTCTTTGAATTTTGGATGGAGCACCCATCATTCCATGACATAGTCTTGCAAGTTTGGGATAGCCCGGGTGAAGGGGTTCCTATGTACAGATTAGTAAGCAAGCTGAAGGCCTTGAAAGGCCATCTGAAACAGCTCAATAGAGACTCTTTCTTTAACATCTTTGAAAGGACAATGGAGTTGATGAATGCTTTTAAGTTAGCTCAGATTGCCCTCCAATAGGACTCAACTAGCAAACTCCTCGCAGAGTTGGAGAAGTCTCACCGGAGGACTTTTGTGGAGTTGAGGAGTCAGGAAGAATCTTTCTTCAAGCAAAAATCCCGGATCAGATGGCTCGAGAATGGCGACAGAAATACCGGGTTTTTTCACCAGGCCGTCGTCTCTAGACAACTAAACAATAGGATTATTTCAGTTCTTGATGCCTCTGGTAATCTGGTCTCCGAATGGAATCTAGTGCAACACATGTTCGTTTCTCACTTTCAGAACCTTCTCGCACCGGGCACCCCATCATCCAGACCCTCTTTACTGGATCTTCAGCAAGTTATTCGTTGCCCTCTCAACGAGAATTAGATTTGCTTTCTCTCTCGTCCATTATCAGATGAGGAGATCCATGATACTTTGTTTTCCCTAGCTCGTCAGAAGGCTCCTGGACCGAATGGTTTTGGTGTAGAGTTCTTCAAGAGTAACTGGGAGGTGATTGGGCCTTTGGTCCTTGAAGCGGTGAAGGATTTCTTTGCCATGGGGAGGCTTTTAAGAGAGATCAACAACACCATCCTTTTTTTGATCCCGAAAGTCCCCAATGCGACTTCAGTCAATGATAACAGGCCTATTGCCTGTTGTAACATTATTTATAAATGTATCACCTATGTCTTAGCCAATTGTGTAGCTGCAGTCCTTCAAGATATCATCAGCCCTTCTCAGAACGCATTTGTCAAAGGGCGTCGTATCAGGGACATATTCTTCTTGCCCATTAGTTATTTGCTGGCTTCCATATTCAGCCTTATATTCCTAAATGTGCTGTTAAGGTGGACTTTCAGAAAGCTTATGATACGGTCGACTGGGATTTTCTTGAACTGGTTCTTCGTGCATTTGGCTTCTCGGACCACCTTACACGGCTTATCATGGTATGTGTATGCACGCCCAAGTTTTCTATCTCCTTGAATGGGGAATTACATGGATTTTTCCCTAGTAGTTGAGGCATTCGTCAGGGGGATCCCATGTCTCCCTACCTTTTCACTTTAGTTATGGAGGTTTTTTCTGGGATCCTTAGTGCTTGTGCTATGCAACCCGAGTTCAATTTCTTCTGGCGATGCAAGGCTACCAGGTTATCTCATCTGTTCTTTGCAGACGATGTATTTTTATTTTGTCAAGCGAATTTGAGGTCGATCTCTCTCTTAAAGGATGGCTTGGATACCTTCGCGACGTGGAGTGAACTGAAGCCAAACAATAACAAAAGTGAAATCTTTATAGCTGGTGGTTCGGATGAGTTGCGGAGTGAGATTATTCTTTGCTTTGGCTTCAGTGAAGGGAAGCTACCGGTGTGCTACTTGGGTATTCCTATTATATCCTCTAGGCTTGGCAAGGCAGAATGTGTGTCCCTAGTTGATCGGAAAACGGCTAAAGTTCAATCATGGACGAAGCGATTTCTCTCCTTTGCTGGATGACTTCAACTGATAAGAACAGTCCTTCATGCGATACAAGCTTATTGGGTGAGTGTTTTTACTATCCCCTTTACAGTGTTGGACCGCATTGAGTAGATCCTCCGGCAGTTTCTTTGGAAGGGTCTGGGTCTTGGAAAGGGCAGAGCAAAAGTTTCATGGGATAATGTTTGCCTTCCAAAAGAGGAAGGTGGGCTAGGGATTCGTAGATTGAGAGAATGTAACAAAGTGGCGATGCTCAAGCACATTTGGATCCTCTTTATTGATAAGGAATCTCTATGGTGCAGATGGATTCATTCCAATTTCTTAAAAAGCAAGAGTTTCTGGGTGGTTAAGGAGCCTACTGTCTGCTCTTGGGCTTGGAAGAGAATCCTCCACCTCAGGACCGAATTCCATTTATCCTTCTGCTGGAGGGTAGGAGATGGCTAGTCAGTCTCCTTTTGGTTTGATCATTGGCACCCCAGAGGTCCATTAAATCTTATTTTCTCGGACCCGATGATGTATAGGTTTGGTCTATCCAGGCAGGCTACGGTGGCTGATCTTTTTTCACCGGCTGGGCAATCCTTGAGGACAATATTGGAGTCTTGGGATCAGCCTAATCCTATCTTATCCCAGGCACCAGATCATTTTGTTTGGATTAATAGCTCTTCCGGCCTCTTCTCATTCGCCTCGCCGTGGCATACTATCAGAAGGAAAAAGGCTAGGGTTCATTGGGACTCCTTCGTTTAGAGCAATACTATCACTTCGAGATACCAATTCAATCTCTGGCTTATTATTATGAACCGTCTTCCCACCCAGGCCTTGCTCTTGTCATACGGTAGGATTGAGAATGCAGTTTGTGCTTTTTGCAAGCTCACACCTGATTCAATTGATCATCTCTTCTTTGAGTGTTGCATCACAACCACCTTTGCTTATTCCTGGGCGGCTAGATGTAATCTCCCTTGGCACAATGGGACCTGGTCTGAGAACCTCCAATGGGCAATGAAGTTTCTTGTCGGTAAGGATTTCTATCATTCAATTGCCCGCTTTTCGTTTGGTGCTCTCTGCTATATCATTTGGAAATTCAGGAACGAAGTCCTGTTCAGAAATCATATTTTGGTGATTCCGGCCGTTAAAAATCATCTCATTAAAGTTGTCAAGGACAAGGCTTTAACGTTCAAGAACGTCGATGACAACCCAAGAAACAGAAGATTACAACGCAACTGGGGGATGGATCCTTGCATCTTCTCTTCTACTCTTGCGAATCCTTTTTAGTCCTTAGTATGGAGGCCTTTGATTCCTCGGTCGTATGCTACTTCATAGGTTGCTGAACCTGTTCTCTTCATTGCCATCTTCCGATCTTTGGATTGGTTGCGGTTCGTCGTCTGCTAACGCTTCTTCTTTGGTTTTATGTTCTTTTGTTGCTGTTTGGTAGTGCAGGTTTCACCTGCCTTTTCCTTGTTCGCTGCCTTTTTGTGTGCGGCTTTTTGTATTCGGCTCCCTTCCACTCAAGTTGACTTGTTGTCTTCTTAAGTGCAAGTTTTGTGGAGCCAAATCTTGTGTATTTTGTTGGTTTAGCTAAATATATTATTACCTTCCACCAAAAAAAAAAAAAAATCCTATCAATGGAGCATAAGAAACAAATATGCTTGAACATAATTTAATCAACAATGAAGTGCGATGACATAAAAAGTTTTGCCGACAATGAAGTATAATGACATAAAAATACTTTGCCAAAATTTAATTGACGACGAAATATCTAAAAGGTAGAGTTAAGATACAACAATTGAAAAATAATTGAAATATAACATTGATAAAAAAAAAAAAAGGTTTTTGTCATAATTGTGGGGGGTTTACTAAGAATTTGATGTGGCTATGTAAAACTTACAATTGATAGTTACAAACGGTTTCTTAATGTAAAAAGATAACTTCATAATCCTATCTTCAAAACAAATAACTTCCCAATCATATATGCAATTACAATAACTTATATTATTTGCAATTTGTTATAATGTAGTAGCACTTATCTAAAACAGTTTCCATATCCAAAAAATATTGCTACTTGGCAATTACACTTTGATGTCGATGACTTTATCCCTGATAACTAATGTTTGACGTCAATAACTTCATTGGTTGTCGTTGCTCTTCAATTTATCAACTCTTCTTTCATCAATGACTTCTATAATTAACCAAACTACTATTATCAACTAAATTTATCACTTATCAATTATAACCAAAAGTTGGTCAATTTTTGGTGTTAGTATTTGCTTCCTTTTAAAAAATATAAATGATTTTCCAATCATTCGATTCTTTCAAATAAAATAATCAAGAAAAATCGTGCCCCTTGTCATCGTCAAATTCAACTTTTCTTTGTTGGATTTTATCTTAGTCAAATTGATGATTTGACTCATATTTTTCTATTAAAGCCATGTTTTGTGGAAAGTCTTCATATGGCCCTCTATCTTTATGTTTAAGTGGTTGCTCATATTTAGATACCCTCATTTCCAATTGTAAAAAAATTTGGCAAAGTATTAACCTTTGAATTTTTTTCTCTAAGATAGATTTGAGCCAATTGAAAGCCTACTCATGAACTCTTCATCTGAGAGTAAAGTGAGACATCTATTTCCAGCCTTCTTAAATTAAACAGATTTATTAACCAACGTGTTATTGTACCATTCGAGTTTGGCCAAATCAATAATTGATAGCTTAGGTCTCCTTCTCTAAAATTAGAAAGGATTTGTTTTTCTGTCTTTGCTCAATTACACACCAAATTAGGTGGTGAATTAGTTTAGTACGTAAAACAATTTTCAACAAAGACAAAGAAAATAACATAAGTCCTAAAAACTTGTTTGTCCTTGCTTCCTCATACTTGGCTATAAGTCAACCAATTTTGTCACGCTCCGATCCTCGAGAGAGTGCCCATCCCTCAATGGTTGATAAAATTTTTGCAACTTTCCAAGATAAGTTGCCGACCCTTTCTTTTTATTGCACATGCAGAAGCGAATTATAAATCCCCTGACAGTAATCATCTTGGGATAGAAAAGCAGGACAACAGATTTTCAAACAAACATGCTTTTAAATACACACCTAGTCAAATACAAAAGTCTACAGTCACAAGACTTCAAATGATTGACTCTTAAAAAGAAACTGTCATAACTGACCTACACTTCAAATCCCTTCAACTTGGCTCTAGGTCTTCCACCTTATGGTCCTGAAAAATGAAGCCCATGACGGGGTGAGATATATATTTTAGCAAGTTCACACTCTAAACCTCGATTATGAGGGTAATACGCTTAAGGCGTCTTAACTACACAATCATACAATCATAGATGCTTACCTTAGCCTCAATTCCTCCCTGCAGGTCAGCACACTTCTTATCACAACCATATGTATAAAGCAAATTCACACACCAATTTGGAACGTCCAAACTGTTAGGGAAATCCCTTATGATGTCTTTCTTAGAGATAATGCAAATTATTTTGTCTAATTTTATGCTCTCTAATTTTGTCATATGTTGTAAACTGGAAATCTTTTTTACGTGATATTAAAATATTCTTTCTTAGATATTCAATGATTTTATTCAAATTTTATTGTGCTTTCATTAAGTGAGAATTTCCTTTTCAAAAATATTATTGTGCATAATATTCTTTCCTTAAATAACATGTTATGATGAGTTTAGAAAGAATATTTGATTATCTATGGAGATTTTATATTTTGCTCTAACGAAATGGAATGATCCAAATTGATGGATACCAAAAAGGAAATGAGTTGATTGCAGGAAATTCAATAAGGCAAGAATGATTGCGAATCTACGCAGATTTGGGTGCAATAAGAAAAGAATCTCAGGCAAAGATTGGCAATGATTTTTTTTTAATGGTATATTTCAAACATACATCTTGGGTAAGAGAATTTTTTTTTTATCATCCCACCTTACAAATTTCCACTCAATTTTATGGAGATTTTATATGATTTCCTATAAATTATATTGCAAATATCTCTTGTCATAAATATAACGCATTGCAAGTTTTTACTTGATTAGGCACGTGGTAGAATTATCTACTTTCTTTTTGCGAAATGCATTAATAATATATTTTTTAGATTTATGCTTAAGGAAATCCCTTTAATCTTGAAATATAATATTGCATATTCTTGCTATATTTTTAAAAGATATTTTATATCTAGCAAGTTTTGATCCGCAAATCGAAGGAATGTATTACGTGATATTTTTGCAAGGATTGTTATCCTTTATACAAGAATTTGCAGGTGACAAAAGAATCTTCCATATGGATTTTGAAAAGCACGATTTGAAAATCATGGAGGTTTTATACTATCTTTTGGAGGTTTAAAAATTCCCTTGTGCAAAGTTTTTGCAAATTGTTAAGGAAATCCTTAATGTGTCGTACGAAAGGTTGAGTAGTTCTGAATTTTAATTTTATATATGATATTCAATTTATTTATTTGAAGAAATGGCATTATATATTATGTGGATATTATTATAATTATTTGTGCAAAAAGTTTGTTAAGTTTATGCAGGTTGAATTCGAGAAGAGCTTGATTGAAGAAAATAAATTTTTGCCTTGAATTTCAAAATGCAAATGATCTTTGTGGATATTGATGCTATGAAGGAAACAATGGAAAAATATTTTGCTCAATGTGCACAAGCCACAATTAGTGCTATTCACAAATATTGTCATGATGACAGAGGGAGAAAACGAATCCAAGAAAAATGAAAGAATCGTGATCATCTCAAAAAGGAAACAAATTGAGTGGGAGCATTGACCAATTTTGGAAAAATATTTTTGAATTGATCGTGATCTTGTTATGGAATAAAGGAAAAGGTAAATGTGTTAAAACTTACCAAGTTCTACAAAATCTGGTTAGTGCATCTTTTATTACCTTTTGTCATTAACAAATCTCTTATCGATATTATCTTTTTATTATGACAAAAAGAGTAAGTGAATTTTATAATACATCTGTGATTTTTATTGGATACTTGCTGATATATATGATCGAAGTGAGCTATATTACATATCTTTGATATTCAATTTACTTTGTAAAAATTGAATTTTTTTTTTTGGAAATTGTATTTCATGCAAAATATATTTATCGTTTTATATTCTCTACATGATATCATTTCCATTATTATCGCTTTTTGATTATGACAAAAATGGGAAGAGAATATAAATATGCATATGTGTTGATTGGTTGATATTATTTATTGCATAATATTGAGCTGCGATTATTTTTCTATATATTATTATGCTCAATCTATTTGTTGTCTTTTGATTCAAATCACATTTTTTGAAAATCTAAAATTTAATGATTGATTTATTAATATGTTTAGAAAGTGTGATTACACATCTGCATATTTAGAGATTGTTTTGTTATCATAAAAAATGGAGAGATTGTTAGGGAAATCCCTTATGATGTTTTAAAGAAGACAAAATAAATCAAAGGCTACCAATGTGTTTGTTAGGGAAATCCCTTATAGATTTTTTGAAAATCTAAAATTTAATGATTGATTTATTAATATTTTTAGAAAGTGTGATTACACATCTGCATATTCAAAGATTGTTTTGTCATTATCAAAAAGGGGGAGATTGTTAGGGAAATCCCTTATGATATTTTGAAGATGACAAAATAAATTAAAGACTACTAACGTGTTTGATGGTTGAGCAATAGACTATGCAGATGATAGAACATGTATAGGATATTATCAAAGTCTATACTTGGAAGAACCAGAAGACTAAACATAACACATGTCCAAAGTCTATTCTGAAGATTTCCAGACTTCTGTGTCAAAGTCCGAAGACTGCCAGGCTTTAGTGTCAAAGTCTGTTCTACATCAAAAGTCTGCCAATTCTGATAAATTCCAGACTGAACATGAATGAAGAACTAGAAGACAGACTCTATGCTGAAGTTGAACTTATTCAGATTGTGTTTAGACCTTAAAGCTAAATTTGTCCAGAAGTAGAATATGCTCAGACTCAGATTGTAAAGTCTATTGCACTCAGACTCTACTTCAGGTAGAACGTAGCAGATTCAGAACGAAGCAGAATCAGAACGAAACAACTTGAAAGAACGTAACATAAGTCCCAAACATATAACTGCTAGTGATCTGGTTTGGATTCTACATCAAGATTGATTTGATTGACTAAATCTAATTGATTGACAATTAGATCTTGCAGACAAGAACTTTCTATACGAAGAAGCTCTACTTATGGAAACCAAGATTCTGTTTGTATGGGCGATCGGAATCAATTTGGGATTCTACTTTTCTAGATATGGATATGTCCAATGGGTACATTGGAAGACGATCATCGAGATACTGTCCAACAGCTAGTGATCTGGTTTGGATTCTACATCAAGATTGATTTGATTGACTAAATCTAATTGATTGACAATTAGATCTTGCAGACAAGAACTTTCTATACGAAGAAGCTCTACTTATGGAAACCAAGATTCTGTTTGTATGGGCGATCGGAATCAATTTGGGATTCTACTTTTCTAGATATGGATCTGTCCAATGGGTACATTGGAAGACGATCATCGAGATACTGTCCAACAGCTAGTTTGGAAGTGGAGGAGTATTTAAGGAGATGGAGGACCGATGAGCAAGTAAGAGACGGAGCGTAGAATTTATAATTCCAAAGTCTTGAGCCAACTTCGATCATATACTTGTCTTTGGTGAACTTAAACGTTTATGATCGTGAGAGAAATACCAAAAGAGTGAATTAGTGAGATAGTGTGATCTACTACTAAGTGTTTGCACTCAAAGTTGTAATCTCTTGTTAATTGCATAGTGGAATCTAGCTAGAAGGCTATTAGTGTGGAAGAGTGGACGTAGGCTTGATCTAAGCCGAACCACCATAAAATTTGTGTTTTTATTCTCTTCCATGAACTCCTTTATTTTGTTCGTAGTTCTATTTAACCGCTAAAGTCTGAACTCGCTCCAAGTTTATTGTACTTCAGACTTATTTTCAAAAGAAAAATATTTCTACTATTTCTTGCGAAAAATTGTCTTCACACCTATTTACCCCCCTCTAGGTGTTCATACTAGCACTTTCACAAACCAATCATTACTCACACGAGCAAGATTCACAATTTCATCACTACTCACACGAGCAAGAACTACTGATACACATCAAAACAAGAATCATAATTAAATCACTGCTCACATGAGCATGAATTACCAATACAATTCAAGCAAGAATTACCGACACACACCGATCCATCAATTCAACTCAATATGCATTCCAATTAATTAATTATTACTAACCACATAAGCAGTTTTATTCGACACTCGACGGGAAAGCATAATAACTACGGACACACGCCGAGGAAGACTAATAACTACTGACACATGCCGGGAACGACTAATGACTACCGACATAATGCCAGGAAAGAATAATAATTACCGACACACGTCAGAGAAAGATAATAATCACCAACACACGTCGGGGTTAAAATAATAACTATTAACGTCTACCAACACACGCTGGGAACGGGTTCTCTTAATTATTAACATCCACCAACACATGCTACAGACGGATTCTCTTAACTATTAACGTCCACCAACACACGCTGGGGACAGATTCTCTTAACTTTCACACCATCATCAAGTATAAACTCTAGGTATATCACAAACTAACTATATATCATCAATTATGCACTTTCTAGCAATCAAAGCCTTAAGAACCATCATAATATTATAAACGGCTCTAACTGGTAGAATAGGCCCACTCGCACGTCTCTAAGTTTAAATCTAGAAACCAAATAAAGCGAGTTTTGAAAATTTCTAAATTTGAATATGTTGTAAAAGACACATAAACGAACATTTTTTATGAAGACACCTTAACCTAGATCCTTCTAGATTCGGCCTAGTAAATCGTTCAATCCAGTACAAAACTGTGTCCGTTTTCTAGAAAGTTTGTTTTATGAAATCAGTTTGGTTTGAAGTCTAAACCATGTCCATTTGATATGAAATTTGAGTATATTAAACTAGAAGATATGTAAAACAACTTTTATGAAGAAACCATTTTGAAATTCGAACCCTAAGAGTTAATAAAAACCCATAAAATCCTAAAAGGTCACCAATTCCAATGAAATCTGAGGCTCTATTTGAAAATGACAGAGTCGATATCTCTTTCTTTTAACTCCCTAAAAATATTGAAAAAAAATATATGTTGTAACTAAGGATGTCTAGAACATTTCTCAAGAAAACATCAACCTCAAATTCGTAACCCATTTCAATCCACAAAAATAGCAAATGGTGAGGGTCCATAAACCAAAATTGCAGGAACTTCACTGGATTCGACTAATCCATCATCAATTGTACAAATCTCACTAATTGAGTTATACTAACCCATTCTAAGGCTAATCAAACCATCCTAGCTTATCAATAATTCATACTTAAGCTAACCTAAACTCTTAAGCATATTTAACCTACTAAGTATGGTTTAGTGAGCAAACTCACTTGTTCGGCGAGCCGGTCAGTTCAAATCGACGAGAATGCGACGAGGGACGATCGTCTCCAAAGCGAGCCTAGGTTTTGAGGCTCGAAACCACCTCAAAACGGGCCTTGAAGTTGCTGGAAAACCCACAAACAAACTCTCTGTTTGTTGCTGCAAAAGAGAGGAAACAAAGTTGGTTGATGCGGGAATTGATTGGGGAAGGCTAAAAAGGCTAAACCGGGCCTTGACGAGGACTCATGGAGGTCGGAGGCGGGCCAAACAACTCCGGCATGAGCTGAGGAAGCTGCTGGGATGCATGGACAGAGGTGAAGACACGGTTGAAGGGGGTGAACACGCGCGAGACAGCGGCAGCGCGCGTAGGGCGATGGCGTCGCACAACTCCGAGGCTGCTGGCTACTCTTCCTTAGCTGCTAGTGGACGAAAATAGGGTGGAGAGGGGAGGAAAGCTAGCTAGTTGGCTTGAGGAACAAGGAGAGGGGGACAAGGGCTCCACCAAGGGCCATTTCTTCTCTTCCATGGTCTCCTTAACCATCCACCACCACCAGCTACTCCTTGGCTCTCCTTCAGCCACCAAGGCTCATCCTTAGACTCCTGAAAGGGGGCAGCTACGAATTTGCAACATTTCTTCACCAATTGGACATTTGATCTTGCTTAAATCAAGCCAATTTGGCCCTAATAAATTCCGTTATCGAGTCTTCGATTAAATTGTTATTTTTCCACACCAATACGTCTCACTTGCTTCCCAATTTTGCGATAAAAAACGGTCCCCGGCATTTTCTGAACAAAAATGGCCCTAGGACGACTTTTTCCCAAAAAAGTCTTGGGTTGCAGAAAAATCTTTTGAGATTGAGTTGACGTTCCTAAAATTTATTGTGACATGACAGAACCTTCAATTTTTGAAACCGGATTCAAATTCGCGGTTAATTTTACTCTGGCGCGTTTTTAGCGTGACCTAGGCTATTGAGTAGCTTTTATAAATTTTTAGTGCAAATGACATGTGGTCGATTTTGTTTGAACCACAATGAACCCCTTCGACACATTGACGACTCTCAGTGGTCATGAAAATCTTGATGATTCAAATACGGACACAGGGTACCAAAATGATAGAAAAATCAATCTAGTGTCGGTCAACGAGAATTTTGCAATTTAGTGGGATTACCCATGTTTAACCACATATCTCAATCGATCTGACTTATCTTTGATTCCTAATCGACTTATATCTGTGCCGTAATGATCTTTGTAGATGAGCATGGTTGAGCAGCCGATTCTTGATCGAATCCTCAAGTCTATTGTATTAAAATCTTTTAATTACTTCCTTAGATAGTCTAGTTATCTCGCGAGTAGTCATCTCAGAGAAAAGCACTATAAGCGCGTTGATGAAAGGCCCAACTTATCAAATCAAAATCAGAACCTGAAAAATCAAAATGTCACAAATTTGTGCAATGAACAATGGGTCATCTTGAATAAGGTATATTGTCAATCCAATCAAGATGTGGCTTCCTATTTATTGGACTGATTATCCCTCTATTAACACCTAATTGTTGTAATATGAGTTCGGCCAATTGATTAGGATTCACAAGTTGATGAACTTGTCATTCTTGCCCCTAGGTTCACAGTAGAAAGGTCGATAGACTTGACCTTCCTACCCTAGGATTCGGATTCAAATCTTGATTATCAACATTATAATTGACTAACAAGTTAGGCCTATAGGGTGCATTTCCTTGATTTAAAAGTGGAAGTACACCAAATGGCCTTACATTATCCACACTAGGAATGGGTCTTGGGGGCGCACATATCCATTTTTGGTAAAGGTCCACTTGTGGAACATGTTGATATGCCATGTTATTATTATTGATAGATTGAGTATTCTCATTAACCAAGTTAACTTGATTGGGATTTTCATACCTTTGTAAAATCGTCGTTGGTAGTGGGATTACTTAGCCTACAATTTAAGTGTATAAAAGTTGGAAGAACATTCTTGAAAATCGCCATATTTGGTTTTATCGATATGGACTAATTCAATGTCCCGACCTTGGAGATGATACTGTTGATCGCATTGATGACCATCGGCCTAACCAGATTAGATATATGTCTCACTGTAATTTGCCATCTCATTCTACTATTCTCAAATAGCTTCTTCATGTAGTCACCAAAGTGGGGTTTGATGATAACTCCTTTGAGTGCTCCTTTGTAAGGTGTCTTGGGATTTTGACATTGTCCTCTTGGCTTGGTTTCCCTGCTACTAGAGCAACTAAGGTATGAGACTAGATAGCCCTGTCATTGCTTTCGGCATTGTTAATCTTGTCTTGAAGCATGATTAGACTTTGAATGATTTCTTGCTCTCGACATTGTTAATCCTATCCTAAAGCATGATTAGACTCTGAATGATTCCTTCCTCTCAGCATTGTTAATCCTATAGGCCTACCTTGCTAGTAGCCATAATTGCTCCATCAAAATATGGTGACTTGTTTAGAGCTTGTGAAGCACTTACATAGAAATCACCAAAGTTAGCCATAGATGAATATCTTTATGCACATAAATAATACACTTCAATTAACTAGCAAAGAAATTCTAGTACTGGTCACTGGGGCTAACTATGCAACTTAGAGGGAGTGAATAGGTTGTTTTAACAAATTTTAAAGATTACATGGAATTTAATAATCAATACTTGGAAATCAGGAGAAGCAAATAGTAACGAGATCTAGTGAAGCTTATGTGCAACAAGACAAATAAAAGCTATTGAGAAAATGGCACACGGTAATATGTTGTGGTTCAGCTTTATCACAAAGCTTACGTCCACTCTCCGGACTAACAACCACAACTTGGGTTGGAATGCACTAGTAATCACCAAGATATATCAGATGATAGATCGCACTATTAGGAGATAACATATGTTTGTTGTCGATGACTTCATTGGTTGTGTCGCGACCTCTTTTTTTCGGCGCCTGCAATCGGGTACGGGCACCTAAGGAGGCTAATGGCTCGGCTGAAATTAGTTATGCCCAGACTCTCCCAAGTCCACCAATTCACGACTTAATGGTCCAAGTTTTTAACATGTAAGTCAATTTTAAAACGGAGTCGCCACTAATCGGTTTGGGGTAGGTCGATTAGAAACCCAAGCGAAATATCGGGAGAAATACTTGCTTCTGCGCAACCAGAGAAATTATGATCGGGGACTTGATTACACTAGTTAATCACTAATGCCCTTACGGTACCTAATCTTGTTTAAACCCTAAGGCTTTTTGGATTTTTGAAGGATTTTCCATGCATTTGTGGAGGAAAAATATTTTTTGGGTCTTTTTCTCATTTTTTGGACATAAAAAACATTTTTTGGGTTTTTGGATATTTTTCTTGAAAATATAAATCATTTTTTGGTTTTTTCGACTTTTTTTGGCTTTTTTGGGAAAATATGGACATTTTTGATTTTTTTGATTTTTTGGAAAATAATTTTTTTTTTAAACTCAGCCCACTCGCCGGAATTGGGCCTACTTCACAAAAAGGTGTAGCCCAACAGCAAACCAGCCCACACGTACAACCTGGCCCGCTTTGAAGCCAAACCCTACCCGATTCAGACCCACGCCTGACCCGATTTTCAACCGCTGACCCGGCTTGTAGCCACGACCCGATCCTAGCGAAACCTTACCCGACCCAACGACCCGGCTTCGCGGGAACCCTAGAGCTCGACGATTCGCGGCGTCGAGAGGGAGAAGCTAGGGCGGCGGCTTGCATCGACGACGATGGCAACGACGGGCCTGATGGCGACGACGACTAGGGCGACGACGGGCGGCTATTGGTTTTCAGAAAAGACGGCGGCAACGTTGACGGGCGATTGCTGGATTCTCGCGGGGGGAGCGACAGCGAAGCTGCGGCGACAGGTAAGGGCCGCGACCAGGGTTTCGGACAGAAACAGCAATGGCCAAGCAAAGCTGATACCTGCCTGTGGAGAGGGTATGGCGCAGCGGCGTGGGAAATGGTGACGACCCAGCGTAGGGGGAACTCCGCGACGGGGGCTCCGAGTTGCGTCGGTTCTTTGAGCTTCGGAGCAGCAGCGGATCTAGGGGTGCAGGTGCGTGTGACGACAACAGGGCAACTACGACGCCTCTTCAGCTTTCGGATCTGGCCTTCCTCCCTCCGATCGATCTCCCTCGGATCTCGGCCAGCTCGCTCTCGAACCTCCCCGGAAGTCTCTCGGGGGAAGTTCTTCAAAGTTCGCCGGCTTTGATCCTTCGGCCGTGCTCGCTCTTTGAGCTCCCTGAAGTCTCTCAGGGACCTCTCTAAGCTTGCTGGCCTCGTGTGTTCTTCAATGACAGAGGTGCTCTGCTATTTATAGGCGAGGAGGTCCGGTCAACGGAGGGGCTTGGCCGCTGGTCTTTGGCTTACCGACTGGACGCCCGCGACTGAATTGGCGTCCCATCCTCGCTCCTCCAACAAGGCGTGCTCAGCATTGAAGAAGCCAATAATGGCGCCTAAGATTTGTCTCTTTCAGCCGACGTCAGCCTACCCTCCTCGGCCGTAGGTTGTCTTCGAGCGCGTCGTCGTTGCTGTGAGAGTGGGTTGCAGAGGCGTAGGGGAAGAAGAGGGAAGAAGGAAGAAGAAGAAGAAGAGAATGTGGGCTGGGCTTTGGGGGGAAAAGGGCTAGGCCCTGGACCTGCGTGGAAAAGGAAAAGAGGGGGCTGGGCTGGCTTTTTTTGTTTTCTTTTGTTTTTGTTTTGTTATTTGTTTATTTATTATCCGAAAAAGATAAAATAAAATAAAGTAAAACCTAATTAATTAAAAGGAAAATTTAGGCGTCAACAGGTTGTCATCGTTAACTTCATTGGTTGTCCTTGCTCTTTAAGTTGTTGACTATTCTTTCATCGATCACTTCTACTTTTCACCAAATTGCTATTATCAACAAAATTTATCACTTGTCGATTATAACCAAAAGTCAGTCATATTTTGGTGTTAGTATTTGCTTCCTTTAAAAAATTGAATGATTTGTCGATCATTCGATTTTTTTTTTTAAATAAGATAATCAAGAATCTTTGTGCCCCTTTGTCATCATCAAATTCAACTTTTCCTCATCGAATTTTATCTTAGTCAAATTCATGATCTCACTCATATAATTCTATTATGGAAAGTCTTCATGTGCCCTCTATCTCTATCTTTTAGTGATTGCTCATATTTAGATACCCTCATTGCCAATTGAAAGAAATCGACAAAATATTGACCTTCGAATTTTTTTCTAAGATAGGTTTTGACCCATTGAAAGTTAATCTCATGAACTCTTTTTATGAGAGTAAAGTAAGGCATCTATTTTGAGCCTTCTTAAATTGAATAAATTGATCAACCAACACGTTATTATAACGATAGAGTGTGGCCAAATTATCAATTGATTCCTCAGGTTTCCTTCTCTAAAATTATAATGGATTTGTCTTTCTATCTTTGCCCAATTACCCACCGAATTAGGTGGTGGATCAGCGTAGTAGGTATAGCAATTTTCAACGAAGACAAGGGAAATAACATAATTGTTAAAAACTTGTTTGTCCCCACTTCCTCATGCTCAGTTATAAATCAACCAATATGTTCAAATGATCAATTGGTCATCTTGGCTAGTGAAACTAGCAACGTTAGAAGTTTTGAATTCTCATGAGTAAGGTATAGTGTCAACCCAATCAAGATGTGGCTTCCTGGCCTAACCAATCCTTTATCGACACCTTATTGTTGTAATACGAGTTCAGCCAAATGATTAGGATTCGCAAGCTAATAAACTTGCCCTTCCTACCCCCTAGGTTTAGGGTAGATAGGTCGATAGACTTGACCTTCCTACCCCTGGATTACTATTCATCATGATTATCAATGTTATAATTTACTAGCAACTTAGGCCGATAGGGTGCATTTCCTACATTTAGAAGTGGTTGTACACCAAATGGCCTTGCATTATCTGCACTTGGAATGGATCCTAGGGCCGAACATGTCAATTTTTGGTAAAGGTCCCACTTGTGGAACATTTTGATTTGCCATTTTCCTATTATTGATAGATTGAGTATGTCCATTAACCAAACTAACTCAATTGGGATTTTCATACCTTTGTAAAATCCTCATTGGTGGGGGATTACTTGGCCTAAATTATTTCCACAATTTAGTTGGCCAAAAGTTGGAAG
The DNA here is from genome assembly GCA_014182725.1 of Eucalyptus brandiana. NCBI lineage: Eukaryota > Viridiplantae > Streptophyta > Magnoliopsida > Myrtales > Myrtaceae > Eucalyptus > Eucalyptus brandiana. Next base: position 34,258,133 of record CM024672.1, on the reverse strand, counting down.
AACATACTTGGAAACTGCCATATTTGGTTAGATCGATATGGACTGATTTGATTTCTTGACCTTGAAGATGATACCATTGATTGCATTGATGATCATTGGCCTGATCACATTTGATATATGTCTCGCTCTGTGATTCGCCATCTCATTATACTATTCCTGAATAGCCTTTTCATGGTAGCCACCAAAGTGGGCTTTGGTGCTAACTCCTTCGCCTGCTCCTCCATATGATGTCGCGGGATTTTAACATTACCCCATTGGCTTGGCTTCACTACTACTAGAACGGCAAAGGTATTAGACTAGATAGCCCTATCATTGGGGTTGTTACCTGAAGCATGACTAGACTCTAAATGATTCCTCGCTCTCGGCATTGTTAATCCTATCTAAAACATGATTAGACTTTGAATGATTCCTTGCTCTTAGCATTATTACTTTTATAGGCCTAACTTGCCCGTAGCCATAATTGCTCCATCAAAGTATGACGACTTGCTTTGATCTTGTGAATCACTTACACGAAAATCACCAAATTTGGCCATAGATGAATATCATTATGCACAAAAATATAAACACTTCAAATGACACGCGACGAAACTCTAGTGCCAATTGTTGGGGCTAACTAAGCAACCTAGAGGGAGTATATAGGTTGTTTTAACAAAATTTGAAGATTACCTGGAATTTAACAATCGATACTTGGAAAACAGGAGAAGCAAATAATAATGAGATTTGGTGAAGCTGATGTGCAACAAGACAGGTAAAAGCTATTTAGAAAATGGCACACAGTAATATATTGTTGTTTGGCTTTATCATCAAGTTTACGTCTACTTTCCAGACTAGCAACTGCAACTTGGGCTGGAATGCACTAGTAATCATCAAGATAAGTTATAATAAGCAAGCACTGACCTTATCAGATAATATGTCACACTATTAGGACATAAGTGCTGCTGTCATACTTGTAATCTTCTCACAATTACAATTCAATAAGAACCCTACAGTGGAAATCTCAACACTATTTGGTCAGAATACAACGATGAACACTTTTAGTTTGTTCTATACTTTTTGTCCAACTAGTTTTGGCTTCAATGGTCTTCTTTTATATAGACATCTTCAATCTTTCCATTGGAAATAGTCTCGAGAAGCAAATAGCCGCTAGGATTCTTTGCAAGCTGCTATTATGAAGCTAGATTTTACGATCTTTAGCCTTTTTGTTAGAGATAGTCCCAAGAAGCAAATAGCCGTTAAGATTCTTTGCAAGCTGCTATTCAGAAGCTAGACTTCGCGAGCTACTTGTTTTGAAGCTAGATTGTCCATACAGTTTTTCTGTAAACATTAGCAAGATTTCCTGAAATAGGTTTTGTTGTTATTGTCACATCGTCGGTTATTATTGTAATTCTGACAAAAGTAGTTCTCTAATGATTTTTTATTCTTCTACTATGTTTTTCCAGTTGCTAATGGCTATATTTTCATCCTTAATGATCATCCTTAGACAAACATTACTCCAACATTATCAATGACTTGGTATTCTCAAATTTGATACTCAATATCATCATGAGCAAGTTATCACCAGTCAATTGATGCTACTTACAGACAAGCCGCATTACGGACAGGTTGTATAAGAGCGACATTCTTAGGAATTTTAATGATTCCAAAACTATCTTTGGTATAATATCTATATGATTAGTGTAGATGTTAGTAAAGGGCTGTGGTGATATCCGTGATTACTATAAAGCTTAGGTTGACCTAGCCAGGATGATGAAGATCTTAATGAGATATGGGCAAATTAAATATGATGTTGTGTTCATAAGAGTTTGGTGAATTCATGATCATTAGCTTCTCATCATGTGGTCTTTGCTAGCTGATTTTCTGAGTAACTTCATTGAAAAAGATATCGCAAGTCTCCTGGGTCTATCATTAGGGTGAGCAATTTTAGGGTAGGCAGGTTCCAAATCCAAAACCTAGAACCAATCCTATTGGACCAGTTCCCAATATTTTGAACATGGAACCTACCTTAGAGACCCTAGAACCGGCCTTGTCAGTTTAGTCTGGTTCTGCTACTTGAGAACCGGCCAATTATTTCTTTTTTAATGTTTCATTTCTTTTAATTCTTGGAAGACAAAATTTAGTAACATTCCCTAATTTACAGTAGAGACAAATATTAATTACATCAAAGTAGTAGAGCAACAAAACAATGGGAAGTACGATGCAAAACAATTAGAAGTACAAAGCAATTAGGAAATGTCCAACTCATCCCTTAGTCAAGCAAAATGAAAGTTAAAGCATCATCAAAAATTTTCAATTGCCAAAAGCAACAATTTGTAAAAGATGAAAAAAAATAGGGCATCTTCAGCTACGTTATTGTGGAGTGTTAAAAACCATCGATGACTTAAAAAAATTGAATTCTGTGAGGCAGGTGCAGATCAAACAAGGCATGTCCCGAAAAGTTTGCCCGAGATGTTGGCATTCACCAAGTTAGAGACAAATTGGACGCCGCCAAAAGCTACAAAGCATGCCATTCAATTGAGGAAGCGATTGTAACTTTTGGTATTGTAGGACAAATAATCATAATCCCGAAAGTACAATAACTTCCCTTGAATGAGTACAAAAGTTGTGCAAGTTAGGGGTGAGCGATTCCAAGATGGGTAGGTTCTAGACCTAGAACCCGAAACCTACCATGTTTGGGCTAGTTCCCAGTTTTTTGAACTTGAAATTTACCTTGTACAACTTGAAATCGAACCAAAATTGGCCATAGAGGGTCCGTCCTATCTGGTTCTAGGGTCTACCCTGGCATGGTGCTCCCCGCTAGGGGTCATGGACTTGCAATTTGTAGTGATTACATGACCAATGTTTAATTAGAGCTATTATATCATATTTTCTTTCAATAGACAAAGAAAAAAATATTAATGATCTAATAGATAAAAGATGCAAGAGCATGATGCCATTAAAAAGACAATTCAAAAGATTCAATCTGCATAATATCTCCCCTTTTTGTCAACAACAAAAAAATAAAATTAGTTAGGTACGAAAAGAGGTCGAGTTGAAAAATTATTAGGGTTGTTTGGGAACACGAACAAGTCTGAAATCCTCCAAGGATTGCATAGTCTCCTCAAGCTTATAGGCATTGATGATAAATAGCCTCCACTTTTGCCACATTCTGCGAAGCCTGCTGATTCAAAGTCTGAACCTGAGTATCAAGAGATTGTACCTTGCCTGTAAGAAATTTTGAGGTAGAACCAAGAGTAGCATGCAACTTCTGAATTTCAAACTCCATTGCATATTGTTGTGTCTTAATCTCCAAGAGGAGTTCTACTATCTAAGGATAGTTTGCTTCCGGTTCTGTTTGGGCACTAGTTTCAGCGAATTTTACCTATGGAGTATCCAGAAATGAATGAACATCAACCTAAACGTGTGTTGTTCTTTGCTCCCCCTGACCATTAGTTTCTTTCTCTAGTCCTTCATACGAGACTTCAGGGAAATGGGATGCACAAATATTTTCAACATCTAGAGGAGATCAACTAATGCCATCACTAGTAGTAGGTTCAATAATGAGAGTTTTCTCACCTACTCCCCCTGTTTTGGTGCCTTCAGTTTGAGAAGTATTTTCTTCCTCTTGAACCTTTTCTTTTCCAGTGCAGGTTTGTTTATTAGTTCCCATCTCCTCAACATCCGGGGCATCAATTTCCTTAGTATCTTCTCCTTCATTGTCAGTCTCATCATGTTCCTAGTTCACACCAGCATCTCCATTTGAGTCATCATCCTCATTTTCTTTTACTTTTGTTTCTTCACCATCACTCTCTTCTTCCGGTTATTTCTCACATTCATCTTCTTCTTCCTCCTATAACTCAACAAGACCTTGAAGATTACGTAAGGCAATAGCAGTGATTGCCTCATCATCATCTTCTTCTTCTTCATCTTGTAGAAGAATATATATTTTCCTTTTTGGTGCTTTCAAGATAACACTCTTTCCTTTGCATTTCTTCTCAACAGTAGATCCTTACTTGATTTTGCTAACATATTCTTTCTTTAGAAGATCCAGGGCTCCAGAGAGATATTTCAATCACATTTTTAAAATCATTTTCAATCCAATTTGCATTGGAGCAAAGGTTCTGGAGTGAAGCTGAGATGGTGGTTGAATATGAAAGTGTCTGAAGAGTCGGGTTGTCAATGTAGAGTATGGCAGTTGTCTTTTTCCTTTCATAACTGTTCTATACATGTGCAGAATGATAGTGTGTGGGAGTGAAAAGTAACACCATTGCAGATGGCTCACATCATCTTTGCTTCGAATCTGGAAACATCAGTCTTTGAAGTAGCCTTGGGTCTGATGCAATGGATAACTATCTTGTGCAACAAGATATTGGAAGTAGACATTAGAGAGTAAGTGATACTCCCACTAAGAATTATGTCTCTTACTAGAAATTTTGTGACCTGTGCATTAGACACATTAATGGGCAGGCCTGCACATTAGACACATTAATAGGTAGGAATCTACTCCTTTCTACTCCCAGAATGTCAGCCAACAGATTCACGTCTACATCAAATACTCTATCATAGACAATAAACTAAATATGAGTGGGATCCAAAACAAATAGATTAGAATAAAAGTATGCCATCAATTTAGGGTATGCTTTCGACGTCTCCACACAAAACTTCTCCAACTGAAGTTTGGCAAACTTTTCCCTCAAGTTAAACTTGATGGAATCTAGAAAATCAAAATCCACAGTACAAGTGTGGATAACCCCTTTGTTCAGCATTTGAACGAAAACTTTCCTGTGATCTTTCAAGCGAAACAATTTCGTCTTTTCTCTAGAGATTTCATCCGCAACACCAATATTTGGTGAAAAATTCTTAAACATTCTCTCATCATCATCCTTGTTTTCAGGTTGACCCTCTGTCCCAAAGCGAGGATCATGAAGGAAAGTTCAAAAATTTCGTTTCAGCAATTCCAGCCTCTACCAGTCTTAACTTCTCCATGACTCTCAAAAAATTACTGATGAAGCCATAGGACATCCTCCCAACTTCAAAAATTTATAATGTTAAGAAGTACCTCAAGCCTTCTTATGGAAATGGGGATTGCTTCCTGAGTGACTTTCTCATCTGCAGAGCAGCGAGGAGAACTTCGAGGCGAATCTTCATTAGTCAGATAAAAGTCCATTGGACCTTCAGGAACATTTCAAGGCCCGCGATTAGCAATGCGAGAAGATTTCCTTTGGAATGACATTGAAGTAGATTTGGAGGATTTTGACGACATGTTTGTGTAGGAATGAGTGAGAAAGTTGCAAAGGATTTGAGAGAGAATTCAAGAAAGATGAGGGTTTGAGAGTTACGGTTTGAAAACTAACTGTAATTGTAAAAAAAGTTTGAAGGATTTAAAGAAAATGAACTACGGCAACTGAATCATCCTAAAAGGAAAATACCTTTTCAAAAAATTCAAAAAAGTAACTGTCAATAATTTTCAAAATTAATTTCAAAAAAATAAGCAAAGACAATACAATTTCCAAAATATATAAAAGGCAAGCGATAAATTAAGAATAAACATATTTGTTCAATATGGAAGGAAACTTACGTGCCAAAAATTTAAAAGAAAACTACCTAAGTTTGGAAGACTTTCAGATAGATGCATTTCCACATGTTGATCTGTTGAGTTTGCTCATCCAGAGACTTTAGTCAGATGGAAGGGTGATATTTAGCTTATCATGAATGGATTCAAATACACCCTTTTTCCAATGGCTTGGTAAAGATATCTGCCAGTTGATTCTTCAAATCAATGAATTGAACATTCATTTCACCATTTTGCACATGGTCTCTTATAAAGTAATGGAGAATTTCGATGTGCTTTGCCCTTGAGTGAAGGATGAGATTTCTGGTAAAATTGATCGCACTTGTGTTGTCACATCTGATTTCGGTGCAAGATTCTTTTATTCCAAAATCTCTTAGTTGTTGTCTGATTCACAAAATTTGTGAACAACAACTTCCAAGAGCAACATATTTTGCTTCTGCTATTGAAAGAGTCACAGTATTTTGCTTTCTTGAGAACCAAGACACTAACATTTGTCCCAACAGTTGACATGTTCCTGAAATACTTTTCTTGTCAACTTCACAACCAGCTAAATTAGCATCAAAATAATCAAGTAAAGTAAAGTCTTCTCCTTTTGGATGCCACTGACCTAGCTTTGGATAAGTCGCAATATATTTGATAATATGTTTAATAGCACTAAGATGCGACTCCTTGGGATTAGATTGAAATCTAGCACATATGCACACACTAAATAGATTATCAGGTCGAGAGGTAGTGAGATAAAAAAGAGAACCAATCATGCTTCTGTATAACTTTTGGTCAACTTTCTTTCCACATTCATCCTTGTCAAAGCTTTGAAGAACTTGACATGGGAGTTTATGTTTTCTTGCAATTTTTCATTCCGAACTTTTGGATAACATTTCTGGCATATTTCTCTTGATAAATGAATGTCCATTTTTTCGATTGTCTGACTTGCAGACCCAGAAAGAAGGTTAATTCTCCCACCATCCTCATTTCAAATTCTTCCTGCATAAACTTTGAGAACTTCTTGCATAGATTCTCGTTAGAATATCCAAAGATTATATCATTCACATAAATTTGAACAAATAGAAAATATTTTTCTTCTGTTTTGATAAATAATGTGTCAACCTTTCCTTTCTCAAAACCAGTATTTATCAAAAACTAACTTAGCCTCTCATAGCAAGCTCGAGGTGCATGTTTCAGACCATACAACGCCTTCTTTAGTTTGTAAATAAAGTATGGTTTTCTGGGATCTTCAAATCTTGATGGGTGTTTCACATAGAATTCTTCTTGAATAAATCCATTTAGGAAAGCAATTTTGACGTCCATTTGGAATAACCTGAAATGATGAAAACATGCATATGCAAGTAGTAGTCTAATTGCCTCTAACTTGGCTACAGGTACATAAGTCTCATTGTAGTCTATTCCTTCCTCCTGTGTATAACCTTTTGCCACAAGCCTTGCTTTGTTTCTAGTTATTTTGCCCCTTTCATCCATCTTGTTTCTGAACATCTACTTCGTTCCAATCACTAATTTGCCTTTTGGTTTAGGAACCAACTCCCAGACATTGTTGATGTTTAATTGTTTGAGTTTTTCCTGCATTACTTCTATCCAGCTTTTGTCAAACAGTGCTTCTTCTATTCATTTTGGTTATATTTTTGAGCTAAGTGCTAATGCACTGGAATCTTTTTTTACCTTAGATGCGGATTCCTTCTTCTAAATTGCCAATGGTGAGTTCTTTGCGATGACTTGATTTGTGCTTCCAGTTGCCGTTTGGTTTGTCATTTCCTATTGAGATTTGCTGATTGTTGGTTTCCTTTGATTATTTTGACTTTTGTTCTGCTTGACCCTGATCTCCAGAAGACTGAAGTTCTTTGGGGGAATCAAACTTTATTAAGTCTGAAATTGGTTTCAAGTTGAGTCTGATCAGATTAGTTCTAAATACTTTCATGAAATTTGACATTCATAGATTCTTCAATAGTTTGAGTGTTCTTGTTGAAGACCTTGTAAGTTTTGCTTGATGCAGAATAACCAGGAAATATTCCTTCATTCGATCTTTCTTTAAATTTTCCAGATCGATCATTTGCATTCTTCAAGATAAAACACTTACAGCCAAATACATGAAAGTAAGAGATATTTGGTTTCTTTCCTTTATACACTTCATAGGGAGTCTTTTCTAAAATGAGCCTTAAAAATACCCTGTTAATTATATAACAGGTAGTAGAAACCGTTTCTGCCCAAAAACGAGAAGAGATTTTACTTTATATTAGTAGAGTTCTAGCCATCTCCTGTAACAATATAGCGTTCCTTTCCATAACTCCATTTTGTTATGGAGTACATGGAGAAGAGAAGACATGTTGAAGACCACATTCATCACAGAAATTTGCAAAGCCTTGATTTCTAAATTCTCCTCCATGATCAATTCTTATGCTTGAGATAACATAACTTTTCTCCTTCTGAACTTTCTTGGTAAACTTTGAAAAGTAAGAAAATGTTTCAGACTTATTTGCCAAAAAGAAAATCCAAGTGAATCGTAAATAATCATCCACAATCACTAAACAATATTTCTTTCTACCAATACTCTGTGTTCTCGTTGGTCCAAAAAGATCCATATGAAGGAGTTGTAAGACACGATTGGTAGAAACTTGATTTACTAGTTCATCTATATACTTAGAAACTTTAACAGGAATTTCTGAGTGACTTACCTCGATTTCTTTGTCAGAATCTAAATCCGTGTCTGATTCTAAATCTAAGTTTGATTCTGAGTAAGCCATCATATAGATATTTGCAAATTCCTCTTCGTTTTCCTCATATTTGGTGTTACTCTAAGTTTTTGCTTTAAGAGCTTTCTTGTACTTCTCATACTTCCCTTTCTTCTTTTTTAGCAAATGACAGTTAGGCTTGATGTATCCATTTTTCTTACACTCAAAGCATATTACATCTTTTCTTGTTTCAACATCTTCCATTGGTCTCTTCTGAGAATTTTACTTGCTTTGCTTCTTCCAATTCAGCCTTCTTCCTTTCCTATTCAGTTTTCTAGATTTTTTTTTTTTTTTTTTTATCATGAGGGCTAGCTCCTTGTCATCCATGTCATCGTCGGTATCTATGTCATTAGATTTAATATTAGACTTAAGTGCAATTGACTTCTTACCTTTTGGATCCTCTTCATCATTGATTTGTTCCACTTCGTATGATTGAAGTGTGCCAATTAGCTTGTCAACAGAAAAAGGCATGATCCTTTGAGTCTCTCTAATTGAAGTTTTTACATGATTCGAGTCCTTTGAAAGTCCTCGCAGTAATTTGTTGACCTTCATTGGTCCAGAAATTGGTTGACCTTAATAAGCCAATCCATTTACAATTTTAGTGAAGCGATTGAACATATCACCAATAAACTCTCCAACTTCATTCGAAAGGACTCATATTGTCCAAGTAGAATGTTTCTCTTTGTCTCCTTTACATGAGCAATCCCCTCATAAGTGAAATGAAGCCTATCCCAAACTTCTTTAGCTGTTTCACATGAAGAAATTATGTTATATTCAGTGGGAGACAAAGCACAGTATAAAGAATAAATAGTTTTAGCATCAAGAGCCTGTCTCTTGGTAATTTCAGCTCGAATGGATTCTTTAGTATCTTTTTCTATCACTTCTTTTCCTTTATCTGAAGCTGATGCTACCTTTGGATTGATTCCTCTTTTGACAACATTCCATTCCAAAAGATCTCAGGATCTTAGGAATGCCTCTATTTTGTTCTTCCACATATTATACTATTTTCCATCGAAATAGAGTGGTCTAGTGTTGCTCTGTCCTTCAACAAATCTTGGAGCCAAGATACTAGCCATATAAAATATTTAGCTTAGAAGTAAAAACACTTCAATAAAATAAGTACCGCAGCTCTCATACCAATTAAAAGTGCTAGTATTATCACTAGAAGGGAGTGAATATGGGTAAAAACAAATTAAGCTAATAAAAATAGTAAAAGTAATTTCATTTAAACAGAGTCTGATTGACACCAGACTTCTGATTCAAACTCAAATAAGATGTTTTCAAAAATAGCAAAACTCAGAAAAATATTGCAGCAAACAAATCAAAAGAGTTAAGGGAAGAGAAAATTAGACACAAGATTAATAGTGGTTCGGCTTAGATCAAGTTTACGTCCACTCTCCCATGCTGATAACCTTTTGACTGGATTTCACTGTGGAATCAAAAGAGAATTACAACGATTTGAGTACGATCACTCAGTGAATAGTTTTTCTTTCTCTCACTAAGTCACTCCTCTAGTGTTTTTCTCTCTTGAATACAATTGTAAGCATTATCGATGAAGAACAAGTGATTTAAAAGGCTTCAAACTTTGGAATTTTAATTCTCATGCTCTCTCTCAAATGAACCAAATGACTTCCTTAAATACTCCTCCATGTCTTTCTAACCATTGGTACTTTCCGGAGAAATTTCTTCCAATCAACATGTTGGATAGAATCAATTAAGGAAATCTTATAACCATTTGAAAATTGAGGTGAAAATTCGATGATCCTAGTCACCCATACAACCAGAATCTAGGTTTCCATAAGTAGATGTTTCCCAAACAGGAATTTGTTTTCGAAATTGATTTCATCAATATATTTAGAAAATGTAAGTGAGATTCTCCGTTAGAAAGCCAAATATATCTTGCATGTACTGAATCCTTGTTGAATGATCAATAATCTTGAGTTTGATTATATCTCCGTTCTTGACTTGAGTTCAGTCTGTATCTTCGTCAAAGTGGGAAAGAATTCTAATGTAAAATAAACTTTGACAGCATTCTGTGATATAACACAGAAGTCTAATATTCTTCAGAGTAAGAATAAGAATATAAGTAAAGGAAGGTTTTGTCAACTTCAAAACCTAATAGGAATTTTCTCAACACCATAAAAATATTTTCCTTTCATGTGCAGATCTCAAAACAATAATAATTTTCTAACTTTGGATTTGTCATCACTGGGAATGGGTTAGAGTTGACCTATAATTTCGATGAAAAACACATGGGGTAGGCTTGTCAGTTGAAGAATAAGGGTATGCGTAAGTGAAGGAGGCACATCATATGGATTTGATTCATTATACCACCAAGTACAGCTAACCACAAATTTGATTCATTCATATCCAAATTTTGGTGGACCCTTACTTACTCCCTCTCATTACTTGGGTATTTAATTCCAACCAAACTCATATTGAGATGTGCGGGCCGACTTGGGAGAATATCCAACCGAATATCTTGAGAGGATAGAGACACAAGGTCCAGCTTGAGAGAATATCCACTAGAATATCCTTAGAAGAGTGAGACGCGTGTGCCGGCTTCTTTGTAATCACCGAATATTATTCTAATACCATAAGAATATAATTAAAAGCTTTAAAAAATACTAAATGGAAAAGTCACAAAAAAAAGTAAGAATTTTTAATAATTACTTTTTTGCAATATTCAAGCTCGTAAAAACTATTTTTATTTTATTTTTTGTATTGAACAAACTCATAGTATTAAATGAGGCAAGCATGAATCATATATGAAAGAAAAATGAATACAGAGTACAATAAAGGTATTACTTGCAAGCAGAATGATCCATCCTGAGTCATTGTATTCCGTCTAGAGATAATCCCTAAGAAAAAGCTTGTCGATCAAATACAAGGAAAAGTCACTTCCAATGCTACTCACACATTCTTTTTTTTTTTTTTCCAGATAAAAGCCACAAAAAAACCGTAAACTATATTTACAAAAACCCAAAACTTGTACCTTGCAATACATTTACCTCAACATCTTCTTGTAACACCAAAAACTCAAACTTGTATCTGTATGACATATTTACCTTAAAAATTTGGTGTCATAGAAAAAAAAATTGTGATTTTTGGTGTCATAAAAAAATGGTAAATGTGTCATTCCAGTATAAATTTAGAGATTTTGATGTCACAAAAGAAAAATTTATGGCAAATGTATCATACATGTACAAGTTTGAAATTTTGTGTGTCATCAAAAAAATTGTATGGTAAATATATCACAATGACAAAATTTGAATTTTTTGTAGCTTTTTCCCTACTGTTTTTTTTTCAAATGCTACTATCACATTCACCTACTCCCAATTGCTACTGACTTTGTCAATTTTTTTTTCCTTTCATGTTAATGTAAATTGTTATTATCTTTCTATAAACAGTCCAAAACTATAATTTCTATGTACTTGACAATATATAATTAACGTGGCCAAGACACAAGGACAGTAAGAGTGCCAAAACTTGGCATAAAAGGACACTTAAGTATAAAAGTTAGGAAAGTGATAAAAGTTAGGAAAGTGATACTTAAGTATCAAAATCGAAGCAAAATAGATCAATTAAGTGCCCACGGCGATAAAATCTGGCCAAAATGCTGACGTAGTGATTTTCTGGCAAGCTTGGTGCAAAACGAACACTGATGTGGCTAGACAATGCCAAAACGATATCGTTTTGGTACGACGTGATAAATAATTAATATAAAAATTATTTAAATTAAATTTTAAACATAATAATAATAATAATAATAATAAAGAAAAAAAAACAAAACAAAATAGGAGGAGGAGGAGGGAGGCAGTTAGCGGCTGAGGGCTCAGCCCTCGCCCTCACCCTCACCCTTGCCTCCCTGCCGTCGCCTAAAGGTGGGGGAGGGTTGGCCGGGACCGCTGAGCCCTGGCTGGGGGTTGGCGACCCCAATCGACTGATGACAAGGGCTTGAGTGCTCTCACCCAAATATGGGGCGAGGGTCATGGCCCTCCCCCATATTCAGCAAGGGTTGCCAGCCCTCACCTAGTAAAGCTAAGGGCCACCGCCTGCTAGGGGTCGCTGGCCCCCGGCGAGGGCCTGCGTGCCCTCGCCTAGATTTGGGGTGAGGGTTGCAGCCCCCCTAGATCCAGCGAGGGTCGCCGACCCTTGCCTGGCAAGGTCAAGGGCCGTCGCCGGTTAAGGCGACCCACGGCGGGTAACGGCCCTTGGCTCTGTTGAGCGTGGGCCGACGACCCTCACTAGATCTGGGTGAGGGTTCACAAGCCCTCGCCGTCGATTAGCTAGGGTCACCAGCCCTTGGCTAGGGCTCGACGGCCCTGGCTGACCCTCCCCCACCTTCCGATGACAGCAAGGAGGTGGTAGTAATGAGGGTTGAGCCCTCAGCCGCCGATTGCCTTCATCCTCCTCCTCCTCTTTTTTTTTTTTTTAAATTAAATTAATTAAATTAATTTTTTTATTGAAATTCAAATTATACAAAAATGACGTCGTTTTTTTTGTGTATTTTGGCTGAGTCACCTTCCAGCGAGTCACATAAGCTAAAAAAATTAATAAAAAATTGCCACGTAGAATTTCTAGTGGGGTTCGCCGGATGTGGCACTTAAGTGTCCAGATTTTCATAATAAAAAAAAGAAGTGGTACTTAAGTGTTCCATTGTGCCAAGTTTTTCCCTTATGCCAAGTTTTGGCACTTAAGGTGTTCTTTTCCCTACCAAAATACTATATGTTACTGTAAATCATATGAAACAACTTGATCTTAACATAAAATAGGCGAATTTGTATTCATAGTATATGTGGATTTTCAAGTGTTGTTCGCACCAAAAATTAATCAGGTCCGCCAACATGAGTAATTACGTGACTTAAGGAAGAGCAGTTGTCAACCCTGGATTTGTGAACTATTGTCGGTGACCATAAGAACATTATATATATAGATGAGCCCATAGACAACCCTATATCTGGCAAGTTAAGTGCCAGGAGAGAAAATCATGCAAGGAAGAGACCTACTATTTCTCACGTTGATCTAATTGTAAAAACTATGCAAACAAACGAGCAAGTGACTATCATATAATTAACCAGCATCATAAAAGCTTTGAACAAAGTACAATCTAAGTCTGATACTTCTTATCAGACGTAGTCCTAAACCTTCTCAAATAAATGTAATCTGATCTCCCCCTTTTGATTTTCCAACTCTCCCTGCATGACTCTCTCTGTTCCTGTGACCGACACTTTGTTTGGTGATGAAATATGAGCCGCAAAAAACAGTAGTTACTTCATTTTTACCTCCTATTTTATTTTACCAAATAGAAGGAAGATTTCACTCAAGGTTATCACGACCCTTCACTTCTATTCACTTTGATCAATCCGGATGCACTCGGAGTCAATTTTGAGAGTTGTTTCAAGGGAGAAGTTCGGCGCTATATTGCATCTTTAGAGAAGTGTCTAGGATGGAAAAAGAGGTTTCGAACTTGACTACATCCTGCACAGAAAGAAGATTTCTGGCACCTCAGCACCCAGCCACAGAGCCTCCATTGGGCATGTTCGCACGAAGTTTGCAGTGTGATTGGGCCAACAGCCCGCCCACATGGCACCCAACGAAGTTGTCATTAAAAGCCCAGATTGTCTAAGCTTTATTTTGTTTTTGAAACCCACATTTCAAGGTTCTTTCGGGCCAAGGCTGGACGGCCGATAGTCTTCAGAACTCCCTCCAATCGTATCTATACGATTGGCGGGTTACGATTGTAAAAATCACCCATATTTAATTTCGGTTAAATTTGTATGAAGCAACTAACAAAAGTTAGGTGTGACATCCCAAATGAGCCAACCTGAATTGTAAACAACCTTAAATCATGATGAGAACCCTAAGTTCTATCGATTTTTCCGAAGAAACCGTTCTTTCTTTATAAGGGAGAAAGATTCGAGATGTCAAGTGGTAAAGTTATTCATCGGAATCTAGGATGGCATTGTATTTTCAATGTGTATTCTGAAAATTGAGACTACCACCATGGCCCTAAATTTTCTGATTTTAATTAAGCAAGGAGCCATGGCCTGTGTGCTCAATAAATTAACTGCCATGTAGATACATAAATATCATTATTTGGGATAACAAATACTCACACTAAACTATTGGCAATAAGTACCATCGCAACTTGCATAATTGCTAATTACATTTTTTAATGTTAGTATTTTCAATTAAGACAATAATAGATGCCAACACCTGAGTTAGGTGTTTTGACTTCCTAGTTTTTGTTATTGGGTTGTGTGAAAAAGAATAGACTTTCTTGTATGTTTATATAGATTTTTTTTTTTATTCTGGATAGATATAGAAAAGGTTGCCAGTTTTACTAAACATTAAAAGTTATAGTCTTCACACGTAATGTTATTCATATCACCCAAGTTTCCACAGAACTCATTTATTTATACACTCTTCAAGAAAATACCACTCTATCTTATCATAGGCTTTCTTGACGTCAAGCTTCAGGATAGCCCCGAATTCCTAATTTTTCTTCTCCTTAATTGATGAATTAATTCCAGCTCTAACAAGATGTTACCTTGTATTTGTCTCCCTTGCACCAAAGCACTTTGCTTGGGCATAATCAACTCAAGAAGCCATGGCTTGAGCCTTTTAGCCAATGCTTTTGCAATAACTTTGTGTGTGAAACTGCATAAGCCTATAGGATGATATGGACCAAGGCTTTCAAGGGTAGGGACTTTAGGAATCAGAGTAATTAGTGTTATGTACAACAGAGGATTGAGGGTCCCAATATTCTCTATAAAACAGAGCATTCATTCCATCAAGCCCAGGTGCTTTAAGAAATCTTAAGTTCAGAAACAACCTATTTCACTTAATCCAGCTTGACAGCTTGAGTGAGGGAGCTATTCATGTCCTTAGTCACAAGAATAGGACACTGAACAAATCCTGGAAACAAATTGCAACATCCTATAAAAGTATAACTCCTGAAATACTATAATGTCATTTGTTTTATCTATTGGGGTTCTCTATAGTGTCGTATGGAGTCTTGAGAATAGAGAATCTGTTTCACCGTCCTCTTTGAATGGTAGTCACATGGAAGAGTTTCGTTTTTTCTATTTCCCCTGTGCAACAGATTAATTTGAGCCCTTGTATCCCAATACACTCCCTCTCAGCACCACGATTTCTGTTCTCGAGATTTAAGGTAAGCTTCTCTATCCTTATCATTTAGAAAATTAATCACATAAACTTATTATTAATCAAGAAGAATCAGATCCATATATGACTATAAAATACCGAGATCAATAAACACAATGTAATTAAAGCGTATCTGTTTGAGTCATTGCTTTCACTTGAAGAAGAATAGATCACTTTGATAATCAGAAATCTATTGAAATGTCAGATCTTCATCTCTATGACTTATTTCGATATAATAGCTTTCAATAGGACTCAAGCAATTGATAGGTATAACCTACCATTTTATAGGCTAGATAAGGGACCTAGCAAACCCTAATCAACAGCGTGTCAACTGGGCCATTCCCATTACGGGCTTCAGTTAAACACAATTGCTTACACTTTACTACTTAACTAGGCCCGTTATCAATAGATGCCAATACTTAATTCAATCAGATTATTGTAGAGTTCAACAAATATTATAATATCCATTAACTCGATTATTTAAAAAAGAAAATTAATTAATTAATGTAAGCCCATATTATAGAAAATTTCCATCATTTTCCCACTTGGGCTACATTAATTAACTTTTTTTTATTTTGAAAAGAATTTTATATTGAAAATGACACTATCAAGTTAATAATTGAAAATTTTGTTTTATGTGGCCACAACTTTAAAAAATAATATTCCAATAACGGCATCTCAAAACCAATCCGATCCTATATAACTTCAGTATAGGACTATTGAGATCAATGTATTAAGAAAATACCACAACACATGACCTTCCATAATCACATATAACAATTATTATATTTTCGTGGATCATGGGTCTAGTAGTGTAGTCAGAAATAGTGCCAACATGAGATCAAAATATATACTATTTCTTATTGGTCATCAATGCAATTTCTCAACAACATAAAACTACATTAACGCAATTTCTAAACAATATGAAATTGCATGACTATGTCACAATCCAACATGAGATCTCATAATCATTGACATCCGGTCATCTTTAAACTAAAATTTGTTTAAAGATATTGTTTTGTACTTCTATTTCTCAATCAATAGGAGAAATGATAACAATAGAATCAACAATAATGATCATTAAAAATAAATGCTTTAATAGACATCATAAAAGTATTATTAGTTTGCATATAACTATAATATCAAGAAATACAAATTATATAGCTCCCACTAACAAAAGAAATCAAAACACCCATATTCTTTACATGTTCTTTAAACAAAATGAGTCGTAAGCCTTTTGTTAGAGGATCAGCTAACATGGACTCAAATATGATATTCTCAATCACAATGTCTCTCTTTTTAACCAAGTCTTTAACACTATAATATTTGATCTAGTTAACATTTAACCGTGTCATTATTGTTATTTACAGTGAAGGAAACTATTTGTCACACATAATGCAATAAGAGCAATTTTGGGCACTATGTAATTCAACAAAAATAATTAGTACATTATAAACTCCCCTTTGGGCAAATTGTACAACGCATCATTATTTTCAAAAGCATGAAGTTTATAAAACAACAATAAGAAATTACATATAATTGTCAAGAATTCATCCTCTTTGGGCAAACAAATCATTTAAATCATACATCTCCATAATATCGATATAGAGGGGAATTACATATAATTTTCAAAATATTTATCCCCTTTGAGCAGATAAATATTTTTCATTTATACATCCCAATCTTTCAAATATGGGAATTAATCTTCATGCTATTTTTTAAATTAATATACACAATAACCCCTTTTGGGCGAGTAATTGTATATACTAATTTTTTATCAATAGGAAACTCCAAAAATTTATGCCCAAAATTCATCAAACAATATGAAGCACTTTACAACATGTGCTTCCAAAGATCATATTACATTTTTCAAACAACAATTTTTGCCAAAAATAAAATAAAATATATATATATATATATATATATTGTTATTATTTTGTTATTATTTTAATATTTGGGACCTACCTACGGGGCCTAGGACCCACAAGCAGCCTTTCAGACCCTCCCGCGGGCCCTGACCCTCGAGCGGCCCAGATCAAACACGGGGCCAGACTCGCAAAGCCCAAAAATCCGGCCCAGACCCACAGGAGCCCATGTTCCTTTCAATTAGAAAAATGGCCCAAGAATTAATATAAGAATTTGGGCTTATTAGGCCTCGGCCCGTAGACCCGCAGGAGCTCATGCAGGCTGCTTGGAACGGACGGGCCATGAATTAAAATGGCCCACTGATAACAAATATAATAAACATGGGCTAAGCCCTGTTTTAAATGAATGGCCCAATATTCTGGGCGTGAGCCGAGAATTAGAAATTAAAAGAAAATATGGGCTTCGCCCATATATAGGCCCAGGCCCGGCTGGAGGTCGTCTTCAACCTCCAGCCGGGTCTTGAACTCTCTTGCAAATTGGGTCGCACGACTCGGTTTCGACCTGAAGCTCCAAAAACACAAATTAACTTGATTTTTGATGAAATTTCTCCATGGTTCTTGCATATAACATAAATATAATTGACTAGAATGAATTAAAGGAAGAACAAACAAGAAAATATTTATATTCAAGCTTCAAAATTTCGGATCCAAGCCTTCCATGGCCGAAAATTCGGTTTTCTTAAATTTAAGCACTAAAAACCCACTTTAATACAACAAAAGGATGCTAAAACATATATATATATAACAATATACATGCAACGATTTACAACGAACATCAATTAATTGCAAGTAATTTAAAAATTCTAGAACTTTTTCATGTATAAACCCTAGAATTTCAAATTTAAAATTCTCTCTCAATTCTCAACAAAATTATACAAATTATATATGGTTGGAAAGATCTCGACATGTAGAACAAAAGCCCTATGGTTTCAAGATCAATTGAGCACAAAATCCACACAAAAAAATAACAACAATATTCAGCTCAAAGAGGAATGTTTTGAATTTGTCCATAAAAAAAAAAAAAATTGGGTTCTGCAATCACATATGACCTTGCTCTGATACCACATGTAGAAAATTAATCACATAAACTTATTATTAATAAAGAAGAATCCGATTCATATATGACTGTAAAACACCGAGATCAATAAACACAATGGAATTAAAGCATACCTGTTTGAGCCATTGCTTTACTTAAAGAAAAATAGATTGCTCTAATAGTCAAAGATCTATTGGAATGCTAGGTCTTCCTCTCTATGACCTATTTCGATATAGCAGCTTTCAATGGGACTCAAGCAACTAATAGATATAATACTATTTTATAGGCTAGAGAGGGGACTTAGCAAACTCTAATCAACAACATGTTAATTGGGTCCTTCCCATTACGGGCTTTAGTTAAATATAATTGCTTACACTTTGCTACTCAACTAGGTCCGTTATCAATAGATGCCAATATCCAATTTAATCAGATCACTGTAGGGTTCAACAAATATTGGAATATCCATTAATCTGATTACTTAAAATAGAAAATTAATTAATTAATGTAAGCCCATATTATAAAAAATTTCCAACGTATCATGCATAGCTCAATTGCTATTTATAAGTTGCTGTAACTTAGAACTCAATACCTCCACTGGACGTCTTGTGTTAGACAATGTTGTTATACTCTGACTAGCAAATATCACTTAGACATGTTTTTTATTTTGAACAAAGTTTTTCCAAAGGAATAGCCGGAGTTCCAGGCTTCACAAATGATTTCTAACAATCTTCAGGATTCGCTATATCCGGTCGCAGAACTAGTGTTAATACAGGCTACACGTAACAAAGTCTCCTATAAATGCACTTAGAATAATTACTCATCATGATGATGCTTTTAGTAACTGCAGATAATGAACCATACTTGGATTATGAATAATAGTTAATGCTTTTCAGAAACATGCGGAGAAACCCAGCAGAATAAGTACACAAGGGAAAAAAGAAAGAACAGGAAGCAAACAATAAGGAAAGATATCTGCCAAAATCATTTGTTTTTAAGTGCAATAAATTTAGCTAACATTAATATGCTATAATAGTGTCTAAGTTTTTGTATACATGATGACAGATGAAGTCCGTCTTCAGTGCCACTCCCCCTCTATTGGAAAGACAATGCTATGGAGAGCAAAGCACTTTCGCACCCAACCCATGATTTCTCATGACGTGCAACAACCGGCCTTCTTGACGGCCGAGACATCGTCCCTGTTCCCGACGTTGATGGTCCGTCCCTTTGGCAGGGCTGCAGGGTCGTCACCGATGTCGAGAGCTTTCCTACTGACCACGCGGTAGATCTGAGTCAACACTTCCGTGAAGGCGTTCTCGACATTGAGCGCCTCCAATGCAGATGTCTCCATGAAGAAGGTGTGCTCTTGTTCGGCGAATGCTTTGGCATCATCGGGGGAGACCGCACGGAGATGGCACAGGTCCGCCTTGTTCCCAACGAGCATGATCACGATGTTGGCCTCGGTATGGTCTCGGAGTTCCTTTAGCCACCTCTCCACATTCTCAAACGTGACGTGCCGAGTGACATCATAGACTAATACAGCGCCCACCGCACCTCCATAATACACACTTGTGATTGCACGGTATCTATGTTAAACACAACAGATTATCAGACAAATATTACCGCCCAAAAAGAAGATCAGATATAATTAAGAAAAGAACATGAACAACTTCCTATTCACAAGCATGCCTCTACTCGCTGTAATGTTACATTAGCCAGTAATGATCTTTATCAAACACACAACTCTTACTCATTCCTGAAGCTGGCAATTAAACTGCCTTCTTGTTGAATGATCACGACAACTTGTATAAGCATGTTTCTTTGTTCGTAAAAATTCATGCCAGTTCAGAATTGCAATCCAACTCTTTAAATGATTTATTGGGGAAGAAGCAAATTTGAATAGCCGCAATTGGCGGCACACAAATGTAGCAAGCGAGTTGGCTGTTGTGACGGAATTTCTTGCACGCGACTTGCAAACAACAATGCTAGTGTAAACTTTTTTTTTTCTCTCTTCCCACCCATAATAAACTTGCTTCGTTGATTTTGGATCCCGCAACAAAAAATCTTTCATCAAGTGTCATATTTTGGTTTTGATTTAAGAAGACGTAGATTCTGTGTTGGCTTTGGACAGAGAGGGTCAAATGCGAACGAGATTATACACTTTACAATACACTTTAAAATCTTGCGATTAAAAAAGTCGTTGGCCTAGCCCATTCGATATCGTGATAATCAATGTTGAAACTAATTACTGATATTATTGAGACCCACTGTACATAATAATGAAAGCCCATTAAAATTAAAGTAGTTTATACAATAACGAAGACACTTCAACAATGCTAAGCACAAGTAAGACATTTAACAAAACACCGCTTTCTACTAAGTTCAAGGACACAACGTTGAAATTTAATTAATAACATTGGGCAATGGTGAACACCTAGTAGGCCACAATCTGAGATAGATATGAGGACACAACGTTAGAATCTAATCAACGACGCTTGACAGTGGTGACAACACTTACTGCACACTCCGCTTAGATGCGTATAACGTTGGAATCTAATTGACAACGCTGAACCGAAGCAATGCCTAATGCCTAATGACAACGCCAGAATTTAATCAACAACGCTAAATAATGGGTTAGCATTGGAATCTAATGACAGCACTTCCCGAGATTTAGACACTCGCTGGAATTAAATCTATGACAAAAATCTTAAGTTATAGCGAGACTAAGATTAAGTAAAGATAAATGCAACGTAAAGTAGTTTTGTGTGTTGTTTGGAGGGTTCTCTATTGGATGGCTTGTGGTATTGATAGATTAATTTGGTAACCGTCAGTAGTCAATTACTTCCACCTCAAGAGTCACTCCATGTTTCAAGCTGAACCGTCTTATCCATACTCCTTCGATTTTGGCACCTCTTAACCTTTTCCCCTCTATTCTCACAGCCGAGGTTGCGTGTTCCTCATTGATCTTCGGCTTCAGCACGTGGTGCTCCATCGCTTCATCGTGATATTACCTATTTTGGACTGTCCAAACTCAGCCTAGAAATCCTCAAAAATATTTAATTATCTCATGGGCTGGGCGAATGTAAATTACAGCCCATATATGATTGTGATGACTGTTTCAAGATTTTCTATCCCTTGTGCCTTACACGTGCCTGTAAAGTTTTTTTGGGTGTCACTAAAATTTAATCATTCACGAATTCTTGGCATATATTAGTTTGCATATGAAAACCTGTCATATACAAATTCTCATCTCTGCGCATACACGAATCAAGGTGGGTCATTACATCCAAACATTGTCAATCTTATCTACCACACATCCACACGAATCGGCCATAAACCATGTAATACGGCTGGTCAACAAGTTAAAGGTGGAAGTAAAAATGTTGACCTAGTCAACGGAACAAGGAAAAGTGGACGCTAGGTTTGAAAGGAAATCGAGAGCTCCCTCTCAAGAAAAAGAAAAGGAAAGAGAGTGAAGGCTTTATTTAATTAGATTTGGGCTTAAGGCCCTGTCCGCCCAAGCTGGGCCCAGAAAACCCGGCCCACAGGAATATGGCCCGTGGAAAGAATGGGGTATAAAAGGGAGAGAGAGAGAGAGAGAAGACATCTGTTGGAAATCAGAATTCACGTACGTCTTCCCTCTCCCGCGCGTATTCTCTCTCAAAAGGAAAAAGGAAGAACAGTAACGCTTCTTCTCTTCAAGGCTTCATCGGATCGAATTCGACCGAATTCTCTTCCTCCATTGGCGTCGGTGTCTAATCTGTGGCTAACAAGGTACGCTCGAATCCGTGGTGTGCTTTACGATCGGTGATACGTGTCGTTTTCTTGGGCTTCGCTTCCGCATTGATTTAGGGGTTCGATTTAGTGTCGAATCCGGTGTTTCGGGGATCTATTAATCCCTACATTGGTATCAGAGCCCTAGTTCACGTTTTCCCGATCAATTTGATGTGTTTTGGTTGATTTTTCGCAAAAGGAACTTCGGCCGTACGGATCGGGGCGAGCAATCCCGACACCCGAGACTTTCGGCCATTTTTATGAGTTTTCTAATGTCAAAACCAAATTCTGAAAGCACTGGGAGAAAGGCGACGTCGAGACGAGTCTGGAGATGCCTCGAACGCCGCTGGGCGACGCCGCACGTGCCCACACGCACGGCCGGAAGGCGCTGCGCGTGGGCGTGACGCGCCCGGAAGCGGTCAATCGCCAGGCGCGTGCGGCACACGCGCCGGTCGGCGAATCGGCGCGTGCTCGCCGCCGGCCGGCGAACCGGCACGCGCCGGTCCACGGACCGACGCGTGCTGACGTCAGCATGACGTCACCCAACGGTCAGTAACCGCTGGGGTGACGTCATCAATGACGTCAGCAATGACGCCGGTTGGCCGGACGGTTACCGGCCGGCGACCCGATCGGCGACCCGAACCGACCCGACCCGTTGACGATGGCACGCGCGCGGCACGTGCCGCTAACGTCTGCGTGACGTCATCCCGCGCACGCGCGCGGCATGTGCAAGCGGTCCAGCCGAACAGTCCGACCGGTCCGACGACCGATGACCGTTGACCGTTGACTTGACCGTTGACCGACCGTTGACCGACCGTTGACCGTTGACCCAAAAAAAAAAAAAGGAAAAGGGAAAAGAATGTGTTTCTTTTTCAATTAAGTCTATGTGGATTATATGTAATCCCTTATTTGTTCTGCATTTGTTGCGGGAACAATGCCTCCCGAGGTTGCGCACACCTATTCGCGCGATTCTGGATGAACAAAAGGAAAGGCCTTTGTCTAAGTTGATAGCCGAGGCGATCGATCATCGATGGGAGAGTGGTGACTTAATTGATCACGTCCTTGAAGTCAACGGGAAAATTCAACAGGTCATATGGAATGGTCGCCCTATGTCACGATCGAGAGATGGTGCGATTTTTCATAAGCACTCTTCCACCGAATGGCAAGATGTGTTGAATCGCATATGGGATGTCAACAGAACTGCTTCCTATAAGAAAATTGTGATAGATTTTGTAAATGAATATTACTCGATTGTTACAAGGGAAAAGATCAAGAAATTGAGCAAAAGAGGATCTTTCCCAGTTCGTGTGCTGACTATGTGTTAGTTGTATTGGCTGATGTATGTTAAGTGTGCTTTGTGGACATATAATGTATTGTTTACTACCCGATTGTTATTGATGTAACAACTAATATGTTAGTTGTATTGATTGAAAGCATTATTGTTTTATTGGAATTCAATTATCTATTGCTTTCTGTTATTGCTGGTTGCTATGGGTAATTAGCTATGGGTAGTTTTTAGAAGTTTTTGTAACTTCATAGAATTGATTTTGCATATGACAATCATATTAATGATAGTTTTAAGTTAGGATTTTTGGAGGATGATTGGAAACGTAGTGACCTTTTGATTCTGAAGCCTTACTTGAAATTATTTATTAATATGATGGGTCTATGCAAATAGGGATGCATAAATGATAGGCATTAATAATTCGTGCATATTTGTCTGATTTGTTCAAATCAATGGCTTCAGCCACAAAGAGCATAGTTGCTGAGCTGAACAAAGGTGAAAAGCTCAATGGAGACAACTATGAAATTTGGCAAATGAAAATCCAGTATGTGCTGGAAGAGCAAGAAGCACTTGAGGCTCTTGTCATGACCATGGTAGAACCTGAAGATGGAACCACTGAACAGCACAAAAAGGACAAAGAAGCTTTTTCTGTGTGGAAAAGAATGAACTCTCTAGCTCGCATCACGTTGCTGGGCAGCATGGAAAATGACGTCATGCGAGAGTTTCGGCGTTTTGACAATGCCAAGGAAATGTGGGAGGCATTGGAAGCTAGATTTGGTCACACTTCGGTGACTAGACTGAGGCAGCTCACTATCAGGTTTGACTCCTATAAGAAGCCTCATGGTCAGACCATGAAGCAACATATTAGAAAGATGTCAAACATGATAACTGAGCTAAGAGACGCTGGCCATGTCCTCACAAATGAGCAGCAAGTGCAAGCGGTGATTCGTTCCTTGCCTCAGAGTTGGGAGCATATGAAGGTGCACCTGACTCATAATGAAAACATCAAAACCTTTGAGGATGCAATGCGTCATCTTGAGCTGGAAGAGGACCGCCTGTTAGCGGCTAAGCCGGATGCTGAACTTTATCATGCTAGTTCCAGCTCAAATGGAGCTTCGAGCTCCAAACGCAAGCGCCCTAACTGGTTTGATAAGGGGAAAGGCAAGGAAGAAGCTGGTCCTTCAGGGAAGAAACCCAAGTTTAACCAACATGATAGAGGAAAACGTCCTCACATGAAGAAGCTAGCAAGGGTGAAATGCTACAACTGTGACAAGAAGGGTCACTATGCTCGCGACTGTCGTGAGCCAAAGAAGGTATGCACCCTTGTACTTTTCGAACTTTGCTCATGTGTCGAGTTCGTGTTTTTAAGCGAGTCTAATCCTTTGTGGACTGTGGATTCGGGAGCGACGGACCATGTAGCGAAGGATAGAGGATCCTTCGTAGAATTCCGACAGTACCAACCGGAACTAAGTGGATCTATGTGGGAAACAACTCCAGCTGAAGTGAAAGGAATTGGCACATGCCAACTGAATATGCGTGGTGGACGCAAGTTGTTACTTCATGATGTGTTGTATGCTCCGGAGATTCGTCGGAATTTAGTGTCTGTATTAATGTTTGTTAAATTAGGTTTTAATTTGAACTTCTATAGTAGAGGTGTGGATTTGTTTTTAGATACAAATTACTATGGTTGTGGTTATTTTCTGGATGATTTTATTGTATTGGATATTGAGTATATTAATGCAAATGTTTGTTATTCCCTTATCACATCTTCTAATATTTATAATAATGATGTGAATGTGTGGCATGCTAGACTTGGTCACATTGGCCAACAACGTATGAATAGACTAGCCAAAGAGGGCTTGTTGGGTAATATTGAAAAAGTCGATTTACTCATATGTAAGCATTGCCTAGAAGGGAAAACAACACGGAAACCATTTGGGAAAGGGAAAAGAGCTGAATTTCCTCTCGCATTTAATCCATTTCGATGTCTCGTGGTCCAATGAATGTGAGAGGAAGGCATGGGGCTATTTATTTCATCACCTTTATTGATGATTATACTCGATTCGGATATGTCTATTTGATTTCTCATAAGTCTGAAGCAATAAGTTGTTTCAAAAGGTTTATGAACTTGGTAGAAAATCAATTAGACAAGAAAATAAAAATATTGAGATCTGATCAAGGTCGAGAATATTTATCTGATGAGTTCAGAAAATTATGTGATGAAAAAGGAATAGAAAGACAGTTGTCTATTCCGTATACTCCTCAACAAAATGGTGTTGCGGAGAGAAGAAATGTAACCCTACCGGAAATGGTTAGGTCTATGATGGCGCATGCTAACTTACCTATCACTTTTTGGAGTGATGCATTGTTAACTGCTGCCTATATACTTAACCGGGTGCCTTCCAAATCAGTTACTTCCACTCCATATGAGTTATGGACAGGTAGAAAACCGGACTTAAGTTTTCTTAAGCCATGGGGTTGTGCTGCCTACACACATGAATCCTCTCACAAATTTGGGAAATTAGGTCCCAGAGGAAAGAAGAGTATTTTCATAAGATACTCAGAACACTCAAAAGGGTATGTGTTCATTGGTGAGCAGGAAAGTGGGAGTATAACTAAATATGAATCATGAGATGTCACATTCTTAGAGGATGAGTTTCCTAAGAAGGGCGAAATAGGGGAAGATCACTCCCTATTTGAGACTTTGGATCAAGATAATGATATTGGTGGAGTTCATCCAAGTGGGAGCATAATAGGGAATGATGTGCAAAGTGTACAATCTCCCGTAAGGCGAACAAGTCGCCAAAGTATTCCCCGTCGACGTTTTGACATTGAAGGGGAAACTTTTATGGTTGCTCCACAAGATGAGGATGAGCCAAGAAATATCAATGAGGCTCTGAAGTGCCCTAGTAAGGAAAAATGGATTCATGCAATGGAAGAGGAAATGGAGTCAATGGAATCAAACCAAGTACGGGAACCGGTTAATCTTCCAAAAGGACGCAGAGCTATTGGGAACAAATGGGTTCTCAAAATAAAGCGAAAGGCTGATGGCTCGATAGAAAGGCATAAGGCTCGCATTGTGGCGAAGGGGTATAATCAACAGGAAGGAATTGATTATGAAGATACGTTTTCTCCTGTAGTAAGATTTACCTCGATTCGCATTATTCTGGCAATAGTGGCTAGTCTGGATCTTGAGCTACATCAAATGGATGTTAAGACTGCTTTCCTCAATGGAGAATTAGAGGAAGAAATATATATGGAACAACCTGCTGGTTTCATAGTGAAAGGCCAAGAAGAAAATGTATGTCGACTTTTGAGATCGATATATGGCCTTAAGCAGTCATCAAGACAATGGTATATACGTTTTCATAATGCCATAATGGCATATGATTTTACAATGATTGATGAGGATCATTGCGTATATATCAAAAGATCCAAGGATCAATTTGTGATCATATCATTATATGTTGATGATATACTAATTGCCGGAAGCAATATGGAGTTAGTTAATACTGTCAAGAGATGGTTGTCTTTTAACTTTGAGATGAAGGATATGGGTGAGGCTGCATACATCCTTGGAGTTAAGATTTCAAGAGATCGTTCGAAGAGATCATTGTCTCTTTCGCAAGAAACCTATATAAATAAGGTTCTTGAACGATTTCGTATGCAAGACTGTAAACCCATAGACACTCCTATTGCAAAAGGTGAAGGATTAAGCCATAGACTGTATCCAGGGACTCCACAAGAGAAGGAACAAATGAAACATGTTCCTTATGCTAGTGCTGTTGGAAGCTTGATGTACGCTATGATGTGTACAAGACCCGACATATGTTTTGCAGTTGGAATAGTGAGTAGATACCAATCCAACCCGGGTCCAGCACACTGGAAAGCTGTGAAGAGAATACTGAGGTATCTGAAGGGAACTGCTGATTTCAAGTTGAATTATCTAGGAAAGGATCTGCGACTTGAAGGCTATTCAGATGCTGATTGGGGAGGAGATTTAGATGAAAGGAAATCTACCTCAGGTTTTGCTTTCTTACTGAACAATGGCGCAATATCATGGAGCAGTAAGAAGCAAACGTGTATAGCCTTATCCACGATGGAAGCTGAGTTCGTGGCATTATCAGCAGCAGTACAAGAAGGAGTTTGGCTTAAGAGATTTTTGGATCATTTAGGTGTTATTGAGAAAGCTGCAAACCCATTATTGGTTAACTGTGATAGCCAAGCAGCTATAGCATACACCAAAGATCCAAAATATCATGGCAAGATCAAACATATAGATACCAAGTATAACTTTGTAAAAGATATGGTTGCACGAAAGGATGTGAACTTACAGTACATATCTACGCATATAATGGTAGCAGATCTTATGACAAAGCCAATACCTAGGGATGTATTTTGTGGTCATGTAAAATCTCTAGGATTGCGTAAAGTCTGATGTACTGAATTGTAATTTTCCTGAATTGTTCACATTTATGAAATTTTGTTTTTCATTGATTAATGCCTATGAATCTTTGTTTGATCTTTATGCATCTTAATGCTTAGTGCATTATTTTAAGTTGAGAAGTATGTCGGACAGATATAAGATTAGCCCACTCACACGGGTAATCGCCTCTGTTTACTGTGTGATAAATAGAGATGAGACTGTTTTTAAGCTTATTATCTAGGTGATAATCGAGAGCTCAAGCTTAAAATACGCGTGTCGCCTTAACTAAGTGTTAAGATGAGGACATAATACTTGTGATGTCCGAAAGTAAAATACCCCACATATTTTACTCTATCTGTCTAAGATGCCAGATGTGAGTTCTGATGAATTTTGTGAATGAGTAGATACGTGAACTCAAGTTAGACATTGGGTATGTCTGAACTATCATCTGTACGGTATTGAAAAGTGTAGACATACGCTCCATGGGAAAGGAGTTAATACCGTAATACGTTTTTCATACTACGTATGCATGAGACGACCAATAAGAGTGGCAAAAAGTTTGATCTCAACTTTTATGACGTGTGAGACTCTTGAGGAAAAGAGTTCCTCAATTTTTTAGTCCCCTTAGGACTCTTACTTATTCTCAAGGTTTCTATTTAGTGTTTGCTATCTTAGAGTGTTGCCAATGGTCATGAGTTGATTCGATCTAATGGGGCATTTTTAGAAAAGCAAACTGAACTGAAATTGAGAGTTTGAAGGAAAGAGGAATATCGATTTTGGAGAATCACATTGTGGTTTTATATTCACTGGTCAACCAATTATGACTGTCTTTGTGATAATTATAATTGTGAATACAATATATATATCATTGTTTAAAAGAGATCAAGAGAGATATAAATGTGATCGATCGATCTAGGGTACTGCATACTGAATCTACTCAGAGTGAGACGCCCATTATGAGCTGCTATATATTCCTAACAGATGTATAGCAACGAGCTCTCAAAGTATGCTGGTCGCACGGATTATTCACCGGTATGAAAGTTGAAGAGAGGTAAAGAGAATCCTGTTCGGCCCACCTTGTGCGAGTGGGAGATGAAGGCTTTACTTAATTAGATTTGGGCTTAAGGCCCTGTCCGCCCAAGCTGGGCCCAGAAAGCCCGGCCCACGGGAATATGGCCCGTGGAAAGAATGGGGTATAAAAGGGAGAGAGAGAGAGAGAGAAGACGTCTGTTGGAAATCAGAATTCACGTACGTCTTCCCTCTCCCGCGCGTATTCTCTCTCAAAAGGAAAAAGGAAGAACAGTAACGCTTCTTCTCTTCAAGGCTTCATCGGATCGAATTCGACCGGATTCTCTTCCTCCATTGGCGTCGGTGTCTAATCTGTGGCTAACAAGGTACGCTCGAATCCGTGGTGTGCTTTACGATCGGTGATACGTGTCGTTTTCTTGGGCTTCGCTTCCGCATTGATTTAGGGGTTCGATTTAGTGTTGAATCCGGTGTTTCGGGGATCTGTTAATCCCTACAGAGAGAAACAGAGGGAGAGGGAAGAAAGAAGGGAAGAGGAGGAAAGAGGAAAAGAGAGAGCGCTTTGTGCGAACATGTTAAATCTCTAGATTTCGTAGCTGATAAACAGGGACAAGAATAAGAAAAGCAGCTGGTAGATTTCTAAGGCAAGATAGCAGTACACATTTTGGGAAACCTACTATGATTAGTGAAGCGATTGCAAGAGAAATCCCGATACTGGCAAAGAAACTCATAGCGACTCTCAAACAACTAGCTAATCATCCTATTGAAGACCGTACAATATATAAGGAGCAGTGAAGAGGGTTGGCCGTTAGAATAAAATACGTGAACTACTATTATTGTCTTCTGAGCTATAAATCTTCGCCGGTCCTAATCTATAAACCTCTTCGTATTTGGTTTGACACTATAATAACTTTTAGTCAAGTATACAAAAGTAAGTGTTGTGTTCTTGTATCCCAATAATATGATATATTAAGTGAAGAGACCTACACTAGCTAATTGTAACTTGCACTGCCAATTATTAGTAGAATCTAGTCACTAATAAGGCCATTAGTCTAAGAGTAGATGTAGGCTTGGTCATAAATTGATTCACTATACATCTATGTGTGATCTGTTTATTCTACACTAGTTTACTTACTAGCATCACACATACCATTTTGTCTAAAACACCATCTTGGGTGTTGATTAGCTCTTCTTCTTTTTTTTTTTTTAGGGTCTAACAGTGTTGATAAGTTGATATGCCACAAAAAATTTTAATTTGTCAACACTAACCTATTCAACCCCCCTTGTGTATTGTATTGTTAGCCTCAACATATGGACGTTATACTAATATTTGAGATTTCATTTTCATCTTGTGTAGAACACTAACGATTAGTCATATCAATTGGTGATTAATCATATATTTGGATGCCGAATTCAAGTTTTAGCTTGCTTCTTATAGACTCGGCAATCCGATCAGGGTAGGTTGTGTGTTTTGGTCAATATAGATCTACGTCGTAAATATATTATTTTGAACAGATCAAAATTTGATCAACCTATCCTCGAGCTATTCAAATTGGTTAAATCTATCGGTCTTGCTAAGGACTTTTCTTAATTAGTATTGTTGATTGTGTTAAAACACAAGAAAACTAGAAAATGATTCTTGTACAACTAGTGTCCACCCATGAAACAAAATCTTTCTACATCCTACGATTAGGAAAATTGTCCAAAAAGTCCTAAACCTATTGCACTTTTGTCAATTCAGTCATAAACCTTTCAACTTTGCCAATTGAGTCCTAAACATTTTCACTTTTTGCCAATTGAGTCCATCCGGTCAATTTTGGCCAAAACTTGTTGACGTGGATGTCGGTGCTAACGTGGACAAATTTTTTAATTTTTTAATATTTTTTTCAAACTTTGAAATTATTTTTTATGTTTTTAATTTCTTTTTTTCTCTTCTTTTTATTTTTTAATTTCTTTCCTTTTGTTTTTTTTTTCCTCTGGCTAGTTGCCTAGCCTTTGGCAATCGGCCAGAGGCCATGATTGGTGAGGGTTGGCCTCAAGGGCCTTAGGCAAGTCGCTGGAAACTGGGTGACTGGCTAGAGGAAGAAAAAGAAAAAAAATAAGAAAAACGAAATGAAAATACAAAAAATAATAAAAGTATCGAAAAAATAATTTAAAAATAATATATTTTGTCTACGTTAGTGCCAACAATGCCACGTAGTATGGTTGATGTCCATGTTAGCAAATTCCAGCTAAAATTAGCCGGATGGACTCAATTGATCTTCTCAGCATTGAATTCACCTACTAAGCGCATGGAACGGATATCATTATAAATGAAACTAAGCTCCGATACCATGAATGGACCTAAAATACTAGAAGCATCGGTTTCTCTCACTGCATCCCCATCTTCCTCAATCCATTCAGATTTCCGTGTTTCCAATGCTTCTAAGATAGACTATCTTTATGAAGTCTCTCTTAGTGCTGAAACCAAGATCTTTGAAACTCAACTTTCTCTTATGAACCCTTATTCATCTTTTGCTAAACCCACATCATCATTTTCTCCTATTCGCTCAATCCGACAACTTATCCGCCAAACTCCAAAGGAAGTAAAGGAGTATGTCCAGTCCTCCAAGTTCGATCAACATCTCATTCCTACCACTGAAAAAGAGTATTTTTTTACTCTTCAAATTCCTCCAGAGTTTCCTAGGCAGTGGAGCAAATAGGGATATTCTCATGTTCATTATGGAGTTGTTCATCTTGCTCTTACTTTTCATGGTTGCAAGGACTTGCCAGTCATGGCAAGAATAGCCTTATTGGATACTCGGTTCTTAGAATACCAGGATGCTTGCATTGGTACTGTCCAAACCACTCTAAATGCTAGAATAGTTTTTGTGACTTTATATCCAAATTTCAATATTGCTCTTTCAGACCACCAGTTACTTTCTTTCTAAAAGTTCAGGTCCAGCTCACCAGAGCTCCTCAAATTGCTGACTCTGTTGCAGCAACACTGCACACTACCAGATGGTTTATCGAGTGCAGAATCATGCTCTTGATTTGAATTTCCACAAGGGGAATGAAGATGCTTTATTCATTTCTATGCAGAATGATCAAGCATCCTACATTTATGTTCCAGGCAGATCCCGAAGGAAAAGTTGGCCAAGTTCCTTCTAGAAACCTGGATTACCAACTATGAAAAGCTGCATCAGAACAACAAACATTTCTAGTCTTCAGACTCCGAATTTGTCAGGAAAAAGGATGCACTGTTTCCATCAAATTTGGTAAGGAAAAGGAAGAAAGTCATTCTATCTTCCAGACTCTCTTTATGATTGAACCATGTGTTCCTGAGTCTATTTCCGAGCCAGATCCTAAAAAGCTTGTTCAATATTTTCAGAGTAATGGAACCCTGTCCATTACTATAAGGACCGGTATGGTCATTGCTTTTGGGACCCTTTTTGTCAATGTTCCTATTGTACAAATTCTCCTAACGAAGTAGACCCAACTGCAAGACCTCGATGGAAGCACAGAAAGTCAAAGGATACTATGTACAAAAGATACTTGAACGGAGACTCTTCCGTTGATACTCTTGGTGAGTGTGACAAATTCCAATTTATGGTTTCTTATGATCCAACTCCGCCACCAAAGTTCACTATTTCATCTTCTGTTTCACCGACTCCATCACCACCATCACCACCATCACCTCCTCCTCTGAAAAAACCAGCCATTTCCCCGTTTTACAAGCCAATCCTAAAGTGGGCAAAAAAGCATTCCTACCCACTCAAGACTCCAAAAGAAACACCATTTGGTTCTTCCGTCGCCATGTTCCAAGAGGTAGATGTTCCTCCTCTTGTACGAGAAAGTTTGAAACTTTCGTTCCCCACTCCAAAAGAATTCATTGATCCACAAGGCAGATATTAGCATGCTCCCAAGATACTTGCTCTCACTGACGTGGACGAACATGGAAGACAGAAAAGGTCTCCTGTTGCTGAAGCTGTCCTAAATTGGAAATCGAAGACTCTTTTAGCACACAACAATGTGTTCAAAGCAATTGACTCCAAGATTGTGAATGTGCAGCAAGATCTTCGAAGATATGATGAAACTATCAAAAAGATGCTTTCAAATTTCCAAAACAGGCTTCATGCCTTAGAATCTGGACAACATTTGGGGTATCATCATCTCGAAAGTCCCAAGGCAGAAATAGAAAAACTTAAGAGGCAAATCCAACTCCTTGAAGAAAGAAGATTCAATCCTTGCAACCCATTTCCAACTACCTTGCGGACAGAGCATATCCCTCCTCCACTATCATGCCCCAATCCTCTGAGCACGTGCCCATCCCTCGGTGGTCGATTAAATAGCGACGTCCTAGGACGCGTCGCCGACCCATTAATTTTAATATGCATGCGGAAGCAAATAAATGAATCCCCAAACATCAACAAAATGAGATAGAAAAGTAGGGTCACAATTTTTTTTGAAAACCAAAACACTCCTTTATACATATTAGACTAACTTATATACATTACTAGCCGATATTTACAAGGTCTACAAAAAGGTCGACTCTCGACAAAAGCTGTCCTATGGCCAGCTAGTCCAACTCGTTTGCCGATTCTTCAATGTCCACCAAAGCCGGGCGGGACGGTGCGTTCTCCACCACGCCATCAGGAGGGTCAGCTAAGTCCTCATCCAAAGCAGGATCAATCACCACAGCTGGGATATCGAAAGTCCTAATGGCACCTAGCCTAACGCCGTTGGGAGCATAGCAGAACCATGCTCTGAATTGATTAGGTATCTCCTGATGTGGAACCTCTTCGACCCAGACAGTGGTTACAACAAGCTCATAAACCCAAAAACTTTCGGGATCTGGGAAACTGAAGACCCACTTGATAACCCTAATCGGACGGCCATGATGCTCAAGGGGATTTTCCATCCAAAAACCGGAAAATGTTATCTCACAACGGGGTGAGACGACGTCTCAGCAAATTCACCCCCTAAGACCCGACTAGGAAGAAAATACGTCCCAAGGGTTGCCTACACACAAGCACAAGCCAGAGGATTTACCTTTGCCTTAGTTCCTTCCTGCAAGTTAGTACGGTTCACAAATCATCGAATCAAATCAACAACCCAAATCACCAAATCAGATTAAATCATCGATCAATCGATCTAGTCGATTCCATGTCATCAAGACCCTCTCACGGTCATTTCATTCAATACTATCTATCAAGTTCGATCTCATCTAGAACTGCTTATTCTAAGCTGAAGATAGATAGTATAGCTCGCACTAAGCTGATAAATAATATAGTTCACACTAAGCTGATAAGGTATACTGCTCGCGCTAAGCTGATATATCGAAGCCTTTAGGCTAATATAGTATACTGGTATAGTACTCGCACTAAGCTAACATATCCAACCTGCAGGCTGATATAGGGTCCGCATGCAAACGCTTCGTTTCTCATGGTTTTGTTCTTTTGTTCCCCAGGAACAAAAAAATAATGTAAAACCTGTTTGCTAACGCCACTTTTTTTTTGTTCCGGGAATAAAAACTTAGCCCGGAATGGTTTGGGAACAGAAACAAGAAGCAAAAAAAAGTTGATTCTTGTTCCCGGGAACAATTTCTAGAAATAAACTGATTTTCTTTTTAAATTTTCTTTTATTTCCTTTTATTGCTGCGACCACCGTCAACCGCCCGGAGCCGCCACCGCCACCGCCGCCGCCACCACCGCCGGTTGCCGGCCGCCGCCGCCGCCGGTCGCCGATCGCCGGCCGCCGCCGCGCGCCGCCGCCCGCCGTCCTCTCCGGCCGCCGGTTGCCGCCGCCCTCTCCGGCCGCCTGGTCGCCGCCGCCCGGCTCACCCGGCCCGTCGCCGCCGCACCGCTGCCGGCCGCCGACCGGGGCCGCGGGAGGGGGCGGCCGATGGGCTTCCGGCGGCGCCGGCGGTGACGGTCGGCGGCCGGCGGTGGTGCGGCGGTGACGGCTGGCGGACCGGCGGCGACGACCGGCGGCCGGAGGCGGCGGCAATCCGTCAGCAAGATTAAAAAATGAGTAAATACAAAAAAGAAATTTTTGCGTTATCAAACGCATTTCTATTCTTTTTCTATTCCAAGAGTAGAAATTTTGTGTCGTTATCAAACGGGTTCTTTTATTCAGAAATTGTTCCCCGGAGCAGAAATAGAAAAGAACCATTTCTGAAAAAAAACTCTTCCCCGGAACAGAAGCGTTTGCATGCGCAGCCATAGTGTACCCCTGATGCTCACTCTAAGTTGATAAAATGTACTGCTTACGCTAAGCTGATATATCAAAACCCTTAAACTGATATAGTACACTGTTCTCACCAACTGAGAATTTCACCATTTTTATCATACCCGATAAAAATAATCACGTGTGGATGCACAGTCGACCTTAGCCAAAATACAATATTTTCTCTTTTGAAAATTCCACTAATTCCAATAGTCCACAAACACATTTTCGGCGTTGTAAACCGATGCTCGGTATTTTCTAATTAATTACTGAAAATAAGAAATTTTGGGATAAATACCCCAAAATTGCAAATCGCACTCAATTCGCACAAAATAACCGTCAATTAAATAAATAAAAAATTACACCACTGCAATCAGCACGAAATTCTAGTCATGGCTATCCTGGTCTAATTTTCATAAAATAAAAATTAATTAAATAATTACGAAAATTAATTAATAAATGCCAAAAATGCACACTTAGGCTGGAAAAGCCTAATTAAATACAGAAACAGGTCTGAAAAAATTCCGAGACTTGTTAGAAAAATACTACAATCTGTCTACTCGCTAATTACACTACTCTAGCCACCTAACATGCAATATCGAACAATTAAATTACTAATTCGTTCTAACTAACCACCTAAACCATACTCAGTCTAAACTAATTAACCCTTAAGCATAATTAACTACCTAAGCAAGGATTAGTGAGTAAACTCACTAGATTAACGATCCAACGGGTTCACTTCGACAGGGACGCGAAGGCAATCCATAGACACTAAAGTGGGGGAACCAAGCGAGGACAAGACGGGCTTGAAAACGGGCCTTGAGGTCCACGAACCCTTGCTAGTTTTGGTTCATGATCTCGGGGCTTGGGGCTAGACTCAACTGCTGCGAGTGGTGGTGCCGGCCGTGACTGGAACAGCCCAGAACAGGGTTGAGTCGTGGCTGCAGGGACTCACTGGATTGCTGGGTGAAGCCGCTGCTTGGGCTTCGGATGGGCTGGAGTGGGCGAGTGATAGAGTAGCTTTGTGCGGTGAAGATGGACCACGATGGAGGGTCAACTTCGAGAGGTTTGCTGGGAAGTTTGACCAGAAGAGACCACAGATGGTGGAGTCGCAAGTGGTGCTTTGGTGGCTACTGCGTGAATGGTGGGGTAGCGATCGTTGAAGGAGACCGGGGGGGGGGGGAATGAAAAATTAAAGAAGAAGCAGAAATAGCCAAAGGGACCGATGAAGCTGGCGAGGCTAGAGAGAAGACCGAAGCAAAAAAAGAAATAAAAGATAATAGAGTAGAGGGTTGTCGGCTAGGAGGAAGAAAACGTGTGAAAATAAAGAAGAAAGAGAGAGATGCGTGAGATAGATGGATAAGGAGGAGGGGGACCCGGCGGTCAACGAGGAAGAACAGGCTTGAAGGCTACTACAGGGGAGGTCATTAGCTGAAGAGGAGGACGTGCGATGGAGGAGGGGGCTAGCTGTGTCCGAAGGAGTTGTGGAAGGGGGGGTTTGAAGTCCACAAGATAAATTGAATTAGTGTTTAAACATTCTCAATTTCATCTCACCTTCAACCAACAAAATCAATTGGTCACCCAAGGCCAATTTCCACACCAAATTGCTCCAATTGAAGTCCAAAGGAAGACCAAATTAAGACAGCCCTTCTAACCTACGAATTTCACTCAATTTGGACTTCCATTCTTCATCAATTTCCCCAATTTGACGTCCAATTTGGTTGAGGAATAAACTCGTACAAATTTCACAACTTCCCCCCGCCAATTAGTTCACTAAGGTGGCCAAACATCCATTCAATTTGGCCCATCTGAATTTCCATTCTTTTCCAAAACGTCTGAATCGATTTTCCGTAAAAATCCCGAACTCGCTGAAAATTTCCCAAAAGATGAGTCGACGTTTCTAAAATAAATCGTGACATAACAAAACTTTCAGTTTTTGAAATCGGGTTCAACTTCACGGTTAATTTCAATCTGACAAGATTTTAGCATAACGTAATCCACTGGGTAGCTTTCTGGAATTTTTGGTGTAATTGACCCGTGGTCGATTTTCTTCGAGCCACAACGTATCCCGTTGACACATTGACGACTCTCAGTGGTCATGAAAATATCGAGATTTCAAATATGGGCACAGGGTACCCAAAACAACAGAAAATCGGTCTAGTGTCGATTAACGAGAATTTTGCAATCAGGTGGAATCACCCACGCTTTAATCGCCTATCTTAGCCAAATCGACCTATCCCTAATCTTTGGTTGATTTTGACAATGCCATAATGACCCTTGTAAACTAGCACGGTCGAGCAGTCGATTCCTGTTCGAATTCTCAAGTCTATTGCATTAAAATCCCTTAACAGCTTCACCTGATAGGCCAGTTATCTCGTGAGTGGCCATCTCAGAGAAAAACACTATAGTCGCGTCGATCAAAGGCCCAACTTATCCAATCGAAATAAGAAACTTAAAATCAAGATGTCACATCCACCATCTCAGAACATGTCTATCTTTGCTACTCTCACAGAAGCTCCCATCAGACAAGATAAGACAGATGTGGTAGAGATGCGAAATCTCCTCAAAGAACTGGATCAAATAAGGAAAGAAAAGGGAAAAAAGAAGATGCCTAAAGAATCCTCGCTTGTTATAAACAAAAAGCCAATCTAAATGATGCTAACGAATATGTTAGAATCATTTTTGAGAGATCTAGACAATCAGGAGGAACAGCCACCTGCTCCTGATCCTGCCCCCATTGATCCTGCCATTTTGAAAGATCAGATCCTGTATCCATCAAAACCGGATTTTCCGAAGAATTTGGATACTAATTCAGATTCAGTATCTTTTTCATCCTCTTCATCATTCTCAGTCATTGCCATCGATTCCTTTCCTATTGTACCAGTGACTTCATCAATATTCATGGTCGATCCTCCAGATCAGGAAATGGAATCAAACCCTTCTAAACCAGAGGTTGTTCAACCAAACAATCCATCTCAGCATGTGTCTACTTTATCTAAACAGTTCTTTACTGTTGATGATATTCCCTATTCCAAATTATTAGAAAGATTTGAGGAATTTCATACTTGGTTATATGCCCAAGCTTTTACCAATCAACATAAATATGATGTCATTTTTGATATTGTCACAAGGTTCACAAGAAGCCTCAAACATTGGTGGCAATCTGTGACAGAATAAGACTAGGTTCAAGTTTAGGTTTCACCTGACTTTGGTCATGCCATCACCCTTCTGTATCATTTCATCATTGGAAAACCTTCTGACCTCCATGAGCTTAAGAGGAGAGAATTTTTTGAAAGAAAATGTTGCTCTCTCCCGAAAAGGCATCTCGATAAACATTATTGGGAAATGCTCAAGCTCTTCTATGGTATCAAAGCTTATCCAAACCTAAAATAGGTTTTTCTAACTTCTATCTCTAAAGAATTATCTCAATAGGTTGAGAGATCTTTTCTCACCAGACAAAGGAGAATTGCAGATATTCCGTTGGGAGAAATACAACAAGAAATCCATTTATGCCTCAATGATTTGTGTTTAAAGTGCCAAATGGTCCAAACTTATCTCACAGATAACATATAACTTGATAGGACTTGTTCTCGTCAGAAGTTGAAAATCAAATGCTCCAAGAAAGACTATGATGGTTCCTGCGGAAAATCTTCCAAGAAAAAGAAGCATTTTAAGAAGCTCTGGATAAATAAAATCCAGACATGGATCTAAACACTTCCAAAAAAAGAAGAAATTGCGATATTTACGCAGAAGGAAAGATTGCTCAGGCCACAAGAAATCAAGTCGATGTTTCATTTGCAATCAAAAAGGGCATTTCGCCAAAATTGTCCCCAAGTAAGAAAAAGTCAGAATCATCTGATACATCATATAGAGAATGAAACTGGAGTTTCGCTTGAAAATGATGACATCGAATCTTTATTTTCTGCGGAAGAAGAACCATCTGAACAAACTATTTGTGTCATTCTTTATTACCAAACTCCTAGTGAGACTAATTCAGATTCAGACTCTGAAGACCTTTTTCACATATCTCTCAGTTCTTCAAAACAAAGCACTGATATATTTTCAAGCCAAACCCACTGTCCCCATTTCCCTATAAAAATCTTCACCTTAAAGTTTGCCAAACCCATAACTGTCATTGCCCTTATAGACATTGGTGGAAGTTCTTCAATCTTAGACACTAAAGTTATTCCTGATGAATATTGGACTTCCTGTGTTCGATATTCTAACTCTGCCTCAAGAGATACTTTTTCTACAAAAGTAAGAACCACCTCAGTAACTGTCTAGTTTTTTCCCCAATGTTCCATAATCACAAAATTCTTCGGATCTAGTCTCCCTAACAAAGATTTGATCATTGGTTGGGACATCATGACTCAAATTTTTCAACTTTGTATCATTCCTAGGAAATGTCTTAAGTATAAGGACCAATTTTCTGAATTTGTCAATATCAAAAGACTTTTTTCCATCCAAATGAATTTGTTAGATCTGATCATGCATAAGTTGTTAGAATCTTGTTCAGAATCTCATTATGAGTTCTCTCAAAAGTGTTCTCATCCTTTATGGGTAAATCCGGAATTCTTTGTTCGCATTCCCTTAAAAAAGAATGAAGATATCAATCCAACCAAGGCGAGTCATATGGGAATGAAGCCAGAGCACCTGATCGTGGCTCAGAAGGAATGCTTGGAATTACTGCAAGAAGGCCTTATTGAAATCTCAAATTCACAATGGGCCTGTGAAACTTTTTATGTCAATAAACGTGCTGAGCAAAATAGAGGAAAGATGCGACTGGAAATTAACTATCAGCCTCTTAACCTTTTTCTCCAATATGACAAATTCCTTTTACCTTCCAGAAATACTCTCTTTATCAGATTATCCAAAGCCCCTATTTACTTCAAATTTGATCTTAAAGCTGGATTTTGGCAATTGGCATCCATCCTGAAGACAGACCCAAAAAAAGGGTTCTGCATCCCAAACCAATATTTCCAATGGAAATTTCTTCCTTTTAGCCTAAAAGTAGCATCATCCCTATTTCAGAAGGCCGTGTGTTGAATTTTCCAACCAATCTTATCAAGCACAGCAATATATATTGATGATATCCTACTCTACAGCTTTGATGATGAATCACATTGGCAACTTCTCGGGCAGTTCGCAAAAATTATGAAAGAACATGGGATTATGCTTTCTCAAAGAAAGATGAATATCACCCAGATAGAAATTGAATTTCTTGGTATGCACCTTAACGAAGGTACATACTATCTAGGGCCGCATATTGCTTAGGAATTGTTAAAGTTTCCCGAGGAGAATTTTACAACAAAGCAAGTTCAGTAATTTCTTGAGATAATTAATTATCTCAGAGACTTTGTTCCAAACATTGCAAAACTGCCGATTCCATTACAATCGATGCTAAAGAAAAATCCCCCACATTGGGGAAAATCTTAGATTAAAATAGTTGCTAAACTTAAGGAGATCGTGTAGACTTTTCCTCCATTACAAATCCCATCGACAGGAAAAAGAATCCTCCAGACTAATGCTAGTGATGAATACTAGGCGGCCATCCTGTTTGAAGAAATTGATGGTAAGAGACACCTATGTACCTACAAAAGTGGAAAGTTTTCTCAAGCTAAAATGTATTATCACTCCACTTTCAAAGAAATCTTGGCGGTAAAAAATGAAATAAAAAAGTTCAAATTACATCTCATTAGCCATCATTTCTTGGTAGAATTAAACATAGCATCATTTCCTCAGATGACCAAGTTTAAACAGAAGCAAGTTCCAAATTCTCAACTGCTTCGATGGGCTAAATGGTTTTCAAAGTACTCCTTTGAAATCAAACATATTGTTGGAAAGAAGAATGTGCTTGCTGACTTTTTGTCAAGACCAAAGGCATCAGCAGAAATCAACATGTATATCATGAGGCGTGCTTTTCATACTTTTCATCACAATGAAAAGTACAATATTTAGAGGATACGAGATTGGCCAAGCTGGCAATACCCCCATGAGATTGTTGAACAAATCTAGAATGACAGCCTCATTGAAAATCTGGAAAATCCCATGTGGCAATGCCACAAAGATCTGTTCAGACTCCATGGAAGTTCAATTCTTTATCATTTTGGATTAAATTCAAACTATCTGTTCATACATCCTCTAATCTGGAAGGAAGATAACTTCCCTAATTAACTCCAATGGTTATTATGGTACTTAACCAATAAGTACTTAATAGTTATCGAAATTCTGATCAAAAGATTCATTGCCAGCCTCACCAGGATATTCGGACTCGGTCGAAACATCGAAAAGGAGAGTGACAGAAATCTCTTAGCCTTCATCAACTGGTTTTATCCTCCTACTCATTGGAGGCAGCTCTTGCAGCAAAAATTGAGAACCATCCAACCAAACCTTGAAGTCCACACTATTCTATTTTTCAAACGTCCATGGGCTTTTGTAAAAAATAATGATAGCATCACCGATGCTCCACAAATGATAGGTACCACATCCTATAAACCTCAACCACACATTACAGAAGCTCGGATTTACAAATCTTTTCCAGGACCTGTTGGTTGCTGTGAACACTAGTACCAAGAACTCCAAAGGATTTTGTGCCAGGAAAATAAAACTATTCTTGAAGATATATGGAACTATAATGTACCGACCGCATGGGATCATTATAGCCTTACACCAAAAGCTAAGGAAGCACTTCAGGAATTTAGACAAGCTGTATCATCATAGGGGCAAGAAATGATAGACACAAATGACCCTACACAGTCCTCTCAAGACCCCTATGCACATTGGGGAGGTCCTCTTTCTCAAGACCCCTATGATCAAGGACCTTTGTCCTTATCTTTAGGCATGGACATATCCTACTATACTCAACTATCCAATTGGCCTTAGCCAAATATGCCTGTCGACACTACAAGCTCCTTCAAGAATCAAGAGGAAGCATCCTCATCAAACCAAATTCTCTCATTAGATTCACTTGCAGGAGTTGAGCAAAAATATGAAGAACATCTCTAAGCAATGCATAGTTCTAATGACTCAGACTATGACTACAATGCTCGTGATAGACGAGACTACTGACTGTAACATATCACTGTATCAGTAGGCGAGGGAAATCAATGTTCATTGTCATTGTTCATATTACCGAAAATAATTTCTTACCGGATTTTCTGGAGCCTCTGTTTGTTTCTAGACCCGTGAGCATGGTCCTTGTTTATGTGTGACCTCCTAATGTTTATAAAAAGCAAGGATGATGTAATGTGTTGGGCAAAGTCTCTTCAAGTAAAGTGAGTGTTTTATGTGAAACTCTCAATAGCTTTCTAAACTTCTTCTCCAGCCTAGTAGAATCCTCTGAGAAATGCAGCTTAGATAGTTAGAAATGTTACCATTATGGCATCTCTAGATGTCTCTAGGCTCTGAACTAAAGGATAGAGTGGTTTCCTGCTAAAAGGCTGTGCCTGAAAGGCTTGAATGGGAGGTTCGCCCACTGTGGGAAGGCATACCTGCAGGAAACTGACTCCGTCTTCCCTAGTTTTAAGCCTAGGTCCATTCCTTGCAATCTATGACAGAATAAGACCAGGTTCAATTTTTGTTTTCACCTAACTTTGGTCATGCCATCACCCTTCTATATTATTTCTTCATTGGAAAACCTTCTGACCTCCATGAGCTCAAGAGGAGAGAATTTTTTGAAAATGCTATTCTCTCAAGAAAAGGCATCTCAATAAACATTATCAGGAAATGCTCAAGCTCTTCTATGGTATCAGAGCTGATCCAAAATTGAAACAGGTTTTTCTGACTTCTATCCTTAAAGAATTATCCTAACAGGTTGAGAGATCTTTTCTCAACAGACAAAAGAGAATTATAGATATTCCGTTGGAAAAGATACAACAAGAAATCCATTTGTACCTCGATGATTTGTGTTTAAAGCGCCAAATGGTCCAAACTTATCTCATAGATAACAAAGAACTTGATAGGGCTTGTTCTCATCAAAAGCTGAAAATCAAATGCTCCAAGAAAAAGAAGCATTTTAAGAAGCTCTAGATCAATAAATCCAAACATGGATCTAAGCTGTGACATCCTAAATTTCGACCCCGTCCCAATAAAATGAAACGGGCAATTCGTTGACATGTCTATGGTATTTTTTCTCTAAGTTGGCCACTCACGAGTTAAATGATCTATCAGGTGAAGCTGTTAAGGGATATAAACGCGACAGACTTGAGAATTCGATTGAAAATCAATCACTCGACTGTGATAATCGGCAAGGGTCAATACCGCACCGTTAAAATCGATTAGTGATCAGATATAGGTCGATTCGACGGAAATGCGTGATTGAATGGTGGGTGATTCCACTTGATTGCAGGATTTGCGTCAAACGGCATTAACCCAATTTTCTATCGATTCTATACTTGGTACCCATAATCGAAACCTTGAGATTTTTATGACAACCGAGCATCACCGATGAGTCGAAGATGCACACACGTGGATCGAAAATTATTGACCACGGGTCAAACGCAATAAAATCTCTAGAAGCTACTCGGTAGATTGGGTCGCGCTAAAATCGCGTCTGATCGATTTTAACCACAAAATTGAATTTGGTTTCGAGATTTGGACATTCGAGCATGTCACAATT
Source organism: Eucalyptus brandiana (assembly GCA_014182725.1). NCBI lineage: Eukaryota > Viridiplantae > Streptophyta > Magnoliopsida > Myrtales > Myrtaceae > Eucalyptus > Eucalyptus brandiana. The sequence continues at coordinate 34,214,381 of CM024672.1, read as the reverse complement.
TATTTTTAGGATGCCGTCTCATCTTTTGGCGAATTTTGCAAAAAAATCAATTTCAGACAAAAATGAAAGGAAATTCGGATTGGGCTGAAGATTTGGATTTTTCTACCCTAAAATGACTTTGTTTGTGAAGAAATAGAAGAAAAATGGCCATTGGATGAGCTATTGACTATTTGGCATGAAGACTTTTGTGGCATAGACAATGATGAATTAGATATTTGCCTAGGTTTGCTATTGGTTGTTTATTGGACTTTTGGTTTCTCTCTCTCCCTCTTTCCTCACTCTATCTCACGCACAACACCCGCCTTGCTTCTGCCGACCTCCCTCTTCTACTCACCTTCTTCTTCTTTTTCTTAGTCCCACGTTCTTCACCTCTCCTTTTGCCGCTCATCTTCTCCACCGTTCGAACACCACAGCAACTCCACTTCCCTTCTTACTACCACCACAACACCATCGCCACATCACTCATTCATCTTGCTGCGCCATCCACTTCATCCCTCATCTTCTTCATCCATTTCTTTTCTTTTGTTCTGCCATTAATCCTTGCAGCAGCCCCATCTTGTGTCCAATGGTACCACTCAACACAAACTCCACCGCCTCACCACCTCCACCTTCCGTCACCACAACGCCACCACCTCAGCCCCGCAAGCAACCACCGTCCAGCAGCACCTCCTGCCCATTTCAACCGCGCCAAAAGCTCTCAATCCAGCTCCAAGCATAACCGAACTTCCAGATTTGGCCGTGAGCTTCACCGAGCCTTTTCCTCCGCCGTTTGAGCTCCTTTGGAGCTACCATAGGCATGGGATCTCACCACCATCATGCCGCTGTCGCCGTGAACCCGTTACCTCGCTAGTCCAGTGAGTTAACTCCCTAATCCTTGATTAGGTTGTTAATTGCGCTTTGGGGGTTAGATTAGTGCTAATTAGCTTAATTAAATTAGTATTAAGTGAGATAGCCTTAAGATAGATTAGTGTTAATCTAATTTGGTTAGATTAGCCTTAAGATGGATTAATATTAATCTAATTGGTGAGATTAGCACTAATGAGGGTGGTTTAGCTTAATTTAGTGGATTTCTCCTAGATCAGTTTACTGGACGCTCGTCGTTTGCCATTTTTGTGAATCGAAATGGGCTGCAAATTTCAGGTTGATCCTTATTGAGAAATGTTTTAGACATCTTCAGCTATGACATATATTTTACCTAAGATTTTATATATTTAAAAGAATAATTCATTAAAAACTAAACAGAACCTCTGTTTGTATTGGAACCAGTGACCTTTCGGTGTTCAATGAATTGTTATGAACTCTTAGGGTTTGATTTTTGAAATGGTTCCTTCACAAAAGTTGTTTATCATATCTTTTAGTTTAACATAGTAAAATTTCAAATCAAACGGACAAGTTTTGAATCTTGAACCAAGCTGGTTTTGGAAAATATGATTTCTGGAAACAGACACAGTTTTTGTAATGGTTTGGGAAATTTATTGCTCTTAACCTAGAAGAATCTGGGCTAATATTTCTTCATGAAAAATTTTCTTTTATGTGTCCTTTACAACATATTAAAATTTTAGAATTTTCCAAACTTATTTGATTAAGTTTCTGGATTTAAACTTGGAGACGTGCGAGTGGACCAGTTTCTGTCGGTTAGGACTGATAGTGGTTTTGTGATTGTTCTTGATGTTGTGCTTGCTGGGCAATGCATATTTGGTGATGTGGTTGACTTTTGGCATGCTTAGAACTTATGTGTGATATCATGAGGTTGATTGCTCTATGTTGGGTATTTCTCATTATTGCAAAAAGGTGACCTTATGGACTATTAAATAGAAAATAAATGAGATGTCGGGTTCGGACACCAAAATTATTTGCTCAATAAAACAATGAGGTTTTAAACCAAGTGCGTGCAAATTTTAACGGATTAATTTTGAGTACGTGAGCACCTACGAATTTATTTCTAGAGGCTTTGAACAAAAAAAAGGGAGTTGCTAACGTTTAGTTCCCAAAAAGGGATGTTTGGAAAAGAAATTAGAAAAAAATATGGTGTTGTGAAAGCTAGTACGAGCACCTAGAGGGGGGTGAATAGGTGTAAAAAAAAATTTCCGAGATAAGTGTGCAATACTAATCAACAATAGATTATGAAAAGGAAATTCGTCTATAGTAAACAAAACGTGTTACGATCAAAGTAAAAGAGCATAGGGAAGAGAATATGAACACAGAGTTTATAGTGGTTCGGCTTAATCCAAGCCTACGTCCACTCTTCCGCACTGACAGCCCATCGGCTAGATTTCACTATGAAACAAAAGAGTTGTTACAGTAAAGCTCTTCCTTGATTCCACAGTGTAGAGACTCTGCTACACTTCCTCAAGGTTTCTCAAAGATAAAGACTCTCTATTGCGTACAAGATTTCGCTCAACAGTTTAATTGATTAAGAACAAAAAGCTTCAGACTTTGGAATTCTTCTATCGCGCACACACTCAAACAACTGGAACGTCTTCCTTATATACTCCTTCATGCCATCACACCCATTGGCACTTACCAAAGGAATTCTTCCAATCTACCCGTTGGACAGAATCAATTAGGAAGATTTTTTAGCTATTTAAGGAACATGACGATAGCCCACCAATCCTGCTCATCCATACAATCAGGATCTAGGTTTCCATAAGTAAAACCTTCCAAGTATACTTCGCCAATCAACGGATCCAAAATCCTTGAATCAATCTTGATTTGAATAATGGATCCCGACAAGCCAAGAGATCTTCTTCAGTCGACAGAATCAAATCCTTAACGAAATACTTCGTTTCGAATAAGCCTTCTTCGACGGTTTAGAAACTGTTAATGATGATAGACTTTGAGTCTTCAGTCTGGCAGTTCGGAGGTCTTCAGACTTTAATAGAAGAGTCTGCAAGTCTTCACACTAGACTGATGGAAACGTTTTGTCAACTTCAAAACACTTAAGGAAGTTTTCTCCAACAATCTCCCCCTTTTTTGATGGTGACAAAACTTTCATGTAGATTTGGATAACTTTGACCTGCAAAACATTACTCAAGCAAACAAGGATATCACACAAAAGATAAATAGCTTAATAACGATAACATTAGAATCTGCATTCACAGAAAATATGTTAGTTCTGTAAATGAGCAAAGCCATGAGATATCAATAGTGCTTTAAGATAAACAAATGTTTAAATAGTCAAATCCAAATCCAGTCCAAATCCAAACAGCCAAACGCAAAAGTCAAGTCAATCAAACATAATCGTCACAAAAGTTCAAAAAGTCGAGTTCAAAATCAAATCTGCACTACATCTCTCTCCCTTTTTATCATCATTAAAAAGTTAGAGATGAAAAAAGAATGGCTTTAAGATTGCTTGGGAACACGAACAAGCTAGAAATCTCTCATTGACTGGACAATCCCTTCCAGCTTTTTCAAATCCTCCTTCAATTGCGCTACATCTTCACCCTTAGCATTTGCTTGAACTTGAAGAGCAAGAGTATTGATCATGCAAAGACACTGAAGAGGCTTGTCTTGCGTTCTGCAAGTCCTGAATTTCGTATCCCAGAGCATATATTTGACCTCGCATCTCCAAAAGAACATCAAGTATTCTGCGAAAGTCTGCCGAATTGTCTGTCTGAGTACTGGCTTCTGCACGATCAGACGGAGTATTGGCAGATGGTGGCATTTCAACACGATCACACAGATTGGGCGATGAAACCTCATGTCCCTCCTCGGGAAATTGAGAGGCAAAGATGTCCTCTGGATCTGCTAGAGAACGACTTACTCCTTCACTGGTGGCAGGGAATGAGGACGTTTCTCTTTTCTAAGGATCTCCCCCTGTTTCCATGCCTTCAAGTGGAGAAAAGTGTTCATCATGCTCTGCTTCTAGTTGATCTCCTCTCTCCTCTTCTTCTTCTTCCTCAATTCTTTCCTCCTCTGCATCTCTCTCCTCTGCTTCTTTCTCCTTTGCTTCTTTATCCAAATCTTCTATCTCTCCAGTCCTCTGTTCAGTCTCATCCTTGTCTTTTTCTTGTCTCTCCGTTGTCTCTGGAACAGAATGACTCAAGTTCTTCAATGTCATCGCAAAAATGGTGACATCATCCACATCCTCTTCATCCTCAATGATGAGAGCTCTTTTTTTCTTGGATGGAGCAACCATGAGCTCCTTCCATTTTCGCTTTGCCGCCGAAGAGACTGAATGAGTCTTGACGGGGGTTTTCACTTTGAATTGCTCCAAAGCCTTGTTGAGTTCCTTCAGACGCATTTTAGAGACCATTTTCAGTCCCACCACCATTTGATCGCATGTTCAAACACAAAAAATCCGTGGAAGTTGAACGTTCAAATGTCTAAATAACTTGGTTACAAGAGCTGCGTACGGAAGTTAACCCTTGTCCTTCACCATTGTTCTGTACATGTGGAACATAATAGTGTGTGGAAGAGAGAACTTTTTGCCAGCATTGATGGCATACATCAGCTTTGCCTCCAAGTTTGAAACGTCGGTCTTTGAAGTAGATTTTGGGCTGAGGCAGTTAATCACAATTTTGTGAAGCAAAATGTTGGACGCATTCATCCTCAAATATGAAATATTTCCTTCCGTTGTTCTATCCTAAACAAGTTTGATCGTTGCACGAGCAACAGACACACTAATAGGTTGATATCTCCCTCTTTCAACCCCAATCACATCAACCAATGTATTCATGTCAACCACATAGTCTTGATCTCGAACACTGAAAGAGAATCTATTCGCATCCAGGAAACTAAAATTCGAATAGAAATAAGCAGTAAGTTATGCATAAGCTTCTGTCGATTCAGAACAAAACTATTCGAGTTGAAGAAGACTAAATTTTTCCCGCAAATTAACATTCACAGAGTCAAGAAAATCAAAGTCCACACTTCTAGGGTTTATCACCCCACACTTTAGTAACTTAGAGTACAATTGCTTATGTTCCTCCTAGCGAAACAAGTCTGTCCTTTTGCTTCGGATTTTTGCCGCAACACCCATTCTAGGTTTAAATTGACTGTACATCATATCATCATCATTCCCATCTGGTTGACTCAGCCCTCCAACACGTGGATCGCTTGGGATATTCGCCAAAGCTTCTTCCGTCGACCCCGTAGGGGCAATTCCCAATCATTCCATTGTGCGTAAAAAGAAAGTTTCATTTCTATACCCCTTGTCCTTAAGAAATTCATCCATGTAGTTCAACGGAGTACCACTCCTCTTCAAAGCACGGTAAAGCTTGTAGGTAAAAGTGGGCTTATGAGTACTTACGGGTTCTGCATCTTCGATGATTTCTTCATCTTCTTGATGTGCAACATCCTAAGGTCTAGATGGAGGAGATGGATGCTGCTGAGAATGTTGTAGGCTCTGCTGTTGTCTAGGAGATTCTTCTTCCTCGGTGAGATCAAAGTGCGTAGGCCCCTCACGCATTTGCTGTGGTCCCCAGTTCGCGATCCTCGAAGCTTGTTTCCCAAAAAAGATGAAAACTTTTAGAGAATTAAATAAGAGAAGAAAACAGAAGTGGAAGATATGTGCTCGCTTAGGGTTTTTGTGAGTAAAACAAAGAAGAACCAACAGTATATAAGGCAGTCAAAGCGAGGCATACGAAACGCCGTAAAAAGGAAATATAAAAATGCCTTTTTAAAAATAACTTTTTCAAAAATTAGATAACTGTCATTTCAAAAATAACTTCTTTTTCGAAAAGGAAGGATTGCAATAATCACGAAAATTGGGAAATAACACCAATCAATTTCGGATAGATGATCGTACATTTTCAAGATTTAATGCGAGAGATAAATTTCTAAAATGGAAATAACTTACAGTCGTAGATCTTGATTGTTTGAGTCTGAGTGCCTTTAGACTTTCAGTCCTGAGTCTGAACTTCTTCAGACTTTAAGATATTGAATCTGGAACGAATAACTTCAAATTGATTTTTCTCCAAAGGCTTTGTAAATATATCCGCCAGTTGATTCTTTGAATCAATAAACTGAATTGAAACTTCTCCATTTTCAACATGATCTCTAATGAAATGATGTCGAATCTCTATATATTTTGCTCTTGAGTGAAGAATCAGATTCTTGGTGAGATTGATTGCGCTGGTGTTGTCACATTTGATCTTAGTGCATGAATCTTCAATTCCATAGTCTCTCAACTGTTGTTTTATCCACAGAATTTGTGAACAACTTTTAAGAGCTACATACTCTATATCTGCCGTAGAAAGAGTTACTGTACTTTGCTTTCTTGAAAACCAAGATACTGTCCTGCTTCCAAGTAGTTGACAGGTGCCCAAGGTGCTCTTTTTATCAACTCTACATCCGACTAGGTCTGCGTCTGAGTATCCAAGAAGAATAAAGTCTCATTCTTTAGGATACCAAAGACCCAAATTTGAAGTTGAGGCAATGTATTTGATAACACGCTTTGCAGCACTTAAATGAGATTCTTTAGGGTCTAATTAAAATCTGACACAAATACAAACACTAAACAAAATGTCAGGTCCAGAAGTAGTTAGATAAAGAAGTGAACCAATGATACTCCTGTATAACTTCTGGTCAACTCTCTTTCCTTCTTCATCCTTGTCCAGCTTCAAAGAACTTGACATTGGAATATCAGTCTTTTTGCAATTTTTTAGTCCAAACTTTTTGACAAGTTCTTTAGCATATTTTTCTTGATGAATAAAGATTCCCTCCTTTAGTTGTTTCACTTGAAGCTCGAGAAAGAAGGTTAGTTCACCCATCATGCTCATTTCAAACTCATCATGCATAGACTTAGAGAATTTCTTGCACAGACTTTTATTAAAAGATCCAAAGATAATATCATCAACGTAAATTTGAACAAGTAGAAAACTTTTGCTTTCTCTTTTGATAAACAATGTAGTATTTACTTTACCTTTGACAAAACTGTTTTGAATTAAAAACTTACTTAGTCTGTTATACCAAGCTCGAGGTGCTTGCTTTAAACCATATAAAACCCTTTTTCAGTCTAAATACAGAGTCTGGTTTCATTCGGTCTTCAAAACCGGGTGGTTGTTCCACATAGACTTCCTCTTAGATAAATCCATTTAGGAAAGCACTTTTGATGTCCATTTGAAATAACCTGAAATTCTTATGACAAGCAAAAGCAAGTAATAATCTAATTGCTTCTAACCTTACTACTGGTTCGTAAGTCTCATCATAGTCTATCTTTTCTTCTTGCGTATATCCCTTGGCCACGAGTCTTGCTTTGTTTCTTACAACTTTTCCTTTCTCGTTCATCTTGTTCCTGAAAACCCATTTAGCTCCAATGATGGATTTACCTTTCGGTTTAGGAGTCAATTCCTAGACATCATTGATGCTGAATTGCCTGAGTTCTTCATGCATAGCTTCAATCGAGCTTTCATCAGTTAAAGCTTCTTCTATGCTCTTGGGTTCTATTTCAGAAATAAGAGCCACAGCACTAGACTCTTCGCGCATTTTGGATCTTGTGCGAATTCCTTCATTAATATCACCAATAATAAGATCTTCGGGATGACTGGACTTATACTTCCAGTTGCTGGTTGATTTGTCAGATTGTTGATCTTTCTCCTCATTTGAATCTTTGTTGATCATTTGTTGCTCGTCTTCTGAAGGTTGAGCTGCTTCTGGAGATTTAGACTTTGTAGAGTCTGGAGCAGGTTTAGATTCTTCAAGATGAGTGTGAATCGATTGGTTTTGCATAGAGTCTTGAAATTTGACATTCATCGATTCCTCTACAGATTGAGTTTTCTTGTTGTAAACTCTGTAAGCTTTGCTTGTGATAGAATATCCAAGAAAAATATCTTCATCTGATTTTTCTTCAAACTTACCAACTCGATCATTTGTATTTTTCAACATAAAATATTTACATCCAAACACATGAAAATATGAAATAATAGGCTTCTTTCCTTTGAATAACTCATAGGGAGTTTTCTCCAGAATAGGCCTTAGAAAGACTCTATTAATAATATAACATGCTGTAGAGACTGCTTTAGCCCAAAAACGAGAAGATATGTTACTTTCAATTAAAAGAGTTCTAGCCATTTCTTGAAGCGACCTGTTCTTTCTTTCCATGACTCCATTTTGCTCTGGAGTATATGGTGAAGAGAACACATGCTGAAAACTAGATTCATCATAGAATTTTGTAAAGTCTTGATTTTCAAATTCACCTCCATGGTCTGTCCGTATACTTGAAATAACATACCATTTTTCATTTTAGACCTTTTTAGCAAACTTTGTAAAGTAAGAAAAGGTTTCAAACTTACTTGTCAAGAAATATACCCAAGTGAATCGTGAATAATCATCCACAATCACTAAACAGTATTTCTTACCTCCAATGCTCTGAGTTCTGGTTGGTCCAAAGAGATTCATATGTAAGAGCTGCAATACACGATTAGTAAAAACTTGATTTATTGGTTTAAATGAGTTTCTTACCTGTTTTCCCAACACACATGGTGTGCATAGATCAGACTTTTGGTATGATAGATTGGGCAGTCCACGAACAAGCTTCTTTGCTGAGATTTTGGCTATTTGCTTCATGTTGATGTGCCCAAGTTTTCTGTGCCATAAGTTTGCTTCTTCTTGAATTAAGATTAGACATTTGGTTTCATCTGGTTTGATATCCAAGAGGTAGATATTCCCATGTCTTCAACCCGTGAAAGATTAAGAGGAGTCTTTACTGGTTCCTGAACATATTCCTTCTTAAAAGTTGATTTTGAAACCGGTGTCGCACAGCTAACTGATACTTAGCAAATTGTAGTTGAGTCCTTCCACTAATGAAACATTACTGATCGTCAGGGCTTCCAATCTTTACAATTCCGTATCCCACAATTCTTCCTTTGCTGTTTCCTCTAAAAGAAACTTTTACACCATTAACTCGAACAAGCTTTATGAAGCAATTTGAATCTCCTGTCATATGCCTTGAGCATCCACTATCTAGGTACCATTTAACCTTTTTCTTGATAGTGACCTGCATTTAGAAAAGAGACTCAAGCTTTCTTTGGTACCCATATTTTCTTGGGTCCATTGGTGTTAGTGCAATATACGGTCTTTGCCCATACCTTCTTAACAGGTTTCCAAACCATAGGACATTCTTTCTCAAAATGATCTGAGCTATTGCACTTAAAACATTTAAGAGCACTGCGACCTACTGGTTTTACAAAAACTTTTTGGAAATGATTTTTGTAAGCATCTCTTGTAGGTCTTTACTTAATTCTTTCCTTTACTTTAAGAAAATCAATTAGAGGAATGGTTTCAACAGTCATTCCTAAACCTGATTTGTTGAAGTAAGATCTTTGTGCTAAAAGAATTTTTTCAAGTTTCTCGGATCCTATAGAAAATCTTTTAGAAATACTTGAGATATCATTTTTCAATAATGTATTTTCTTTTGAAAAATTGTTTGCATTTTCTTTCGAAAGATTGTTTGCATTTTCTTTCAAAGTAGTAACACTCTTGTCTAGGCTTTTGACATTTTCTTTCCAAACATTTTCCTATTGTTTTAGTGCAGAATTTTCTCTTTTAAGTTCGGAAATCCTTTTGAGAGAAGTTTTGAAACTAAGACACAATTCATCAATGTATCTAGAGACTCTAGTAACGATATTCAAATTACTTACCTCGAATTCACTGTCTGAATCTGAGTCTGTCTCGGAGTTTGAATCTGAGTCTGATTGTGCCATGAGACAAATATTGGCATAATCATCATCGCTTTCCTCACATTCTGTATCACTCCAAGTTTCTGCTTTAAGTGCCTTTCGATATTTCTCAGCTTTTCCTTTCTTTTTCCTCTGAATGGGGCAGTTGGATCTGATGTGTCCCTTTTTCTTACATTCAAAACAGACTACATCATTATTAGATTCATCATCCTCAACTAACTTAGACTGTTGCTTTTGAAAACTCTGTTTCTTTGGATTGAATCTTCTCCCCTTTCTGTTTAGCTTTCTGAATCTTCTTATCATGAGAGCAAGCTTTTCATCATCCATATCATCTTCAGAATCTATGACATCAGAATCATCATTAGATTTTGATGCAATGGATTTCTTACCTTTAGGATCTTCATCTTTGTTGATTAACTCCACTTCATAAGACTAAAGAGTCCCAACCAATTCATCAACGGAGAGTGGCATAATTCTTTAAGTCTCCCTTATTGAAGTCTTTATGTGATTCCAATCCTTAGAGAGTCCACGCAATAGCTTGTTTACTTTCATGGGATCAGAAATTGGTTGACCTTGATTTTCAAGACCATTCACGATTTCTGTAAAACGACTAAACATGTCAGTGCTAGATTCTCCTGATTTCATTTTGAATGCTTCGTATTGACCAAGCAAAATGTTGATTCTGGTTTCTTTCACTCGATCAGTTCCTTCATAGGTGATGTGTAATCTATCCCAGACTTCTTTAGCTATATCACAAGAAGATATTCTGTTATATTCAGTAGGTGATAATGCACAATATAAAGAATAAATTACTTTTGCATCAAGAGCTTGTCTCTTGATTATCTCTTCTTGAGTCATTTCACTAGACTCAATGGCTTCTTTTCCTCTTTCTGAGACAGGTGCAGCTTTAGGAATGATTCCTTTTTCTACCACATCCCATTCCAGAGGATCCTTTGATCTTAGGAATGCCTTTATCTTGTTTTTCCATATGTTGTATTCATTTTCATCAAAATAAGGCGGTCTGGTATTGCTTTGCCCTTCAACTAGTCCTGGAGCCAATATACTAGCCATGGATCTTTAACTCTGAAGTAAAACACTTCAACTTAAGTGAGTACACAGGCTCCGACACCAATTGTGAAAGCTAGTACGAGCATCTAGAGGCGGGTGAATAGGTGTAAAAACAACTTTCCGAGATAAGTGTGCAATACTAATCAACAATAGATTATGAAAAGGAAATTCGTCTCTAGTAAACAAAACGTGTTATGATCAAAGTAAAATAGTGTAGGGAAGAGAATATGAACACAGAGTTTATACTGGTTCGACTTAATCCAAGCCTACGTCCACTCTTCCGCATTGACAGCCCACAGGCTGAAATTCACTATGAAACAAAAAAGTTGTTACAGTAAAGTTCTTCCTTGATTCCACAGTGTAGAGACTCTGCTACACTTCCTCAAGGTCTCTCAAAGATATAGACTCTCTTTTCTGTACAAAATTTCGCTCAACGGTTTAATTGACTAAGAACAAGGAGCTTCAGACTTTGGAATTCTTCTATCACGCACACACTCGAACAACTGGAACGTCTTCCTTATATACTCCTTCATGCCATCACACCCGTTGGCACTTACCAAAGGAATTCTTCCAATCTACCCGTTGGACAGAATCAATTATACTTCATTTCGGATATGCCTTATTCGACGGTATAGAAACTGTCAATGAGGATAGACTTTGAGTCTTGAGTCTGGCAGTCCGGAGGTCTTCAGACTTTGATAGAAGAGTCTGCAAATTTTTAGACTAGACTGATGGAAACGTTTTGTCAACTTCAAAACACTCAAGCAAGTTTTCTCCAACAGGTGTCAGGTTTGGATGCCAAGTTTTATGTGCTCAATAAAACAATGAGGTTTTATACTAGATGCATGCAAAGTTTGGTGGGTTAATTTCAAGTACGTGACCTCGTACGAATTTATTTTGAAAGGTGTTGAACAAAAAAAAAGGGTAGTTGCAAGTTTTATTATCTAAAAAGGGATTTTGGTTTTATTGGTTAAATGACGAAAGATAAGAAATGGATTTGGTTGATGATGTGCACGCATGGTCACTAAGTGGAACCCATCACCCAATGGGAGTTTAGGGGCGATGCCCGATTTTATCGGATGTCCGGTGGGGGTCCGGAAGCCAATCGTGGTGGAGGCTGGACCAATGCTCCTTTGTGGAATGCCGTCTAGGCGGGGGTTCTAGACATTGCCATGCCCGACGGGGCAGGACGATACCCTGTTTTTATCGAATGCCCGGCAGGGGTCTGGATGACCGCCAACTGGAGAGTTGGCCGTGGCTGATGGGCCGTAATAACTGGAACATGCATGAGTGGATGAGATAGTCGTGCCTGATTATGGAGAAAAATTGTGTGGCACGGTATAGGACGTGTCATAATGGTTTTACTTTATAATCGGGACTCATGTGAATATTTGATGGATGAAATGAGGTGTTCCAGTTGTTAAGCATGCTTGTGATATCTATAATGCATATATGGTGCACTAATGTGCAAGGACGCACCCAAGCGAGGTAAGTTTGTCTGTGGTACATGTTTATGATACCTCTGAGTGAATTATTGTCCTAATCGGGGTTTAGGGTGTTGACTCGCTGAGATATTATCTCACCCCGTCGTGGTTTAAATATTTTCAGGTCCCTAATGTGGAGAACTCGGAGCCCAAGGTGGAAGAGTCCAAAGCATAGGTTACCTAGGGCCTCTTTTGAGATGTACCTTTTGTATAGAAACTTGCAAGGTTGACCTGGTGTGTTTATAAAAGTATGTTTTGAGACAAATATGTTGTCATGCTTTTACTATCCCATGGTTAATTGTTGTCTAGGGTTTATTAGTTCACTTCCATATGTGCTTAAAAAGAATGGGTCGGTGACACATCCTAGGAATGTCGCAAAATTTTTGTCGATTCCCGAGGGATGTGCGCATACCTTGGGTTCAGTGCGTGACATAAGCACTTTCGAAGAAATAAGAAATGACGATATTTATGCAGAAGGTAAGATTGCTCAAGCTACAAGAAATCAACTTGATGCTTCATTTGCAATCAAAATGGGCATTTCGCCAAAAATTGTCCCCAAGCAAGAAAAGGTCAGAATCATCTTATACATTATATAGAGAATGAAACTGGAGTTTCACTTGAAACTAATGATATCGAATCTTTATTTTCTACGGAAGAAGAACCATTTGAACAAATTCTTTATGTCATTCCTTATTACCAAACTCCCAATAAGACTAATTCGGATTCAAATTGTGAAGACGTTTTTAACTTATCCCTCACTTCTTCATAACAAAGTGCTGATATATTTTCAAGCCAAATCCACTGTCCCCATTTCCCTGTGAAAATCTTCACCTCAAAGTTTGTCAAACCCATCGCTGTCATTGCCCTTATAGACATTGGTGCAAAGTTTGTTACTACATCATCATCCGTAGCCCCATCATCCCCATCATCCCCATCTCCACCAAATTCCTCAATCTCTCGGCCATTTCCACCAAATTTCCCTACAGCGCCACACGTCCTCCACCCCCACCAACGAACTCCTTCCCACGTTTCATCTCTCTCGGTCTTCGCTGTGACCGACCAACTCCTTTCTTCTCTCCACGTCCAGCTGACACGTCTACGATTCAACTCTCACTCACGCCGTTTTTCTTTCCTTCGAAGCCTGACATCAACGCCAGCGGCTCCTTCCTGGTTCTTCGGTTGACCACCAGCTTCGACACCACCGCGCCATCCATGCGACACCGCCCCTACCCGTGCTCCAATCAATCTGCCCTCTACTCACTGAAACAGCTCGCCAACAACAGACACCGCAGCACCTCCACCAACGACTCTAGTCCAGCCCGCAATTCCATCTCAAAGCAAGCAGAAACCATTCCACTTGGACCGACCAGCAAGCCCCTTCAGAACCGAGCAGCAACCGTGAGGCTTCGTGGCCCATTTTCGGCCCGGTCCAAGCTCCCGTTGGCGCCACCGTAAGCCCGAGTTTCAGCCATCGTCACACCGCCGTTGCGGTGAACCAGTTTTCGTGCTAAACTGGTGAGTTTACTCACTAAACTTTGCTTAGGGTTAATTAAGGTTTAGGTGGTTAGTTAGAGCGGATTAGCGATTTAATTAATCGTTATTGCATGTTAGATGGTTAGAATAGTGTAATTAGAGACTAGATAAGTTGCATTATTTATCTAGTTAGGTTTGGAATTTTTCCGGGCCCGTTTCGGTATTTAATTAGGCTTTTCCAACCTAAGTTTACATTTATGGTATTTAATTGTATTTATTTAATTAATTTTGGTATTTATTTAATTATTTATTATTTTTCGGAAATTAGACCGAGATAGCCGGTGACCAGAATTTCGTGCTGATTGTAATGGTATAATTGGTCTATTTAATTGATGGCTAAATTGCACAAATTGAATGAGAATTATAATTTTGGGTATTTATCCCAAAATTGAGTAATTTCAGTATTTAATTAGAAAATACCATGCGTTGGTTTATAGCGCCAAAAATATGTTTATGGACTATATTAAATAGTGGGATTTTCTAAAAGAAAGATATGGTATTTTTGTCTTAGGCCGACTGTGTACCCACACACGATTATTTTTATTGGGTATTTGTAACACGAAGAAAATAGGCCAAGAGATTATTTTAATTAGGGAATTTGAGTGCGAAGAACATTGTCCTTGGCCGTGAGTGAATAATTGTGTGATGATTTATAGTCAGGGCAAGTTGACTATTGAAAGTTGAGGTGAGATGTGTCGTATTGAGGGAACCCAATGGGTCGTGAGCAGATAAATGACTAAGTACTACACGATAGTGAGACTTCGTATAAGTAGCCTCTAGTGCCTTATATTATTGCTTGTTGTAGTCAAGGGCTAAGTGTTACATGGCGACCTGAGTCGCATGAGAATTATCTCTAGTGCCTCACAGTATTATCATGCATAGTGAAGGGCTAAGTACTACACGAGAATGAGACTTCATGTGAGTCACCTCTAGTGCCTCATACTACTACCTAGTGCAATAAAGGACTAAGTACTATACGATAGCAAAACTTCGTGTGAGTCGCCTCAATGCCTTATAATATTGCTTGTTGTAATCAAGGGCTAAGTGTTACATGGCGACTTGAGTCGCATGGGAATTACCTCTAGTGCCTTAAGTTTGATCTTGAGTTTGTTATTTGAGTATTGAGTATTGAGATTGCAATTCAAATTAAGTATTGATTATAAAATTGGAATGTTGTGAGTGAATATCCGATGTAGATGGAACCACCAATATAAATTGTCCGTGTCTGTTTATGGGACCCCTGTGAGCAATTGTTTGATCGAATAAGGGACTAATTGTGTTGATTCAATAGACTGATTGATTGATTGATTGACTAAGATTGAATAAGACGTCCCAAACGCTCGGGTGTTGTCATTACACTTATGTGATATATGAATTGTGCTAACATGCAGGAGGGGACTGAGGCGAGGTAAGTCTTCTGTATTGTGTGCATAGATTGCCTCTAGATGTATTTCCTTTCTAGTCGGGGTTTAGGGAGTGAACTTGCTGAGACATTGTCTCATCCCGTCGTGAGCTTAACTTTTCAAGTCCCTAGTGCAAAGAACTCGGAGCTTGAGGCGGAAGGGTCAGGAGCACGGGTGACTCAGTAGTTCTGTCTAGAGATGAAGCTCTTGTACTTACACCCTAGAGTTGGCCTCTGTTTGTAAACCATATTGTGGTTTCTAGTAATGTGTTTGATTTGAAATTTGTTGTCCTACTTTTCTATCCCAAGATGGTTACTGTCAGGGGATTTGTTATTCTCTTCTGCATGTGCAATAAAATAATAAGGCTCGGCGACTCGTCCTGGGAAGTCACAAATTTTATCGACCACCGAGGGATGGGCACGCGCTCGAGGACTGAGGCGTGACACCCTGGGCAAACCCCACACTGCCAACACCCATCTCCCTGTCATCTCCCGTTCTTTGACAACTTGTCCATCCTCATAAAATCCAAGCTTTCGCATCATCTCTAGTATGTCTCTGTATATTCCGACTAAATTTCAGTCACGTCTTGCTCATCCATCTTCAAGAGTTTTGAAGTTTGGAAACAAAATCCTGTAGACATTTGAGATACCTAAGAAAAGAGAAACGGGAGTTTACTTTTATTTCTTTCTTCTTTTTGTAAATAAAATGCGGGGAGAGGCGACCAACACTAACGCTCCCTCTCCACCTTACAATAAGGTCCCAGACCAGTTACAAAATGGTTTAATTTTAGGGAAGGTGCATAGGGAACCGGTGACATGAATTAACACGAGAAAAAAAAAAAAAAAACACGAGGAAGACTACAGTGAGAAGACAAGACGACATACACCCCTGCATTGCTATTGAAAAGGCAAGAACAAAGGGAATATTGAGAAGTCAATTGGATCCTAGAAAGAGGGCAGCAAGCATCTTAATGTACAAGCCAATTAGGGTGCGCATAGCAACGTTTCTATTCCAGGAAACTATTTATTTTTATAAATAGTTGTTTTTCTATTTCTACTCGGGGAACAATTTCTAAGTAAAATAAGGTATTCGATAATTATACAAAAATTACTATTCTTGGAATAGAAAAAGAATAAAAATAAGTTTGGTAAAAATTTTAATTTTTTTATTTATTTGTTTTTCTTCTTACTCATAGATTGCCGACTGCCGCCCGCCGCCTCACAACCGCTGCACGACCGCCGCACAATTGCCGCACGACCGTCGAAATGAAGTCTTTGAATTTTAGTTTCATCAATGCGAAGCTCTTTCAATGCTTTCATGGAACATGGTGCTTGCGGCAAATGCTTAAACAATTTGCAACGCTTCATGTTTAAGGAAACTAAATTCTCAAAGTTAGAAATGGATTTCCGAATTGTTGGGATGAATAAAAAACAAACTTCCAGGATCAAGCATTCTAAATGCCTTGAAGCAAGGAATTGCTTAGATCCATTGATCCAAGTACAATCTTTTAGGTTCAAGACTTTCAAACTCCCAGCCTTCTGCAAAAACAACATGATTCATATGTTTATTTACTACTTCAATTACAACTCTAAAGATAAAGTGCATGGTGCATTTGTACATAAAGAAAAGAGCACAAGCACATATAGGCTTTACCTCCATCAAAAGTTCCCAGTCTTCTTAATTCAATTTCATTGAGCTTGTACATAAATTGAGAATTACCAGTTTTTCCATTTTGAATGCAAACAACTTATATTTATCATGGCATCCATTCCAATCAAGCCATACTAGGTTTGGAAGAATATATCAACATTGTCCAATTTAAGAAACCTCAAATTCAATAGATGATGAAATACTTTGCCATCAACTTGAATAAAAATCACGGGTTACGCGAAGAGCTTTAACCTTGCTGGCACCCTGCCAATTTGTTGATGAAATGGAAGCATGAAATTCGAACAAAGAATTATGCAATGAAACAGTAAAATGATAAGACAAAAACTTGACAAGAATACTGGAGAAATCTCAGCGTGATTTTATATTCTTTTTGCACAATGTTGTTTGGACATCTTTGTAATTCCACACCCTGCTCCGCTGCCAAGGGTCTTCATCTTCCTTCTTGACAATTTCTCTTCTCGAAAATTTTAGTTGGCCATGCATCCAAAACTCAATTTTCTCCAATTTTTAGAAAGGACATGTTCTGAAGCTCATCAACACGTATAATCCAGCCAAGTTTACGAGCAGCCCATATGTAGAAGGGCATTGTCTTTTCAACCCATGTAAAGAAACAAGCTACATCAAGGAAAATTTCTCTTGCCTTTTTGCCCAAAAGTTTATAGCATGCCTCCAACATTCGTTCCACTTTCTCTTTCACCTCTCCTTTTAAGTCATCCAAAGTCTGTCTCCATATATTTTCATTCTTTCCATTCAAATATCTTCCCACAATATCAATAGCAAAAGGAAAATTTCCAACAGCAGAAATGATTTCCCTTGACATTTTATCATTGTTCTTTAGGGGATGATTCGGTCCAAAAGCACACTCACAAAAAAGTTCGAGAGCATGATTTTCATTCATCAGTAAAATCTCATGGTCATGCTCATGGAATGACTTGGTCCTCACTTCTTTGAATCTAGTAAACATCTTTTCTTCTGGTTTTGAGGATGATCCTGCTTCTCGGACCAAACCAAGTTAGCTCAGCCAATGGTTTGATTTGTTCAAAGTCGTCCACATCATCCAGAACAATGAGCACTCTTGCTTTCTTTGAATAACTGTCGTATCATTTTGGTACCTTGATTGGGAGATTCCACAATTGAAGAACCTCCTCCACTCTTGAGGTCACGAATTAACCTATTTTGCAGAGATACCACTCTTTTTCTCTTCAATCTCTTCCCGAACATTTTCAAGAAAACTACAACCTTAAAAGAGGTGGCTGATTTTGTTGTATAACACCTTTGTGAGAGTGGATTTACCAACCCCGGGTAGACCCCACACTGCCAACACTCATCTCCCTGTCATCTCCCATTCTTTGACAACTTGTCCATCCTCATAAAATCAAAGCCTTCGCATCATCTCTAGCACGTCTCTGTCTATTCTAACTAAATTTTCAGTCACATCTTGCTCATCCATTCTCAAGAGTTTCTGAAGTTTGAAAACAAAATCCTTTAGACATTCGAGATACCTAAGAAATGAGAAACGGGAGTTTACTTTTCTTTTTTTCTTCTTTTTATAGATAAAAGGTGAGGAGAGGCGACCAACACAAAACTCCCTCTCCGCCTTACAATAAGGTCCCGGACTAGTTACATAACGGTTTAATTTCAAGGAAGGTGCACAGGGCTCCGGTGACATGAAGTAACACGAGAAAAAAAAAAAAAACATAAGGAAGACTGCAGTGAGAAGACAAGACGACATACACCCCTGCATTGCTATTGAAAAGGCAAGAAAAAAGGGAATTTCGAGAAGTCAATTAGATCCCAGAAAGAGGGCGGCGAGCATCTTAATGTACAAGCTTGTTAGGGTGCGCATGGCAACGTTTCTATTCTTGGGAACTATTTCTTTTCAAAAATAGTTTTTTTCTATTTCTACTTCGGGGACAATTTCTTAGTAAAATAATGCGTTTGGTAATTATATAAAATTTATATTCTTGGCATAGAAAAAGAATAGAAACACGTTTGATAAAAATTTATAAATTTTTGTATTTATTTGTTTTTTCTTCTTACTGACGGACCACCGACCGCCGCTCAACGCCGCATGACCGCTGCACGACTGCCACACCATTGTCGCACGACCATCGCACGACCGCCGCACGACCGTCGAAATGAAGTCTCTGAATTTTAATTCCATCAATGAGAAGCTCTTTCAATGCTTTCATGGAACACAGTGCTTGCGGCAAATGTTTAAACAATTTGCAACACTTCATGTGTAAGGAAACTAAATTCTCAAAGTTAGAAATGGATTTCTGAATTGTTGGGCTGAATAATAAACAACCTTCCAGGATCAAGCATTCGAAATGCCTTGAGGCTGGGAATTGCATAGATCCATTGGTCCAAGTACAATCTTTTAGGTTCA
Organism: Eucalyptus brandiana; assembly: GCA_014182725.1. Lineage (NCBI taxonomy): Eukaryota > Viridiplantae > Streptophyta > Magnoliopsida > Myrtales > Myrtaceae > Eucalyptus > Eucalyptus brandiana. The sequence goes on along the minus strand of CM024672.1, from coordinate 34,195,213 downwards.
AGACTTTCAAACTCCCAGCCTTATGCAAAAACAACATGATTTATATGTTTATTTACTACTTCAATTACAACTCTAAAGATAAAGTGCAGGCGCATTTGTACATAAAGAAAAGAGCACAAGCACATATAGGCTTTACCTCCATCAAAAGTTCCCAGTCTTCTGAATTCAATTTGACTGAGCTTGTACATATATTGAGAATTACCAGCTTTTCCATTTTGAATGCAAACAACTTATATTTATCATGGCATCCATGACAATCAAGCCATACTAGGTTTGGAAGAAGATTCTTAGGATTTCCATCAATATCAACATTGTCCAATTTAAGAAACCTCAAATTCGATAGATGATGAAATACTTCGCCACCAACTTGAATAAAATCACGAGTTACGCGAAGAGCTTTAACCTTGCTGGCACCCTACCAATTTGTTGACGAAATCGAAGCATGAAATTCGAACAAAGAATCATGCAATGAAATAGTAAAATGATAAGACGAAAACTTGACAAGAATACTGGAGAAATCTCAGCGTGATTTTACCTTCTTTTTGCACAATGTTTTTTGGACATCTTCGTAATTCCAAACCCTACTCCGCTGCTAAGGGTCTTCATCTTCCTTCTTGACAATTTCTCTTCCCAGAAATTTTAGTCGAATGTGCATCAAACACTCAATTTTTTCTCTAGTTTTTAGAAAGGACATGTTATGAAGCTCATCAACACGTATATCAGAGCCAGTTTACGAGCAGCCCACGTGTAAAAGGGCATTGTCTTTTCAATCCCTGTAAAGAAACACGCTACATCAAGGAAAAGTTCTCTAGCCTTTTTGCCCAAAAGTTTATAGTGTGCCTCCAACATTCATTCCACTTTCTCTTGCACCTCTCCTTTTAAGTCATCCAAAGTCTGTCTCCATATATTTTTGTTCTCCCCATTCAAATATCTTCCCACAATATCAATAGCAAAAGGAAGATTTCCGATAGCAGAAATGATTTCCCTTGACATTTTATCATTGTTCTTTAGGAAATGATTCAGTCCAAAAACACACTTACGGAAAAGTTTGAGAGCAAGATTTTCATTCATCGGTAAAATCTCACGGTCATGCTCATATGAAATGACTTGGTCCTCACTTTTTTGAATCTGGTAAACATCTTTTCTTGTGGTTGTGAGGATGATCCTGCTTCTTGGACCAAACCAAGTTAGCTCAGCCAATGGTTTGATTTGTTCAAAGTCGTCCACATCATCCAGAACAATGAGCACTCTACTTTCTTTGAATAACTGTTGTATCATTTTGGTACCTTGATTGGGAGATTCCACAATTGAAGAATCTCCTCCACTCTTGAGGTCACGCATTAACCTATTTTGCAGAGATACCACTCTTTTCTCTTCAATCTCTTCCTGAACATTGTCAAGAAAACTTCAACCTTCAAAGAGGTGGCTGATTTTGTTGTATAACACCTTTGTGAGAGTGATTTTACCAACCCCGGGCAGACCCCACACTGCCAATACCCATCTCCCTATCATCTCCCGTTCTTTGACAACTTGTCCATCCTCATAAAATCCAAGCTTTCGCATCATTTCTAGCACGTCTCTGTCTATTCCAACTAAATTTTCGGTCACGTCTTGCTCATCCATTCTCAAGAGTTTCTGAAGTTTGGAAACAAAATCCTTTAGACATTCGAGATACCTAAGAAATGAGAAACGGGAGTTTACTTTTCTTTTTTTTTTCTTCTTTTTATAGATAAAAGGTGGGGAGAGGTGACCAGCACTAACACTCCCTCTCCGCCTTACAATAAGGTCCCAGACTAGTTACATAACGGTTTAATTTCAAGGAAGGTGGCTCCGGTGACATGAATTAACACGAGAAAAAAAAAAAAAAAAACACAAGGAAGACTGCAGTGAGAAGACAAGACGACATACTGTTGGAGAAATCTTTCCAGAATATTTTGAAGCTGACAAAACATTTCTATCAGTCTAGCCTGGATAATTACAAACCTTCTGTTTAGAGTCTGAAGACTTTCAAATCACCAGACGCAACACTCAAGACTCAAGATTATTCTGATTGACAGTTTTTCTAATCCAGTGACGAAGGCAATCCAGAGCCGAAGTATTTGGTTGAGGATTTAATCCTATCCTCTGGAGAAGATCTCTTGGCTGGATAAATATAACGGATTCTTTCATTCATAATCAAGATCGTTTGAAGATCCGATGGTCGACGAAATATTCTTGGAAGGTTCTATTCTTGGAAACCAAGATCCTGGTTGTATGGGCGAACAGGATTGACGGGCTGTAGTCAGGTTCCTTTAATAGCTCGAATGATCTTCTTGATTGATTCCGTCCAACGAGTAGATTGGAGGAATTCCTTTGGTAAGTGTCAACGGGTATGATGGCATAAAGGAGTATAAAAGGAAGTCGTTCTAGTTGCTTTAGTGCATGATCGATAGAGAAATTCCAGAGTCTGAAGCATCTTGATTATTAGTCGATACATCTTGAACGAAATTGTATACACAAAGAGTGTCTATACTTAGTGATACCTTGAGCGAGTGTGGTAGATCATCTACACCGAGAAATCAAGGGAGAACAACGCTGTAACATCTCTTTGTTCATAGTGGAATCCAGCCAATAGGCTGTCAGTGTAGAAGAGTGGACGTAGGCTTGAAATAAGCCGAACCACTATAAATCGCGTGTTCAATTTTCTCTTCCCTTCTCTCAGTCTTACTTTGATTATTGTTTGTCTCAAATCTATCAACTGTCTAGTATTGTGCAATTATCGAAAAAAATCTTTTATATACCTATTCACCCCCCTCTAGGTACTTATTCTAGCTATATCACATACACCCCTGCATTGCTATTGAAAAGGCAAGAAAAAAGGGAATTTCGAGAAGTCAATTAGATCCCAGAAAGAGGGCGGCGAGCATCTTAATGTACAAGCTTGTTAGGGTGCGCATGGCAACATTTTTATTCATGGGAACTATTTCCTTTTAGAAATAGTTTTTTTTTCTATTTCTACTTCAGGGACGATTTCTGAGTAAAATAATGTGTTTGGTAATTATACAAAATTTATATTATTGGCATAAAAAAAGAATAGAAATGCGTTTGGTAAATATTTATAATTTTTTGTATTTATTTGTTTTTTCTTCTTACTAACGGACCGACGACCGCCGACCGCCGTTGCATGACCGCTGCACAACTGCCACATGATTGCTGCACGATCAATGCACGATCGCCGCACAACCGCCGACTACCGCCGCAGGATTGCCACCCACAGCCCACCAGCCACGAGAAGGGGCAGTGGCCAGTGAGCAGTGGGTGACAGTCTTGTGGCGGCGGTCAGCGATCGTGCGACGGTAGGTGGCAATCGTGCCGCAGTTGGCGACGGCAAGCTGCCGGCGGACAGTAACGGTCATTGGCTGGTGGGTTGTTGGTGGCAGCCGATAGGCTATGGGCAGCGGCAACCGTCGCCGGCAGTCACCGGCGATCTGCCAACAGTGGCCACGGATGGCAGAAGGTGGCCAACGATTAGCAAGCGGCCAGCGGTGGCCGCAACCAAGAAGAAGAACAAAAGAAAAATAGAAAAGAAAAACAAACTTATTTCTAGAAATTGTTCCCAAGAATAAGAAGCTTTTTTTTTTTTATTTTTTGTTTCTATTCTAAATCTATTCCCCTGCCACTTTTCTATTTCACGGAATAGAAAAATAAGTTGGCGTTACCAAACAGATTTCTGTTCTTTTTTTATTCCGGGGAACAAAAGAACATAAATCGGGAGAAATATAAATGTTACCATGCAGGCCCTTATCCTATCTTTTCATTCAGCAAGATAAACACATAAAGCAAGACCAATCGAGCAAGCGATCACACTTACCCGCCGTTGACATTCTTGAATGTCGGACCCATTTTCCCAGCGATCTTTCCCAAAGCAGCCTTCCACTTTTCGATTGAGTTGAGATATCTATTTTTGCGCTCGTGCTCGGCAAAGGAGTTTTCGTATGTTCCCCGCTGGTAGCGAACAATGAAGGGTTCGATGCCGTAGAAGATGGGAAGAATGGTTTTATCAGACTCCACCATTTGAGCCACTTCCATCAGGCAAGCTAGGCTGGAAGTGAAGTCCTCGGAGAAGACAGAAACACAGATGTAGGAATGCTTGATGGCTTCCACGATTTTTTCATCGATCCTTTCACCATACTCAATCTCTTTGCGGTCTAGGATTGCCACAATCCCCATGCCCTTGAGCTGGTCGTGGAAGCACTCGAGGAAGCTGTTCCGAATATCTGGTCCTCTGAAGCTGAGGAACACTTGATAGTTACATACGGCAATTTGAAAACTCATTTGCCTACACATACCCTAGCTCGAATGGAGATCAGGATGATAAAAGTCGTTCTAGTTCATAGGTCTGAATCTGGAGCATCGACCTCATTATCCTTCTTAGTCTTACTTCCCCCGTGTGAAGACTTGTCTCCTCTCTCTTCTTTTCTTTTTTATTTTATTCATTTCAATGTTTTGACAGTTCTATCCTTCCAATGACAGGAGATGGGAAACTTATTACACAGGGTATAGCATTTAGGAAAATTATCATATCATTTTCGTGTGCTTGTTATGTGACATCCTGAATTTCAGGTTCTGTTTTCGATTGGATAAGTTAGGCTTTTCATCAACGCGCCTATAGTTCTTTTCTCTGAGTTGGCCACTCATGAGATAACTGGCCTATCAGGTGAAGCCGTTAAGGGATTTTAACATAATAGACTTGAGAATTCGACTAGGAATCAACCGCTCGACTGTGCTAATCTGCAAAAATCATTACAACATAGTTAAAAATCGATTAGAGACCGGAGATAGGTTGATTTGACAAAAGTGCGCGATTAAGTGTGGGTAAATTCTTATCAATCAGCACTAGACCGATTTTTCTGTCATTTTGATACCCTATGCCCATATTTAAAACCTCAAGATTTTCACGATAACCGAGAGTCACCAATGTGTCAAAGATGTACAATGTGGCTTAAAAATAATCGACCATGGGTCAAATGTGCTAAAACTTCCTAAAAGCTACCCGGTAAGTTAGGTCACGCTAAAATCACGTCAAATTGAAATTAAACGCGAATTTAAACCTAATTTCAGAAATTAAAATTTTTGTCATGTCACGATTTATTTTAGGAACGTCGACTCATCCTTCGAAGAATTTTCATCAAGCTCGGGATTTTTACGGAAAATCAATTTGGACATTTTGGAAAAGAAAGGAAATTCGGTTGGCCATTTTCAAGTGGATTTTTGGCCTTCTAAAAAGGACCAGTTGGTGAAGGCAAGTGTGGAATTTGGCATGGGCACCCTCCTCAGCAAATTTGGTCATCAAATTGGGGAAATTGGTGAAGAAATGGAAGCCCAAATTGTGAAATTCGTAGGCTGGTATGGGGGCTACAACTATTGGACATCAACTTGGTTATTTGTGGGATTTTATATGCATAAAGGCTTAAGGGACCAAGGGGATATGTATGAAAGCCTGTGGGACCGAGACATGATGAAAAATGATAGATTTTGATTTACTTTTCCCTTCCCCCTCCTTCGGCCTCTCTCTCGCATGCCAACTTTGCCGATCCTTTTTCCCCCATCCGACACCCCTCTGCCGTAGTCTTCCATTTCTTTTTCTCCTTTGACTTTTGGGGCTCATCCTTATCTCTCCCTCTCTCTCCCTCATCTGTTCCCTCTCTTCCCCTTCGTACGCAGCTTCCCCGACCCCTTATGTTTGTGCTTCTCTTCCATTTCTGTTTCGTTGAAGCTCAGCCCCTCCCCTCCGAATCTGTTGCTCCCTTCACTTCGTGCGCCTCCATCAAGCCTTCCTTCTGTAGCCACTCGTCCAGCTCACCAACGTCAACCCCAACGAACTATTACCACTTACTTTGCTGCGCGTCCTCAACTGAATCTAATGCTCCATTGTTGCCCATCCCACTGACAGCTCAACTTCCATCCTCGTGTCCCCATCTCGCTTCAACGTCTCACCCTCCACTGAAGTCAACCCCACCAGCGAACCGCCCATCTCCACCTGCCTGATTCCCTTCCTTCTTTTTTGTTCCATCGCAGCCCATGATTTCAGCCCTTCCATCACACAGCTTGAATTCCCAGCATCCCCACCGTCAAAACACCACGCCTCCACCACCTCAACGCAACTCCAACCTCACGCCAGCACCCACTTTCACGCCAGCTCATCTGCATCGCCAACTCTAGTTTTCCATCTTCAAGCCACCCATCGAGCAGCCCTACGCCTCCACGCCACAGCACCATCCAAGATAGCCAGCCCGTTCCCCGCCGTTCAGCCACCTCCAAGCCGCGTCGTAGCCAGCCATTTAGCCCGGTCCAAGACCAAAGACAACAGCTAGGCCATGAGCCTAGCAAGGTTTTTGGGCCCTCTTGAGCTCCCGTTGGCACCGCCGTAAATTCAAGTTTTGGCCGCCGTCACGCTGCAGTCGCCGTGGACTCACCAGATCGTTAAATCGGTGAGTTTACTCACTAAACTTTGCTTAGGGAGTTAATGATACTTAAGGGTTGATTAGTTTAGGCTAAATATGGTTTAGGTGGTTAGTTAGAACGGATTAGCGATTTAAATATTCGTTTATGCATGTTACGTGGTTAAAATGGCTTAATTAGGGACTAGATAGATCGTATTATTTATCTAGATTAGTTCGAAAATTTTCCAAGCCCATTTCCATATTTAATTAGGCATTTCCGGCCTAAGTTTCTATTGTTGGCATTTAATTGTATTTATTTAATTAATTTTGATAATTATTTAATTATTTATTTTTTTGGAAATTATACCGAAATAGCCGGTGACCATAATTTCGTGCTGATTATAATGGTATACTTGATTTATTTAATTGAGTGCTAATTTGTGTAAATTGAGTGAAATTGGTGATTTTGGTTATTTATTCCAAATTTGTAGAATTTCGGTATTTTAATTAGAAAATACCGGGCGTCAATTTTTAACGCCGAAAATATCTTTGTGGACTATATGAATAGTGAGATTCTCTAAAAGAAAGATATTGCACGTTAGTTTGTGAGAGCATTTATCGTCATCTTGTGATAACTCTTTTGCACGTCAGCTTGTGAGAACAATATACCTTATCAACTTGTGTGAGTTATGATCGTTTATCAGCTTGTGGGAGCACAATCTATATATCAACTTGTGTGAGTTACTATCTATTTATATCAACTTGTGAGAGTTATGACCACCTATTTCAGCTTGTGTGAGCAGTGGTCGTATTGAATTGATAGATTGTATGAATCAGATCGATTGTGTCGAATTGAGTCGATTGAATGAGCTAATCGATGATTTGGTTTGAATTGATTCGTTGAGTATATGAATCGCACCCAACTTGCAGGAAAGAATTAAGGCAAGGGAAGTCATCTGTCTTGTGTGTGCATGGACTGCTTTTAGGCGTATTTCCTTCCTAATCAAGGTTTAGGAGGTGAACTTGCTAAGACATTATCTCACCCCGTCGTTAGCTTAACTTTTCAAGTTTCTAGTGTAAAGAATCCAGAGTTTGAGGCGAAAGAGTCCGGAGCATGTGTGGCTCAGAAATTCTTTTTGGAGATAGACCTTTTATACTTAAACCCTAGAATTAGCCTATGTTTGTCAATCAAATTGTTTATAAAAGCTGGGTTGATTGATTTGAAATTTGTTGTACTGCTTTTTTATCACATGTTTGTTGAGGTCAAGGGATTAGTTTATACACTTCCGCATGTGCATTAAAATGAATGGGTCGGTGACACGTCCTGTGACGTCACAAATTTTATTGACCACCAAGGGATGGGCATACGCTCGAGGATCGGGACGTGACATGTTAAATAGAATTTAAATGATGGTATCATTTTGAGTTTTAAATAACAGTCAAAATTCAATTTAAAATATGAATACTAAATTCATTCCAGAATAATTAATAACAAGCGGCCGGTACCCCGCATTATTGAAGTACCAATGTGACACTAAAAGAAAAAGCAAAAAGAAAAGACACGCGTTCTGGCACATTCATAAAAACGGTGCTTGACACTTTGGCTCAACTCACTACCATCGACGGCCGCGACTCACTTCCTGTTGCCGAGATACCGCCAACGGCTATGACCCATACTTGTTGCTACTCTTCATCACAGCGGAAACTCGAGTGCCCTCCGTGCCGCGCTCCTTGCGTCCCTTGATTGACGCTCAGCAACACTTCAAAGCCAAGAGCACTGCCGAGTCTGCTATTGCCGAGCAGACCACCTGCGACAACAAATCGTGGACCGGGCTGCACCGTGCCTCCATCTTCCTGCAACATGGCGATGCTGTCCTGATATCTCCCTGCCGAGTCATGTGACGCTGGCTAGCCTCCTGCGGCCAGCGAGCCCCCACATCAATCTTGCTTGCACTTTTCCTTCGCAGGTTCTTGGCGACATCGGCGAGTCTGGATTCTTCAAAGGGGTCAAGAGGGCGTTCCCAATACAAAAGAAGGGATGAAATTTGTCCTGTTTTGCCCAAGCTTTTTTTAAGGGTGAAGTTTGATAGCAAAGTTAAAAGAAGCTGAAGTTCTTGGACAGAATTCCAGAATATTAGGTAAGTGAGAAACAAACGAACAGAAGAGACCACACCGTGATCAGCATCACCGCGAGCTCCTGAATCGATCTGCTTCAATTCCACAACACCAACAGCGAAGGACCGAGACCTGCTGTCCTTGCCCCCGTCCATTGACGATTCTCGGTCCCTCGCCTGGCTCGGAAATTTCTGTTTCGTAGGTCTTTGGAACCCATCTGGTGACTACCGAATAACCGTGAACGTCGCTGATCACCGGTCGTCCTCATCGTGATTCGCGTGATCCATTGTCCATCGTGAATTAGGTAAGATGATTAATTCGATTTTCATATATCTCGTTGCCTAATTCATAAAATTGCAATCTTGTTTGAATGTTTGGTTAATATTGTCATATCCAAAAAATAATTCTTTTGAATTTCCGTGAATTAGGAAATTTTGTAACTTCACAATGTGCAATAATCAACAATCTGATTTCATGCTTGACCGGCAATCGCACGAAAAATTGTCTAATCCGATCTCACATCCGAGATATGTTTCATCAATTTTTTTTTTTTTTTTTTTTTTTTTTTTTGGTCAGTCCTACTCTATTCCTACTCTACACTCACTCGCAGACTTGTGCCCGCTCTTGCGGGCGTGGGAGTCGCAACCCACTCTCGAAACTTACGCGTCCCTACCCCATCCCCCCCTGAGAGCTATCTTGGTGGTTGTTATCTGTTGCTTGATTTTATTTCTATTCTTATTTAAAAAGAAAATCACAAAAGATATAGATTTTAATTGGTAAGATTGCATATTTGGATAAGATTGCATGCTTAATTTGATTCTATATAATATTATTTTAAAATTAATTAAAAAAAAGTTTAGATAGCTCTTTCTTGGTAGGTTGCATCCTGGTTTAGGGATTATCTAGTTTAGATAACATTCCAATTTAAATATGGATTCGACCTAATTTAATCCTTAAATTGAATTAGGTAATATCTAGAACTAGGTTTTATTTTAGTTATTTTCTAATTTCGAATTTTCATGAAAAAACACAAAAAAATATCATGTGCAATGTCATGTTGAATTAGCTCATCAGATGCATGTCATTTAGTAGTTTCATGTTTAGGAATCATTTAAATTAAAGCATGTGACATATTGTATAGTTGCATTAACTTTTACCCGTCGTTAGATTAGTTCATTTAATAAATGTCCGACATATAGTTTACATTTTAAGTTGCATGTTGCATTTGCAGTTTCTAGGTTTCATTTAAATATATGAAAACCCCAAAAAAATAAGCGACTACTTGTTAATTAAACATGATATCTAGGATTTATTATGTGAATTCTGAGATAATATTGTAAATGCTTTCGTTGCTTTAAAATAAGTATTTCCTCCCCATGCTTATAATTTATTTACTACTTTGCATTACTGAGTGTTAAATAATGGTTACACACTTACATGGTCACCTACATGTTAAGTTTAAGTTTAATAATCCATTAGCCAAATCCTATATGATTCCACCTGCTTTGAAGAGGTCACAACACCGTGAAAGTTTTTCAGTAGCTTCACTCAACCTATTCAACCCCACTTGGGGATTGCATTATTAGCCCTAACAATTGATATAAGAGTCTCATTACTTGTTTTCTGCAACGCTTTAATTCTAAGCATATATGTTTGAATGGCTAACCTTAACAACTTTCTTGCTTCTAATACTCATGCGCCAAACAAGCCTCCATGCCTTTCAAGGGTTTACTCCAATAGTCACTGTTCACAAATGAGAAGAGAGAAGTGGAGGATTCGAATCTTCATATTCTCAAAGGAGTTGGAGTGAGGACATTTAGCTTTTTAGGTGTGAATTTTGATTTTCATGTCTTGCGTTAAAATAGAATTGACAAAAAAAACAAGGTATGCAGGCATATACTTTTTGATTTTTAGAATGGATTATTTTATGACCCAGATCTTAGAATGAAATTAGTAATAAGTAGTTAAAATGGACAAAAATAGAACGTTCAAATCCCATTCTAGATATGGGCTATGTAATTCTTGCTAATTAAAGCTTTAATTGATTTCATTTGAGTAATTTGATTTAGTCCATTAGAAAAATTGTACTAAATATATAAATTCACTTCGAGAAATGAAATAACTTTTGTATATATGTAACACAAACCATTAAGGACGCGCATGGATTTGTTTCTGTTTCCTTTTTGTTCCCGGGAACGAAAAAAAAAAAGTGTTTTCGTTAGGGGAACAATTTTTGAACAAAAGAACACATTTGGTAACGTTTGGTCAGGGAATAAAAAATGAACGAAACACGTTTGGTAAATTTTATTCTTTTTTGTTTCTTTTAATTTTTTAAACATTTTTATTTTATTTTTTATTTTTTCCTTTCTTTTTATTTTTTTCTTTTTTCGGCCGGTCACCGGCCTCCGGCGACTCGGCCAACGGGGCCGGCGGCCTCGCCCGGCCACGGCGAGGCTCGCGGCCATCGGCGAGGCCGAGCCTCGCCGTGGTTGGGCGAGGCTCGGCCTCGCCGGATCCGGGCGAGCCCGAGCTCACCCGGCCAAGGCGAGGCTCGGCGTCGCCGCGCGGGCGAGGCCGAGCCTCGCCGGGGGCCAGCGACGCTCGGCCTCGCCGAATCCGGGGCGAGCTCGAGCTCGCCCGGCCATGGCGAGGCTTGGCCTCGCCGGATCTGGCGAGGCCGAGCCTTGACGGCCGGTCGCCGGCCATGGCCGAGGCCGGCGGCGCGAAAGAAAAAAAGAAGAAAAAAAAAGAAGAAAAGAAGAAGAGAAGAAGAAGAGAGAGAAGAAACGTTTCTTCGTTTACATTTTCGGAGCAAGAAACAACAAATTGTTGTTTTTTTTTTTTGTTCTTATTTCGTTCGAAACAAAAAAAAAAAAAAAAGAATAAACGCAACCAAACGCGTTTTTTTTTTTTTTTGTTTCCGGAAACACTTTCCGTATGAAGTGTTCCGGAAACACTTTTTTGGAGTGTTTCCATGCACACCCTAATTTTTTCCTTTTAACTACGCAGATGTCAAAAGCTATAATTATATTATACCCATTACATTAATATTACAATAGTAGATATTTGTCTCAAACATTATGACTTCTATTTATGGCACGTTAATCATAGACCTTCATAAAGTACGATATTTTTTCACAAAATTATAAAACAATTTATACAAATGTCATCTTTTTCTCTTACATAACACCGATATGCACAATAAAATTGCCCGCGCCTAGTATCAAATGAAGCCCCCCGTTTGCTCGATTCCTCCTCGCCACCAACTTACTACGGTCCCCAACTATTGCTTTAATTAGCCCTTTTTATTATTAATTTTCTACAACAATTAAAGACTTGCGAGACAGACTGCGGGCACCCTAAAGGGGGAAAAATTCACTGCCCCGGCAATGTCAAAATGTGAGCGCCGTCTTTTGAATGATCCACCAATCAACAAGTGTCAAACAGCGCACAGTGTCTTGGGCCTCTGAAAAGAAAAAAAACGAGCATGCAATATTAGAGGAAGCTCAGATGCTATGAAACGAAATATCAGCAGAAAGATTAACAACTATCCGGATAACTTACAGAGCATAGCCTGACACCAAATAAAGAAAAAGAGTACTTGAGGAAAAGACGTAATTGTATTGCTTCGTTCGGTTCTTTCTACATGTATACATTCATATTTATAATACAAAAGAAATCAAGGAAAGAATAAATATGATTACAGTTTCCTATTTTTATCTTTGAATATCCATGACTGAATCAATTAGAATTGGAGCAAAGAATAAAATAGCCAAAGCCACGTTTACCAGACATGATCTCAAACACCCAGCACCAACTTCAGGCCATTATTTGAAATGAAGTTTACTTTAAATAATGGCCACTTCAATACCTTATTTAAAATAAGATCCAATTTTAGATCATTATTTAAGAAAATAATAGCACTTCAAAATTCAAACCCTTATTACAAAATTTCCCCAATTAGTTATAAAAAAGTTAGGATGGACAAAAATAAAACACTCAAATTCCATTCTAGATATAAGTTCTATATTCTTGTCAATTAAAGCTTTAATTGATTTCATTCGAGTAATGTGATTTAGTCCATTGGAAAAATTACATTGAATAAACAAATTCACTTTGACAAATGGAATAACTTTTGTTAACATGTAACATGATCCATTATTTTTTTTTCCTTTTAATCATGCAGAATGTCAAACGGAATAAATTACACCTATTATTTTAATATTACAAAAATAGATATTTGTCCCAAACATGCAATAAAAGTTTGAAGAAAAAACAAAGTTTACATTGCAATTCAGTTAGAAAAAAAAAGTCATTACTGCAATTCAGTTAGAAAAAATGTCAATTTGTCTTATTTTTATTTTTTACTTTTTCAAATATAGGATTTATTATTATACGTGAAAGATCATTTCTTTTTATTTATATTTTATGTTCTCGGGAAACTCAACATTATGATGTTTATTCATACCACATTAATCTTAGACCTTCATAAAGTATGATATTTTTTTCACAAAATTATTAAACAAAGTCATATAAATCTCATCCTTTTCTCTTACATGACACCTCATATCAATGGATTACTAATGATACACAAATTTGCAAAATGGAAATGCCCGCGCCTAATATCAAATAAAGCCGCCGTTTGCTCAATTCCTCCTCGCTTTAGTTAGTCTTTCATTATTAATTTACTACATCAATTAAAAAAGTCTTGAGAAAGACTTGCTAGAGAGACCGCGGGCACCCTAAGGGGTTAAAAAAGAAGAAAAAATCACCGACCAGGGAGTGTCAAAATGCGAGCCCGTTTTTTGAAAGGAAGTATCAGCGAGTGTCAAACAGCACGCAGCAATTTTGGGCCTTAAACGAGCATGCAAAATATCAGAGGAAGCTCAGATACATTGAAAGGAAATATCAGCAGACGCGTTAACAATTATCCGGATAACTTACAGAGCATAGCCAAAGCTAAGTAGAACAAAGACCGGTTTCAATAACCTTGTCATCCAAGTTATACAGTGATGAAACAATGCTTCTTCATCAACAGGTCAGACACCTTTTCCTTCAATTTTGGACTCAAATGCACAATGATCAAATTAGGGGGGAGTGCTGGCAACTCATGAAGCTTGTCGCAGTGAAGCACATCAAGAGTCTCCAGCTTCGAAAGATGCTTGATTTCAGGAGGTAGGCTGGAAATAGGAGAATCTCGCAACGTCAAGATTCTCAGATTTTCTAGCTTCCCAATATCTCTAGGAATGTCCCCTTCTATATTCCTACACAAGGAGGCATCTATTTCTTCAAGGCTATGTAAATGCCAAATAAAACTAGGAAATTTTCTTACGAAGCAATAGTGCATCTTTAACACTCTCAACCTCTGCAGATTACCAAAGGAACCCGGCAATTCAGAAATGCCTGTTCCTGAAATATCCAGCTCCTCTAAAGGGCTTCCCAATTGGCCAATGGGCTTTGGCAGTTTTTGTATCCAACCACAATTCCTCAATGACAAGCGTTGAAGTTTCGCGCCAACTCCACTGGGGAGTTTGGTAATATTTGAATTATTTGCTGAGAGTATTGAAAGTGATGTCAGGTGTTCAACTTCTTCTGAATCACTTTGCAAAAAAATATCATGCACAGAAGTCTCATCAATGAGGAGCTCTTTCAAAGCTTTCAAAGCACCCAGTTCGGCAGGCAACCTGTTGAGTTCAGTGCAGGACTTCAAATTTAGGCAAAGCAATTTTTTGAGGCCCCCAATTGAAGGATCTAAATGGACCAACCGAGAGCATCGCTCTAGAATCAGTATCTCCAAGTTTGGAAAGCTAGAAAATTCAGGACTTATCAATAAGTCAGTGCAACTAGTGAGATTTAAGACTTTCAACTGCTCCATCTGTAAAACAGAGAGAAAAAATCATAAGGTCAATTGCCAGATAATTAACACAATAAATACATTAGAGCAGTAAACAGGAAACCACCTTGATTTTCCTCCAACCTCCCCAGTCTTTAGTGACTTTGCTCCATGAAAGATCAAGAATGACCAGTTCAGTCAGATTAAGTTCTGTTGCTTCGAAATCCCTTGGGCACCCTTGCCAACGAAGCCACCTTAACTTTGGAAATACGTCTGCAAAATTTCCAGTCATACTTGCATGGTCCAATTTCAAGAACCTTACGTTTGGCAAAGTTTCCATAAATGTATCGGGGCAAAGGGCTTCCGCCACTTCCATTCCCTACATTTGCCAAGAGAAACAAACCAATCTTAAGTCATAAAGACGATGGGACAAATTTGGTAAGGACTAGGGTGCTATCTTTTCCGTGCATGCAAAGACAACCTACCCATGGTAAAATAAGTAAAAAGCTGGATAACAAATTTAAATTTATATGTCAAGGCTTCTATTTAATGGAAGAAAGCAAACCATTGAACCAAAAACCCTTACCTCTTCTTCGTTGATTACTTTCAGGTCTGGATCATTGATGTATAGTCTTCTGGGCTTTACATGATATATAGGTTCTTCTCGATCTACAGCTCTGCAGAGGTGCTTCAACAGTTTATGCATCCGCAGCTTGTTGTCTTCTCCAATTTTTGCTAGGGGCATCAGAACTTGGTAAGAAGGCAAAAGATCTAGATCAGGCCACATATATGATGCAATTTGGCTATCCACACCATTGGCAAACCATGCTATGTCCCGAAATATTTGTTTCTGCTTTTCATCTAATGCTTCATAACAGATTTTCAAAATCTCCCTACAATCCTTCAAAATCTCTCGAGAGTGTAGTTTTATCATGTCCTCCATCTTCCTCCAATCGTCTATTGTTTTTCCATGTAGAAAGGAACCAATAACTTCAATAAAAAATGGAACCTGCCGCGTGGCTTTGACAATGCGCTTCCCAATTTCAGGATACCAAGGTATTGAAGCATGCTTGTGAAAATGTTCAAGAGCTCGACCATTATCCATCTTATTCACCTCATAGATATTAGCCCTTTCTGCATATGTTTCGAAAATTCCAAGATTTTCTGATGTAACAATTATCCGACTTCCAGGACCAAACCACTCAAGCTGGGTACCAACTAGATCATAAAGATGAGACGGTTCTTCCACATCATCTAGGACGATAAGAGCTTTTATGTCGCTGAATACATCCAAGAAAAACTCGATTCCTCCTTCAAAAGAAGCAACATTGCAATCTCGATCAAGAATATCACATACCAACTGAGTTTGCACAAGCTGGATACCGCCATTATTTTGCACTTTATCACCAATCTCTGCGAGAAAGCTACAACTATCGAAACATGAGGAGATTCGGTTGTATACAGCCTTCGCAATAGTTGTCTTGCCAATTCCGTTAGTTCCATGGATTCCAACCATGCGTGGTTTACCCCCATCATCTTCTATTGCCAATAGTTTGATTACCTCCTTCACTCGATCAATAATACCAGTTACCTGTTCAATTGTGGCAAATGAGGTCTGCAACGACTCCAAAGGGAAACTAGGAGGTTTCAACTCCGAGGGACGTAGAAGTGGTGGAATCCAATCCAAATTAGGACACCTCTTTATCATTAATGTAGACAGATTAGGAAGCGATAAGAGAGTATCAATATCACTTTCTGTGTACTCAACTGTAGGTAGCTCACCAATCTCCAAATGCTTGAGGCTAGTGAGCTCACCAAGTGATGGGAGACTTTTGCATGCTGCACAATCAAACAATTGTAGCCGAACTAATTTGGGCATGCAGGACATCCAGCTTGGAAACCTTGTGCCCCCATAGCCTCTTATTTCTAAGCTTCGAAGATTTAAGCTTGGCTGCAGGTCTTTAAGTAAAACTTCATCACTTTCTTTTCTGGCAAACACTAACACCAGTGAAACTAAGGAATCCTTCTCCTTCAAGTTTGCAGCATTTGATTCTGCTACTGCATCTGCTATTTCTCCCTTAACTTCTATTCTTAGGCTTCCTCTCAAATTGCTTAACCTATTCAACTCCCCCAGCCCACTGCAATTCTTTGAACAAGAATCATCCCCAGGCAGAAGGAAATCTGTTAGAGTGTGCAAAAGAGTCAACTGGCCCAACCCTTGTGGCATATGAGATAGGGCACTACAATCGCTTATCTCAAGTTGCCTTAGGTTGACCAATTTTCTAAAATCTTTAGGCAATTCTACTAGCTTGTTACACTTATTGAGTTTAAGTACTTGCAAGGTTTGCAATCTTGTCATAAAATCAGGAAGCCTCATGATTCCTTCATTTTCAGAGAGATCTAGAAATGCCAGGTGCTTCAACTCACAAATGGAACTTGGCAACTTCTCGATGCCACTATCATGCCAATCCAAGACACGCAAGAACTTGAAAGTAGAAAGGAATTTGCAAAGAGTTTGTTCACCCATTTGAGTTCCACGCCTCCCGCTTTTTGTCTGATCCATTTTGATGAATGTCCTGAGACCTTTCGCTTTGACTAGATTAGGTGGAAGTTTCTGTGATAAATCTGAAGTTGAATCCCACGATAGATGGTGAGTTCCTTCATTAATTGACCACAGTAACTGATGAGTTTCTTGAAAATACTCGCCTATAGCAAGCTTGCACGCTAGGTGATATACAAAATGGTGCATCTTACAAGACGTCACATTTCCAAGTTCATCTTTAGTGCAGTCTTGAAAGAAATTCCTCCAAAGTAGATCCATGAAATACTCATGAGCAATATCTTCCATATCCTGATCGATGTTGTCTATGGGCTGGACAAATCCTCCTGCTATCCAGAGACTCGTCAACATTTGCTTATCAATCACCCAGTCTTCAGGAAACAATGAACAGAAGGCAAAGCACTGTTTTAGATGGCATGGGAGATAAATATAACAAGACCCAAGCATTGAACTTAAGTCACCTAAGCCTGCAGAAACTTCTGAGATCTCGTTCTGAAAATTAGACCACTCAGCTTCAGTTTTCTTGAAGAATAATAGACGTCCGATCATTCGTATTGCCAAAGGGATTCCATCACACATTTTGACTATCTGCCTCCCGATTTTTACCTTACTTGGATTTCTAGTCTCTTCTTCTTCCTGGCAAGCCATTTTCATCAATAAATCAACAGATGACTCTGCTCGAAGGGCCTCAAGACAATAAGATGGGGATGTACTAAAAAATTCCGCAACTTCCTGAAAGGAAGTAGTTATTAGAATCTTGCTTCCTTGGGCACCTCCCATCAATAAACTTTTCAAACTCCACCATCGTTCAGGATCCACAGGCTGCATATCGTCAATAACTAGGACATATCTTTGCAATTGCTCCTCGTCATCTGCTCTCTCTGTTGTCTCTCTTCCTCTGATTTTCCGCACTTCCCTTTCGATACTATGGAAGCCGCTGAAACCCACACAGACCCATATCCTTAAATGAAAATGCTTCTTGACCATGTCATCTTCGTACACACATCGAGCGAGAGCAGTCTTTCCAATCCCACTCTGACCCCGTATTATAAAGAAAGAAATTTGTTCATCCGTGTCAGAGTTTAACAAGAAGTTCATAATTGCGCTTTTATCATCCTCTCTCCCTATAATCTCCTCATCGTACACAAAGGAGTCCAACCGCTCTCTTCTCTCCACACGCACATCCTCCGCGCACTCTCGCAAGCCCAAATCCCTCCCTTCGGCAGCCATGGCTTCTATTCTCTCCCTGATTGTCTTCGCACGGGCGCTCATCTCCAGCCTTAAATCAGGTTTTGCAGAAGGCGAAGAGGAGGAGGGAATTATCTGCTTCAACTTCTCATCTTTGCTCGGCGATTCTCGTAATTGCATAACTTCCAGGTTCCATTCTTCGAGTAAGTCCTCCGCATCATAGAAAGCATCTTTGAGATTCCCAAGCCATGGTCCGATTACCCAGTGTTCTCTGAATCTCCGCCTTTCCGCATCGGGCACTATACTTTGGATAAAGGAAACCGTTTTCTTGAACTCGGAAAAGGGAACGGTTTTCTTGAACTCGGAAAAGGGAACGGTTTTCTTGAACTCGGAAAAGGAAACGGTTTTCTTGGACTCGGAAGAGGAAACGGTTTTACTGAACTCGGAAAATTCGCGGCCAGCGCCCCATAATTCTTCATCATTTGGGCAATCATCCAGAAGTTTAGCTACTCTCAAGATGAGTGCTTCCGCCATGGCTCTTCGGGGGTGAAGTGCACTAGATCTCGGTGAGGCTCGATCGGTGAGGCTCGACCTTGCCTAAGGTCGGTGATCGGCAGAGGAGGGAGAAGGAAAAGGTGACGGGCCAAGAAAGGAAAAAAGTAAAGAAGAAAAAGAAAGAAAATAAAAGAAAAGTAAATAATTTAATATTAAAAAAAATTCGAGATAAGTATTTCTGGATTCACTTTCCTAAAATCATGCACGAATATTTTCTTTAATAGGAAAGTGTTTTCAGTTGATTTGGTAATTTTCCGCAAATCAAACGGTCGAAAGTCTGAAAAATCAATACTTGGAAAGCACTTCCCCTTAAACAAATACACAAATTAGTTGTATTACTAAAATAGCTCGGTTCTGCCCTATCATCACATCATCCAAAAGAATGGTATCTTATCGAAACTCTCCGGCTCCAAAAATCACTCCACGTGTCATTATTCAAGCGGATTGCCATATAAATTATCACGTAGGATTGCCATATAAATTATCACGAACGCAAGTTAATAAAACATAGACTTGTCTAGGTCAAGTTTGGGTCGGATCATAAATGATCTGATCCAAATTGACCTATTAACCTATTTATGACCTATTTATCACTAACATAAACTTATTGACCCATATTTGACTTGACGACCTGACCCAATCCATATTGTTATATTGTTAAAACACTCTCATATAATTACAAAATTATGGATTTATAATATAATTTTTTAAAAAATTAAGGCTTTCATTTATTTCACAAAAAATGTGGCATTTTTAAAATGATAATAGTTTACAGTGTTTGGTTGAAACTTGAAAATAAATTAAAAAATATTTTTTCTTCATATAGGAAATCCGATTTGATTTTTTGCTTCATATATCGACCCATGGACATCATGGCCAATGATGGCAAGCTCTAGCCTTGCCATAGGCCGACAAGGCTCGAGCTTGCCTGATTTCAGCGAGTCAAGCCTTGTCGAATCTAGCGAGGTCTAGCTCGCCTCGATGTCGGTGAGCTCGAGTCTCGCTAGATTGGCGAGGCTTGAGCCTCGACCTCGCTTGCCTTAGGTGAGGCTCGACCTTGCCAAATCTAGCAAGGTGGAGCTTGCCTTGACACTAGTGAGCTTAAGTCTCGCTAGATCGACAAGGCTTGAGCCTTGGCCTCGCCTGATTCCAGCAAGGTCAAGCTTGCTTCGACTTTGGTGAGCTCGAGTCTCACTAGATCAATGAGGCCGGCGTGCTCAACTCCCTAGATTTGGCGAGCTTGAGCTCGCCAATGTGATTGGGCAACAGTTGCAAACCTTGCCCTACCGGCAAGGGCCCTGCAGTCCTCTTCTGGCATCTGACGAGGGTTAGCTGTCGGACTTCATTGGGAAAGACGAAAAAAAAAAAAAGAAAAAAAAAAAAAAGAAAAAATATTAGAAAATCGAAAATAAAAATAAATAAAAATGATTAAAAACCATTTAAAGAGAATGATATATCCTTAATGGATTGACTTAACTAATAATCTTTATAAGTTAAATGGGTTTTAAATGGGTTTAAAGACAAACCCATTTACAATCAATTTATCATTACATTTACAAACAACCCAAACCCATTAATAACTAATTTTATTAAAAGTTAACTAACTCATATACGACTCATCTTATTAAATATGGGTTCTATTAAATATGGGTTCAAATTGAGTTCAAACCCATTTTGACACCTCTAATAAAAAGTAACATTATAATCATCCACAACGTAAACAAAAGAGCACATGCTATTGTCACAATCCAAGGAAGGGATGCGACCCAAAAGGTTTTGTACGAACGAGCAACCCTTGACTATCTCTCAAATCCTACAGTTTTCTCGAGTATTTTAGAATACTCGAGAACACTCTTTTAATAAATGCATGATGTGATCTCTACCGTGGGATTGAGGAGAGATTTATTACTACATTTGAGCTTGGTACTTATATATAGGGACTCCCCCCTCATTTATATCCATCTCACAAGTGAAATACAATTCTAGATCTTCTCTCTAGAGTTTTTCTCTTTACCATTCTTGTGAGTGTGAGCAAGTAAGGCTGACTTTGGAAGAAATTCCTAAGGTGAATCAGCTTCCCAATGTCTCTAGAAATCCCCTTATATTTATGATAATAGATTCTATTTGAATGCAAACAACTTATATTTATCATGGCATCCATGCCAATCAAGCCATACTAGGTTTGGAAGAAGATTCTCAGGATTTCCATCAATATCAACATTGTCCAATTTAAGAAACCTCAAATTTGATAGATGATTAAATACTTTGCCATCAACTTGAATAAAATCATGGGTTACGCGAAGAGCTTTAACCTTGCTAGCACCCTGCCAATTCATTGACGAAATGGAAGCATGAAATTCGAACAAAGAATTATGCAATGAAACAGTAAAATGATAAGACGAAAACTTGACAAGAATACTAGAGAAATCTCAGCGTGATTTTACCTTCTTTTTGCACAATGTTGTTTGGACATCTTCGTAATTCCACACCCTGCTCCGCTGCCGGGTCTTCATCTTCCTTCTTGACAATTTCTCTTCCCAGAAATTTTAGTTGGCTGTGCATCAAAAACTCTTTTTTTTTTCTCCAGTTTTTAGAAAGGACATGTTCTGAAACTCATCAACACGTACATCAGGGCCAAGTTTACGAGCAGCCCACGTGTAAAAGGGCATTGTCTTTTCAACCCCTGTAAGAAACACGCTACATCAAGGAAAATTTCTTTGGCCTTTTTGCCCAAAATTTTATAGCATGCCTCCAACATTCGTTCCACTTTCTCTTGCAGCTCTCCTTTTAAGTCATCCAAAACCCGTCTCCATATATTTTTGTTCTTCCCATTCAAATATCTTCCCACAATATCAATAGCAAAAGGAAGATTTCCGACAGCAAAAATGATTTCCCTTACATTTTATCATTGTTCTTTAGGGGATGATTCGGTCCAAAAGCACACTTACAGAAAAGTTCGAGAGCATGATTTCCATGGTCATGCTTATATGAAATGACTTAGTAAAATCTCATGGTCATACTCATATGAAATGACTTGGTCCTCACTTCTTTGAATCTGGTAAACATCTTTTCTTCTGGTTGTGAGGAGGATCCTGCTTCTTGGACCAAACCAAGTTAGCTCAGCCAATGGATTACATCCTTCACTCGATCATCAATACCAATTATATGTTCAGTAGTGGCAACTAAAGTCTGCAAGGGCTCCACAGGCAAACTAGGAGGTCCCAACTCCTTGAGTTGTACAAGTTGTGGAATCTGTTCCAAATTAGGACACTCCCATATCCTTAATGTAGACAGATTAGGAAGTGATGAGAGGGTATGGATATCACTTTCTGTGTACTCAGCTATGGGTAGCTCACCAATTTCCAAATGCTTGAGGCTAGTGAGCTCACCAAGTGATGGGAGACTTTTGCATCGTGCACAATCAAACAACCGTCGCTGAACTAACTTAGGCATGCGAGACATCCAGCTTGGAAACATTGCGCCCCCATAGCCACTTAGTTCTAAGCTTCGAAGATTTAAGCTTGGCTGCAGCTCTTTGAGTATAACTTCATCACATTCTTTTCCGACAAATACTAATACTAGTGAAAATAAGGAATTCTTCTCCTTCAAGTTCGCGCCATTCGATTCTGCTACTGCATCTTTTATTTTTCCCTTAACTTCAATTCTGAGGCTTCCTCTCAAATTGTTTAACCTGTTCAACTCCCGTAGCCCACCGTAACTCTCTTGGCAGGAATCATCCCCAGGCAAAATGAAATCTGTTAGAATGTGCAAAAGAGTCAACTCACCCATCCCCCGTGGCATATATGATAGGGCATTACAGTTGCTAATCTCCAGGTGCCTGAGGTTGACCAATTTTCTTATATCCCTAGGCAATTATATTAGCTTGTAACACATATTGAGTTTAAGTACTTGCAAGGTTTTAATTTATGTCATAGTGTTGACACCTAATTTTGGAAAAATAAAATTGCATTTTGAAAAGAAAAAATGAAAATGGGGAAAATTGATTTGATTGAATTATGCAAGGAAATATGGAATTCTGACGGATGTCCGGATTTTGTTAAATGCAGAAACAATTTAAAAATTAAGTGAATAAGGGGCAAGAATTTTATAAAACGGAATAAATCGGAGAAAATCGAGTTGATTGCGAAATCTCGCTTTGATTTATAGCTTTGATTTAATGCGACAGAAGATGGAAACTCGAAAAATACCATTCAAGGTGGCCGTTCGGAATTAGTATAAAAGAGAGTTTCATTTTTCGTAACCTGGGGTGCGAAAAAAAAATTGAGAGAGAATCCGCTGAAATTTTCGTGAAAAGAGGGAAGGAATCCGGAGAGGGAGAGCAAAAAGGCGAGAGGCCTTCCTTCGGTTTTGGAAAAAAAAAATGGATTTCTCCTTCGTTCTTTGAGAGAGCAAAAGGACAAAGCTTTAGAAGAGAAAAAGTCAAAAAAGTACAAAAGTCAGCAGGGAATACGTGCGAATAAAAGTGAGAGAGAAGTGAAAAAAAGAAAAAAAAATAATTGACAAGACCCTTACTGTTCATCTTCTCCAGGGTTCTTTTTGCTGCTTTGGTGGTTCCTGCATCTTCGGTCTCTGGGTTACGCCGACGGCCTCCTTCCACCACGCATCCGCCAACCACCGCAGGCCCGCGACCCGAAGCCCGCTCGCCGCTGCGCCACCACGAGCACCGTCGCCACGCCACCGGAGCCGCGCCGACCGTCGCCGCGCCTTGCCACCAACGCCGCACTAGCATTCCCTCGTGTTGGCCACCGCACCTCCGCGTCGTACCACCGCGCCTCTGCCATCGCCACCGAAGCCCACCGCGACCTGCAGCCCAGCACCGTCGCCGGCGTGTCCGCCCGTTGCTCGAGATCCCACAACCGAGCTCCGCACCGTAGCCGACGCCACCGCCCAGCGACCCGCGACCCAGCTCCGTGACTCGCGACTCAGCCCCGACTTCGCCGCTTCCCTGAGTTAGAGCCCGCCGCCGTTCCCTCACAGCCATTCCCCCGCCGGAGTTCCGACGACCGATCAAACGACCGCCCGGCGCCATTCCCCGTCGATTCCCTTAGGTAGTTTTTATTTCTTTTATTTATTTTTTAACTTTTTACTTTATCTATAGTTTAGTTTCTTTTACTCTTTTTATTTGTTATGTTATCTTTTTGTGTATTTCATTTGATAACATTTTTAGTTTAGGTATTTAATTTGTAATGTTGGATGTTAATATTTGTGAATTTAGTATGCATTATCCATAGGGAATTTGTCCGAAATTAATATAATTATTAATTTGATCCGAGAGACATCGGACCATTTTTCTAATTATTTAATATTTTTGGGCTTTTTGTAGAATCTCAATTGTTAAATCATAATAATTATTTAATTTGGTCCGTAAGACTTTGACTAGATTTTTAATTATTTTGAGTTCTTTGTGATGATCGGGGTTAGAATAATTGTTAATTTAACTTTGTGAGACGTCGGGTTATTTTTTCAATTATTTTGATCCTTTATTTAGTAATTATATTAATTGTTTAGATTTAACCCTTGTTTAACAATTATTCAGCTTAAAAAAAAAAAAAAAAAACTAAAAAACAAAATCAAAAAAATCAAAAATCAAAACATTCAAAAAGATTTGCATGAGCATATAGGACATTAAGGTTTAATATAATAAACACGTAGGTTTAATTAATCAAATTTTTAGGATTATATTTCTAGGATTGCATTTTTAGATAATATTTTTAGGACTGCATTTTTAGATATTTTAAAAGAAATAAGTTAGGATTAGACTTAAATAGCCTTATTAGAGTCTTAGATAAAATCGCCACATTTTCATATTCTCATCCTCTTTTCGAAATAAAAAATAAAAAATAGTTTTCTAAGATAGGATAGGATTTAAGTCAAATTTAATAAATTAGAAAATTATCCCTTTTTAGATAGATTAATTAGGATTTTTATAAATTCTGAATTTCAATAAAAAAAATACAAAAATACTAGGTGCATTTTAACTAGTTTGCATAATAGGATTATTTAAATCGAGCTTGTTAATTAGTGAAATTAGGTCATGAGGTGCATAATAATTAGTTTGCATAATAGGCCCATTTAATTAAAATTTGCATATTAATAAGATTAAGTCATTTATTTTAAAAGAGCATTTTCACAAAAGAACTCCAATTTTTAAGAAAATCCAAAAAATGATTGCTTGCTTTGTGTGATGCAATTTATTTATTTGAATGTTTTAAATAATGGATGAGCACCCGTGTGGTCACCACATTTGCATGATAGTAATCTAGGTTAAAATAAATCACCGCTTGCAAAAACATTTTGAAAAATTAAAAAGAAATGGTACCGAAAGGGCATTAGAAAATTCTAGTGTAACCAAGTCCCCGTACCCTTAGTCTCTGGTTCGTAGGAGTAAAATAAATCTCCCTTCATTTTACTTAGGTGTCTAATCGACCTACCATAAACCGATTAGTGGCGACTCCTAATTAATAACATTTTACGTGTTTAAAAATTAAACCTTAAGTCGCGATTTGGTATGGGCTTGGGAGAGCCCGAGCTAAGTGTAAAAGCTTAGCAGTCCATTAACATAGTTTTAGGTAGTGCACCCGAAAAATTAGGTCGCGACAGCTTGGCGACTCCACTGGGGACTTGTGTTAAAACACTTAGTGGACTTAGGCCAATTTTTCTTTTCTTTCAAAATAAAAAAAAATATTTTATTTGGCAGCAAGGACACCAGGTACGTCCCTAACATTTCTAAGGTGTTAAATGTTTTTGCAGATGGGAGGTATAAGGGGAGTAGTCTATGCTAACCTTTGTCTTGCAGGTTAGAGTGTGGGATTAATGATTTATTTTTCCATGATTAGAAGTGTTGTTTGCATTTAAACTGTTATGCATGTTTTATTGTTTTTAGCACTACACTATTGCACACACAACCTGTGGCCGGACTTGGGCTGCGATAAGATTTCTAGGATGGTGTTGAGAAGGATACTTCCTCTAAAGCGAGACTGTTATGTAGAGGTTGACCTTCTCTTCCCCGAAAGTCTTTTCATGGTGTCGAATGTGTTTGTCCATATCCACGAGACTGCGTGACTATTGGACATTCCATTCGACTAAGCCGGAGTTAGGGGGACCTGACACGTTAATGCGAGACCGCAACGGTCGATCATCCTCTTAGCTCCACTTTGTTAAGCCATTTAGATAGAAATCGAGCCTCACATTTCATGCGTGTGTCTATGTGCTTGTCATTCCTTCTGGTGAAAGTAAGTTGTCTAAATTCTTACTTCGCAATTTACTTACTTTATTGCAATTTTGTCGGTCCATGACAATAGGTTTCGTCGCGTCTTGTTTTATATGCTATGGGGAGGATCGACGTACAATTCATTTCCACTCCCAAAAAAGAGCTCAAGATGTGGCTGGATCAGTTAGATCAAGAGGGCCAGAGATATGTGAAGACTAGGATTGCCTGGCTTCTTCCACTATTGGAGATCAACATCCACTCTAGTGTGATACAAGCACTCCCTCATTTCTGGTGTCCACAAACTTCCACATTCATATTTGGTGAGTACGAATTGACTCCAACACTAGAAGAATATAGTGTTGCCATTGGAATGCCCCCGGAAAAGGAGCTTGTTAGACCACCTATCGATATAGATTCTGTTTCGAATTATCACGTTTTTAGAAATCGAAACCGAAATAGTAAGGAAAGTTGTTAAAGCCAACTGTTTTGCATGCCCATTTTCGTTTTTGGAAAAATGTTTTGCAAATCAATCAATGATTTCAAAAGCTAGGATCTTCATGTTAGCATTTTTCGGGCTAACTGTTTTTCCTTACCGAAGAAATGCCATTAATCCTTCAATTTCATGGGTGGTTAATCGTGTTTGTGACGGCTTAAATTATGTCAATATGGTTTTGGCTGAAACATTTTTGTCATTAAATCGTTTCAAACAAAATGAAGAAAAGACCATGCGTGCCCTCCCGAACTTTTACAAATATGGTTTTTCTCCCACATAAGAGGATTTGGGCACCTCATGAAACAATTTAAGATTGATGATTTTAGGCACCCCATACAAAAATTTGCGGTCTTAGAACGTTTTTCCCCAAATAAACAAAAGTATGCTCGTTGGATTAATTTTTAAAAAATCTTGATCCCAAGGCATTCCTATGGCATACTAAATGGTTCCGAGTTGAGGAAGCTCGTTTCTCACACAAGTATGATGAGCCAATTCCGTTGTTGGGCTTTTCGGTGCGACTTCTTACTACCCGTATAGGGTGGCCCGTCAGTACAAAGCTCTTCAAGAAATTCCTCCGCCACTCAAGATAGAGTTGTTCCAAGTTCGTTTTATTCAAGCAAACTACGACTACTTCAAGGAGATCCAGATGATCATTGCTGCATGGAATGAATGCCACCTAGAGAAGATTCGGTGCCCAAAAGGCGAAAGGGGAAGAGGAACTCCACCATGCGTCGGCATTCTACATTCAACAACACCGGATTCCCGCGACCTTACGTCCAATGGTGCCGATGTGATCGAGAAGCCCACTCGCGAGCACAAATTGAGCATCTTAAGCGGAAAGTGGAAATGATTGAAGCTGAAAATAAGAGGCTTCGCAAGGCGTTGAAATCCCGAAAGCATATGAAATGAGATCTTTTGAATTTTGATTCTTAGTCCAATGTCTAGGGAGTTTCATTTCGATTTTCAATTCAATGTTTAATGTTTAGGGACTAGAATTTCGATTCTTAGTTCATTGTTTGGTTTAATGTTTTTAGTAAATTTTGAATAAATCGGGCGATTAGACCGTTGTCATGGGCCATTTTCTATCCTATCATTGGTTCTTACAGTACCTCTTTTTCACGTTAGGTAATAACGGATCTTCCGCGCTCTCCCATTATTACACGATTAAGAGCAAGAATGGCCGACCAAGGCGAGATGCGTGATCGCATGTCCTCCGTGGAAGATCAACTTAGCCGATTAGCGCTTCCATGCAGCTTATAACAGCTCAACTTCAATCCCTCCAAGTGAACCCAAATCCTCCGCCTGCTCTCCCCGAGATAATAGTCCCGAGGCAGGCAAATAGGGCCCAAACGGATGATGACGGAATGCCCGGGCTGGAAGATGATATGGTCCTTGTTGGAAAGGCTAAGCTAGACAGTGTTCCGAAGATAGATCAGGATGAGCGCTTTGCAAAGCTGGAAGAGAAAGTGAGACAGCTGCATGAGTCTCGAAGCTCACTCCCATTTGACCTCTCGGTCTATGAGAAGGTTAAAATGCCAAGCAAGTTTAAAATGCCGGAGTTCGAGAAGTATGACGGGACATCTTGTCCAAAGTCTCATTTGCAGATGTACCACGTGCGCATGGCCCAGCATGTCAAAAATGAGCCCCTTATGATCCAATCGTTTCACGCAAGTTTGACCGGGCCTGCACTAAACTGGTACGTGATGAAGAACGTAAACCTCCTTGAAACGTGGAACGAAGTGGCTGACGCATTCCTCAAACAGTACAAGTTCAACATGGACATCGCGCCTTCGCGAGAAGACCTGGAGCGGATGGAAAAGAAAAGGAGTGAGTCATTTAAAGAATATGCTATGAGATGGAGAAACTTGGCAGCTCAAATTACTCCTGAGCCTACCAACAAGGAGTTGATGAAGTTGTTCGTGAAGACCCTTCCATCTGAGTTCCGTAATCGAATGGCCAGTACATATGTTGAGAGCTTCAATCAGCTTATTCCAGTGGGAGAACAGATCGAGATGGGGATAAGGGAAGGATGGTTTTCTGAGCCATCTACTAAAAGGTTCTCCGCCAAGAAGGAAAAGGAAGCGGCTGTGGATGTGAACGTGGCTTATAGCCAAGAAAGTGCCAAACGTGCCCCGACTATACAGGTAAACCCAAGACAGCAACAACCCGCTGGTCGTCAATCATTCGCCCAAGCGAATAATAGAAGGCAATTCTCCCCTCTCCCGGGGTCTCTATCCCAAGTGTTGACAGTCCTCCGAAAGAAGGATTTGCTTACTAGTGAACCAAAGCGCCCTAACCGTGAAGGCATTCGTGGTTACGACCCGACGAAGAAGTGTGACTACCATAACGGTGAATTGGGGCATTCAACTGATGAATGTTTCACCCTCAAGCACAAGATCCAGAATCTCCTGGATACAAAGGCCTTTTCATTTCAGACTGCTCGGCCGAACGTCCAAAAAAATCCGCTACCAGAACATGAGGGTACAAAGTGAATGCTATCCCGGAACCCGAAGTCGGACGGATCAGGAACTCAAAGGTGCACATGGCAGATGCCTACAACGGGCTAGTGAGAGCTGGGTATTACCGAGGTCAGGAAGATGTCCCTCTATCGGTGATGAGAGAAAGAGTTGCCAAAATGGTAGATGATGGCATCATTGTGTATGCTGATCATAACTGCATAGTTTCTACTATCTCCCACCTCATCATCGATTGGGAGGAGGAGCAGGCTACACTTGATGCTGACAAGAAAGAAGTTGATCCTTCGCTCGTAGACATGCCCCCATTAGAAGATGCATCTGACGCGGAGATAGTGATAGACGTGCCTCAGCCGTATGAGTATGTCAATGATAAGGCAGTGCCTTGGTCCTATGACCTGGATGTGGGCCTTGTTACAAGGTCTGGTCGGACCTATGGTCAAGCTAGTGCTCAACCTGCAAAGCCGGTCACTGATGAAGAGGCTAAGGAGTTTCTGGCCGTAATCAAAGCAAGCGAGTATAACGTGGTTGACCAACTACGAAAGATGCCCGCTCAAATCTCCTTACTCGAGCTCTTGATGACATCCCCCGTTCATCAGAAGTCGCTAATGAAGGTGCTGAGTGAAATTCGTGTGCCAGAGACGGTTGAGGCAGACAAACTGGAAGAATTTGTGGGATCAGTCCTTCTTAAGGATTTGATTGCCTTCTCTGATGAGGAATTTCCTCTTGAAGGCAGGGGACATAACAAAGCACTATACATATCCGTTAAGCACAAGTCTTCTCGTGTGTCCCGAGTACTCATTGATAATGGGTTCGCTCTGAACATTTGTCCATTGGCCACTCTTCATCGCCTTAAGGTAGACCCGTCAAGGATACATGCCGCAAAGACTTCTGTGCGAGCTTTTGATGGAACAAGAAAGGAAGTGATCGGGGAAATCCATCTCGATGTACAAATAGGACCTGTCTTCTTCAATCATTCCCTTCCAAGTGCTGGACATCCCTACTGCATTCAATTTCCTGTTAGGTCGACCATGGATACACACTGCTGGAGCGGTGCCTTCAAGTCTACATCAAGCTGTGAAATTTGTGATTGAAAGGAAGTTGGTCACCGTGTATGGTGAAGAAGACCACCGGATTTATCATGAGACAGCTATCCCCTATGTGGAGCCGAATTCCCAATTTGAATCAAGTTACCACTCATTCGAATTGGTGTCCACTATACATGCTTCTCGGGGTTCATCACCGCCTACCCCTGAAGTATCAAATGCTGCCCTTATGGTGGGAAGAGTAATGGTTGGGAATGACTTTGTCCCTGGCAATGGTCTTGGGAGAAATGGTCAGGGCATTCGAAGCCCCATTGAAGCCCCTCAGAGGTCCCCTTCTGCTGGTTTAGGGTACCATGGACGAGGTGGGGGAAGTTCTGAAGGACAAAGACAAGAGAGGCGGAGCTCGCCACCTAACCAAGGGCGAGAGAGGCAAAACCCACTACCCCCGAGCATTCACGAGACATTCCCTGGTCCTCCAAGAATGATGCATGAAGAAGCGGAAGTGATAGACACTTTGGGGCAGCCTAGTGGCAAGTTTGATTACCCGGTGAAGTATTCAACTCCTCCTAGCTACTACATTGATCCTAGTGAGATAGTCCCAGATGGATGGGGTGGCATGGATGATTCGACACCCTCGAAGGCAGAGAACCCTGACAATGAGCTAGAAGGAGTTGCAAGCCTATTCGACAACCTCATCATAGGAGCTATTGATGAAGGACCCCCGAAGAGATGGGCCTTGGCCCACAAGAGTAACTCTTTTTCTTTGTTTTTGCACATTCCCCCGCGTGGGAATTTTTATTATTTCCGAATGATGTTTTCAGTTTCTTCTTTTATTGATTGAGTGTTGCATTTTCTCCATCCAATAAATGTAATTGATTGATGAATTTCAATGAAATTACAATTTTTATTTTGAGGGCATGATGAGGTACACCAAACCAGCCCTGTGATGATATCCAACCGATAAACGAAAAAGAAAAATCCAAAGAGAACTCTGAGGCCTGGGCTTCATCATGCTTCCTCATGTCAAAATGTTTCAAAAAGTGTTTTTGTCAAAGATTTTATTTATTTATTTATTTAAAAAAAAAAAGATGTTGATTACTCGTTTGTCTTTCGATTTATCTACTTCATGTTTCAGGGAACAATCCTATGGCATGCAAAGGTGTGGAAGTGGTCCAATCCATTGCAACAAGTGCTGATAATGATGATCCTGAAGACTCAATCGAAGACTCCATCAAAGTGCAGCGTAACTGGGAGCAACATGAAAAAGCTAAGCCTCTCACATCTGAGCAGACCGTCACTATTAATTTGAGTGACACTGAAGAAGCCAAAGAGGTGAAAATTGGGGCAAATCTCCCCAAAAACGAGGCCGAGCGCCTAATTCGCCATCTTTGGAGGAATATCAAGACATTTTTGCCCGGACCTATGCCGACATGCCTGGGCTAGACCCATCAATCGTGGAGCATTGCCTACCCACTAATCCGGACATGCCACCTAAGAAGCAGAGGTTGCGGAGGACTAAGCCCGAGCTCTCGAAGAGGATAGAAGAAGAAGTGATGAAGCTCTTGAATGTGGGATTTATTGAAGTCTCACAATACCCCGAATGGGTGGCTAATATTGTGCCAGTGATGAAGAAAGACGGTCGAGTTCGAGTTTGTGTTGACTATCGGGATCTGAACAAAGATAGTCCAAAGGATGATTTTCCGTTACCACACATAGATGTCCTTGTAGATAGTACTGCTGGTTTTGAACTATTCTCATTTATGGATGGTTTTTCTGGGTACAATCAGATAAGGATGAAGGAGGAAGACAAGGAGAAGATCGCATTTATTACCCCGTGGGGAACCTTTCATTATAAGGTCATGCCCTTCGGACTCAAGAATGCGGGGGCAACCTACCGGCGAGCCATGGTCGCCTTATTTCATGACATGATGCACCAGGAGATTGAAGTCTATGTTGATGATATGATTGCAAAGACTCGACCAGGAAGAAGCCACATCGAAACCTTGAAGAAGTTGTTTGATCGACTTCGTGATTTCAAGCTTCGTCTAAATCCCGCTAAATGCGTGTTCGGAGCAACATCCGGTAAACTACTCGGATTTATTGTGAGCGATAAAGGGATTGAGA
Source organism: Eucalyptus brandiana (assembly GCA_014182725.1). Classification (NCBI taxonomy): domain Eukaryota; kingdom Viridiplantae; phylum Streptophyta; class Magnoliopsida; order Myrtales; family Myrtaceae; genus Eucalyptus; species Eucalyptus brandiana. The sequence goes on along the minus strand of CM024672.1, from coordinate 34,163,172 downwards.
TCGACCCTTCCAAGGCCAAGGCCATATGTGAATTGCAACCTCCATCAACGGTGAAAGAAGTTCGGAGCCTTTTAGGAAGATTGAATTACATAGCGAGATTCATTTCCCAACTCTCGAAACGCCAAGCCATTCTTTAAGCTTCTAAAGAAGAATGCACAAATTAGCGGGATGATGAGTGTCGAAAAGCGTTCAACAAGCTGAAGCAGTATTTGATGAATCCACCCATTCTTGTCCCACCCTCACCGGGGCATCCTTTGATTCTCTATCTCACTATTCATAGTGAGTCATTGGGTGCAATGTTGGCTCAAGAAAGTCCTGTTGATGTAAAAGAACGGGCCGTTTATTACCTCGGCAAGAAGTTCATTGTATCGGAGTTGAAGTATTCTGAGGTTGAAAAGACTTGTGTGGCATTAGTGTGGGTGTTGCATAGATTGCGACAATACACACTACATTATCGACATTCCTCGTGGATCGAGAACAACCCTATCAAGTACCTACTTGATCGGCCAGCTTTGGTGGGTAAGTTGGCCAAATGGCAAATCTTGATTTCCGAATTTGATGTGCAATTCATGCCGCAAAAGTCAGTTAAAGGCCGAGCGATCGCTGATCTACTGGCCGAGAATTCAGGAGTCCCTAATGATGATGATAGTTTCCTTGATAACCGTGTCTTGAGTGTAGATGAAGACTCATGGAAGATGTTCTTTGATGGAGCCGTAAACCTATCTCGGTTCGGGTCCGGGGCGGTTACGATATCTCCGGATGGACAACACCACCCGGTAGCTGCAAAATTGATATTTCCATGCACTAACAATGTAGCTGAGTATGAAGCTTGCATCCTCGGGCTTCGGGCCGCAATTGAGATGGGTGTGGCTAAGTTAAAAGTGTTTGGAGATTCTCGCATTGATCATACCTGCAGACCGTGGGAGAATGGAAGACCAAGGATGCCAAGTTACTCCCATACCACAAGTATTTAGAAAATCTGGTGAAAGAGTTCAAGGATGTTTCGTTTGAATACTTGCCGAGGTCTCATAATCAATTTGCAGACGCACTTGCGACATTGTCCTCTATCCGCAAGTCACCGATGGGTTGGAGGTTGAGCCTTTGAAAATAGAAGTTTTGCCAAAGCCGGCTTATTGTATGATTGTGACTGAAGAGTCTGATGGAAAGCCATGGTATTACGATATCATGAATTACATTAAAAAACAAGAATTTCTGAAGGAAGCACTCGGGCGATAGGAAGTACATCACGAAGATGGCCTCGAAATTTTTCGTCAGTGGTGAGAATTTATACAAGAGATCTTACGATTCTGTCTTGTTGCGATGTATAGATGCAGTCGAAGCCACTCAAATCATGCAAGAAGTGCATGAGGGGTATGTGGCCCCCATATGAATGGACACATGTTGGCCAAGAAGATTATGAGATTAGGATACTTTGGCTCACACTAGAAAGTGATCGCATCCGGTATGTTCGAAGTTGTCATCGCCGCGATTCATGGAAATAAAATAAATGTTCCTCCAACTGAGCTGCATCAGTTTTCCGAGCCATGGCCTTTCTTGATGTGGGGTATTGATGTGATTGGCCCAATCAATCCCAAGGCTTTAAATGGACATCGATTCATTTTGGTGGCGATAGACTATTTCTCCAAATGGATCGAAGCTACATCCTTTGCAAGTGTCACTGCTCGTAATGTGGCGAAGTTTGTCAAACGTGACATAATTGCTCGCTATGGTGTTCCTAAAGCAATCATCACTGATAATGGGACCAATTTGAACAACAAACTTGTTGATGAGTTGTTCGGAGAGTTCAAAATCAAGCATCTGAATTCGTCTCCTTACCGCCCTCAAATGAATGGGGCCGTTGAAGCGGCCAATAAGAACATTAAGAAGATTTTGGCTAAGACAGCCGTGAATTATCGAGATTGGCACGATAGGTTACCCTTCGCACTGATGGCGTATCGGACATCGATCCGCACTTCCACTGGGGCAACCCCTTTTGCTCTAGTATACGGCATGGGGGCAGTTTTACCCGTGGAAGTGGAGATTCCATCTCTGAGAGTTCTATCCCAAGTGGATTTGTCTGAGGCGGAATGGTCACAACAAAGATTCGAGCAGTTGAACTTGATCGACGAGAAAAGATCGAAGGCTCTCGCCATGGCCAAGCATATCGGCAGAGAGTAGCTAGATCTTTCAACCGGAAGGTGCGGGCCGAGACATTTCAAGGTAAATGACCTAGTCCTAAGGAAGTTGTTGCCAATTTTTCCAGATCCCGGAGGCAAGTTTGCTCCAAACTACGGCGGTCCATATGTGGTAAAGAAGGTACTTCTGGCGGTGCCTTGATCTTGGCGAAATGGATGGTCGTGAGTTTTCCACTCTGTTAATTCGATGATCTTTGTCAAGAAATATTACCCATGATAGAATTTGCCATGTCATGTTTTGAACTGCAAGCATTTCAATGATGAATAAATTGCTTCAATGAGTTCAATCGTTCAAATTTATTGCAAATCTTGCATTTTTCTTCCTTGATGAATTGTGTGAGATGAATTGAATGTGTCAAATGGAGTACTTTGGAATGACGAAAAGCAAACCTTGTTCCATACGCTGTTTCATACACTAACCACCAGTGAGTCGTGTGAAAGATTCCATGCCCGCAAGGAAGAGGGCTATCTCGCAAAGGGTACGTCAACCAAGGTGATGAGAGGCATTCTTTTCTCTATCCCAAACACTACAGGTGATCCATTGCTCAACCCCTTTGAGCCCCATACACTTATGGAGATTCTTTTAAAATTACCCCTGTCAAGGATCATCCCACATCAAGACAAATTTGAAATGAATTGTAGGAATCTTCTTGCTCCCACTTGCATCGATCTTCGAATATTGCTTTTGCAGTGTAATTCGTACGGTAATTTGAAGTGCCTTAAGATGATGAAGAGCAGTTCTTTCTTTATCCTATACACTTCTATCCATTGCATAGCCCACTTGAGCCTATGAATTTATTTCATATTAAACCCAGTTGGTGATTATCCCCCACACTGGGGCAAGGCAAAAAGAATCGTTCAAGTAACATGGCTTAGAATGCTGTAAAGGATGGTTGTGCAAGTTCAAAAAAAAAGAAAAAAAAAAGTGCAAATAATGGGGCATGAAAAAAGCAGTGTGCCTGGTAAGAGCAAGGCCAATGCCAAAAAAAAAAAAATCAAACTTTTGATATAGTAAGTTGTATCCCCAGCAAGGTGGTACCAAAAACCTCTCAAATGTTGTTGTAATCAATGGAATTGCGATAAAAAATCTTCAACAGTGGAGAAAGAAAGTGGTGGAGATGTCAAGATGATCACCAACTTTAACCCCCTTAAACACTTTTTGAGCCTAATGATCCTTTCATTTCTCAACCCATGAACCAAGCCTATGTTACGTCCCTTGCAAAGACTCTTCTAATTATGGCACTTGAATTAACCTAGGGGTTCACATGTTTTAAGCATCGCTCGAAGAGGTGCGAGCAAGATTATTTCTTTCTCATTTTGCAGGATTCTCGACTTGTAAACCCAGAGATGATTATAGAATATCACTCATTCTTTCGAAAGCCTCGACTCAAAGAGTCCCTTTTGTTAAGCCATTGACCAAGCCCACATTACGGTCCTTGTTCAAGACCTCTCAGATTGGTGAGATCGTACCACTTGCGAGATTGTTCAGACCCTTGTTTGGCATGACGATGGTGAGATAGAGTAATTGACAAAATCCTGCATCAAAGGTCAGGATGAAATGGCCATTTTAATGAGGATGAGAGAAAAAGTCCTTTCAGACCAAAGGATCCCTCATTTGACACATTCATGACACTCATGTGTTTAGAATGGGAATTAAGTGATGCGAGATTAATGGAAATCATCATGAACCTCCATTATATTGATGCATGTTTATGATTACAAATGCATGTTGCCTCTCCTACGACCATGTTTTGCAGGAGACGTATCCCCAAGGAACAGAGATGTCATCAGGTAAGTCTATCTCTATCCGTACCTTAAATACTTGTCATTGTACAGGTATTCCTTTCCAAGCACTGGCGCTCGATGGAGTCGCCCCACTAAAGATTTTTCCTCTAGATTCAATCTGATTAAGGCGACCGAAGAATGGTTCGGGTCCTGGTCGGATGATTTCTGTCGCAAGGCTGGGCGACCGAAGAATGGTTCGGGTCCTAGCCAAGCAAAACCTCAGTCTAGGCAACCGTAGAATGGTACGGGTCCTAGACAACATTAAAGATTTTTCCTCCAGATTCAATCTGATTAAGGCGACCGAAGAATGGTTCGGGTCCTGGTCGGATGATTTCTATCGCAAGGCTGGGCGACCGAAGAATGGTTCGGGTCTTAGCTAAGCAAAACCTCAGTCTAGGCGACCGTAGAATGGTACGGGTCCTAGATAGCATTTATTGCTCTAACAAGCGACCGTAGAATGGTACGGGTCCTAGAAAAGCAATTACCTCAGTTCAGGCGACCGTAGAATGGTACGGGTCATGGAAAACAAATCCCCGTTTAGGCGACCGTAGAATGATACGGGTCCTAGACAACCTCAATTCAGGCGACCGTAGAATGGTATGGGTCCTGAAAAATCATTTTTTTCGTCAAGGCGACCGTAGAATGGTACGGGTCCTAGACAACCTCAATTTAGGCGACCGTAGAATGGTACGGGTCCTAAACAACCTCAATTCGGGCGACCGTAGAATGATACGGGTCCTGAAAAATCATTTTTTCGTTTAGGCGACCGTAAAATGGTACGGGTCCTAGACACAACCAAACAATGCCACACTAGGCGACCGTAGAATGGTACGGGTCCTAGGAAAGCAGTCACTTTGTGAAGTCATGTTACTATTCTGGGCGACTGTAGAATGGTGCACGTCCTGGATACGTAACACCAATTTATCTGGAGTTATTCTACCATCCCCGAAGGTAAGTAATTCTAGGTAAGTTCATTAGCATTTCCATGCATCATATAAATTTCATTTCAAAATGGACTCATCAAAAAAAAAAAAAAAAAGTCACTTAGTACATGTGCATGATTAACATTTAGGTCTCAACTTATCTTTGAAGGCAACCTCTACGAGCTCACCTTCAAAGAGGGGCAGCTGTTAACACCTAATTTTGGAAAAATAAAATTGCATTTTGAAAAGAAAAAATGAAAATGGGGAAAATTGATTTGATTGAATTATGCAAGGAAATATGGAATTCTGACGGATGTCCGGATTTTGTTAAATGCAGAAACAATTTAAAAATTAAGTGAATAAGGGGCAAGAATTTTATAAAACGGAATAAATCGGAGAGCAAAATCGAGTTGATTGCGAAATCTCGCTTTGATTTATAGCTTTGATTTAATGCGATGAAGATGGAAACTCGAAAATACCATTCAAGGTGGCCGTTCGGAATTAGTATAAAGAGAGTTTCATTTTTCGTAACCTGGGGTGCGAAAAAAAATTGAGAGAGAATCCGCTGAAATTTTCGTGAAAAGAGGGAAGGAATCCGGAGAGGGAGAGCAAAAAGGCGAGAGGCCTTCCTTCGGTTTTGGAAAAAAAAAATGGATTTCTCCTTCGTTCTTTGAGAGAGCAAAAGGACAAAGCTTTAGAAGAGAAAAAAGTCAAAAAAGTACAAAAGTCAGCAGGGAATACGTGCGAATAAAAGTGAGAGAGAAGTGAAAAAAAGAAAAAAAAATAATTGACAAGACCCTACTGTTCATCTTCTCCAGGGTTCTTTTTGCTGCTTTGGTGGTTCCTGCATCTTCGGTCTCTGGGTTACGCCGACGGCCTCCTTCCACCACGCATCCGCCAACCACCGCAGGCCCGCGACCCGAAGCCCGCTCGCCGCTGCGCCACCACGAGCACCGTCGCCACGCCACCGGAGCCGCGCCGACCGTCGCCGCGCCTTGCCACCAACGCCGCACTAGCATTCCCTCGTGTTGGCCACCGCACCTCCGCGTCGTACCACCGCGCCTCGCCATCGCCACCGAAGCCCACCGCGACCTGCAGCCCAAGCACCGTCGCCGGCGTGTCCGCCCGTTGCTCGAGATCCCACAACCGAGCTCCGCACCGTAGCCGACGCCACCGCCCGGCGACCCGCGACCCGGCTCCGTGACTCGCGACTCAGCCCCGACTTCGCCGCTTCCCGAGTTAGAGCCCGCCGCCGTTCCCTCACAGCCATTCCCCCGCCGGAGTTCCGACGACCGATCAAACGACCGCCCGGCGCCATTCCCCGTCGATTCCCTTAGGTAGTTTTTATTTCTTTTATTTATTTTTTAACTTTTTACTTTATCTATAGTTTAGTTTCTTTTACTCTTTTTATTTGTTATGTTATCTTTTTGTGTATTTCATTTGATAACATTTTTAGTTTAGGTATTTAATTTGTAATGTTGGATGTTAATATTTGTGAATTTAGTATGCATTATCCATAGGGAATTTGTCCGAAATTAATATAATTATTAATTTGATCCGAGAGACATCGGACCATTTTTCTAATTATTTAATATTTTTGGGCTTTTTTGTAGAATCTCAATTGTTAAATCATAATAATTATTTAATTTGGTCCGTAAGACTTCGGACTAGATTTTTAATTATTTTGAGTTCTTTGTGATGATCGGGGTTAGAATAATTGTTAATTTAACTTTTGTGAGACGTCGGGTTATTTTTTCAATTATTTTGATCATTTATTTAGTAATTATATTAATTGTTTAGATTTAACCCTTGTTTAACAATTATTCAGCTTAAAAAAAAAACTAAAAAACAAAATCAAAAAAATCAAAAATCAAAACATTCAAAAAGATTTGCATGAGCATATAGGACATTAAGGTTTAATATAATAAACACGTAGGTTTAATTAATCAAATTTTTAGGATTATATTTCTAGGATTGCATTTTTAGATAATATTTTTAGGACTGCATTTTTAGATATTTTAAAAGAAATAAGTTAGGATTAGACTTAAATAGCCTTATTAGAGTCTTAGATAAAATCGCCACATTTTCATATTCTCATCCTCTTTTCGAAATAAAAAATAAAAAATAGTTTTCTAAGATAGGATAGGATTTAAGTCAAATTTAATAAATTAGAAAATTATCCCTTTTTAGATAGATTAATTAGGATTTTTATAAATTCTGAATTTCAATAAAAAAAATACAAAAATACTAGGTGCATTTTAACTAGTTTGCATAATAGGATTATTTAAATCAGAGCTTGTTAATTAGTGAAATTAGGTCATGAGGTGCATAATAATTAGTTTGCATAATAGGCCCATTTAATTAAAATTTGCATATTAATAAGATTAAGTCATTTATTTTAAAAGAGCATTTTCACAAAAGAACTCCAATTTTTAAGAAAATCCAAAAAAATGATTGCTTGCTTTGTGTGATGCAATTTATTTATTTGAATGTTTTAAATAATGGATGAGCACCGTGTGGTCACCACATTTGCGTTTGATGAGTAATCTAGGTTAAAATAAATCATTTGCTTGCAAAAACATTTTGAAAAATTAAAAAGAAATGGTACTGCAGAAAGGGCATTAGAAAATTTAGTGTAACCAAGTCCCCGTACCCTTAGCCTCTCGGTTCGTAGGAGTAAAATAAATCTCCCTTAATTTTACTTAGGTGTCTAATCGACCTACCATAAACCGATTAGTGGCGACTCCTAATTAATAACATTTTACGTGTTTAAAAATTAAACCTTAAGTCGCGATTTGGTATGGGGCAGGAGGAGAGCCCGAGCTAAGTGTAAAAGCTTAGCAGTCCATTAACATAGTTTTAGGTAGTGCACCCGAAAAATTAGGTCGCGACACATAGAATCAGGAAGCCTTACGATTCCTTCATTTTCAGAGAAATCTAGAAATGTCTGGTGCTTCAACTCACAAATGGAACTTAGCAACTTCTCTATACCGCTGTCATGCAAATCCAAGGCACGTAAGAACTTGAAACTAGAAATAAATTTGCGAAGAGTTTCTTCACCCATTTGAGTTTCACACCTCGAGCTTTTTCTTTGACTAGTTTTGATGAGTGTCCTCTGATAATATGCCCCGTGTATATATGGATCTCCCTCTGATAAATGTAAAGTTGAATACCACGACAAATGATGAGTTCTTTCTTCAAGGTGTGACTGCAAATGATAAATTCTTCCATACTCAGTTCCAGCAACATGGTGTGCTAGGTCATTTACTAAATGATGCATCCTACAAGACGCCACATTTCCAAGTTCATCTTTAACACAGTCTTGAAAGAAATTCCTCCCAAGTAGATCCATGAAATAGTCATGAGCAATATCTTCCATGTCCCAATCTCCATTGTCTATGGACAGGATAAATCCTTCTGCCATCCAGAGACTTGGTCAACATTTGTTTATCAATCACCCAGTCTTTGGGAAACAATGAACAGAAGGCAAAGCACTGTTTTAGATGGCATGGGAGATGATTATAACTGAGCTGAAGTAAATCTGCATAAAGTTCTGAGATCTCGTCCTCAAAATGTAACCACTCAGCTTCAGTTTTCTTGAAGAATAATAGACTTCCAATCATTCGTATTGCCAAAGGGATTCCATCACACACTTTGACTATCCTCCTACCGATATCTACCTTAATTGGATTTCTAGTCTCTTCTTCTTCCTGACAAGCCATTTTCATTAATAAATCAAAAGACGACTCTATTGGAAGGACCTCGAGACAATAAAATGGGGTTGTACTCGGACAGTCTGCAGCTGAAAAACTGTGTGTAGTTATCACAATCTTGCCTCCTTGGGCACCTCCCATCAATAAACTTCTCAAGCTCCCCCATTGTTCAGGAGCCAAATACCACACATCTTCAATAACTAGGAGATATTTTCGCAGTTGCTCCATGTCATCTACTCTCTCTGTTGTCTCTCTTCCTCTGATTTTTCGTAATTCGCTTTCGAGATAACGGAAGTCTTTGTAACCCACACAGACCCATATCCTTACATCGAAATGATTCTTGACCATGTCATCTTCGTAAAGACAGCGAGCAAGAGCCGTCTTTCCAATCCCACTCTGACCCCCTATTATAAAGAAAGAAATTCGTTCATCAGTGTCAAGAGTCTAACAAGAAGTTCATAATTGCGCTCTTATCATCCTCTCTCCCTATAATATCATCATCGTACACAAAGGAGTCCAACCGCTCTCTTCTCTCTACACGCACATCCTCCGCGCACTCTCGCAACCCCAAATCCCTCCCTTCGGCAGCGACGGCTTCTATTTTCTCCCTGATTTTCTTCGCACGGGCGCTCATCTCCAGCCTTAAATCAGGTTTTTCAGAAGGCGAAGAGGAGGAGGGAATTACCTGCTTCAACTTCTCATCTTTGCTCGGCCATTCTCGTAATGGCATAAATTCCAGGTTCCATTCTTCGAGTAAGTCCTCCGCATCACAGAAAGCATCTTTGACATCCCACAGCCATCGGTCGATTTCCCAGGGTCCTCTGAATCTCCGCTTTTCCGCATCGGGCACTCTACTTCGGAGAAAGGAAAAGGTTTTCTTCAGCTCGGACAATTCGCCGCCAGCGCCCCATAATTCTCCACCCTCTGGGAAAACATCCACAAGTTTAGCTACTCTCAATATGAGTGCTTCCGCCATGGCTCTTCGGGGCTCCTGCGCCTCCTGTTTTTTCTTTCGGGAGGATGCTCTGCCTATGTCGAGTCGCGACCTGTTTGGTCTCCTCCCGTTCTATTCACGACCAATCACAATCAGTATCGAAAAGACGAAAATACCCTCATTTGACTATACAGGGATTAATAAAATCGAGCTTACTGGGCCACCATTTCTCGTCCTCTATCTGTGACGTTAAAGACTTCTGAACATGGGATATGTTCGCTGGGAAGTTATAAAAATTGTCGAAAAAGTATGAGTCGCAATTGATTCATTTTGCTAACTGTCCAATGCGACTAATAAAAAATATAAATGTGCCCTTTTTTTTTTACTATTTTCTCAATATCATGTGGTGATGATATGACTCAAATGTATCATTTTGTTTCAAATCTAATTTTTAATACAAATTTATTTCAATTAAATAATAAAGAAAAGAAGAAGATAAAAAGCTAAATTTAAAAAAATAAAAAAATTGTACTAAAAATCATATTTGGACCAAAAAAATGCCATTTTAGCCTTATGTTTTGTGTTTTAGCTTCATCATCGTCACGTAGAAGAAAGGAAATATTAAAAAAGACAAAATCAATAGAAGGACTCGATTGTTCCAATCTAACAATTTTTAAGACTCGATTGTATTTTTTGTAAATTTTAGGACTTAATTGCACTTTTGTAATTAATTTTAGGACTTTTAGTGCATATATCCCTTTGAAAATCTATCATCTTCATGAACAAATGTAATGCTGCAAAGTCTAATATTGTTAATAATTTTGGCAGATATCTAATGTGGAAATAAGAATGCCACTTAAAAGTCCCACCGGAAAGACAAAGGAAGAAGAGTTTAGGAACTAATCAATGTTTATAGTCTTCCAAAAGAGGATACATTAGGATTTGTTAAGACATAATCAATATTCAAAATCGACCGGAAGAGAAGATAAATGGGGATTAGTTAGGCAATGAGGAAACATTCAAAGTCTATTAGAATAAAAATGGATGTGGATAAGCAAGAAAATTCAAAAAGAAAAGAAAAGAAAGCATGGCTTTATACTCTTTCCTAAGTTCTAATACATTGTTTGACAACATTAAAGCTCATTAGAACAATTCTTTTATGCTGAACAAACTCATAGTACTGAATGGGGGCAAGTACAAATCTTAATTGGAAGCAAAATGAATAGATAGTGCAATAAAAGTATTGCTTACAAGCAGAATGATCGACCCCTTGCAATTTTTAGTGTCCTATGTTTTATTTTTAGAGGCAATCCCTGAAACAAAGAGCTTGTTGTTATATATTATTTATTATTGATATTGTTACTCTTACCTGTCATGCACTAGCCAATACCTTAATAGATTAAAATCGGTGGTCGACAGCTTGTTGATCAAATAAAAGGAAAACTTGTTTCTAATGCTACCCTCGCATTCACCTTCTCCCACTTTTTTTGGTAAAGCACCTTCTCCCACTTTCCATTATCTTTTTTCAAACTTTTTTTTTCTCTTGCTTTTTTAATGTGATTTTACATTATTATACTATAAATTGTCTTAAATTTTAATTTTATGTACTTGACAATATATAATTGACGTACCAAAGTACAATATATTATTATTTCATTGAAATTAAATCAACAATGAAATATTTTTCACCGAAATTCGTTTTTCGATTTTATCAAGAAGGGACAGATTTTATAATGATTCTGGACATGAGTCTTATCAATTGAGCACAATAAGCAAATATGCTTTAATAGAATTTAATCAATAGTGAAGTGCAATTGCGCAATTGTCAATCAAGAGAAAGCATCCCCCAAAAAAAAAAAAAAAAAAAAACACTTTTCTCTTGAATGCAGCACGATTGAACCGACGAAACAGCCAGCAACACCCTAGCTTGCTTGATGGGGACGGATGTTTCAGGTTTAGATCCTATGGATTTCGGGCTCTAAATGACCGGACTTATTTGCTCGTATAAATCTTAACTCTTGAGGCCTACACCCACCGCCATCTTATAAGTGGAGCCTTGTCTGATGCATGTGAGCAGGACAATTTCGTGTATCGGTAGAGATTAATTGATCAAACATCTAGAATAGACAATTCTAATCTACCATGTGTCACCTAGGTCAATTCTCAATACTTAACGTGTCATCTAAGTAAAGTATTGAGAATTCTACCTTATTTGTACGAACCAAAGATAATAAACTGGGGACTTGATTAGGCTAGATTACTTTAATGCTCTTTTGGTACATTTTCTCTTTTATTTTCAAAAAACCATTTTTCATGCAACTTATATTGATTTTTACCTACTTCTAACATGTAGGTGACCATGTAAGTGCGTAACCATTATTTAACACTCAATAACGCAAAGTAGTAAATAAATTATAAGCATGGGGAGGAAATACTTATTTTAAAGCAACGAAAACATTTAGAATATTAGCTTAGAATTCATATATAAATCCTAGATATCATGTTTAATTAACAAGTAGTCGCTTAATTTTTTGGGGTTTTCATATATTTAAATGAAACCTAGAAACTGCAAATGCAACATGCAACTTAAAATGCAACCTATATGTCATGCGACATTTATTAAATGAATTAATCTAACGATGGGTAAAAGTTAATGCAACTATACAATATGTCACATGCTTTAATTTAAATGATTCCTAAACATGAAACCACTAAATGACATGCATCTGGTGAGCTAATTCAACGTGACATTGCACCTTATATTTTTTTGTGTTTTTTCATGAAAATTCGAAAAAAATAACTAAAATAAATTACCTAGTTCTAGATATTACCTAATTCAATTTAAGGATTAAATTAGGCTGGATCCATATTTAAATTGGAATGTTATCTTAACTAGATAATCCCTAACCAGAATGCAACCTAACAAGAAAGAGCTATCTAAACTTTTTTTTTAATTAATTTTAAAATAATATTATATAGAATCAAACAAGGCGTGGCTGTGCATAGAGCGGGAGGAGACCAAACGAGGCGCGACTCGGCATCGGCAGAGCATCCTCCCCAAAGGAAAAAAGAGGAAGGAGAGCCATGGCGGAAGCAATCATATTGAGAGTAGCTAAACTTGTGGATGATTTTCCAGAAGCTGGACAATTAGGGGGCGCTGGCCGCGAATTGTCCAAGCTGAAGAAAACCTTTTCCTTTCTCCGAAGTATAGTGCCCGATGCGGAAAAGCGGATCCTCGGAGGAGTTCGGGGAATCACACCATGGCTTGGCAATCTCAAAGATGCTTTCTATGATGCGGAGGACTTACTCGAAGAATGGAAGATTGACGTCATGCCATTACGAGAATCGCCGAGCAAAGATGAGAAGTTGAACCAGGTAATTCCCTCCTCCTCGCCGCCTTCGAAAAAACCTGATGTAGGGCTGGAGATGAGCGCCCGTGCGAAGGAAATCAGGGGGAGATTAGAAGGCATCGCTGCTTATGGGAGGTATTTGCGCTTGCGAGAGTGCGCGGAGGATGTGCGTGTAGAGGGAAGAGAGCGGTTGGACTCCTTTGTGTACGATGAGGAGATTATAGGAAGAGAGGATGCTAAAAGCGCAATTATGAACTTCTTGTTAGACTCCGACACCGATGAACAAATTTCTTTCCTTTCAATATGGGGTGACAGTGGGATTGGAAAGACTGCTCTTGCTCGATGTCTATACGAAGATGAAATGGTCAAGAAGCATTTTGATCTAAGGATTTGGGTTAACGACTTCTGTAATCTCGAAGGGGAGTTGCGAAAGATCAGAGGAAGAGAGACAACAGAGAGAGAAGATGACGTGTTGCAATTGCAAAAATATCTCCTAGTTACTGAAGATCTAGGGCTTGAGGATGCTCGACGATTGAGGAGCTTGGAAAGTTTATTGATTGGAGGTGCCCGAGGAAGCAAGATTCTGACAACTACATGCTCTGAGTACATTGCGGAAGCTATGAGTACATCCCCATCTTATCGTCTTGAGGCCCTTCGAACAGAGTCGTCTGTTGATTTATTGATGAAAATGGCTTGCCAGGAAGAAAAAGAGATTAGAAATCCAATTAAGGTAGATGTCGGGAGGCGGATAGTCAAAATGTGTGATGGAATCCCTTTGGCAATACGAATGATTGGAAGTCTATTATTCTCCAAGAAAACCGAAGAGGAGTGGTTACATTTAGAGCGAGAGATATCAGGATTTTCTCTAAATTCGATTAGTTTGTCTTTAATAATTGAGCTTAGTTATGGTCATCTCCCATCCCAGCTAAAACAGTGCTTTGCCTTCTGTTCATTGTTTCCCAGAGATTGGGTGATCGATAAACAAAAGTTGACGAGTCTCTGGATGGCAGCAGGATTTATCCAGCCCATAGACAACGTAGATCAGGATATAGAAGATATTGCTCATGACTATTTCATGGATCTACTCAGGAGGAATTTCTTTCAAGACTGCACTAAAGATGAACTTGGAAATGTGATGTCTTGTAAGATGCATCTTTTAGTACATGACCTAGCACGCCATGTTGCTGGAACTGAGTATAAAAGAAATTATCATTCACTGCGAGACATTGACAGAAGAACTCGTCATGCATCATGGAATTCAACTTTACATTTATCAGAGGTAGATCCATATATACACAGAGCATATTGTCTGAGGACATTCATCAAAACTAGTCAAAGAAAAGGCTTGGGCTGTGAAATTCAAATGGGTGAAAAAACTCTTCACGAATTAATTTCTAGTTTCAAGTTCTTATGTGCCTTGGATTTGCATGACAGTGGTATTGAGAAGTTGTCAAGTTCTATTTGTGAGTTGAAGCACCTGACATTTCTAGATCTCTCTGAAAATGAAGGAATCATAAGGCTTCCTGATTCTGTGACAAGATTGGAAACCTTGCAAGTACTTAAACTCAATATGTGTTACGACCTAAAAGAATTGCCAAGGGACATAAGAAAATTGGTCAACCTCAAGCAACTGGAGATTAGCAACTGTAATGCCCTATCTTATATGCCACAAGGGATGGGCGAGTTGACTCTTTTGCGCACGCTAACCGATTTCATTTTGCCCGGGGATGATTCTTGCCCAAAGAATTACAGTGGGCTAGGGGAGTTGAACAGGTTAAACAATTTGAGAGGAAGCCTCAGAATTGAAGTTAAGGGTGAAATAAAATATGCAGTAGCAGAATCAAATGCTGCCAACTTGAAGGAGAAGAATTCCTTAGTTTCACTAGTATTAGTGTTTGCCGGAAAAGAAAGTGATGAAGTTTTACTTACGGAGCTGGAGCCAAGCTTAAATCTTCGAAGCTTAGAAATAAGATGCTATGGGGGCAAAAGGTTTCCAAGCTGGATGTCTTGCATGCCCAAATTAGTTCAGCTACGTTTGTTTGATTGTGCAAGATGCAAAAGTCTCCCATCACTTGGTGAGCTCGCTAGCCTAAAGCATTTGGAAATTGGTGAGCTACCTATAGTGGAGTACACAGAAAGTGATATTCATACCCTCTCATCACTTCCTAATCTGTCTACATTAAGGATATGCGAGAGTCCTAATTTGGAGCGGATTCCACCACTTGTGCATCTCAAGGAGTTGAAACCTCCTAGTTTCCCTTTGGAGCCATTGCAGATTTTAGTTGCCACTACTGAACTTGTAATAGGTATTGATGATCAAACAGTTGCTTTGTCTGAATTTGAAGTCCTGCAATGAACTCAACATGTTGCCTGCCGAACTGGGTGGCTTGGAAGCTTTGAAAGAGCTCCTCATTGATGAGACTTCTGTGCGTGATATTCCCTTGGGAGGTGATTCAAAGAAACTTGAAACTCTTTCTGCCTCCAATTGCTTATCATTGAGTCTCCTGCTCCGTTCATTTGAACGCCTGACATCACTTTCAGAACTCTCAATAGATAATTCAAACATTACCGAACTCCCTGATGGAGTTGAAGAGCTGGTGAAACTCCGACGCTTGTCCTTGTCGAATTGTCATTGGATACGAGAACTTCCAAAGTCCATTGGCCAATTGGGAAGATCTTTAGAGGAGCTCAATATTTCGGGTACGGGCGTTTCGGAATTGCCAGATTCCTTTGGAAATTTGCAAAGTCTGAAAGTGTTAAAGATGGACTATTGCTTCATAAGCGAATTTCCTAGTTCTATTTGGCATCTACGTAGCCTTGAAGAAATGCATGCCTCCTCGTGTACAAATTTAGAAGGGGAGATTCCTGGAGATATTGTGGAACTAATTAATCTGAGAATCTTGAAGCTGCGATATTCTCCTATTTCCAGCCTACCTCCTGAAATCAAGTTTCTTTCTAAGCTGGAGACTCTCGATCTACTTCACTGCGACATGCTTCATGAGTTGCCAGCACTTCTGTCTGGTTTGTTTATTGTGCATTTGAGTCCAAAGCTAAAGGAAAAGGTGTCCAACCTTTTGGTGGATCGTCGTTTCATCATTGTGTAACTTGGATGACAAGGTCACTGGAACCTGTCTTTGTTCTACTTAGCCTTGGCTATGCTCAATTAATTATCCGGATGATTGTTCTTGTTTCCTTTCAAAATATCTGAGCTTCCTCTGATATTTGCATGCTCGTTTTTGTAATATTAGTCTACAGCCGACTTGTCAACAATGCACAACGGGCTCTCCTTAGATTGTCATAATTTGGATTATTTTGGGTGTCAATGATATGGATTTACCTCCTCTATCTTCGTTCAAGTTTAATGTTCTATCATGAATATATATCTTAATTTGATTGAACAATTACGCTTGTCGAAAAGAATTGCTAAGTACTAAAATATTTATGTAGAATGTTGCAATTGACTCAAAATTTTCACTGTTTCCAATCGCCACATCAGAAAAATATTTAGAAATTAAAAAGAAAATATAAACCAAATTAGATTAAAAAATGAAAAAGCTAAAAGTTAAAAAAACACAAAAAACACAAAAAAAAAAAAAAAAAAAAAAACAAAGTGAGGCCCTCATCGGCTAGTGAGCGCCGTCACCTATTGCCATAAATGGTTAGTGGAGGTGATTGGGCCTAGTTGACCCGGGGCGAAGCCTTGGTACTCCTTGACGAGGGCTTAGTGACCTAGATTTGGGGAGGACGTGACATTTGCTGATACAAGCCAAGGGTAGGCTTTCTCAAACAATAGGATCGGGAGAGTGACTCGCACATGGGAAAACAAGGCGAATAGAAATTTTAGCACCACACATGTTTAGGAGAACGGTCGTATCTTTGTCGATACAGATTGGATTGACCTGATTCCAAAGCCAAATGAACAAAGACTTCTGGATCTACAATTTCTATGTTTTGAGTTTTCTGAAATAAGCACTATAGGATGGTCGAAATTGGGTTGGAAACAACAAACAGAATAGGAAAATATAGAAACTCCGTTGGTTGCTCTTCTAGGCCTCTGAGGAAGTTGAGGGGGCACCGATTCTTCCAAATCGATGACTACAACTATTCAAGGATGCAGATCTCGAAAGCTCCGACTCTTCAAGGATGAAATGAAAACTCTTCTAGGTTTTCTAAGGGATGAACCTTGTATGTTCTAGGTTTTCTAAGGGATGAACCTTGTATCTTCTAGGTTTTCAAAGGAATGAACTCTACAAGGTTCACCATACTTGCTTCAAAGCAAAGTTTTTTTCATTCATCAAAAGTCGTTCATCTTCTACCAGAAATTAGATGGCTTATATCGTCAAAGAAATAAAGACAGAGCATTGAAACTAGGAGAAATAAAGACAGAACATTAAAAGTAGGAGAAATAATAAAAACATAACGTCTTCATGGCTCCCAAGGTGTCTTTTCAGCTTCCGAGATGGAGTTAAGATGTCGATACAGCTTCTTGGTTTCGTCGAGCTTGAATGCGGGCCGATCTTCTTGGTCGAGAGAGCTGGTCTTCAATGCGCGCTGCATCACTTGCCTCAATTTTAAGCGAGGGTCGTCAGCCCTCGCTTAGGTGGTTTCCATATTGCAAGGACTTGTTATCTCACTTTTTTATTTGGTTTTTAAATTTTTATCCTTTTTAATTTATTTAATTTAATTTAATTTAAGTAAAATCGAAAATGGAAAAAAAAAAGGTGAGTTAGAAGAGAAAAAACAATAAAAAATGCCACATCAATATTTTTCGTTAACTTGAGTAAATAGAATTAATAAAAAGATTTGATTAAATTAACTAGATAAGTTTTAAGATTTAATTATAATATTTTAAAATTTTCATATTTAATTATATTTTCATAAAATTTTAAAATTTTTGGTATAATACTGTAGAGCATAGCAATATGATAACTTTTTATATGCTGTCCCCAAAGTAATAATTTCCCTTTCGAAGATCCTAACCGGTCATGGAAGGATAGAACTGCGAAAGAAAAAGAAAAGGAGAGGGGGGAGAGAGGGGAAACAGGTCTTGACTCCTCACCTGGGGCAAGCGATGACAACGCTCCAGATTCAGAGTTGTGAACTCGAACGGCTTCAACCAAGCTTGATCATCTTGATCTCCATTCGAGCCAAAGTTTCTGTGTACGCTAATGGATGCTCAAGTCTCCAGTGGCCGCTCACCGTCAGCCAACAGTGCCGTTGAAGAGTTGCCCGTCTGTAACTACCAAGTCTTCCTCAGTTTCAGAGGACCAGATGTCCACCATAAGTTCATTGAATGCTTCTACGACCACCTCATAGGCTCCGGGATTGTGTCATTTAGAGACCGCGAAGAGATCAATCCCGGTGAAAGGATCAACAACAAGATCGTGGAAGCCATCAAGCGTTCCGACATCTGCATCCCTGTCTTTTCCAAGGACTTCGCTTCCAGCTCAGCTTGCCTGATGGAAGTTGCCCAGATGGTGGAGAAGGAGAAACCCATTCTTCCCATTTTCTACGGCGTCAAGCCCTGCGTTGCTCAATACCGGCAGGGAACGTATGGAACGGCCTTCATCAAGCACGAGGGACGTAGGGATGCCGAGACAATCACAAAGTGGAAGAATGCTCTGGCAAATATTGCTGGGATTTTGGCATTTGAATGGGAGGATGTGGACATGGGATAAGTCTGACGGCTTGATTAGTCTTGCTTTACTTGTCTAGCCTTCGGAATAAAAAGATCGGAGAATTGGCTAGCGTATTAACATGCTCACTGTGCTCCTTCTAGATCAATTAACTTCTCGGGATTTTTCTTTTCTTTAATAGCAATGCATTTTCATATCTCGTCTTGTCTTCTCTCTAATGTTGCAGTAAAACCAGCACGACCGTCTTCTATCTAAAAAAAAAAAACCTGTCTTTCATTTTGTAGGTGTCACGAATTTCTAAAGAATGTTGTTTCCCAACTTAGACAACAGTTAAGAGATGAGCAACGCTTGCCTAAAGATTTAGTTGGAATAAACAGAGATATGCGAGATATGATGAAAAAACTTGGTGTCAGTTTTGAGAATGGACAAGTTGTTGAAGGACAGAAGATGATGGGAAAATGCGTGGTTGCAATATGCGATTTACCAGGGGTTGGCGAAACCACTCTCGCAAAGGTGGTATACAACAAAATCAGCTGCCTCTTTGATGGTTGCATTTTTCTTGAAAATGTTTGAGATGATATTGAACAGTATGGAGTGGTATCTCTGCAGAAGAAGTTAATTCAAGACCTCAATAGAAGAGAACCACCAGATGTGAAAACGTCGAATGACGGTACCACATTGATAGAAAGACTATTCCGAACACGAAGAGTTCTCGTTGTCTTCGATGATGTGGACCACTTCAACCAAATTAAACCATTGGCTGAGGCGCTAACTTAGTTTGGTCTAGGAAGCTGGATCATCCTAACAATCAGGAACAAAAATGTCATAGAAGGTTACGAGCATGGAGAAATCAAGGAACACGAGGTTTTACCTATGAATGATGGTCATGCTCTTGAACTCTTCTGTAAGCATGCTTCTCGACTGAATTTTCCCTTAGAAAGATACGGTTCTCTGCCAAAAAACATTGTTTCTGCCATCGGAAATCTTCCTCTTTCTATTGAAATTGTGGTGCCGTATTTGTGTAGGAAGAGCAGGAAGAGCGAAGCAATATGGAGAGAGACTTTGCAAATATTAGAAAGAGAACTGGGAAAATGAGTAAAAGATTTGTTGATACAAAGCTATGATCTTTTGGAGGAAAAGACAAAACAAATATTCCTAGATATAGTATGTTTCTTTGTAGGGGTTCAAAAGACAATCTCCTTTTGCATGTGGGAGGTTTGTGAAGGTTGCCCAAATAGAGGTGTCGATGAACTTCAGAATGTGTCATTTCTAAAAGTTGGAGAAGAAAATGAGTTTTGGATGCACAATCAATTAAAAAAGCTGGGAAGAGAAATTGTCAAGAACGAAAATATTAAAAACCCTGGGGCGCACAGTAGGTTGTGGCATTATGAAGATGTCCATATAACATTAAGCGAAAGCGAGGTAAAATCACTACTCAAGGTCTTTGAAACACCTGATCCTGAAAGGTTGTCGATTATTATTGCCAACAATTCATGAATCTATATCTAATTTAGAGAATTTAGTTATCTTAAACATTAAGAATTGTAGATATGTTAAAGATTTGCCACAAGCACTGTATTCCTTGAAAGTATTGAAGGAGCTTCTCATTGATGAAACTATAATTGAAACTCTTCATTTCATGGAAGGCTCTCTGCCAGTCCTTGAAATTCTCAATGCTTGTGAATGTGAACTTTTGAAAGAAGTTACTAATTCCATTGGATTGTTAAAAAATCTTTAGAAGCTTACTTTAAGAAGTTGCAAATAGCTAAGAGAACTTCCACATTCCATAGGAGAGCTTGTTCAACTAAAAGAAATAGATTTGTCCTATACGTCAATTAAAAAATTACCTTCTTCATTCAAGGATTTGAAAAATCTTGAAGTTCTGAAGATGGCTCATACTTCCATTAAAAATTTCCTGAAGTTATAAAAATTCTTGAGAAGCTTGAAGAGTTGGATTTCACCCTCTACAATCTTAAGCGAATCATGCACATGGTGAAATCCAACTCTTCAAGCCTCTCAAAAATTTTTATGGCTTCAGAAAATTCTTTAATGGAAGTACAGACCATCTTTAGAACTTCAAGATTCCTTGAATGAAGAAAGTAATTTTTTAATTGACGTGTAGGATAGATCCATTTCTTTTAGCTAAATAAGCTCTCCTATGGAATGTGAAAGTCCACTTAGCTGTTTGCAACTTCTTAAAGTAAGCTTCCGAAGATTCTTTAACAATCCAATGGAATCAATTAATTTTTTTAAAAAGTTCACGTTCGCAAGTATTGAAAATTTTAAGTGCTGGTAGAGAGCCTTCCATGAAATGAAGACTTTCAATTCTAGTTCCATCAATGAGAAGCTTCTTCAATGCTTTCAAGGAATACAGTGCTTGTGGCAAATCTTTAACATATCTGCAATTTTTAATGTTTAAGATAACTAATTCTCTAAGCTAGATATGGATTCATGAATTGTTGGTAATAATAATCGACAACCTTCCAGGATCAAGTGTTTCAAAGACATTGAGGTAGGGATTTTAATATTTTCGTCCTTGACAATGTCTCTTCCCATCATTTTTAATTGGATGTGCATCCAAAACTTATTTTCTTCCCCAACTTTTAGAAAGGACACATTTTGAAGTTCATCAACACCACATATGGGAAACTTCCACAAACCTCCCACATGCAAAAGGGGATTGTCTTTTCGATTTCTACATGTCATGACCTATCCTTGGGGGGAGGGAATAGGTTTAAGGATATTTGCTTAAAGGACGGACCTAAGGCCCATAATTAAGCACGGGCCTAAGGCCCATAATTAAGTATGGGCTTTCTCAAGCCCATACATTTGGATGTTCTAAAAAATTTCACAATAAGGAGTCGCCACTAGCCTATTGGGCTTGGCTAGAAACTAAGTGAAGCATGGGAGTACACCTCACTTCCTACGCAATTAGAGAATTTAGGTTCGGGGACTTGATTATACTAATTAACCAATTAGTGCCATTTTTTGTACCTAATTTTGTTCATTTTAAAGAAATATGTTTTTGTTAGGCAACTTGGATTGATTTTATATAGGTGATCATACGAGTGCACAATCATTAAAATAACAATTAGCAACTAAGAAAAGCGATTAAATAAATTACAAGGGAGAGCAGATATTTAACACTAAGGAAAAGATAAATGCTAATATTAATTAGACTAAAGGAATTAAAACAACAAAAGCATGCAAACAAGAGTAATTGTCTTTGAAGACGATTGAAACCTTAAGGTAGAGCCTTAAGGGCTTACTCAATTCTTTGGCACACTTTAGAGTTAAGAAACTCCCATTTTTTAAGAAAATAGCTCGGAAAGTTTGTTTTTAAAATTTTTCAAATGAAATTCTGAATTTTCTGACTTTTTTGATTTTTTTGATTTTTTTATATTTAATATTATTATATTCAAGAAAATGGATTCGGATCGGGCCATTGACCCGACCGGATCCATTGACCCGACCCAAACCCAAATTCAACCCTATCGGATTGAAAACGAAAATAAGATTTCTAATTTATTTTTTAGCTTTTAAATATATATATATATATTTATTTATTTATTTTACTTCTTCTATGCTTTGTCTTTTTCCTTGCACTATCTTCTCATCCGCGCCGCCTTCACCGAACGTCTGCCCCCCTCATCATTTCCACCTTTCTATTCTTTTTTCATTTCATTTCACTACCCTTATTATTCCTTTTTTTCTTGTTTTTCTTTTGAGCTTTTTTTTAGGTCGTCTTCTCTGCAAGCCTCCTTCTCCGCCCGAAGCTTCCATTAAACACCCGAAGCTCCCTCTGCCATTTCATAGTTTTTTTTTATTATTTTTCATTTTGCTTTTTTATATTTCTTTATTTCTTCTTTTTCCCTTCTTCTCTCTTTTTGTCCTTTTCCCTATTTCGGCTTTTCTACTGCATCTTCTCCTTCCTAAAGCCAACGCCAACTCCACAACCTCCTCGCCAAAGCTCCTTCCCACCGGATCTCACCCGCGCACTAAGACACGGCCCTAAACAATCGGCGACCCTTCCATCGCCCGTCCACCGGTAGTCGCTACCCCATGGAAAGATGAACAGGCGCAAAAGAATAACAACAAGACAAATGGAACGCGGACACTAATGAACATCTGAACTCCCTAGATATTAAGGAATCACAATCAACCTACGTCAACACCTCTTCAGATTGGGACAAAATGGGCGCTGCTCTCCCAGGCTTGTCTTAGGAGCATTTTAACAAACACATGGTGAACGCCTATCGGAAATAGGGTATTCATCGGTTCAAGGACCCGGACTCAGAGCTAAACCCAAACGATAGTCAAGAAATGTTCGGATTCAGCCGTAACAACAACAAAACCTAAATGAAATCATGCTTAATGATCCATAAAGGATTCCTTTTACGCAAGACAAGAGCATACTCATTCCAAACTCATTCCAAATGATCCGAAAATCACGACCTAATCCACGTTAACTTAGTTCAAGCGTTTTATCAAACACATGGTAAGCACTGACTCGGGATAAGGTTATTAACTCCTTTTTTGGACCCGCTCGAGTCTAGACCCAGAGAAATCATCAAGAAACATGCAAAATCGACCACATCAACTTACCTAAACTCAGCGTGCGTATGGACTAACAAAAGGAACAAGATTTGGCTTCCGGTTGGACCAAAACAAGGTGGAGCAGCAAGGGTTCATGCAAACAAGCATCTCATCACGGAGTTCCCTACCCAACTCGAAGACGGCAGGAAGCGGGCCAACTCCTGACAAATCGAGCCATAGTTTGCCGCCTTGGTATCTTCGAGCCGGGATCCTCGGGCAAGGGAGGTTTGAACCAAGTAAAGCAACTCACCAGCGACGCGGAGATTCGGGAGTGAAAGATCGTATGCTAGAAAACTCCTTCTCGCCCTCAAGTTTCACTCTCTTCCTCCAGGTCGCTCTCCGTCTCTCCGAAAACTCCCCTCTCGCTCAAGCTCTCTCTCCGGTTTTCCTCTGGTTCGCACCCCCCACGGTTTTCCTTGTTCTGTTCCCTTTTCCCCTCTTTCTGCTCCAGCCGTGCCGTCTGCTTTTTGCTCTGCTCCTCCTGCTCGCGTGCTTCGCTTGAACCAGCTGGTGCGCGAGGTCCCCCCTGCGATGCTGGCTGGCAGTGCCGGCCTGACCCCGACCACCCACCCCTGGTCGGAGATCCGCCCCAGTCTCTGTTCTCCCTGCCCTCTGTCGCTGTACTTCTGCTTTTTTTTTTCTTTATGCAGAACGCGTGAAGGACGGGAGAAGGCTGGCGTGGGCCGGGCCAAAGGGGAAACGGGCCTGGTCCGCTCAGGGGAAAGAGAGGCTGGCGGCGGGCCGGGCCAATGCTGGATCCGGCCCGACCTGACCTCCAGGTGTTTTTTCTGTTTTTTTTCTTCTGTTTTTGTTGTTTTTTTTAGCGACTAATTCCTAATTTTGTATGTGATTAAGTTTTAAGTAAAATGGTAAAATTTAGGTGTCAGCATTCACATTTCTCACAGCGGTAACCTATGTATAACCAGCGTCAGCATTCCTTGCAAGTCATCTTATTCGATGAATCACAAACGAGACGGAGAGGGTGGCAGTCGGTGTGGAGAGGGTGGTGGTTTATCTTTAGGGGCGGGTCGGTGCATGCCTTGTGCAGGAAGATACCGTACTCCTGGCACCCGCATTCCTCCTCCGAGTTTCCCTTCTTGCAATCTATGCAAAAGAGGATGTCAATGCTTTTGGCTTTCGTGAGAAAGGATATGAGCGGATGTTCGCGAGAGAACCGTCAGAGTTCCGGATTATCGCCGGCCCCAGCCTTGGCTTCTCGCAACTTTGGACCATAACATACCCCAACCCACAAAGTCAGCATTGCGATGTCGGCGTCCACCTCAAAGTCGCAAGGATCGCATCGGAAAAGGACTGGCGTGTGCCCATGGTCACCCTGTTCGCCCACTTGGAGGTCGAGGGGGTGGTCAGCATGACGTGAGTGTCGGATCCGAGGAGGCAATTCAGCGTAGAATTTGTGAAGATAAAACCAATATTGTTCGCAGCCATAGACAGAAATCAGTCTGCTGATGTCATTTCGGCACAAACCATATGAAAGGACGCGACGACAGTGTTCGCTAAACTTTCGCCGATATAGGAGGTGAGAATGTGAGGGATGAAGAAGGCTACTCATGGCTGTGCTTTATCAACAATATCGTTTTGAACTAGCGTATCTATATAAGCATTGTCGATAGACTTTGAACGTTGATTTTTCCGAAATCTTACTAATCCTCGTTTATCTTCTCTTCTGGCAGATGTCTAATCTTGACTACGTCCTAAGTAATCCTAGTTTGTCCTACTTTGAACGTTGTCTAAAATGCCCAATTGTCTCTCTGGTAGACTTTTAGAATCATGGCCATGTAAATATACCTCGCTTGAAATTACAGAAACAACTATTAGCGCTTTGCGTGACCTTATATTCTTCTGAAATTAAAGAAATCCATTTAATTTAAAGTTTCATAATAACATATACTACTAATAAATATTATGATTCGTACACGACATTATTTTATCGTGCATAAATTGCTCTAGTATTTAGCTCATTGAATTGAAAGATTAAGATAAGATTACCTATAAGAAACGAAAAAGATGCATCCACTTTTTAAACGTAATTACCTATAACTTATGGAGCATTGTTTCCTTTTTCCAAAAGAAAAGAATTTTCCACACAACCTTTAAAATATTATAATCTATTTTAAAATGTAAATTCTAGAAGATATGTACGAGAAGTCATTTTGATGGACATTTAAATAAAAAGGAAAAAATTGAACAAGCTAACAACATACCGAAATTGCACGCAAAGCCACCAAACATGACAAACAAAGTGCTTAGGTACGGTCCGTGGACTTGGTGATGAAGATGACCTCCGGCTGGGAACGTACTGAACTCACGCCATCATATGGCCGGATGAGTCGCTTTCTGCAGATGCGGGTGACAATATGAGGTTGTTGGCGATTTCTGAGTCGAGGTTGCCTTGGATGGCCGGAGAGTTGCACAGCGGAGAAGCCCAAAAAAGCCACTGATGTCGCTTCTTCTTGCTCCTTGAAGTCTGCCTTTTTCATTTAATCAATAATTCGGTAATAGCGTTGCATTTACGCTACATACAGGAAAAAATAATTTTTAAGCAAAGAGATCTCTTAAGGAGATTCAACAGGAAACAAATAGTTAGCAATGAGTTTGCTATGTGAGTAAATGATTGCACATTTTTCTTTTCATGTGTACCTTCTAAATTTAACTCCATGAAAGATTCAATCGACGAATTAATGCCGACTTATTTGAATTATTGTAATGGCATGACATGCCTTTAAAAGAAGTCAATGCATCAAATCAATAGACTAAATTACATTTTTTTTTTTTTTATAAAGGTTGGGACGGATTAATATAAATCAATCAACTTTCAGCTCAAGTATAGGGGAGTAAAACTAATGTGAAACAATAAGCTTGTGGAGATGAAGTATGTCAAAATATTTCATATTGCTTGAATATATAGTTTCCCTTCACCTATCACCTTAATTTTTTGGGACAGATTCTCCAACTTTTTTTTAAGATATCTTTTGAGATAAACTTTCTAACATGTTTTTTATTTTTATTTTTATGACTCGGATTTCCACACCAGCCGCACTACAAGAGTGCGACTGGTCCGACACCAACTAGAGGAGAGCTAGTTTGGCCCCACAAATTAGCCTCCATGTAAGTGAAGGATATTGTAAGATGGAGGGGGACTTGAACTTGGGATCAATCACCCATAAGCCCAAGCCCTTACCAATCCACCAACCCCTTCGAGGCAACTTTCTAAAATATTATTGGAGTCAAGTTCTACCTCTTTCCTGCTTGCATCCACCATTTGTAACAAATCCAACCAAAATTGATAAGGAGAGAGATTATGGTAATAACAATGTTACCAAAAAAATGATGAATAAATTATTATGTTAATGGATATTATATTGTAGGCATAATAGCCATTAATATTGCAACGATATAATGTAATAAATTATCACCGATTAGTGAGACTTAATTAGAGATAGAAAAGATTAATTTTTGGTGATATGGTATTTTAATTTAACATTAAATTCTACATTTTTTGGTCGAAACATTAGATTCTACTTTAGCATGCAATAACATAGATCATTTTTTTTTTTTTTTTTTTTTTTGTGGTAAAAGAGGCTTGATTGGTTATGTTTGTTTCACAAAAATTAAATAACTTGGAAAATATTTTTATAAATTTGACTGCTTGTATCATTTGAAAAAATCAATCAATAAAAATGCATTTATTATTGAAAATAATTTATGTTTAAATATTTTTGTGAAAGTTGAATATATTTTTCATTTATTTGTTTTTATAGGTAAAACAAATGATCATTTTTTGTAAAGTATTTTTTAAATCATTTTTTTCGGCGAAACAAATGAACCATTAAATTCTAATATAAGTAGATCATACTTTATGATCTAATAGGACAGAGTTTAGATCTTTAGATGAAAAAGAACGAAAATCGTCTGGTTTAGATGTGATGCTATAGTTCGTAAGCCAATCGGCTACAAATGCCTCCGTCTTTTACTTGCATGTAGTCAAGGCCATACCATAGTGCCCAAAGTTTTTTACTTATTTTTTTTCCCGGAAAGTGCCTAAAGCTCGGATTTAACAAAAGTAGAAATTCCCTCAAATAGATTATTTAAATTTATATTCAATATATATATTGTTTTAGCCATTCCTAAATCTAAACTGGAGAAGGAAACGATTTCATGCTTCCAAGCTTTATGTTATTTTTTGGATTTTTGGATTTTAATTTAATTCTACAAATATGTGGAGTGACAAACTAATAAGAGAAAAATACAAAAATGCTTCCCAAATTTTGGTCCAATATGTAATGTGGTTCGTAAATATTAATTTATTCAACACGGTTTATAAAGTATCTATAAATGTTTTTTCATTAAAAAAAAAACTATCTATAAATATTCAATCTACTTCTTAAATTATATGAAAATGTTTAATATTGTCTTTCCATCCATTAATTCAAATTAATGAAAATTGTTGATGTGATTTCCAATTCTTTAAATTTGGACAGTGGACAAAAAAAGTTACATATGAATTATTCACGCAAAATATTCATGTTGAATAAAATTATAATAATCAATGTCAACAAATATTTTTTCCTCGTCTCAGAGAGATAGATGGATATATTGACTTATTATTTTTGAAATTCTAATTCAATATATAAAAATTCACATCATTAAAATAATATCGATTTGTCATTTAAGTAATATGTTGAATAAATTAAAAGTTTATTGACAATATTCTCTATTAATAAATACAAATGATTGCAAATATGCAATTTTTTTTTTCGATTCTTAACGCGGCTAAGGGTACGTTTGTTTGCGTGCATTTCTGTTCCTTTTTGGTTCTTTTGTTCCCAGGAACAAAAAAGAAACAGAAATAAGAAACAACAAATTTGTGTTTCTTATTTCTGAAACACATTTGAGAAACAAAAAAGGAACAAAAAGGGAACAGTTCTTCTGCGAGCCTCTCCTCCTGCAAGCATCTCCACTGTCATCTTCTCCGGCGCCTCCCACTCTCCGGCGCCGGCAACCGCCTCTGTCTCGAGACCATCCGGCTTCTCCACCGTTGTCCTCTCTGGCGCTGACAGCCACTGTGAGCGTGTCCACCTGCGAGCAGGTGACAGAGTTGGGTCGCGGGTCGCTGGGCGGCGGCGACGGCTACGGTGCGGGGCTCGGCCATGGGGTCTCGAGCGGCGGACGTCTAGGAGCGGAGCGGCGAGGACGGCCGGTCAAGTCGTGGGCCGGCGCGGGGTCGACGATCGAGCAGATCTCGAAGTCATGGGTCACGGCTCGGTGAGATCTGATGCGGCGGTGGCGAACGGAGGCTCGAGACCTGCAGATGCGTCGATCGGGCGTGAGGCGGAGGGGCGGTCGCCGATGCGGTGGCGGCGAGGAGGCGTCGAGCGCGGTCGCCGATGCGGTGGAGGGAGACGACGGTGTGGCTCTGGGTCACCGTCGGCCCGGTGCGGCGAGGCAGACCTCAGACCTGGCTGGGCGAGCTCGATCTCGCCCGAGATCCGGCGAGGCCGAGCTCGCCCGGCGGCCGGCGATGCCGAGCCTCGCCGGGGGGGGCCGACGCCGAGCCTCACCAGGGGCCGGCGAGCCTCGCCGTGGCCGGGCGAGGCCGCCGGCCCTCATCGGCCGATCGCCGGCCATGGCCGAGGCCGCAAGGCGGCCAAAAGTAGAAAAAAAGGAAAAAGGAAAAAGAAAAAAGAAAAAAGAAAAAAGGAAAAATAAGAAAGAAAATAAAAATTAAAATAAAAATATTAAAAATAAAAAAAATAAAAAAATTATACATATTTACCAAACGTGTTTATATTCTTATTATATTTTAGAATGCATTTACCAAACGCGTTTTTTTGTTAAAAAATTGTTCCCTGAAACAGAAACACTTTTTTTTTTTTTAATTTTTGTTTCCAGAAACAATTTTTAAACAGAAACGTTACCAAACGCACCCTAAGTGACTTCATCGAGACCCAGAGAGTGAGAGAGAGTCTCCGCAGTCCGAAGAACATGGAAACAGTGCGGCTCGTCCAAATTCGGCGCCGGTCCCCCAGCCAATAAGATTCGAGCTACGGAACATTTTCGAAGCTCTTCCCCGGCCCCTATACAAGCCTCGCTGCTCCCCCCACCACTCTCCCTCGTTTAGCAACCCTAGCTTCAAGCTTCAAGCTTGTGCCTTCTTCGATTGCCTCCTTCCATTCTTCTCCTTCAAGCGTCCTTCTCCGTCGACACAACCCTTGAGAGAGAGAGAGAGAGAGAGAGAGAGAGACCGCATAATGGCCGGTAAAGGTGAGGGTCTGGCCATCGGAATCGACCTGGGGACAACCTACTCCTGCGTCGGGGTGTGGCAGTATGACCACGTCGAGATCATCGCCAACGACCAGGGGAACCGGACGACGCCGTCGTACGTGGGGTTCACCGATACCGAGCGCCTCATCGGTGATGCCGCCATGAACCAGGTCGCGATGAACCCGATGAACACTGTATTCAGTGAGATCCGATTTCTAGGACCTGGTTTTATGTATTGTTGATGGTTCAGTAGATTGTTTATGTTGGATCAAGGCTTCATTCAAAGACGGGCTGATCTATGGTTTTTTTGCAGCCTTTACTTTGACTTAGTGCGTGTTGTTTTCCTCGTAGATCACGATGTTATGGCGCGCGTGCTGTGTTTAGGAGCGCTTGTTGCAGTTTTTCTTCGTGATCTGCTGTAAATCTGAGTAGTCACTGTATGTATGTATGTATGTATGTATATATTTTCCAGATTTGGCTTGTCTATGGTCCTCCTGGATAGGCACTTTTTTTTTTTAAAATTTTATTTTATAAATATTTTGGTGTTGCTCGCCAGTTGCTTTTATGCTTGGTGGTCAGCTTATTAGGTTCTTGTACTCTTATCGTGCTGGCGAATCGCTATTTGTTACTGGATGTCTTTAAAATTGGTCTTTCCGTATTTTGAGGTCTAGTCTCGAAGTTGCAAGCAAGCGTGTTGTACTCGCCTTATGTATAACCGAGAGTAAAGTACGGTGAAGGAAGAATAGTTGCAACTACTCATGCTTTATGTGCATGTTCCCTATGGACTGTCTGCCATCTGTAATTCAACGACTTTGTCTGGCGGCGATATTGGATTTTACTGTTTCAAAACCCATCAATTTCTTAAGAGGGTGATCGGTTCGAATTTTGTACGTAAGAAAGAATTGACTTGGTATGCTTCCGGTGCGTCGGTGCTTCGATCAACTTTAATATATAGTGTTAGGTCTCGACGTTTTTTTTTTTTTTTTTTTTTTTTCGGGGGCAAAAATATGGGTTGGTGCGGTGAAAATATTAGTTTCAAAGTTATAGTTAGCTTTTAGACAGCTTGGTTCCATAGGTGGGGATACTCTTTGTTGAATGGAATACCGCTATACGGTTTTTGTTGCTTGGGTGATTTACACTTGCCTTTCCATTACAGATGCCAAGAGATTGATTGGCCGTAGATTCAGTGACGCATCTCTACAGAGTGATATTAAATTTGGGCCATTCAAGGTCATTCCTGGGCCTGGTGACAAGCCCATGATTGTGGTCAACTACAAGGGTGAGGAGGAACAGTTTGCTGCTGAGGAGATCTCTTCCATGGTCCTCATGAAGATGCGTGAGATTGCTGAGGCTTATCTTGGATCAGCCGTGAAGAATGCTGTGGTCACTGTCCCAGCGGACTTCAATGACTCTCAGCGTCAGGCCACCAAGGATGCTGGTGTCATCGCAGGCCTAAATGTGATGCGTATCATTAATGAGCCTGCAGCAGCTGCAATTGCTTATGGTCTTGACAAGAAAGCAACCAGTGTTAACGAGAAGAATGTCTTCATCTTTGACCTCGGTGGTGGTACGTTTAATGTCTCTCTTCTCACCATTGAGGAGGGTATCTTTGAGGTGAAGGCCACCGTTGGTGATACCCACCTTGGTGGAGAGGACTTTGACAACAGAATGGTCAACCATTTTGTCCAAGAGTTCAAGAGGAAGCACAAGAAGGACATTAGGGGCAACCCCCGAGCCCTCAGGAGGTTGAGGACATCTTGCGTAAGTGTTGTTATTGATCAAAACAGTAAACTAGAAACAAAAAACTAGAAGCTATAGTTTTTGAATGAGGAAGAGAAGCACAGAGAAAACAGAACACAAACTTGCATACGTCAGTTTTCTAAGGAAACTGTTAAGTACAGGACAACTTAAACAAGAACATAACTGCTTACAAACCACACACACACGTGCAGCATATAACTACACCTAAACGTGCTAATTCACTTCCTAGAAAATAGCAAAAACACTAAATGCATAACTAAATGAACTTGGCTGTTTTTTTAAAATAAAAAATAGAGGAAAACAGAGGAAAACATGATAGAAAACAGCAGCACTGAGACATTATAATCCAACAAACTCCTCATTGGATCAGTTGCTGCTACATACTCCAATTTTCTTTCTTAATACTTCAAATCTTCCAGCTTGAAGTGGTTTTGTGAACACGTCTGCAAGTTGATCTTCAGATCTGCAATAAACCAGCTTAACTTCACCATTTTGTTGCACCCCACGTAGAAAGAAAAATTTGACTTTGAAATGCTTGGTTTTGCCATGGAAAACTGGATTCTGAGATATTGCTAAAGCAGCCTGATTATCCACATTAACTTCAATGCAATCACTAGAATTCAACAACAGATCCTTCATTATCTCAATACCCTTTTTGCTGCAATCAAATGTAACTGACTAGGACTACTCATAAACCTGGATAAAACACTCACAGCAAATAGAATATCTGGTTTGGTTGCTGTAAGATACATGAGACACTCAATAAGACTTCTATACATATAAGCATCTATTGCATCTGTTCCATCATTCTTCTGCAGTTTCTCTTTAGCAGCCATAGGAGTGCTTACATTTCGACAATCTTCCATCTGAAACTTCTTTAGAATTTCCTTCATGTATTTTTTTTGACAGATGAAGATCTCATATGAAGCCTGTTTGACTTCCGGACCCAAAAAATAAGCCATCTTTCCCAAGTCGACATCTCAAAAGCGCAAATAGATCTTGCTTCACCTTCTCTATCAATTCCATATCATTCCCCGTCACTAATAGATCATCTACATAAAGTGACAGAATTATAACACTGTGATTCACCTTCTTGACATAAAGAGTGAACTCACTTAAGTTTTTTACAAAGCCAAAATCCTGCAAATACCGATCTATCTTCCCATACTAAGCTCTTGGAGCCTACTTCAGTCCATATAGAGCTTTCTTCAACCTATATACGCTCTCTTCTTGCCCTTTGATACTGAAGCCTTCAGGTTGTTCAACAAAAATCTCCTCCTCAAGCTCTCCATTCAGAAATGCAGATTGACATCTAACTGAAATATAGGCCATCCCTTCTCTGCTGCAATAACTAACAGTAACCTTATTGTATCAAGTGGTGCAACATGAGCAAATTTTTCAGAATAGTCTACTCCCCATATTTGTGCATAGCCTTTCACCACCAGTCTAGCTTTGTGTTTATTGACAGAACCATCAGGATTAAGTTTTGTTCTAAACACCGACTTAACCCCAATCACATTCTTATCAGATAGTCTTTCAACAAGCTCACATGTGTGGTTTTTCTGGATCATTGCAATCTCCTCCTGCATTGCTGCAATCCACCTCTGATCCTCCTTAGCTTCCACAAAGTTAGATGGTTCGAGCATTGCCACATTGCTTCTTTCATAGATTTCAGCAAGTAACCTTGTGCTTCTCCGGTAAATCATTCACACTTGTCTTCCAATCCATCTATAACTTCATCAACCTCTACATCTCGTTGCGGGTTGTTTTTCGAATTATTCTTCATTCCGCACTCTTTCCTTCCATCCAATTCCACTCATCTTCCCCTAGAAAGACAACATCTCTGCTTACAGTCACCTTCCCTGTCATAGGGTGAAAAATTCTATAAGTCTTTGATTGGAGACTGTACCTAATGAAGATTCCAAGCTTTGCTTTCTTATCCAGCTTGTCCCTCTTTACCTCATGAACATGAGTGTAACACAAACACCCAAAAACCTTCAAATTTTTCACAGAAGGTTTAACATCATACCAGACTTCAAAAGGTGTTGACCTCTCTAAGGCCTTTGTGGGCAATCTGTTCAATAAGAACACTGCAGTATTAGCTACCTCAGTCCAGAACTTCTTAGGCAACATCTTCTCCTGCATCATACATTTGGCCATCTCCATAATGCTTCTGTTTTTCCTCTCACTGACCCCATTTTGTTGAGATGAATAGGGAGCAGTGAACTGCTGCACAATTCCTGCTTGCTCACAATTCAACTTAAACTTATGAGCAGTATACTCAGAACCATTATCAGACCTGAGCATTTTAATTTTCTTCCCACTCTGATTCTCAACTAAGGCTTTAAACTTCACAAACACATCAGCAACTTCAGACTTGGCTTGTAGAAAATAAATCCAACTCATCCTAGTCATATCATCAGTGAAGGTAATGAAATACCTGCTACCATTGAGAGAAGACTCAGACATAGGTCCACATAGATCTGTGTGGACTAATTGTAGCTTCTCACATGCTCTCCAGCCTCCTCCTTTGGAAGGAAATCTGGCTTGCTTGCCAAGAAGACAAGTTCTGCACTATGGAAATTCCTTCTCCAAACTTGGCAAGTCATTTGCCAAGCTATTTCTCTGCATAAACGACATACTCTTCCTGTGAACATGCCCAAGTCTTTTATGCCATAGCTCTGCATTTTCTTCTTTGCACTTTAAAGCCATTTGTTGCATCTCTTGTGGCTTGAACATGAAACTCTTGTCCTTCATTGGGATTCTTAGCACTTCTTTGCTATCTGCATTATTAATAAGACATTCCTTCCCTTCGAACTTTACTTTATAGCCCTTCTCAACTAATTGACCAACACTTAACAGATTATGGTCGATATTTGGCATAAAAAGAACATCACTAATCAGCTTCACCTCCTAATTTCCTTCAATAGCTACTGTACCCTTCCCTTGCACTTCGATATACTGTCCATTGTCAATTCTGACTCTGGACTTAACTGACCTGTCTAGACTCTTAAACAGTTTCGAATTGCCAGTCATATGATTGGTACAACCACTATCCACCAGCCATGCATCATTCCCAACAGAAGATTCAGAAAAAGAAGCTACAAACAAGTGCTCTTCCTCAGTTTCATTCACTGCTACCTGTGCTTTTCCTGCTTGCTGGTAATTTTTTTTCTTTGCAGATGGCTTCCATGTGACCCAATTTGTGACATCTTCTGCATCTAGCATTAGGCTTTCTCCAACATCTAAAAAACTGATGATTAGTTCCACCACAGTATTAACAAGACTTTTTGTTCATCTTCCATTTGCTAGACCCACCAAAATTTCCTTATTTTGCCGCAAACTTGGAGTCACCAGCATTTTCTCTAGACTGAATCCATTTCTTTCCTTTGCCTCCATCATTTGATTCCACTCTAGCTTGCAGCGCACCCTCTACAAACTCTTCTCTTCTCATCAGTCTTTTGTGCTCCTGTGCTTGCAAAGCATTCAACAATTCTGCAAGCTTTATATCAGGTAAGTCTCTTGTATTTTCTAGAGACACTATGGTGGCTTTGAACTTCTCTGGAAGAGACACCAAGATCTTCTGAACAAGCCTTTCATCCTTCAAGTCAGTCCCTAAAACTCTGATTTTATCAGCTATCCCCACTAGCTTATCAGAATATTCTTCACTGACTCAAACTCTTTCATCTGTTGTCTCTCAAATTCTCTCAAGAGATTCAGCACCTTTATACCTCTTATCTTCTCATCTCCTTCATATTCTTCCTTCAAGAAGTCCCATATGGCCTTTGTAGAGTCACACTTCATAATTATGGTAAAGATGGTAGGCGAGACAGCAGTATACAAGCAAGATTTTGCCTTGGCTTTTCTTGTGGTTCTCTCTTTATGAAGTTTGATTTGATTCATGGTTGGATTATTTGAAAGTGGAGCAACTTCATAATCATCCTCAACAGCTTCCCACAGATCATGACCCTCCAAAAAATGCTGTCATCTTAACAGCCCATGCTTGATAATTCTCCCCAGTAAATACTGGAGAAGCCATCGCAGAGAAACCACTCGACTCTGTCTCCATCACCCTTTAACTTCTTTACACTTCGATACTTGCTTCACTTCACAGTCCCTCAAGATCATACATGCTCTGATACCACTGTTGTTACTGATCAAAACAGTAAACTAGAAACAGAATACCAGAAGCTATAGTTTTTGAATGAGGAAGAGAAGCACAGAGAAAACAGAACACAAACTTGCATACGTCAGTTTTCTAAGGAAACTGTCAAGTACATGACAACTTAAACAAGAACAATAACTGCTTAAAAACCACACACACACGTGCAGCATATAACTGCACCTAAACGTGCTAATTCACTTCCTATAAAATAGCAAAAACACTAAATGCATAACTAAATGAACTTGGCTGTTTTTTTTTAAAATAAAAAACAGAGGAAAACAGAGGAAAACATGACAGAAAACAGCAACACTGAGACATTATAATCCAACAGTAAGGGCCAAAAGGACACTCTCATCCACGGCCCAAACCACCATTGAAGTTGAGTCCTTGTATGAGGGTGTTGATTTCTACTCAACCATCAACCGTGCCAGATTTGAGGAGCTCAACATGGACCTTTTTGGGAAGTGTATGGAGCTGGTTGAGAAGTGTTTGAGGGATGCCAAGATGGATAAGAGTACGGTCCATGATGTTGTCCTTGTTGGAGGTTCAACTAGGATACCTAAGGTTCAGCAGCTTCTGCAGGATTTCTTCAATGGCAAGGAACTTTGCAAGAGCATTAACCCAGATGAGGCCGTTGCCTACGGTGCTGATGTTCAAGCTGCCATCTTAAGTGTTGAGGGAAATGAGAAAGCACAGGATCTCTTGCTGTTGGATGTCACCCCACTCTCCCTTGGTCTCAAGACTGCCGGTGGTGTACTGTGTTGATCCCAAGGAACACCACCATCCCCGCGAAGAAGGAGCAAGTTTTCTCTACCTACTCAGACAACCAGTCCGGTGTGCTCATCCAGGTCTATGAAGGTGAGAGAACGAGGACCAGTGACAACAACTTGTTGGGTAAATTTGAGCTCTCAGGCATTTCCCAGGCTCCTAGGGGCGTCCCTCAAATTACTGTGTGCTTTGACATTGACGCCAATGGTATCTTGAATGTGTCTGCTGAGGACAAGACCCCTCGTCAAAAGAACAAGATCACCATTACCAATGACAAGGGAAGGCTATCCAAAGAGGAGATCGAGAAGATGGTTGAAGAGGCAGAGAAGTACAAGTCCGAGGACGAAGAGCACAAGAAGAAGGTTGAGGCTAAGAACGCCTTGGAGAATTACGCCTACAACATGAGGAACACCATTAAGGATGAAAAGATTGGCACCAAGCTTCCGCCTGCTGATAAGAAGATTGACGATGCCATGGAGCAGGCCATCCAACGGTTGGACGGCAACCAGAAGGAGTTAGAGAGCATCTGCAACCCCATCACCACCAAGATGTACCAAGGTGCTGGTGCCGACATGGGTGCAGGAATGGACGATGATGGTCCTGCTCGTGGTGGAAGCGGAGCTGGTCCTAAGATTGAGGAGGTCGACTAATCGTTCTCCATGGCTATCTTTATCTACTGTTTTTTTCCCCACCCTTTTTCTGTTTATGACCAGGATTTGCAAGCTTACTCCCATTTTGGCTTTGGGTCTTTTTAAGCGTTTGTTCCCAAAGCGCACGTGGTCCTATGTTACTTCTCTGCGTGTTAAAATTTTCATCTTCATCCTGGATCTTTTGTGCTATCGTTGGCGCCGCCATTCTCTGATCTTTGGGTGTAGTTGCGCAAAGTTTCGATTCAATATCTCCTAACGGGTCTTCTATAGAGACACATGCCCCAAGTCTTGTGTCACCTTCCTCTAAATCAAGCCAAGTTACTGAAATTATGGCTAAATGGGGCCAGTCCGTAAGATGATGTACCGAGGAGAACGAGCATAGTGGATAAGTAATACAGGCTGTGATTAGCTAAAAAAACCCGTTACAGTTAAGCTTAGCGGACCAGAGAAAACCATAATTGAGTAATGGAGAAGATAAGAGAGGCGAAGACACAAGATCGAACCTTAACTCAACTCGATTTTATCATCCCCTTTTAGATGAAAATGCCAGAACCAATCACAGATCTTGGTGTTTGATGGTGAAGGAGTGAGTATAGAGGATCGTCCAAATCGGGAATTGCCTAGATTAGACTAGATTGTGCTGGCCAATTTTGGGCGATTCTAGAGGCCTCGGTTCAATTCCCAATTCTAGGATAGGAACCACAATGGATCAATTTTATATATATGATTTTTTTTTTTTTTAGTTTCTTAAAGAATAGCACATGACTTAAGCTTTAAGGACCTAATGTCCTAAATCAATAGAAGACCCTAATCTCTGCTTCTCCAGTAACTAGTCTCCTCCCATCCACGCAACTTGCCTCTCACGCCTTGCAGTCTTTTCCTCTCTTGCTTGCAGCCTGAGTCAGTGAGTCGCATCCGGCGTCCCTCTTGCAGTTCGTGTGGTGTTTGTCCAACGCTCATGCTCTTGTTCTGCTTCGTAAGTATCCTTCATCTCTCCTTCGAAACCTCTCCAGTCATGGAAAGGCCTCAAATGTCTTTGTATTTTGTCTATGGTTATATTGTTCTGCTTTTGATTCTTCCTCTGCATCAGCCTCAATCAGTTGGTGAATCCTTTTATTGTAATTTAGGAGTGGGATTTCGTTTTGTTCCATGAAAAAACCTATTTACTTCCTTTCTATTATCTTGCCTTTTCGTTTTTCACTTTGAATCAGTAGTTTCTCCTCATAAAATTGTATTTGAAACTAAATTTTTGTGAGACTTGGACAAACAAATTCATCAAACTTGTAAAACTGTGCTTGTTTTAGTGGATTTCTAATAGCTATACTAGTTTACATAAAGAATCCATCTCACAGCTTGTATAAAAGCTTAATTTGATGGGTGTTCCGATTTGATGGCTCCAATCAATATTTTGCTTGATTCAAGTGATTCATTTAAACGTTAATGAAAGTGGACAAATCCAATGATGCTATGAATCCGGTAATGGACTTACTAGAATATGAAGGTGAAGAAGACCTTGAAGAGGCGTCCAACACAACTAAGGTGTCTAATACTTGTCCTTTTGATAAATGAAAATCAATAGTTTGGCTTCATTTTTGTAAAGCAAAAGGTGAGAAAGGGTAAATTGAAGTGTTTTGCATTTATTGTGGGGTCAAGTACATGTGTTATGTTGATAATGGTACTTCTACTATGTTGAAGTACTTTAAAAAGTGTAACAAGTATCCTTGCAATATAGAAAAGAACTAAAAGTTGTTTGCCACATGCAAAGTAGATGTGATTTAAATGACAATGGGGCAATACTAGTAATGGTAGTTCTAATATCTTATTGACATGGAAATTTGATCAAGATCACTATAGGCAAATGCTTGTTCGGATAATCATAATGGATGAATAACTTTTTTTGATGGTTGAGTTGTTGGATTCCATGATTTTATTAATTAGTTGCAACATTTCTACAATCACATCCCATGATCTATAGTGACTAGAGAAGTTGTATCTTTATGGAAAAAAAAAAAAACAAGTTTAAAGATTTACTTTTTGCAAGGTCAAGTTTAGGGTTGCCCTCATGATTGTTACATGGAGTTCTTTTCAAAACTTGAACTATTTATGTCTCCTTATACATTATATTGATAACAATTGGAAATTGCACAAAGCAATCATCAATTTTGTGGTGACAAGGGCAAGGAGATTGAGAAAATGGTTCAGAATTGTATTAGAGAAAACATCTTTGAGTGATTTTGATGGTGTCCAAACTATCCTTAGTATATTACTTACTATGTTGTTTGTAGATATTTGGACCAAAGGACCATGCAACATCCATGGTGTGACCCATTGGAAAGAAATTTACAAATGTTCTATTTATTACAAACATCACTAGTCAAGCAAAAAGATTAGGTACTAATGATGTTTATATTGAAGTAGTAAAAATCAGGTTACTGGTGATATAACAATCAGGTATATAAGTTGATGTTCATCGAGTTAGCTAAAGAACCATTGAAAAATCTAGATTTGTACAACGGCATAATTGGAATAAAGCATGCAGTGAAGTAGCTAGAGTGTTTGGCAAGTTTGTTAGGGACTATAGTCAGAAGACAACATCAGTTGCTATTTTTGTTTACTCTGCAGAATTCCTAAGAAAGAAGTTGTATGGGCAATACCTTCCTAGATAGTAACTAAACGAAAAACTCTCCAACAATCTTCTACCTTTCTAAACCAACCTCAACGAATAGATTGAAAAAGAGCATAAAATAAAAGGCTTTGAAGAACCAAGAGAGAGTGCACCACACAAAAGATCGAGTAGGTTATATACTGTTGTTCTCTGTTGAAAGCTCTCTATGTCATTATTTTGTTTGTCATGATGTTTAGCAATTGTGCTACGGATTAAATGTACAAGTGTAAGAGCAACACGATAGTGTAATCTATCACATGAAGGATCAATGCTAGTCGATTGTAACTTTCCAAGCAGATTGTTAGTGGAATCTAGCCCGTTTTGAGGCTACTAGCTTGAAGAGTGGACATAGGCTTGAGGACAAAACCGAACCACTATAACTCTCTCAATCCCACTATTATTCATTTACTTACATACATTGGAATACAGTTGGAGAGCATTTGCTTAAACATTAGATCGAGGTAATCTTAATTTAATAATTAGCTAATTTCCACAAAAGATCATCAAAGTTTGAAAACAACTTATTTAACCCCCTCTAGGTTGTATTGTTAGCCTCAACAATTGATATCAAAGCTATGTTGCTCATTATTTGAAGTGTGTTTCTTATGAGTACAAAGATCACTTATTATGGCTAACCTTAACAGCTTCTTTACTACTGATACTCAAGCTCTCAACAAATTGTCATACTTCCATAGAAGCAACTATGGCTATTAGAAGTAAAGAATGAAATCTTACATTGAAGTCGTAGATCTAGACATGTGGGATGTAGTTACAAACGGTCCAGAAATACTAGCTCCTGTTCGACAAGAAGGCTAGGAAACAATAGCCGTCAACACTACATAAGAATCTAAAAAAAGAGCCACTCTTAATGCTAAAGCAAAACACTTCCTATATTGTGCATTACCACCTTCTGAATTTAACAGAATCTTTTCTTGTGAACAGTAAAGGAAATCTGGGATTGCATTATGCTAACATTTGAATGAACAAAAAGAGTTAAAGAAAATAAGTAGAACATCTTGCTCAGGAGCTACGAGCTATTCAAGATGAAGTCTGATGAAACAGTAACTCAAATGTTCACACAATTCACTAAAATAGTGAATAGACTTGCTCTTCAAGGAAAAATCTACATAGATGCTGAGAAAGTAAATTAATTGCTGTGAGCTCTTCTCATGGAATGAAGTACTGTCAAGACCTCATTATAGGAAACCATGAGGATCAACCAATCACTATGGATGAATTTATAGGAACATTCATGTCCTATGAAGTTGAGCTTTAAAATGAAGAAAGTAACTCTAAAGGTAAGAGAGTCATTGCATTTAAAACTAACCATGATGATATAGGTAGAGAAATGTCCTCTGATGATGAAGAAAGTGATGAAGACATGGCATTGCCAACAAAGAAGTTCAAAAGCTTCATGAGGAGAGGAAACTACAAAGGAAAAAGATTATCTAAGCACGTTGACGAGAAGAAACCTTACAAGAACAAGGAAGAATCCAAAGGTAAGGACATCGTGTGCTATGAATGCCGGAAGTTTGGACACATAAAATTAGAATGTCCATCCATTAAGAAGAAGAAAGGGAAATTCGAGAAAAAGAAAAAGGTACTGAAAGCTGAAACATGGAGCGACATTGAATATGAAACAAGTGATGAAGAAGAAGCAAATCTTTGTCTCATGGCTAACTCTGAACTAGAAGAATATGAGATAAATGATTCTGAACTATCTTATGATGAATTGAGGTTTTTTAAAAGAAATATTTGAAGAACACCAAAAAGCTTCAAAATGAATTTCTGCTTTAAAAATTGAAGTTCACGATCTTACCATTGAAAACCTCATCGATAAAACTCTCATTGACAATCTGAAGAAAGAGTTTGA
Organism: Eucalyptus brandiana; assembly: GCA_014182725.1. Taxonomy (NCBI): domain Eukaryota; kingdom Viridiplantae; phylum Streptophyta; class Magnoliopsida; order Myrtales; family Myrtaceae; genus Eucalyptus; species Eucalyptus brandiana. Next base: position 34,121,876 of record CM024672.1, on the reverse strand, counting down.
TTCTCAAATAAATCAATTAAAGCTCCTGCAGGTTGAGAATGGGCATGTTAAGAATGAAATTTGAAAAATTAGCACCAAATTCTCTCTTGGTTAAAAAACTTTACGGTACATTCTCTTTATCCAAATTCCTCACTGCAACACTACAACAAGAGTGGTCTTGGACATGAAGGAAATGAAGATGAGATGAATCATTTTCCTAAAATAAAAGATAGACTAAAGCACAGACCTCTTGCACATTTTTACAAAACTTATTTTGTTAAACAGTTTACCAAAGTTATTAGCAAGAAGTTTCCTGAATGCTCAATCTGTGAAGGATATAGCCATTTCAAAATGGACTGTCCAAAACAGCAAAAGAAGTTCAGAAAATTACCATGTCAGCGTTTTGGCCGGATTTTCTCGCCGGTGACACTAAAGTGATCCATTTTGCTCCGATTTTGGCACTTAAGTGAAGTGTCTCTTTGTGCCAACTTTTGGCACTCCAGAAGTTCGAGTGTCTTCATTTAGGTAATGTTCTTATCACATAAAAATGAGGCATTTCATTCTTTTGAAAAATTTGCTCAACAAGTTCAAAATGAGAAGGGATACGGCATCATCATTGTCAAAATTGACCACAGAGGAGAATTTGACAATCAAAACTTTGCTGAATATTGTGACGAAAATGGAGTGAAACACAATTTTTCCACTGCTTACACTCCTTAATAGAATGAAGTAGCTGAAAGAAGAAATCGATCACTGCAAGAAATGGTAAGGATAATATTGATTGCAAGTAATGCATCTACTTATGTTTGGGCTAAAGCTATAGCCACCGCATGATGCACTCTCAATAGAGTAATATTGAGATCTATGATAAAAAAAAAAAAAAGGCTCCATATGAAATATATAAAGGGAGAAAACCTACTTTGCCATACTTCCATATGTTCAGATGCAAATGTTTCATTTTAAAGAATATAAATGACAACATCATAAATGACAACATCGAGGAGCTTGATGCATGAGCTACTTAAGGCATCTTTCTTGGTTACTCTACTACAAGGCAAGCCTATTACCAAAGATTCAAAGGTAGTGGAAGAATCCATAAATGTGAATTTCATGGATGATCAAAAGGGAGTACAAACTGATGATTGCGAAGACGTCATACATATATCTGTGCTAGTTGCTCATAAACAGTAGCAATCACAACCCCTAGCTGATCTTTCAAATCAAAGTCAATCCTCCAGAGATTGGAGATTCAAGACTGAACATCTTAAGGAACAATAATAGGAAAAGTAAATGAAGGAATCAAAGTAAGATCATCTCTCTAAGGTATTATCAACTCCTTAGCTTTTATATCACAGGTTGAACGTAAGAAAGTCGAAGATGCTCTCATAAATGAAAGCTGGATTGAAGCTATGTAAGAGGAATTACATCGATACAAAAAGTCAACAATGTTTGGGAAGTACCTGCTAGACCCAAAGATTAGACTGTAATAGGAACCAAATGGGTATTCATGACAAAGTTGATGAAGCAAGTAATGTTGTACGTAACAAAGCAAAACTAGTTGCCAAAACATACCTACAGGAGGAAGGTATTGATTTTGATGAAACTTATGTCCTTGTTGTTAGGCTAGAGCTATACATTTATTATTAGCTTATGGCTACTTTCATGATTTCATATATCAAATCGATATCAAAAGTGTATTTTTGAATGGTTATATAAAAAAAATGGTGTACGTTGAGCAACCACTAGGTTTTGAAGAAATGGATAGACTTGGTGATGTTTGTCAACTTAAGAAGGCACTCTATGGACTAAAGCAAGTACCGAGAGCCTAGTATGAAAGATTAAGTAATTTCTTGACAGATCATGAATTCAAAAAAGATAAGGTAGACACCACGCTTTATCAAGAGAAAAGGTAAAGATTTGCTTATCATTCAAATATACTTTGATGATATAATCGTTGGAGCTACTAATGACGTGCTGTGTAAGGATTTTGCAAAAATGATGAAGAGTGAATTCGAGATGAGCCTGATTGGTAAACTAAATTTCTTTCTCGGACTCCAAATCAAGCAATGTCTTGAAGGCACCTTCATACATCAAGAGAAGTATGCAAGAGAAATAGAAAAGAAATTTGGTTTGAAATGATGCAAGAAAATAGAGACATCAATGTCTAGCCTTATCAACTTGAATATGATGAGAAAGGTAAGTGTATCGACCCTAAGCTATATAGGTGTATGATAGGTTCACTTTTATATCTAACGGCATCTAGACTTGATATTTTATTTAGTACGTGTTTATGTGCTCGATTTCAATCAGATGCAAAAGAATCACATCTATCAGCTGTAAAATGAATTATTCAATACATTTGATCCACTCAAACTTAGGGATCCGGTATCCCAAAAATACAAATTTTTTGTTGCTTGGATACTCGGATGTTGACTTTGCAAATTGTAAAGTTGTTTGAAAAAGTACATCAGGTACTTGTTCATAGTTAGGAAGCACGCCAATCTCTTGGTTCTTAAAGAAACAAAATCTAGTTACTCTCTCAATCACTGACGTTGAATTGCCCTTGGAAGCTATTGTGCTCAACTCATTTTGATGAAGTAACAATTCAGTAATTTTGGAAAAGATGAGAAATGTATTGTCATCATGTGCAATAACACCAGTGCTATAAACCTGATCAAAAATCTAGTCTTACACTGAAGAGTTGAACACATCGAGGTAAGACATCACTTTGCTAGAGATCATGTTAACTGAGAAAGACATATAAAAAGCAACCGATAGGTTTCTACTTTAGTAAAGTGATGCAACAAACTCCATTTTAGAAAACTGTCAAGGGAAAAAGAAACGATTGTATAGGCAATCCCGATTTTGGCACAGGTATTTGATAACTCTTAGACGGCTAGCTGGATCTCTTTAAAGGTCTCCAATGGTTGGCTTAAAGACTTATATAAAGAAGGATCATTGAAGCTTAGAAGATGTTGGACTTGAGAATTGTTGTAGTCATGCTTTAAGCTAGAAATCATCTTTGTTGCTATATCTCTGTAAAAGTTTAGCCTTGTAATAGCAAATAGTCAAGTGTACAAGTATAAGTGCAGTGGTTGAGTCTTGATAATGTAATCCATCTTGTGAAAGAAACAACACTTGCTATTTATAACTTACAGTATCGATTTCTAGTGAATTCTAGCTATTGTTGAGTTGATTGTTGGAGATTAGACCAAGGCTGTATAAAGTCGAATCACTATATATTACTATGTGATCCTTAGTGTTTATCATATGATTTAATTTGTTAACAATCACCATACACACTGTGATGGCTCGGCTATCTAGGAGGTTGAGCTCACCTAGCCAAGGGGAGCCAAGCCTCGCCGATGGCTGGGCAAGGCTCGAGCTAACGAGCCTTGTCATGGCTCGAGTTGTTGAGGGCCCGCAACACTCCGGTGATGTGGTCGACCGTCATCTAGCTGGTCGTAACCATAACCGGTGACCAAGAAAGAAGAAGATGGAAAGGGAAAAAGGAAAGAAAAAAGAAAAAAAAAAGAGAAAATTTTTATAAAATTATATCAAGATTAAAAGAAAATGGTTTGTATTAGAAATTTTAAGGATTTTATCAAATCAATTTCTATTCCGAGAATAAAAATTTTGGATAGTTTATTAAGCGTATTCAAATAATTAGAAATTATTTCTGGGAACAAAATCAAGAAAACCCTTTTATGAGCAAAAATTGTTTTTGGAAATAGAATAATTACCAGACCGCCCTCACAAGACATTGTATATTTTTTTCTCCAACTTTGTATTGGGTTTCACATTTTCGCACTTAGATAGATATTTTCAATTACTTGGATGTTTACTTATCACCCCGCCTTTCAATACCTTGATTGTTAATTGTTTTTCCAGAATAATATATGATTAAATTAGACTTTCAATAAACCCTCTAAAAACATTTGCATGCTCTCTTAGTAGATTGATGACTTTAGGATCATAGATGGTAATCAAGAATAATGGTCGCTCAGATAACACAATTTCAAGTTAGGTACTACAAGGGCCTGTTAGCATAATCAAGTCACCAAACTCAAATAATTTGGTTGTGTATGAATCAAGACAATACTCCCACATCTTGATTGATTTCTAGTTGATCCCAAATGATTTGTACCAACTCCTAGAACTATAAGGTTGTCAATAATTTGAAAATGAAATGTGAGGTTTGAGCTTGAAAGAGGCCGTGCTTCTAATTGACTGTTTGGATCCTTAGAATCATTTAAGTAGATGAACCATCCGGACATCTTACAAGCATTACCTCTAAATCTATTTTCGAGAGTGGGTTGCGATAGGATAAATTGACAAAAGTACATTGATACTGTTCTAGGAAATTGCTAACGTTGCTAGAACCAACAATCATTTTCAATGGGGAGCGGTCATATAAGGATAGATGGTTATATAAGTCAAAGGGAAGTAACTGTGTTGGGTGGAAACGAATAAAGAAGGGGCTCACATAATTACTCTCTGTATATTTTTTGTCATTTCGTTGGATATGTGCATCCATGATCAAAGCTTTAGTGAAAAGGGACTCCTCTGTTATGGCCGTGCGAAAGGAAAGCGCGTGGGGCCAAACCAGATAAAAAGGACATAAATAAAAGTAAGGCTACGTTTGGCAGTTAGGATAAAATTCGGGATAGGATATGATTTATCCTATCCTACGTTTGATGCTTGCTCAGGATAGGATAAAGTCGGATATAAGGGGGATGTAGGCCGGATAAAATTATCCCATGGGGGAAGTGGGATAAAGGTAGATAGGATTTATAATATCTATAATAGGAAAATTATTTTTCTCAAATAACAAACTTATTAAATTAATAAAATTAAACCGACAAAAAAATTAACAAAATTAAAATTATATTTCAATATAAATAATATTTGAATTCTAATCTAAGAAATTAAAAATTAAAAATTAAAAATTATTTTTAATTTAATCTTATTTTAATTTATATATTCAACTTTAAAACATTCAATCAATAAATTATATATTTATATTTATTATATATATTTTAGGTATTTTTGTATTTTAGGTATGTTAGTACAGTTTACTATTTGACAAAATTTTATTAAAGAAAGATGAAAGGGGAAAAAAGAAATAATAGTGAAAATAATTTAAAAAGGAGGAAAAATAAATTAAAAATAAAATAAAAATAAATTAAGGAATAGTGTCACAATAGATTTTCACTATCTCCGTTTATGAACTTTTTTAAGTTCATTTACAACAATATGTCATTTATATTAAAAAAATGTACATGATATAATGTGAATATATCCGACTTTAATACTACGATTCATCAAACAATATATAGGATATAGAAAAATCATAGGATTTCATATCATATCTTATCCAGTCCTATCTTGATTAGAAATCTGAACGACCAAACGTAGCATAAGGGTTTTTGCTTCTAGTGGGTTTCCTCGGTAACAGCCACGAGCGGGTTTTCTCGAGAATAGGCGAGAAGTAACAAAAGGAGGTGGCAGCCGCAAGAAGCGGATAGAAGAATGTACAGACGTTCATATGCAGCTCTTTCTTGCTTGGCCTGTACACCCGGCGATTTGTGATGTGAGTTTTATATTTAATTGAGTTGTTTATTCATAACCATTTTTGATAAATTTAGGTGTGTAACTGTTGACACCTAATTTTTTTTATCAAAAATCATTTTCGAAAAATAGAAACTTGTTTTTCCACAAAAATAATTCATGTTGAATTCTTGCATATAGATTATCTAGGTATTTAATATAGTGTTTTAAATGGAAGATGTTTTTCCTTTAAAAAAAAAGAAAAAAAAGAAAAAAAATTAAAAAATATAAAAAAAGATGAAAAAAAAAGATAAAATGGAGCTGATGATCTGAATGTGACTAGCCAAGCCAAGGAGGTCAAATTGTAATTAAAACAACAAGTTGGGGCCAAAATGCAATTTCCAAAAATTGAGGAACCAATTTGCAAATTTTGCCTGAACCCTTAAATCATCATCTTGGCCCCCAATTGAGTTGAAATTGAACTTGGGTCAGGTATAATTAATCGAATCGGGCAAAAAGGACCAAATTGCATTGAATTAGGCATTTTCGAGCAATAAAATGGCAAACTTTAAGGGACTCTCTTGCAAAATTGAGTAGAGACAATTACGAAAAATGGTCAAGATCTTAAAATACTATACATGAGCTTGCTAATTGATCAAAAACCGTAGCCAAATTGATGGATTAAAGCACTCACACCAACTACCAAAACCCAGCTCACGGTTAAGTCTTAATTCAGAGTTGCTAAGTAGGCATATTGGTGGCTCCACCATATCCCACTCAGCCGCCCAATTAGCTTGATCATTGCACGTGATGGAAGAAAATTATTGTTAGTACAACTGGATGAAAATTGGTAAGGGATAAGCTGCTGAAAGCACAGGAAAATCGCAGCAAAATCCGCATACTCAACAGTTGCAGAAATTGAAAATCTGGCTAAGTCAGAAAGCTGTTGAAGTAGCCCGGTTGATAGGCTTGGTAAGTAGACAAAAGACCGACCAAAAATCCCTTAATGTAGGGGATAAGATCACTGAAGCAAGGTATTTCAGGGCATGAGAGGGAGGAGACGAGAAGAAGAGGAGAGAGCTCACGGTCGTCCTCCAAAAACACCTCCAGAAACAACTCAAGAAAGAGTAAACCCAGAAATTCCAAATCAACCTTCATAGAGAAAATTGAAATTTTCACAAACTTGCAGCCAAAATTAGCCAAAACCTTCAACTAGAGAGTGAAACATCACTCAAACATCTTTACATCCATAGGTCGCGCGTCCCAAATGGAGTTCAGGAAGGTCTCTTAAAGCCCCCCGAAAAACACCCTCTTGGCGGGCCAAGAAACATCGAAAATGTTTCCAAGTGTGGAGTCTGTTTGGTCACAAGTGAGGGAAAGCCAGTGTTTTTGAGAAAAGTGAAAGACACATGAAGAAAAGCTTGAATTTAAACCCAAACTAGAATACATATAGTTTGTTTTGGTCTTAAGTTTTCTAACAAAAGAGGTTCTGAAGTCTAATTTTATAGGTCAATGAAAACCTTCGTTGTTAATTCTTGTTTTTGCAGATCTCATTTCTAGTTTGAATGAGCCAACTTCCACGTGCCCCCTGCGGATAATTTCTTGGTTTCATCGGCCAAGAACCACTTGCAAAAGAAACTAGGAAGCAAGGTAAGTATCCTAGATGTATTTTTGTTCAAGTTTGAACATATTTTGATCATGAAAATCAAAAAGAAAACCAGTTTGAAAAACTGATTTCTGAGGCTGGAATTTTACTAAGTGTTTAAAACATCTTCAATAGCCCTACATGCTTGACTTGCTACTCCCCTTTGCATACGTTTTTTTTGTCTTCATGAGCTTGATGAATGTTGTATGGGAGTACAAATGATGCTGATGTCAGCTTGGTTTGGTCTTTAAATCCCCGTGTGAACTATGAGATCATCCAAAACTTTGGCCAAAAAGTAAGCCTATTCACATTAATTCTTGGCTAGTTAGTGTTAACTTTGCATGTGTGCTTCTTGGAGAGGTCGTTTTGATGTGTTCGGTTGGTCATCCTCTATGATGTTTGTTATATTTGAAAGCTCATGTTACGTACTTTCACTCGGATCAAGTAACATTTCCCTTAGATCTTGTATATGATAAGTGTCGAGGTTTGAATATGGGCATGCAACATGTTTACTTGACTTGGGTTCAAACCCAGATTTACAAAATCAGCTCGAACCCGCATATTTGAGACCGATTTCAACTTAGTTCTTTTGTGTTTTAAGCTATAATTTTTATCTAATCTTGTTCCTTGCATACGGTAGTATAATCTTGATACTTTAGTTTCACGTGAGATTGCTCATGGGTTAAGATTGAAGGCCACAAACATGGCCCAAGGAAGCTGGTTTAGGGTGATTTAATGCATATCAAGTGCTCGACGAAATGCGCAAACCAAGTTTCGATCTTGAAACGGTCGATTTGAGCTTGATTATTGTGATATTCATGTGCTGTGTTATTCTATGTTAACATAGATTGGTTTAAAGAATTATTATGGATATTTTTAAAAAAATAATAATTAAAAAGAGAAAAATCTGAAAATTTCAAAAAATATAAAAAAAAATGTTAGATAGTATCAAATTAGGGCATAAATGACATTTATGAGATTTTCCTAATTTTAGAAAGTCATTGTCCTAACTTGATGCTATTTTGATATTCTATAATTATTTTTGTAAATAATCTATTTTGCGTAGATTAAAATTATTTAAAGTAATTTTATGCATCTAGAGTAATTTCATACATATTTAAATTCTCATTTCGCTCACGGGGGTCCTATCCCGGGGTGTGACAACAATGCCATGTAATATTATTTACCCGACTTGTAACGGGTCTTTCTTCAAGTCCTTTCAACTTCTTAGATGTTTATTCACCGCACCCCTTTTCAATAATTTGAGTGTAAATTTCTTTTCTAAATTATGTTAGGATTAGTCTAGACATTAAAAAAAAAAAAAACCTATTAAAGCATTTGCATGTACACTTAGTAGTTTCATAAAGGTTAAAATTGGTAATCTAGATTATGTGGCCATTTAGATAAATAACATTTCAAGTTAGTGGTACTGCAAGGTCGCTAATAGAAACATTGGCGTAAACAAGTCCCTGTTCCTAGAAATCTCTGGTTGCATAGGAATCGAGACAACACTCCCACATTTTGATTGATTTCTAACCGACTCCAATAGGCTAGTGGCGACTAAAAATACATAGGTTGTTAAGAACTGAAATACGAAATCCAACGTCGCGCAAGGTATGGGCTTGAGAGAGCCCGTGCCTAATCCAGGGCTGTTGGTCCGCCTGTTGGTTCGCCTCTTTAGGTAAACGTCCCTAGACCTCTTCCTATTTCCCCCGAAAGGAGAGGTCGCGATAGTGGCACACTTGATCATGTGAATGATTATAATTTTGATTTTTCAATTATAGTGAATCATTTATGGATAGCTTTCCCTATAGATGTAGATACTGACATTTATATCGAATTACGTAAATTTTTATGTCCTTATTATTTTTATTTATTTCTCTAGTAATTTCATGTTGATTTAATTGCAAGTTTATGATTAGTTTCTGTGACAAATACCTTGCAGATCCTTTATCACATTGGATGATAATAAATTTTCGCCGTTGCTTTGCTTAACACGTCGAGATTCTTTTTCCCTTTATAGTAATTTATTTATTGCTTTGTTTTATCAAGTGATAAATCTTTGCATATGCACCCATGATCACCTTTAACATTTTAGTGGTTTGCGATTAAAATTGATCAAGATTGCTTGCAAAATATTTTTGAAGTCAAAGAGAAAAAGGTATTGAAAAAGGATTAGATTTCTCTATTGTAACTAAGTACCCATGTCCATATTGAAAAGGGATTAGATTTATGTATTGTAGCTAAGTACCCATGTCCAAGATATCTTTGATTCATATAAGAAAATATTGTCCATTTCTAATTGATTCGTAATAGATAGGTGATGACTCCTAAATGAATTAAACTGCTTGATTAATTTTGCGAAAATGAAAATTTTGAATTGCGATGGGCATGGACTTGGGAGAATCTAAGCTAAGTGTAAACTTAATAATTCATCTTGGAAAAGGTCGCGACAATCATGTCTAGAACTAGGAAGTTCAATAGGGTTTAACAACAGCTTGCCCAAATTTCCTTGAGACTTGTTTTGCACTCGGCACCTATGCACGACACAATTTAAATCCTAAGAAGTTGTAAGAGGCAAACTAAGGATATAGGACCAGGTCATACTAACTCCACCCCGTGCATTTCCAAAGAAATTCCCTCTGCTTTCTCATCTATCACTTTAAATTGAATTTGGTAGTTGTTGACACCTAATTTTTATCTTTCAAAAAGTATATATATAAAATCAAAATCAAAATCAAATCAAAAATCAAAAATCAAAATAAAAAATTTTAATTATTATTTTTCCTTTAAAAAAAAGGAAGAAAAAGAAAAAAAAGAAAAGGGAAACAAAGCCATGTGGGTCCGGGTCAAGTTGGATTTGGCCTTGGCCCGACCCGGCCCCTTTTTCCTCTTATTTCTCCCCACGTGGGCCTAAGCCCAACCCTCTCCTTTCCCTTTTCTTTTTTTCTTTTCCTCTTGCGCGGCCCAGCCCTCTTCTTCCCTCTGGCCCGGCCCGCCCCATTGTCTTCTCCCTCAGCCGTTGTCTGCATGGGGAATCGATGAAGACGAAAGTAGAAAGCAGCTATCTGCATGGGGAAGTGGAGAAACCGAAAGCAGGGCCGCTAGGGCAGCAGGGGACAACATCAACTCGCGGGTGCAGGCGAACATTGGAATCTGAAGGTCAGAGCCAGCTGGCAGAGTCGGCTGGTTGGTCAGCCAAGGGCACGCACGCACGAGCCGAACGGAAGGGAAGCAGGGAGAGATCTAAAGAGAAAAAAAAAAAAAGATATAGGAGAATAGAGGAAAGAGGAGGAGGATAGGAAAACAGAGGGAGAGTTGGAGCGAGAGAAACACAAAGTGAAAAGGAGGGGGAACTCACCGATGCCACCGCCGTCGATGCGTCTCTCGATCATTGCAACCGCCGCCGACGCGTCTCCCGATCGTTGCTACCGCCGCCGACGCATCTCCGGGCTGCCGTCGCCGCTGCCGCCGCCGCAGACGCATCTCCAAGCTGCCATTCCCGTCGGAACTCAGGTTGGCATTTCATCGAATACCTGGTGTGCATTTTGAGCTCGAGTTGGCCGGAGTTCGTTTCGTCTATTTTAGGCGAGCTCCGGCCTCCGTAGATCCCCCTTAGGTTCCTGTTTGTTGTTGGTTATTTGCTGGTCACCACCGCCGCCGCCTCAAATTCCCATTAGGTCGGAAGTCGCTTGATTTGTTAGTGCCCACCACTTGTTTGCCGTAATGCCCAAGCGGGCTCTCCCTCCCCTGTTCCTCTATGTAGAGTCAAGCTAGTCTCTTAGTCATCGGAATGCTGCCGCCATTTGCTTGAAAGCCAGACCATGTCCCTTCGAACTAAGGCGGCACCATTGCGACCCCAATCAGATCGTTGGCGCCCCTCGCCCCTGTCTTCCTCGCCATTGCCGCTCCCTGGTCGCAATTGAGCAGTCGCTGACTAGGGGAGCGTGGCCTAGCTCGGCCTCTCCTGGCTTGCAAGCCCACTATCCGGAATCAACCTCGATTGTGAGCCGCAAGTGAATCTTTTTTCAAAAAAAAAAGACTTGGGCCCTCCGGATTGGGCCCAAGTCTGGTCCACCCTTAAGTAGGCTTGGTCGGGTGGACCCGACCCATCTTGCTCAGGCTGAGCCTGGGTCGGGTCGACCGGACTCGGCCTGGTCCCAAAAAAATCATTAAAAAAAAAAAAACAATTTCGAAAATCCAAAAAAAAAAAATATTAATTTTAAAAAAAAAATTAAAAAAAATTAAATTAAAAATAAAAAATCGAAAATTAAAAAATGATGGGGTTTGGTTAGGAATTGCTATGTTTTGCATTTTTAGTGTAATTAGACCTTTATTTGTTCGTATATTAATTATGTTGCATGTTTAATTGCATGTGTTTAATTTTATTGCAATTAGGATCTTGATAGCTAATGATTGTTACTTTAATGATTGCGTACCCGCATAATCACCTCGCATGTTAGTGGATAAGCATAAAATCAATCCAAACTGCTTGACAAAAATCATTTTGTTAAAATGAACAAAATTAGATACCGAAAGTGCACTAATTGGCTAATTAGTGTAATCAAGTCCCCGACCCTAGATTCTCTGGTTGAGTAGGAAGTGAGGCACCCTCCCATGCCTCACTTGGTTTCTAGCCGATCTCAATAGGCTAGTGGCGACTCCTTTTATGCAAAATTCCTTAAGAATATCCCAATGTCACGCGGGGTATGGGCTTGGGAGAGCCCGTGCCTAATCATGGGCCTTAGACCCATCCTCTAGACAATACCCCTAAACCTATTCCCTCCCCCCGAGGGTAGGTCGCGACAGTAGTCAATGCTTGTAGTTATAAGTAGGGGTGTGCAAAACAATCGAGACCCACCCGGACCACCTAGAAACGGTGGTTCTTAAGGGAACCGATTCGGTTCCCGATTCCAATTTATGGGAATCGGTGGGTACCGGTCCGATTCCCGTTTCCATGGGCGGATCCGCCCACCCGCTCACTTGGACCGGATCGGTTATATTATAATAATATATTAAAATTTAATATTAAAAAAATTCAAAATTAGCAAATCTAAAATTTAGGGCTTCAATCACCATCTTGTCTCAATTCTCTATTCTCCTACTCCATCTCATCTCTCTTAGTTCAAAATCTCCCCGAGCTCCTTTTTCCTCTCCAATTCACCTCTAGATCTACTCATCTCCCTTCGAGTCCTAGTACGAACTCGGCGAAACAGTGAGTTGATTCTCTTCCCCCTCGAACTTGAACTCTCTCTCCATGTCGTCGCCATCCTTGTTGCTACTTCCGCATTCACTATCACTATTGTCCTCTTAGTTGTTGGGCTCGTTCCGCTTCTACCTCCCCTCTTCCTCCTCCCCCTCCTTAGGCCTCCCCCCATCGTCCTCATTTTCGGGGACAAGGGTGAAATCCAAGTTTAAGAATGGCTCATCATCCCCATTGTCCTCCTCATTGTCAGTCTCAAGGGAGGAGCAAGAGATGGCGGAGGTGGTGGTGAAGATGGTGGTGGTGGTTGGGACAAAAGTGGCGTGAGGGTCGCGATTACAACTGTTGTTGTGCTAGTATTTGAGGATAATAAAGCTACCATGGTTGGGAGAGCCAGAATAAGTAGATGTGGGGGAGGGCGAAAAGGCGAAGGAGCAGAGATTGGACCGGTTCTATGGATCCACCCAGGAACTGAACTGGACCGAACCAGCAGTTCGGTTCTCAGGTGAATCCATACAACTAGTGGGCAGTTCCCTATTCCAATTTTTTGGAATTGGTTCTTAGCGGGCAGTTCCCGGTTTTAGGTTGGGAACCGTCCACCCAGATCATGCACACCCTTAGTCATAAGATGGGGATCACTAGATTGGTATGTACCACTGAACTAATGTGGTAATAATCCTTTAATTGCTGCTGATAATAGCCCTATGCGGGAAAAATATAACAGATAAAGTAAAGAGACAGAAAATAAAAAAAAATAGCATACAAAAAACTCAACAAATTGAGGTACATAAAAAATAAAAACATCTAAAGTCACCCTGCCGATCATGTGAAGGGGAGGGAGACAAAACAGAACCAGTTGCATAAATGATGGAACAAGCACATTTAAAAACAATGCTCCCATAGTTTGAGATAAATTCATTATAGAGACCACAGTTACAAGGACTAAACTACGACAAGAAGGTCCAGATACATGCTGTCAAAAGAAGAGTACCGTCTCCAAGCACACACGCACACACAAAAAGAAGGAATGAAGAGTAGTGTCCTCCAATTAGAAGATCTCCCCTTCTTTGTTGATTACTCGTACTTCAAATCGTTCCAAAGATGCTTCAAATGCAAGTCTTCAGAAACATGGGTTGAGATCATTCATAATCACATGCAGAATTCAGAGGCTCCGACATCAATAGTTGTGTAAATAAGAGCAGTTTGACAAAGTCAGCTTTCTCAGTTATCCACTTACACCTTTAAGCCCACACGGATAAGAAATTTCCAAGACATTCCTTAGTTTTCCACCTTCAAGACTAAAAGATGACATACACAGGATAATCTGCATTTTGTCCATAACAAAATCTGAGCTAGAGCAAATTTATGGAACTGTCTCCCAAACAATGTTATCACCTAACTCCTGGATGTGGAGAAATACTTGCCCATTATCTCTCGCGAGCACATGAGAAATTCTTGTGCATTTTAATCTCAAGATTCTTAAAGAAAACAATCCCCTAATGTTGCAATGTCCCCTCAAGCTTCTGCAGTGGGTAAAATCCAACTCTTTAAGATTCTTAAGATCTTTTATGGCTTCAGGAAATTCTTTTAGGTAAGTACCAACCATCTTTAGCACTTCAAGATTTTCCAAATACTTGACGGAAGGAGGTAATTCCTTAATTAAGGTGTCCGACAAGTCCATTTCCTGTAGCAGAACAAGCTTTCCAATGATAGCTGGAAGTTCTATGAGGTTTTTGCAACTTCTTAAACTAAGCTTCCGTAGTTTCTTTAATAATTCAATGGAATCAGTGACTTCACACAACGCTTCACATTCACAAGCACTGAGAATTTCCAGTGCCGGTAGAGAGCCTTCCTCAAAATGGAGTCTTTGAATTTTAGTTCCATCAATGAGAAGCTCTCTCAATTCTTTCATGGAACATAGTGCTTGCGGCAAATGTTTGAACAATTTGCAACGCTTCATGTTTAAGGACAATAAATTCTCAAAGTTAGAAATGGATTTCTGAATTGTTGGGCTGAATAATAAACAACCTTCTAGGATCAAGCATTCTAAATGACTTGAGGTAGGGAATTGCATAGATCCATTGATCCAAGTACAATCTTTTAGGTTCAAGACTTTCAAACTCCCAGCCTTCTGCAAAAACAACATGATTCACATGTTTATTTGCTACTTCAACTACAACTCTAACAATTAAGTGCAGGGCGCATTTGTACATTAAAAAAAGAGCACAAGCACATATATGCTTTACCTCCATCAAATGTTTCCAGTCTTCCGAATTCAATTTGACTGAGCTTGTACATAAGTCGAGAATTGCTAGGTTTTCCATTTTGAATGCAAACAACTTATATTTATCATGGCATCCATGCCAATCAAGCCATACAAGGTTTGGAAGAAGATTCTCAGGATTTCCATCAATATCAACATTGTCCAACTCAAGAAACCTCAAATTCGATAGATGATGAAATACTTCACCATCAACTTGAATAAAATCACGAGTTACACGAAGAGCTTTGACCTTGCTGGTACCCTACCAATTCGTTGAGAAAATGGAAGTGTGAAATAAGAACAAAGAATTATGCAATGAAACAGTAAAATAATAAGAGGAAAACTTGACAAGGATAGTGGAGAAATCTCAGTGTGATTTTACCTTCTTTTCACACAATGTTGCTTGGACATCTTTGTAATTCCACACCCTGCTGCGCTGCCGGGGGTCTTCATCTTCCTTCTTGACAATTTCTCTACCCAGGAATTTTAGTTGGCTGTGCATCAAAAACTCATTTTTTTTTCCAATTTTTAGAAAAGACGTGTTTTGAAGCTCATCAACACCTATATCAGGGCCAAGTTTATGAGCAGCCCACATGTAACAAGGGATTGTCTTTTCAACCCCTATAAAGAAACATGCTACGTCAAGGAAAATTTCTCTTGCCTTTTTGCCCAAAAGTTTATAGTATGCCTCCAACATTCGTTCCACTTTTTCTTGCAGCTCGCTTTTTAAGTCATCCAAAGTCTGTCTCCATATATTTTCCTTCTTTCCATTCAAATATCTTCCCACAATATCAATAGCAAAAGGAAGATTTCCAACAGCAGAAATGATTTCCCTTGATATTTTATCGTTACTCTTTAGGGGATGATCCAGTCCAAAAGCACACTTACAGAAAAGTTCAAGAGCATGATTTTCATTCATAGGTAATATCTCATGGTCGTGCCCACATGAAATGATTTGATCCTCACTTGTCTGAATCTGGTAAACATCTTTTCTTCTTGTTGTGAGGATGATCCTACTTCTTGGACCAAACCAAGTTAGCTCAGCCAATGGTTTGATTTGCTCAAAGTCGTCCACATCATCCAGAACAATGAGCACTCTGCTTTCTTTAAATAGCTGTCGTATCATTTTGGTACCTTGATTGGGGGATTCCACGATTGAAGAATCTCCCCCTCCCTTGAGGTCACGAATTAACCTATTCTGCAGAACCAACACTCTTTTCTCTTCAATCTCGTCCCGAACATTTTCAAGAAAACTACAACCTTCAAAGAGCTGACTGATCTTGTTGTATATCACCTTTGCGAGAGTGGTTTTGCCAACCCCAGGCAGACCCCATACTACAAGTAACCATCTCCCTGTCATCTCCCGTTCTTTGACAACTTGTCCATCCTCATAAAATCCAAGCTTTCGCACCATCTCTGGCACGTCTCTGTCTATTCCAACTAAATTTTCAGTGACGTCTTGCTCATCCATCCTCAAGAGTTTCCAAAGTTTGAAAACAAAATCCTTTAGACATTGGAGATACCTAAGAAATGAGAAACGGGAGTTTACTTTTCTTGTTTTTCTTCTTTTTATAGATAAAAGGCAAGGAGAGGCGACCAGCGCTAGCACTCCCTCTCCACCTTACAATTAGGTCCCAGACCGGTTACAGAACGGTTTAATTTCAGGGAAGGTGCAGACGGCACCGGTGACATGAATTAACACAAGAAAAAAACATGAGGAAGACTGCAGTGAGAAGACCAGACGAGATACACCCATGCATTGGTATTAAAAAGACAAGAAAAAAAGGAATATCCAGAAGTCAATTGGATCCTAGAAAGAGCGCGGTGAGCATCTCAATATACAAGCCAGTTATCCTATCTTTATATTCCGCAAGCTAAACAAATACAGCAAGATCTATCGAGCGGTCGGACTTACCCGCCGTTGACATTCGTCAATACCGGTCCCATTTCCCCAGCAATCTTTCCCAGAGCAGTCTTCCACTTTTCGATTTTGTCGGGATATCTGTTTTGGTGCTTGTGCTTGGCGAAGGACTTTTCATATGTTCCCAGCTGGTAGCGAACAACGGAGGGTTCGACGCCGTAGAAGATGGGAAGGATGGTTTTGTCCGACTCCACCATTTGGGCCACTTCCATCAGGCAAGCTGGGCTGGAAGCGAAGTCCTCGGAGAAGACAGGGACGCAGATGTAGGAACGCTTGATGGCTTCCACGATCTTGTCATCGATCCTTTCACCGTACTCGATCTCTTTGCGGTCTTGGAATGCCACAATCCCCGCGCCTTTGAGCTGGTCGTAGAAGCACTCAAGGAAGCTGTCCCGAACATCTGGTCCTCTGAAGCTGAGGAACACTTGATAGTTACAGACGACAATTTGCAAACCCATTTGCCTACACATACCCTGGCTCGAATGGAGATCAGGATGATGAAAGTCGTTCCAGTTCACAGGTCTGGATATGGAGCGTCGACCTCATTACCCCTCTTAGTCTTGGTCTTCCCCCGTGTGAAGACTTGCCTCCTCTCTCTTCTTTTCTTTTTTATTTTATTGGTTTCAATGTTTTGACAGTCTATCCTTCCAATGACGGGAGACAGGAAAATTATTACACAGGTATAGCATTTAGGAAAATTATCATATCATTTTCGCGTGCTTGTTAAATAGAATTTGAATGATGGTATCATTTTGACGGTCAAAATTCAATTTAAAATATGAATACTAAATTCATTCCATAATAATTAATAATAAGCAGCCGGCACCCCGCATAATTGAATTACCTATGCTACACTAAATATCTTCTTATTATTTATAGACCTTTTGATGCAGCCCACATTAAAGACCGGCTCCCTCGACCAAGAAGATCGGCCCGCATTAAAGCTCGACGAAACCGAGAAGCCATAACGACATCTTGAGTCCATCCCGGAAGCTTGAAAGACACCTTGGAAGCTCGCGTGACGCTTTTACTAGTTTATAGTTTCCATGCTCTTTACTATTTCTCCTATTTTCAATGCTCCGTTTTTATTTCTCCTAGTTTTCAACGCTTTGTCTTTATTTCTCCTAGTTTCAACGTTCTGTTTTTATTTCTTTGATGATATAAGCCAATCCCTTGTAGAAGACAGACGACTTTTGATAAATGAAAAGCTTTGCTTGAAGCAAGTATCATGGACCTTGTAGAGTTCATATCTTGAAAACCTAGAAGAGTTTTCACTCTGTCATTGAAGAGTCGGAGCTTTCGAAATCTGCATCCTTGAAGAGTTGCAGTCATCAATCTAGAAGAATCGGTGCCCCCTTAACTTCCTTGGAGGCCTAGAAGAGCAACCAACGAAGTTCCTATCTTTTCCTGTTCTGTTCGTTACTTCCAACCCAATTTCGACTATCCTACAGTGCTTATTTCAGAAAACCCAAAACAGAGAAATTGTAGATCCAGAAGTCTTTGTTCATTTGGCTTTGGAATCAGGTCGATCCGATCTGTATCGACAAAGATACGACTGTTCTCCTGAGCTTGCGCAGTGCTGAAATTACTGTTCGTCCCGTTTCTTGTGCGCGAGTCACTCTCCCGATCCTATTGTTTGAGAAAGCCTCCCCTAGGCTTGCATCATTTGGTATCAGAGCTTTGGAGGAGAGGACAATGCCTCCAAGACAAGCTAGGCGTCGTGGCGGCAGAACCGTTCCCCTCAATGAATTGCACACACTCGCTGAGAATATGCAACAACAAATTGATGAATTGACGCAAGAAGTTCAGCGTTTGAGGGCTGAAGCAAATAATTCTCCACCCCGTTCCAGGACTGAAGATTCCCATGGTGACTCTTCCTCTTTGGAGAGTGTTCAATCTATTCACGGTCGGAGGCATGTTCGACATCGTTTACAACATATTCGTGAGCCAGATTGGGAAAAGGAAATCAAGAAAGATGTTCCAGAATTTACAGGCAATGAATCTCCTGATGAAATTGTTGATTGGCTAACACTTGTGAATGAGGTGTTTGAGCATCGAAATGTTCCGGAGAATCGTCGCGTTGGGATCATTGCTATGCGATTCCGAGGCAAGGCAATTGCTTGGTGGAGACGTGAAAAAAAAATTCGCCAAGCCGTTGGCAAAGCACAAGTCACTTCTTGGAGAAAGATGGAGGGCAAGATTCAAAAATATCTTCTTCCCAAAGGATATAAGAGAGAGCTCTACCAACGGTACCAAAATCTAAAACAAGGTACGCGAACGGTGGACCAATACACCAATGAATTCAATGAGTTGGTGATTCGTAACAATATCCAGGACCCAGAGGATGTGCTTGTGAACAAATACTTGAACGGTCTTCAATTTTACATTCAAGATGCCTTGGAAGTCCTCGACATTTGGGACTTAGGAGATGCACACCAACGGGTGCTCTCATTCTCGAAGACAGCAATCTGCTAGTAAGCCTTCTACTCAATCTCATGTTTCGAAGCAACCTGCTACATCCGAAATACGTTGCTATTCTTGTGGGGAGTTGGGTCATCGTGCTAGCAATTGTCGAATCAATAAGAATCGACCAGCCGGTAAAGCCTTCTTGGTGGATAATGATTCTGACGAGAATGCTGAGGATCCACTTGAAGAGGAGTTGAAAAATGATGAAGAAGCTGCGGATGATGAACAAATAGTGCATGCTGACACTGGCGAACTTCTTATGGTGAGGAAAATTTTTTCTACTCCTCGAGATGACACTGGAGATAGGTGGCTAAGTACCAATATTTTCCATTCTACTTGCACAATCATGGGAAAGGTATGTCAATTAATTATTGACTCTGGTTGTTGTGAGAATATAATTTCTGAAGTAGCAGCAAACAAGTTGAAGTTGGAATTAAAAGCGCACCCTACGCCTTATAAAATGTTGTGGTTGAAGATAGGCGCTAAGGTAACTATTTCAAAAAGATGTCTTGTTAATCTATCCATTGGTTCTGTTTATAGTGACAAAATATGGTGTGATGTTCTGCTGATGGATGCTAGTCACATTATTCTTGGTCGACCATGGCAATTCGATAAGAGGACTATGCATGATGGTTATCGAAATACATATTCTTTTGAATTTGGAGGCAAGAAGATTATGTTGGCAACTAGTAGGGTGGGAGATTCTTCTGATGATGATGACAAGAATTCGAGGACGAATTCTTTTAAAGATGGGGAGGATGATGCAGCCCACATTGAAGACCGGCTCCCTCGACCAAGAAGATCGGCCCGCATTAAAGCTCGACGAAACCGAGAAGCCATAACGACATCTTGAGTCCATCCCGGAAGCTTGAAAGACACCTTGGAAGCTCGCGTGACGCTTTTACTAGTTTATAGTTTCCATGCTCTTTACTATTTCTCCTATTTTCAATGCTCCGTTTTTATTTCTCCTAGTTTTCAACGCTTTGTCTTTATTTCTCCTAGTTTCAACGTTCTGTTTTTATTTCTTTGATGATATAAGCCAATCCCTTGTAGAAGACAGACGACTTTTGATAAATGAAAAGCTTTGCTTGAAGCAAGTATCATGGACCTTGTAGAGTTCATATCTTGAAAACCTAGAAGAGTTTTCACTCCGTCCTTGAAGAGTCGGAGCTTTCGAAATCTGCATCCTTGAAGAGTTGCAGTCATCGATCTAGAAGAATCGGTGCTCCCTTAACTTCCTTGGAGGCCTAGAAGAACAACCAACGAAGTTCCTATCTTTTCCTGTTCTGTTCGTTACTTCCAACCCAATTTCGACTATCCTACAGTGCTTATTTCAGAAAACCCAAAACAGAGAAATTGTAGATCCAGAAGTCTTTGTTCATTTGGCTTTGGAATCAGGTCGATCCGATCTGTATCGACAAAGATACGACTGTTCTCCTGAGCTTGCGCAGTGCTGAAATTACTGTTCGTCCCGTTTCTTGTGCGCGAGTCACTCTCCCGATCCTATTATTTGAGAAAGCCTCCCCTAGGCTTGCATCACCTTTGCACCTTTTTTTATTTTTTTTTTATTTTCCATAAACAAATAGTCCGAACTTTGTAATCCTCGTAAAACTTGCGAGCTGTTAAAAATGAGAGAATACATGTTAACACCTGCTCTTGTCCACTTCTATTTTTTTCTCTCTTCCTTTCGTAATCTGAAGTTATGAGAACCAGGAAGATTCTACAAGTCAAACCAAATAAGTTCAGATCTTTGAATTATGTAAGTAGTCCTGATTCAAAGCAGCTTATATGCAGTTGGTGGAATTTGAACAAGTGATCTATAGTATTTAAGTTGAAAATACAAGATAACTAGCTATCAGGATTTTTTTTTATTGTACTTTTTTTGTCAAAATACACCGACAACTTACTCTCTAATCCACTTTTTCTTGATGTTGATCGTTGTAACCTAGAGTTGATCACTGTAACCCAACTAAAGAGTATGATATATAGATATTAGAGACACGCAGAAGAGACATTCGAATTGTATAAATGATATTGGGCTCATTTTAATTTGACACTTTTCAATTACTTTGGGTGTACCCAAGTTAACAAAAGGAGAATGCATTGGACTTCATTCTGAACAAATGGTTAATCAGCTATATCTAATCTATGAACTTTCAATTCCACTCTTTCAAATGATGCTATATTTCATTTAGTAAATAGGGCTCTATACTTTCCCGAGAAAATATTTTCCAAGTGCTAGTCAAAGTAAAAAAGAACAATCATACACATACACTCACTTTGTTTTTTTTTTTTTTGAACGGAAATGACAACTAATTTATAGAAATATTACCACCAGCATCCATTACATCCGAAATAAGTAGATCTAATAATAAAGGAGGGGGAAAGGCGAGCCAAGAGGAAGATAAGTTATCGCCCAATTGGGCCTTTGCAGCCCAATCGGCGACTGCGTTGGCCGTACGAGGGACAAACCCTATCTGCAGTCAAGAGAAACAGCGAAGAAGAGCAGCCACTTCGTCAAACAAGGGCCAAAGCGCCCATGGAGTCTTCCGAGGATCTTCAACGGCGTTGATCATGGCAAGGCAGTCAAATTCCAAAATCAAAGGAGCGTTGGATTTGCCGAGTCGACGAAGATGGTGCAACGCCGACAGGAGGGCAGAAATTTCAACCTGCAACGCTGAAGCAGCAGTAACGCGAGAGGTAAACCCATCAACCATTTTGCCCAAATGATTTCTACAAATGATAGCGATTGTGCCTCTGGAGTCAGTAACCTGAAAAGCCCCATCGATATTGACTTTGAGTACACCTGGATCAGGGGGTCGCCACAGGGTAGAAGGAGCAGAAAAGTTGATTCCTAGGGTTGACGTAGTTGAGGAGGAAAGATGGTTTATCCGAGCAGATCGCGATTGAGTTAAGGTAGATTCAACCACAAAAGATGGATCAGGCTTCTGACTAGTGAAGATGAACCTGTTTCGCGCCTTCCATATTTGCCAGAGAAGGGCGGGAACAATCTCCATGTCGGGTAACAGCGTTTTATTTCGAAATCTAGCTTCAAGCCACTTTGTCATGTTTTGTGCTGCTGTTTGAGAATGATTGATAGCAATCTTAGGGTGTGACCATACTGCTGTAGTCCAGGGGCATAGAAGAAGTAGGTGCTCGATTGATTCAGGAGCTCGCTGAGAACATAATGTGCAAGTTGGTTCGGAGCTGATAATGTCTGTTAAAAAGATTTGTCTCGGTTGGGAGAGCATTGTGAGAAACAGAGCAAAGGAAGAAACGAAGTTTAGGGACAGTTTTAAGAGTCCATAATCTCTTCCAAATAGGCTCAGATGGCTGAATGGAAGAGGATAAACTCACTTTGTTGAATATATCTTATACACAGCCAATCAATGTTAAAAGACGAAAATACCCCATCCAACAATACAGGGACTAAAATCGAGTAATTGGGCTGCCATTTCCCGTTCTGTCTCTATGACGTTAAAGACTTTTGAAGATGTATCATCTTCATTGACGGAAGTAAACGCGGCATTACAATGAAAGGACATTGGTAATCCTACAGCATTTCCAAATCATGTTGCTCTTAGGCGATTTTTAATCCTCACACTATTGTTAGGTCCTTCAGTTGGACTCGACTAACTACATATAGCCTGTTCTGACATTAAATTTATTAGTATTGTAAAAAAATGTTGGAAAATATGAAAAATAAAAATAAAAATCTGAGGCATGCAAGTACCATCCTTAAAAAGTATTTTACCCCTTAGAGTATGAACTCGATGCAACAAAGTCTAGTAGCTATTCTCCTGGGATTTAACAATTGTCTTCTTTGATCCACATGGAATAATAGAGGGAACTAGAACAACAACCTAATATGTAAAACTAGCAAATAAATAGAAAGAAAAGAGAGAATTTATTGTTTTTGATATATTTTGATTGTGATTGGAGATTCTGTTTGTAGTCAAAAGGAGAGGATTCATAAAGAAACAAATCAAACCGGACATAACAAAACTATAAAAAAAATTGATGACACTCATTGTCACATCCCGACCCTCCGAGCATGTGTCCATCCCTGCTTGGTCGATATTATAGCGATGTCCCAAGATGCATCGCCGACCCATTCATTTTAATATACGCATGCGGAAGCAAATATAAATCCCTCGACAATAAAACAATGGGATAGGAAAGCAGGACCATAAAATTTCAAACCACGCTAACCACGCTTATATACATATACATAGCAATCCATGTAATATATTATATAAGTTGGTCTAGGTATATAAAAACATATACACTATAAAAGGTTCTCAAACAGGGGGCAGGGGTCTAACAACCATGACTACTCATCATCACTAAATTCTTCCTGCTCCACCTCCTCGTCTTCAGCGATCTCCCCTTCTTCCTCGCTCCAGTTGGCGGCCTCGGCTGAGTACACCGGAGAGTCAAAATCGCCTTCGAGTTTAGGATCCTTGGCATCCACTACTGATCCACCCTTAGGATCTGCTGTGCCCTTCTCGATCACAACCTCCAAAACATACCGAGGTACATCAGATTCTAGCACAGGACCCTCCCTTTGCCCATCATAATAGTGACGATACCATGACCAGTACCCATGAGGCACCTTTTCGGGTTCACCCACGTCGACGCAGACGGTGGATTTCATCATTACATACTCCAATCCTTCAGGGTGGGGACCTCCCTTTGCCCATCATAATAGTGACGATACCATGACCAGTACCCATGAGGCACCTTTTCGGGTTCAACCACGTCGATGCAGACGGTGGATTTCACCATTACATACTCCAATCCTTCAGGGTGGGGATGTATCGGAATATAATAACCTACTTCTGTGATTTCCTCCGGTATACCAAAATACTCGGGAGGAGTTGGAGGTGCTGCCATCTACGGACCTGAAATGCTGTCCCACAACGGGATGAGACTACGTCTCAGCAAGTTCTACCCCCTAAGACCCGATTAGGAAGCTAATACACCCTAAAGGCTACCTAATCACAACACGAGTTAGAGGACTTGCCTTGGCCTCAGTCTCTCCCTGCAAGTCAGTTTAATTCATAAATACTGACAGACATAACACCCAATCAAATCAAATCGAATCATCGATTAATCGACCCGGTCAATTACATGTTATCATGACCATCTCTTGGTCAACCCATTCAATATTATCTATAAGTTCATTCATATTAGGACTACCCGCTCTAAGTTGATAAATAGATAGTATAGCTCGCTCTAAGCTGATAAATAGTATACCGCTTTCAATCTAAATTGACATATCACCCGTAGGCTGATATAGCACACTAATAATGCTCTCTCTAAGTTGATAAATATTGCTCTCGTTAAACTGATAAGGTATACTACTCTTGCTAAGCTGACATATCAGAGCCTGTAAGTTGATATAGTATACCGATATACTACTCGCAATCTAAGCTAACATATCACCTGTAGGCTAATATAGTATACCATCCAAACAATTTAATCAATTCATCATTTTTATCATACCCGATAAAAATAGCCGTGTGTGGGTACACGGTTGGCCTTAGCCAAAATATAATAATTTCATTTTTTTAAACATCCCACCAGTTTCAATAGCCCATAACATATTTTTGGCACTGTAAACCAACGTTCTATAATTTCTCAATTAATTACCAAAATTAATTAATTTAGGAATAAAATCCTAAAATCACAATTAAATCAATTCAGCACAATTTAGAGCTTAAATAAATAAACAGACTGCACCACAATAACCAGCATAAAATTTCGATCATCGACTATCCTACCCTAATTTCTGGAAAATAAATAATTAATTAAAAATTACGAAAAATATTAAACAAATGCAATAAATCCAACTTAGGCCTGTAATGCCTAATTGGACGTCGAAATGGACTCGGAAAAATTCCAAGGTTCGTTAAATAATTACTAGGACGTGTCTACTTGCTAATGTCACTAACTAACCACTTAACATGCATCGGCAAATAATTAAATTAACTAATCTAATCTAATCTATCCATCTAAATCATGCTTAATTAATCTAATCAACCCCTAAGCATAATTAACATACTAAGCGAGGATTAGTGAGTTCAACTCACTTGTTCGGTGAGCCGGACAGTTCAAAACGTCGGGAACGCGATGAGGCTCGATACTCTCCAAAGCGGGCCTAGCTTTTGGGGCTCGGAACCACCTTAAAATGGGCCTAAACAGTGCCGAGATACCCACTTCTTTGCTCTCTATCCGCTGCTGCAAAACAGAAGAAACAGGGTTGGTTTGGCGAGGCGAGACTGGTGAAGGTTGCACGGGCACTCGGCGAGCTGAATGGCGGCTCTGGTGGCTCCCACGGCCACTCACGGCGGCTGGATAACCTCTTGGACGGCAAGACAACCTCCAAGAACGGCGAGCTGGGCAGAGTAACGCCGCTGGACACGGCTGAGGCACGGCAAGCTGGAACGGGGGAGCGGTGGTGGAAACAACGAACGGCTAAGGGCGATGGCTTGCTGGCTTGCTCCGACAGTCCCTCAGGCTTCTGGTGGTGTTCAAACTCAACAAGGAGGAGGGGAAAGGAGTGGTCAACGGTCACATGAGGGAGGGGGAAGAGATGAGGCAACAATGGGGGCCACAAGCCTTGTTTTTCCACCAATTTGTTCCCTTAACTCAACCTCAGCCAAGTCTGGCTTCCTTGGCCACAATCCAACCACCCATGCTCCCCGTCTAGAAGCTTGAAATGGTCCAAATGTTGTGGGGGGTGGGGGACATACGAATTTCCAACATTTCTCCCTTAATTGAACACTTGAACTTGCTCAATTCAATCCCATTTGGCCCTCATAAATCCCGTTGTCAAGTCCTCAATAAAATCGATATTTTTCCTCACCAATATAACCCACTTGTTTCCCAATTTTGCGACCAAAAATGGTCATTGGCTTTTTCCAGACAAAAATGGCTCTACCTCAACTTTTTCCCAAAAAGTCTCGGGTTGCAAAAAAATCTTTTGAGACTGAATCGACACTCTTAGAATTAAATGTGATATGACAGAACCTTCAATTTCTGAAATCGAACTCAAATTCGCCATTAATTTCAATCTAGCGCGTTTTTAGCGTAATCTAGACTATCGGGTAGTTTTCAAAATTTTTTAGTGTAAATGATCTGTGGTCGATTTTCTTCAAGCCACAATGAACCCACTTGACACATTGGCGACTCTTGATTGTCGTGAAAATCTCGAGGATTCAAATACGAACACAGGGTACCAAAACGATAGAAAAATTAGTCTAGTGCCAATCGACGATAATTTTCCAATTTAGTGGTGTCACTCACGATTAGCCACACATCTTAGTCGAATCGACTTATCTCTGATCTCAAATCGATTTTTAACTGTACCGTAATGGCCTCTAAAGATGAGCACAATCGAGAAGCCGATTCTTGGTCGAATTCTCAGGTCTATCGCATTAAAATTCCTTAATGGCTTCCCTGGATAGTCTAATTATCTCAAGAGTAATAAGCTCTGAGAACGGCCTTATAGGCGCGTCGATGAAATGCCCGATTTATTCAATGGAAAATAGAATTGAAAATTTTGGATGTCACACTAATAATCTCCATTAGAGCCCTTACATCCAACAATTAGATCTATAGCAAATCATGTGAGAAGAAGAGTTGGAAGTGAGAAAAATTCAACCAAGCCCAACTAGTGAAATTAGGTGAAATTATGTCTGTTGATTCAAATTTGGAAGTAATCTGCAAATTAGGTGAAATTCTCTGCCGAATCAATTTGAATATTCTATTGCCTATTTTGCCTAGATATCTAATTTGATTCCTTTGAGCCACTAGGCATAATCGATTAGGATTTACTTCCTATTTTGCCATGCGAAATCTTTTGATTCTATCTTTAAGCCCTTAGATGGTGTTATTAGATTGCACGATTAAAACTAATACCTTCATCGTTAAGCGCTAATATTAGATTCTGATTTTATTTTGTGAAAATATCAAGTCAAGATAATGTTTCCAAATTCAAATTATGAGCATAGTTATCTTTGGTGGTGTCTATCCTTTTGGTTTGATTATTTGATTGCTTTTTCTATCTATAAAAATACAAAAAGATTGCATGTAGATTATGATAAAATATTGATATATTTTAGAATAAATTTTAATGGATTCTTAGATAAAATTTTCCTTGATAGATTAGGATGATTTAGATAATGTTTAGATAATATCTAGATGATAGGATAAGATTCTTCTAATTAAAATAGGATTCAATCAAAGATTATTTCCTATAATGGATGGGATAACCTTCATTTAGGGTAGTTTTAATTTTATTAATTTTTTTACGAATTTAATAAAAAAATGCCAAAAATAGCATTCGCATGATCACATCTACACTTTAACGTGTAGGTTTAAATCTATCCAAGTTGCCAACATAAATATTTTTCAAAAAAATGAAATGGTATCAAAATGGCATTAACATAATTAAGTCTCCAGACTCATTTAATCTCTAGTTCGTAAAAGTAGTGTAATTCTCTCGCACTTCAGTTAGGTTTTTAATCAGTCCACCGTAAATATATTAGTGGTGACTTCCATGGTTGGTTGTTTCATTATGGTGCTCTTCAAAATCCTTTTCATGATAGCCACTAAGATAGGATTTGCCTTCAACCACCTTCTCTACTCACTAGTGAGTTTCCGAGGGATGTTGGCATCTTTACCTTGCTCTTGTTCCACCATTGGTTGAGTAGTCGATGAATTTCCCTATCATTACCGGGCTGCGGTGACTGGTTGTTACTGCTAGCATTGTTAGGATCCAGTTGATTTCTTGTTTTAACCATTGTATTCCTCAAATCAACCAAATATGTCTCACTAGGTGCGCCAAAAAAGATGTTTCATCGGAATATGACTCCATCACAAAATATCTTTTATCGCAAGTCATTCTTTGGTATTATTAGAGGAGACGGTCATTCTTTCGTATTATTAGAGGAGACAGGTTCTGTGGCAACTTTGGACATGAAATATCACAATTAGACAAGAAAATTGATTACTTTACTTCAAAAAGAATTGTAAATGCACAAACTATGTCAAAATTCAATCGATTACAAAGCTTGAGAACATAATCGTTATAGACATAATCAAACATAACCAAACTATGTTGAAATTTAATTGACAACAAAGCTTGAGAATGTGAAAATACAACACTAGAATTTGATTGATGACGTGGTACCCAAGATACAACAAAGATACATGCTAGAATGTAATTGACGACACGAGTATGGAAAATAAAACTATAGTGCAAGAACTTAAAGATAATTGAAAGATAACATATTTGTTTTTTTGTGCGATGGGAGAGGGGGGTCTTCAATAGTTGAGCACTAGTATTTATAGCACTTATGGCATAACTACTCCACGTTGGGAAAATATTCATATGGAATTTTGATGAATCCAAAACTATTTTTGGCATTAATATATATAATGATTAGTGATGATGAGAAGTTAGTGTTAGAGATGTCAATGATTCTTTGGTATCAACAAAGATGAGAAAGTAGCTTGTGATGATTGAGGTGAATAGGTACCGGTATGAGTGATATTGCATGGTGATTTGGAGGTACCCATATCAAGCTAGTGTTCTCGAAGATCTCTAGGTACTTATAAAGGTGGAAAAATCATTAATCTTGTCATCATGAGTCATTTGATTGGTATTGTCTCTAAAGATCGTCATTCAACTAGCTCACATTCTTCATGGGCTAGTGATGAATATCAAATCATGATGACGAGGAGTTAACACTAATGATAGTAAGGTACGCAGCTAAAGATGACTGTTGATAGTATAGAAAATAGTCATTGCAAGACTAGACTCCATAGCTGAAAAATTGGAAAATATATCTAAAAAGCAACTGATAGGTTTCTACTTTAGTGAAGTGATAGATGCAAGAAACTCCATTTTAGGAAACCGGCCAAGGTCAAAGGAAACAATTGCATAGGCAGTCCTGATTCCGGCACAGGTATTTGATAACTCTCAAACGGCTAGCCGGATCTCTATAAAGGTCTCCAATGACAAGCTTAAATACTTCTATAATTAAGGATCATTGAAGCTTAGATGTTGGGCGCAAGAATTGCTGTAGTCGTGCTTTAAGCTAGAAGTCCTCTTTGTTATATCTCTCTATAAACGTTTAACCCTGTAATAGCAAATTTCAAGTATACAAGTACAAGTGTAGTGGTTTTTTTCCTAATAGTGTGATCTATCTTGTGAAAGAAACAACACTTGCTAGTTGTACCTTAAATTGATTACTAGTGAACTCTAGCCGTTGTTAAGCTATTACTTAAAGATTGGACATGGGCTTGAGTACAAAGTCGAATCGCTATATATTGCTATGTGATTTATCTTCAATTTTATCATCTACTTTTATTTGTTAACTATCATCACACACAATAATCAAGTTCATACAATCTAGTTTGCCAATTGTCATTATTTCGTGTGTTAACACCTAAATTTTGGCAACCCAATCATTCATGTATTGCATAAAAAATAGGGATTAATTTTAACCCCTAAAAAATATTAAATTGTATGGTATATAGTTTTAGGAGCATTTATTGTAACATCCCGGGCCCCACACGCGTTTTAAAGCCGTGAGGGAAAAGAGCGTGGCTAGGATGGCGGTTCGTCCGTGCCAGGGCGGGTGACCCAAAGCGGACAATATTACATAGTGGGGCCCAGGTCCTTACAAAATGGTATCAGAGTCGACTTCTGACCGGATGTGGGGCCACAGCGAGGGCGCTATGCCTTAAGGGGGAGAGAATGTGACGACCCAAACCCGGGGCAGTATGGAAGGACGGACTAAGATCGCCTCGGCAATACGCGGGCGAGGCTAAGGGCATTTCTCTTGTCCCACATCGCTTAGGGGGGAGTCTTGAGAGCCTTTATAATGGCTTGGGCCCCTCTAACCTGTGTGACGCGTTTTAAAACCATGAGGGAAAAGACCGTGGCTGGGATGGCGGTTCGTCCGCGCCAAGGCGGGTGACCCAAAGCGGACAATATTACACAATGGGGCCCGAGATGTTACATTTATCATATATATTTTTATTGCATTTGTATTGAATTGGTGACGGATAGGTTTAAATTGATGGTTTTGAGCATTAATTTGACGAGTTTGACTAAGACCATGGAGAGAGGGAATTAGTTCAAGCCTGTTATTCTTTGATGGTCAAAAATTGACTTATGAAGAATGATGAGTTGGAAGATTATTATATTTTGAAAAGAGATTCATATTATTGTTCCAATATTTGTTCAAAAGCATAGAAGGAAAATTTGGTGATGGATCTTTATAGATTGGAGGGTTCCAGATGAGAAATATTAGAAAAATAAAAGGAATATTGCATGTAGGGGCATATATTTGGGGCAATACATCTTCGAGCAACTACGGCCACAGTTAAAAGTAGGGGTGTACACCGGAAATTGCCTGAATCATGAACCGCTCGAACAGGACCAAACCGGCTGGTTTTGGGCAATTCCCAAAGAGGGCAGTCCAATTCCCAATTCTAGCTTTTGGAACTGGTGGCCTATCGGTCTAGTTCTCGGTCGAACTTGTTAATTATATATGATATATATTTTTAAATTTCTTAAGAAACAAACCCTAATTCCTCCCAATTTCTCCCATTTTTCATTTCATTTTTGGCCTAAAAAAGAAAATTTATCAATTCCACCAGATCGGACCAGTCAGTCGATTCGGTTCCTAGTTCTAGAACCGGTCGATCAAGTTCTTGGTCCCAGAATCTAGGAACTAGTCCTCTCGGTCCGATTTTAGTTTCACCTCAGAACCGAACTAGACCAAGAATCAATCAGTCCTTAGTTAAAAGAGATCTTCATGCATATAATATATTTTTAGAGTAGAGAGACTATCTTCTTTCCTTGAAAAGCCTAGCCTCTCCCAACCTATAAAGGACAAGCTATGGACAAGCAAAAGGAGGCCACACACAATAAAATACACCGCACATTACCGCACATTAAGGCTCCATTCATTTTGCAGAAAATAATTTCCAGTAAAATGTTTTCTGAATTTTTCGGCGTTCGTTTCACAGAAAATGAATTCCTTGGGGAAAATATTTTTCATGAAAGGAAAAAAGTCCTTTAAATTAAGGGAAAAAATTTTCCACTTTTGAAAAGATGAAAACATTTTCCTCACTTGATCTCTCTTATCTCACATCTCTACAAATCCTCACTTCCTCCTCCCCTTTCTTTTTTCTTTTTTTTCTGTTCAAATTATTTTTTAATTTTCTTTGTTTAATTCGAATTATTTTTAATTTCCTTTTTCTTTTCTATTTCTTTTCTATTTCTATTTCTTTTTCTTCTTTTTTCTTTTCTTTGTTTCCCATCTTCTTTCTTGGCCAGTCGTCGGCCGTTGCTAGGTAAACCTCGAGCTCGTCGATCTCAAGCTCACGCTCTCCACTCTTGCTTATCCTTTTCTTTATTTGTTCTACCCTGCAATTGTATATTGCTCAAGCAAATGGCTCTAAATACTTTGTTTCTTTTTTCTTTTGTTTATTAGAACACAAAAGAGGGGCGCCACCGCCTGCAGTGGCCGCGTTGTTTAGAGCCCTACTCCCTCCCAGAGCCCTGCTCCCTCACCGAGAGGGGAGGGGTTCGAAACCCCGCGTCCCTATTGTGCGACTCACTTACGGCTGGGTCTGTGATGGTGGCTCAATCGCTCTGGGTTTACGCCACTGGGTTCCCGAGTCATTAAAACAAAAAAAAAAAAGACACAAGGGGAGAACAAGCCACTCAATTGGAAGATTCTCATGAGGGTTGTACATGCTTTGCTTCTTTTCTCTTTTGATTTTTTTTTTAAAATCCATATAAACATTTTTTAGAGTAGATGAGCATTTGACGACAATGAGGGAACAAAAATATGAGGTAAGTTTGCTTGAATTGAAAGGTAAATTCATATTTGATGGATTTATAGGTCGGTAAGTGATGCATGCCTAAGTGGTTAAGTCTTAGAAAATATTTTCCTTAAAAAAATATTTTCCAAAACATTTTCAAGTTTTAGCTGAACATCAGAAAATATGTTCATTTTCCTGGACCAATTTTTCGCGAAATGAACGGACCTTAAAAGAAAAATCGTGCCAGGGAGATGGCGTGGACGGAGAGAGGGGGGTTCTTTTCTTCTTGCAGTTCACCGGGCCCGTGCATAGAAGAGTAGACTTTCATCACAAAAGAGTGTTCAATGAAAAAGCAAAAAGAGAAGACCCGCGTTCTGGCACATTCATAAAAACGGTGCTTGACACTTTGGCTCAACTCCTACCATCGACGGCCGCGACTCAGTTCCTGTTGCCGAGATCCCACCAATGGCTATGAACCATACTTGTTGCTACTCTTCATCACAGCAGAAACTCGAGTGCCCTCCGTGCCGCGCTCCTTACATCCCTTGATTGACGCTCAGCAACACTTGAAAGCCAAGAACACTGCCGAGTCTGCTATTGCCGAGCAGACCACCTGCGACAACAAATCGTGGACCGGGCTGCACCGTGCCTCCAGCTTCCTGCAAAACGGCGATGCTGTCCTGATATCTCCCCGCCGAGTCATGTGACACTGGCTAGCCTCCTTCGGCCAGCGAGCCCCCACATCAATCATGCTTGCACTTTTCCTTCGCAGGTTCTTGGCGACATCGGCGAGTCTAGATTCTTCAAAGGGGTCAAGAGGGCGTTCCCAATACAAAAGAAGGGGTGAAATTTGTCCTGTTTTGCCCAAGCTTTTTTTAAAGGGTGAAGTTTGATAGCAAAGTCAAAAGAAGCTGAAGTTCTTGGACAGAATTCCAGAATATTGGGTAAGTGAGAAACAAACGAACAGAAGAGACCACACCATGATCAGAATCACCGCGAGTTCCTGAACCGATCTGCTTCAATCCCACAATACCAACAGCGAAGGACCGAGACCTGCTGTCCTTGCCCCCGTCCATTGACGATTCTCGGTGCCTCGCCTGGCTTGGAAATTTCTGTTCCGTAGGTCTTTGTGGAACCCATCTGGCGACTACGGAGTAACCGTGAGCGTCACTGATCGCCGGTCGTCCTCATTGTGATTGGCGTGATCCATCGTCCATCGTGAATTAGGTAAGATGATTAATTCGATTTTCATATATCTCGTTGCCTAATTCATAAAATTGCGATCTTGTTTGAATGTTTGGTTAATATTGTCATATCCAAAAAAAAAAAAAAAATTCTTTTCAATCCCCATGAAATAGGAAATTTTGTAACTTCACAACGTGCAATAATCGACAATCTAATTTCATGCCTGAAGTACGACTGACGATCGCACGAAAAATCGCCCAATCCGATCTCACATTCGAGATACGTTTCATCAATTTTATTTATTTCCAAAATTAGATGGATATGGATTATATCTTGGGTGGTGGATGTTATCTGTTGCTTGATTTTATTTGATTTTATTTCTATTATTATTTAAAAAGAAAATCACAAAAGATATAGATTTTAATTGGTAACATTGCATATTTGGATAAGATTGCATGATTAATTTGATTCTATATAATGTTATATTAAAATTAATTAAAAAAAGTTTAGATAGCTCTTTCTTGGTAGGTTGCACTCTGGTTAGGGATTATCTAGTTGAGATAACATTCCAATTTAAATATGGATTCGGCCTAATTTAATCCTTAAATTGAATTAGGTAATATCTAGAACTAGGTAATTTATTTTAGTTATTTTCTAATTTCGAATTTTCATGAAAAAACAAAAGATATATATATCATTGCAATGTCATGTTGAATTAGCTCATCAAATGCATGTCATTTAGTAGTTTATTGTTTAGGAATCAATTAAATTAAAGCATGTGACTTATCGTATAGTTGCATTAACTTTTACCCGATGTTAGATTAGTTCATTTAATAAATGTTGCATGACATATAGTTTGCATTTTAAGTTGCATGTTGCATTTGCAGTTTCTAGGTTTCATTTAAATATATGAAAACCCCAAAAAATTAAGTGACTACTTGTTAATTAAACATGATATCTAGGATTTATGATGTGAATTCTGAGCTAATATTGTAAATACTTTCGTTGCTTTAAAATAAGCATTTCCTCCCCATGCTTATAATTTATTTACTACTTTGCATTATTGAGTGTTAAATATTGGTTACGCACTTACATGGTCACTTACATGTTAGAAGTAGGTAAAAATCAATATAAGTTGCATGAAAAATGGCTTTTTGAAAATAAAAGAAAAAAAGTACCAAAAGAGCATTAGAGTAATCTAACATAATCAAGTCCCTAGCTCATAATCTTTGGTTCATACAAAGAAGGTATAATTCTCAATACTCTACTTAGATGTCTAATTAACCCATCGAAAACTAATTAGTGGCAACTCTTAAATGAAAATAATTTGCATGCTAAATAACTTGAACTCTTTCAAATTTGTATGGACTTAGAAGAGTCTGAGTTAAGTTTAGGTTTAGTAATTCATTAGCTAAACCCTATATGATTCCACCCGCTTCGAAGAGGTCACAACACCGTGAAAGTTTTTCAGTAGCTTCACTCAACCTATTCAACCCCACTTGGGGGTTGCATTAATAGCCCTAATAATTGATATCAGTGTCTCATTACTTGTTATCCGCGGCGCTTTAATTCTATGCATATTTGTTTGAATGGCTAACCTTAACAACTTTCTTGCTCCTAATACTCATGCGCCAAACAAGCCTCCATGCTTTTCAAGGGTTTGCTCCAATAGTCACCCTTCGCAAATGAGAAGAGAGAAGTGGATGATTTGAATCTTCATATTCTCAGAGGAGTTGAGATGAGGACAATTAGCTTTTTAGGTGTGAATTTTTTGACTTTCATGTCTTGCAAAGAATTAGAGTAAAAGTCTGGAAGTGAATTGAGAGTTAAAATAGAACTAAAAAAAAAAAAGAGGTATGCAAGCATATATTTTTTGACTTGTAGAATGGATTATTTTATGACCCAGATGACTTTCATTTAATTTTAATAGATCTTAGAATCAAATTAGTGATAAAATAGTTAAAATGGAAAAAAAATAGAACGTTCAAATCCCATTCTAGATATGGGTTATGTATTCTTGCTAATTAAAGCTTTAATTGATTTTCTGAGTAATTTGATTTAGTCCATTAGAAAAATTGTACTAAATAAATAAATTCACTTCGAGAAATGAAATAACTTTTGTATATATGTAACACATGTTGGAGAAATCTTCTTGAAGTGTTTTGAAGCTGACAAAATCGTTTCCATCAGTCTAGTCTGAAGGCTTGCAGACTTTGCTGTTTAAAGTCTGAAGACCTCCAGATAGCCAGACTCAAGATTCAAAGTCTATCCTCATTGACAGTTTCTAATCCATTGAAGAAAGGGTATCCAGAACTGGATGTTTTATTAAGGATATGACCTTATCGACTGGAGAAGATCTCTTGGCTGGATATGACTTATCGGAATCCCTTTTAGATTGATCGAGATTGATTCGATGATCAAGGATCCGTTGATTGGCGAAATATTCGTGGAATGTTCTACTTATGGAAACCGAGATCCTGATTGTATGGGCGAACAGGATTGATGGGCTATCGACGTATTCCCTTAATAGTTCGAATAATCTTCTTAATTGATTTCGTCCAACGGGTAGATTGGAGGAATTCCTTTGGAAAGTGCCAACGGGTATGATGGCATGAAGGAGTATAAAAAGAAGACATTCTAAAGCTGTTGAGGAAGTGCGCGATAGAAGAATTCCAAAGTCTGAAGCCTCTTGTTGTTTAGTCAATTCATTTGAGTGAAAATCTTGTACTCAAAAGAGAGTTTATACTTGTGAGAAACCTTGAGTAAGTGTGATAGAATATCTACACTGTGGAATCAAGGAAGGACTGTGCTGTAACATCTCTTTTGTTCATAGTGGAATCCAGCCGATTGGCTGTCAGTGCGGAAGAGTGAACGTAGGCTTAGGATAAGCCGAACCACTATAAACCTTGTGTTTAATCTTCTCTTCCCTTCTCTTTATTTTACTTTAATCGTAACTCATTTTTATTAAGCAAAAGCATATTTCCATTCTATCATCTGCTTAGTATTTCTGTGGTATCATGAGAAATTGTTTATACACATATTCACCCCCCTCTAGGTGCTTATACTAGCTATATCAATTGGTATCAGAGCTTGTGTACTCACTTTGTTTGAAGTGTTTTACTTCAGAGTTAAAGATCCATCGCTAGTATGTTGGCTCCAGGGCTGGTAGAAGGGCAAAGCAACACTAGACCGCCTTACTTTGATGGAAAGGACTATAACATATGGAAAAACAAGATGAAGGCGTTCTTAAGATCAAAGGATCCTCTGGAATGGGACGTTGTAGAAAAAGGAATCATTCCTAAAGCTGCATCTGTCTCAGAAAGAGGAAATGACACTGTTGAGTCCAGCGAAATGAGTCAGGAAGAGATAATCAAGAGACAAGCTCTTGATGCAAAAGCAATTTATTCTTTATATTGTGCTTTATCA
Source organism: Eucalyptus brandiana (assembly GCA_014182725.1). Classification (NCBI taxonomy): domain Eukaryota; kingdom Viridiplantae; phylum Streptophyta; class Magnoliopsida; order Myrtales; family Myrtaceae; genus Eucalyptus; species Eucalyptus brandiana. Next base: position 34,085,386 of record CM024672.1, on the reverse strand, counting down.
CCTGCTGAATATAACAGAATATCTTCTTGTGATACAGCCAAAGAAGTCTGGGATAGATTACACATTACTTATGAAGGAACCGATCGAGTGAAAGAGACTAGAGTCAATATACTCCTCGGTCAATACGAAGCCTTCAGGATGAAATTGGGAGAATCTATAACTGACATGTTTAGTCGTTTTACAGATATCGTGAATGGTCTTGAAAATCAAGGTCAACCAATTTTTGATCCCAAGAAAGTAAATAAGCTACTAAGAGGACTCTCCAAAGATTGGAATCACATAAAGACCTCAATCAGAGAGACTCAAAGAATCATACCACTATCTGTTGATGAGTTGGTTGAAACTCTTCAGTCTTATGAAGTAAAACGAATCAATGAAGACGAAGACCCCAAAGGTAAGAAATCCATTGCATTAAAATCCAATGATGATTCTGATGTTGCAGATTCTGAAGACGATATGGACGATGAGGAGCTTGCTCTCATGATAAGAAGATTCGAAAGCTGAACGAGAAAAGGAAGAAGATTCAATCCATGGAAACAAGGTTTTCAAAAGCAACAGGCTAAGTCTGTTGAGGATGATGAATCAAACAAAGATGTAGTTTGCTTTGAATGCAAGAAAAAAGGACACATCAGACCCAACTGTCTTCTTCTAAGGAAGAAGAAAGGAAAAGCTGAGAAGTATCGAAAGGCTCTTAAAGTATAAACTTGGAGTGATACAGAATGTGAAGAAAGTGATGATGATTATGCCAACATATATCTAGTGGCACAATCGGATTCAGATTCAAACTCCGAGACAGACTCAGACAGTGAATTTGAGGTGAGTAACTTTAAAATCCCTATTAAAGTTTCTAAATATATTAATGAGTTGTGCTTTAGTCTTAAGACTTCTCTTAAAAGGATTTCGAACTCAAAAGGAAAATTCTGCCTTAAAAACAGCAAGAAAATGTTTTGAAAGAAAAGGTAAAATGTTTAGATGTGAATGTTTCTTCTCTTAGAGAAAGTGAAAATAATCTTTCAAAAGAAAATGCATTCTTGAAAAATGATATCACAAATATTTCCAAAAGATTTTCTATAGGATCTGAGAAACTAGAAAAAATACTTTCTGTTCAAAGACTTTATTTCAACAAATCTGGTTTAGGAATGACTGCTGAAACCATTCATTTAATTGATTTTCCTAAGGTAAAGGAAAGAATCAAACAAAGACCCTCAAGAGATACTTACAAAAATCATTTTAAAAGGGCTTTTGTAAAACCAGTTGGTCGCAATGCTCTTAGATGTTCAAAATGTAATAGTACATATCATTTTGAAAAAGAGTGTTCAATGGTTTGGAAACCTGTTAAGAAAGTATGGGCAAATACAACATATTATACTAACTCCAATGGAACCAAGAAAAGATGGGTACCAAAGAAAGTTTGAGTTTCTTTTTTAAATGCAGGTCACTATCAAGAAAAATGTAAAATAGTATCTGGATAGTGGATGCTCAAGGCATATAACAGGAGATTCAAATTGTTTCATAAAGCTTGTACAAACGAATGGTGGAAAAGTTTCTTTTGGAGGAAATAGCAAAGGAAGAATAGTTGGACTTGGAACTGTGAAGATTGGAAACCTCACAATAAACAATGTTTCTTTAGTTGAAGGGCTCAACCACAATCTGCTCAGTGTTAGCCAGCTTTGTGATACCGGTTTCAAAATTTACTTTCAAAAGGGAATATGTTCTGGAACCAGTAAAGACTCTACTCAGTCGTTTATGGGTCGAAGACATGGAAACATTTACCTCTTGGATGTAAAACCAGATGAATCACAGTGTTTATTCTCAATACAAGATGAAGCAAGCTTATGGCACAGAAAGCTTGGACACATCAATATGAAGTAGATAGCAAAAATTTCAGCCAAGAAGCTTGTTCGTGGTCTACCCAATTTATCATACCAAAAGTCTAATTTATGTACACCATGCATATTGGGAAAACAAGTAAGAAATTCCTTCAAACCAATAAATCAAGTTTCCACTAACCGTGTACTACAGCTTCTGCATATGGATCTCTTTGGACCAACCAGAACTCAAAGTATTGGAGGTAAGAAATATTGCTTAGTAATTGTGGATGACTACTCACGATTTACTTGGGTATATTTCGGCAAGTAAGTCTGAAACTTTCTCTTACTTTGAAAAATTTGCTAAAAAGGTTCAAAACGAAAAGGGATATGCTATTTCAAGTATTAGAATAGATCATAGAGGTGAATTTGAAAATCAAGATTTTGCAAAGTTTTGTGATAAATCTGGTTTTCAGCATATGTTCTCCTCTCCATATACTCCAGACCAAAATGGAGTTGTGGAAAGAAAGAATAGATCGCTTCAAGAAATGGCAAGAACTATCTTAATTGAAAGTAACATCTCTTCACGTTTTTGGGCTGAAGCAGTTTTTACAGCATGTTACATTATTAATAGAGTTTTTCTAAGGCCTATTCTAGAAAAAACCCCCTATGAATTATTCAAAGAAAAGAAACCTATCGTTTCATATTTTCATGTATTCGGATGCAAATGTTTTATACTGAAAAATGCAAATGATCGAGTTGGTAAGTTTGAAGAAAAGTCAGATGAAGGCATCTTCCTTGGATATTCAACCTCTAACAAAGCATACAGAGTCTACAACAAAAAGACTCAAATAGTGGAAGAATCAATGAATGTCAAATTCCAAGATTTTATTCAAAATAAATCTATTCAGACTCATCTTAAAGAATCTGAACCTGCTCAAAACTCTACAAAGTCTAAATCTCAAGAAGCAGCTCAGACTCAAAAGGAACAGCAGCAAGTGACTATTGAAGAATCAAGCGAAGAAAGTGATCATCAATCTGACAAATTAACCAGCAACTGGAAGCATAAGTCCCGTCATCCCAAAGATCTTATCATTGGCGACATCAATGAAGGAATTCGCACAAGATCCAAAAGGCGCGAAGAATCTAGTGCTGTGACTCTTATTTCTGAAATAGAACCCAAGAGTATAGAAGAAGCTTTATCTGATGAAAGCTGGATTGAAGCTATGCAAGAAGAACTCAGGCAATTCAGTATCAATGATGTCTGGAAATTGTCTCCTAAACCTAAAGGTAAATCTATTATTGGAGCTAAATGGGTTTTCAGAAACAAGATGGACGAGAAAGGCAAAGTCGTAAGAAACAAAGCAAGACTCGTGGCCAAGGGTTACACGCAAGAAGAAGGGATCGACTATGACGAGACCTACGCACCAGTAGCAAGGTTAGAAGCAATTCGTTTATTACTTGCATTTACTTGCCACAAAAATTTCAGGCTATTCCAAATGGACGTCAAAAGCGCTCTTCTAAATGGATTCATCCATGAGGAAGTCTATGTGGAACAACCACCTGGGTTTGAAGACCCAAAGAAACCAGACTCAGTATTCAGACTCAAAAATGCCTTATATGGCTTGAAACAAGCACCTCGAGCTTGGTATGACAGACTGAGTAAGTTTTTAATTCAAAACGGTTTCGTAAAAGGTAAAGTAGACACTACTCTATTTATTAAAAAGGAAAGCAAAAGTTTTGTACTAGTTCAAATATATGTCGATGATATCATATTTGGATCTCCTAATGAAAGTCTGTGCAAGAAATTCTCTAAGACTATGCAAGATTAATTTGAAATGAGCATGATGGGTGAGTTAACCTTCTTTCTTGGACTTCAAGTGAAACAACTAAAGGAAGGAACTTTTATTCGTCAAGAAAAATATGCTAATGATCTTGTCAAAAAGTTTGGACTGATCAATTGCAAAAAGATCGACATTCCAATGTCAAGTGCCTTGAAGATAGACAAAGATGAAGAAGGAAAGAAAGTCGATCGAAGCTATACGGGAGTATCATTGGCTCACTTCTTTATCTTACGCTTCTAGACCGACATTTTGTTTAGTGTTTGCATTTGTGCTAGATTTCAAGTAGACCCTAAAGAATCTCATTTAAGTGCTGCAAAGCGTATTATCAAATACATTGCTTCAACTTCAAGCATCGGCCTATGGTATCCTAAAAAGGGAGATTTTACTCTTCTTGGATACTCAGACGCAGATCTAGCCGGTTGCAGAGTTGATAGAAAGAGCACCTCGGGTACCCGTCAACTACTTGGAGGGGGACGGTGTCTTGGTTTTCAAGAAAACAGAGTACGGTAGCTCTCTCTACGGCAGGCGAGTATGTAGCTCTTGGAAGTTGCTGTTCACAAATTCTATGGATAAAGTAGCAGCTAAGAGACTTTGGAATTGAAGACTCATGCACAGAGATTAATTGCGATAACACCAGCGCTATCAATCTCACCAAAAATCCTATTCTTCACTCAAGAGCAAAGCATATAGAGATTCGACATCACTTCATCAGAGATTATGTTCAGAATGGAGAAATTTCGATTCAGTATGTTGATTCAAAGAACCAACTGGCGGATATATTCACAAAGCCGTTGGAGAAAAATTAATTTGAAATTATTCGCTCCAGACTCAACATATTAATGTTTGAAGAAGTTAAAGTCTAGAGACTTTTAAACTCAGACAAACAAGACCTTGACTGTAAGTTAGTCTCTCTCTCTCGAATGTTATCTTGAAAAGGTACGATCGTCAAACTATGTCTTTTTATTGCTATCTTTAATCGGCGTAATTATTGCATCGTTTCCTTTTTCGAAAAAGAAGTTATTTTTGAAATAACTATTTTCGCAGAAAAAAGGGCAGTTATTTTGAAAATGCATCTTTTTATTGTGACGATCCGTATACCTCTCTTTTAACCGATCGTATATTGTTGCTTCCTCCTCTTTTCATTCTCAAAAACCCTAAAAAGCACCGGTCCTCCATTCCTGTTTTTATCTCCTGCCTAATCTTCGAAAAAGTTGTCGTTTTTCTTGGGGGGAGTCAAGCAAGGAATCTCTCAAAATACGATAAAAATGTCTTCTTCAAGAAAGTTGTCAAGGATCGCAAGCAGGGGACCACGACGGATGAATGAGGGGCCTACGCACTTCGATCTCACCGAAGAAGAAGTGTCTCCCGATCAGCAACAGAGCCCACAACATTCTCAACCGCGTCATTCTCCTCCACATAGTCCTCAAGGCGGTGTTCAACAAGAGGAAGAAATCGTTAAGGATGCAGATCTAGTAAGAGTTCAAAAACCCGCCTTTATTTATAAGCTGTATCGTGCTTTAAAAGGAACTCGTACTCCTCTGAAATATATCGATGATTTTCTAAAAGACAAAGGATATGGGACTGAGTATATTTTTCTGCGGAAAATGGAAAGTTTGGGAATTGCTCGAAAAAGGGTAGCTGAAAAATCCCTTGAAAATATTCCGAGTGATCCTCGTGATTGGGGATTTAATCCGAGAGAGGGGAATGACGATGACAAACTGTTCATGCAATTTCAACCAAGAATGGGTATTGCAGCGGAAATCAGAGGAAAAAGAGGAGATTTGTTCAGATCAAAAGACCAGAAGGGTCTATACTCAAATCTGCTGAAGCGTGGGGTGATAAACCCTAGGAGTGTAGATTTTGACTTTCTCGGATCTTTGTGAATGTGAACTTGAGAGAAAAGTTCGGTCATCTTCAACTTGAAAGGTTCCGCTCCGACACTACGAGAGGCCTATCGAACCGACCGCATATTTCTATTCAAATCTTAGCTTTTTGGATGCGAATAGATTCTCCTTCAGTGTCAAAGATCAAGATTTTGTTGTGGACATGAATATGCTGGCGGATGTGTTAGGAGTTGAAAGAGGAAGATATCAATCGATCAAAGTTTCTACTGCTCGGGCTACAATGGAACTGGTGAAAGACAGGAGAACAAACGAAAAGATCACCTACTTAAGGATGAGTGCGTTCAACATCTTGCTTCACAAGATTGTGATCAATTGCCTTCGACCAAAATCAACTTCAAAGATTGATGTCTCAAGTTCAGAGGCTTTGCTGATGTACGCCATCCTTATTGGGAAAATGTTTTCTCTTCCTCATACTATCATGTTTTACCTGTATAAAACGGTAATGAAGGACAGATGTCAACTTCCTTACCCAAGCCTTGTAACAAAGTTATTCAGGCATCTAAATATTCAGCCTCCACAAATCTTTTGTGTTCGACCGTGCGATCATATGGTGATAGGACTGAAAATGGTGACCAAGATGCGTCTGAAGGAACTACGCAAGGAGTTGGAGAAATTTAAGGAAAAGACTCCTGTAAAGTCTCATCAAATCTCTTCTGATTCAAAAAGGAAAGGGAAGGAGCCCATGGTTGCTCCAACCAAGAAAAGAAGAGCTCTCATTGTGGAAGATGAAGATGATGACGACCTTACCATTTCGGCCATAGCTTTGAAGAAGCTAAGTCGCTCTGTTCCAGAATCCAAGGAATATCATGAGGCAGAAGGAGAGGAAAGACAAGAACAAGAAAAAGAAAAAGAGGCGAGAGAAGAAGAAGAAAAAGAAGAAGAAGAAAGAGCAAGTGGCGAAAAAGAAGCAGGGCAAGAAAGAGCTGAAGAAGAAAGAAGAGAAGAAAGAGAACCTGAAAGACACTCTTCTCCACCTGTAGGCACAAAAACAGGGGGAGAAAAAGAGAAAGGAGGGAAGTCCTCATATCCCGATACAAGTGAAGGAGTCAGTCGTTCACCTGCAGACCCAGATGATGTTTATGCATCTCAATTTCCAGAAGAAGGTCATGAAGTTTCATCGCCAAACCTGCAAGATTATTCAGATATGCCATCATCTGCAAAACGTGCTGAAGCAAGTACTCAAACCGACAGCTCAGCCGATTTTCGCAGAATCATGGATATTCTCATGGAAATGCGTGGACAAATTTATGCCTTGGGATGCAAGGTTCAAAACTTGCAAAATGCGGGTCAAGTTTCCTCATGTTCATTGAATGATAAAATCCAAGCCCTCTCTATTCAGATTCAGGCCAATGCCAAGGGTGAGGAGATTGCTCAGCTGAAGGAAGACTTGAAAAGGCTAGAAGGGATCGTACAGTTCATGGGAGATTTCCAGCTTGTCCGTGTTCCCAAGCAATCTTGACTTCACTCCATTTTCATCTTAACATTTTTATGCTGATAAAAAGGGGGAGAAGTGCAAGATTTGAATCAAAACTTTGAATTTTTAATCGTTTGGATTGTTTAATTTGGATTAATGTTTGACTTTAATTTTGTTTCTAGATTTGGATTTGGATTTGACTGCTAAACTGTTGTTGATATTGATATCTTATGGTTGGCTTTATGGCTTTATCTTATTCAAGACTAACCTATTTTCTGTGGCTGCAGATTCTAGTGTTATTCATTTAGCCATTTATCTCTATAATAAATGCATATGTGTTTGAGAAATATTTTGCAGGTCAAAGTTGTCCAAATCTGCAGGAAAGTTTTGTCACCATAAAAAATGGGGAGATTGTTGGAGAAATCTTCTTGAAGTGTTTTGAAGCTGACAAAATCGTTTCCATCAGTCTGGTCTGAAGGATTGCAAACTCTGCTATTTAAAGTCTGAAGACCTCCGGATAGCCAGACTCAAGATTCAAAGTCTATCCTCATTGACAGTTTCTAATCCGTTGAAGAAAGAGTATCCAGAACTGGATGTTTTATTAAGGATATGACATTATCGATTGGAGAAGATCTCTTGGCTGGATATGACTTATCGAAATCCCTTTTAGGTTGATCGAGATTGATTCGATGATCAATGATCCGTTGATTGGCGAAATATTCGTGGAAGGTTCTACTTATGGAAACCGAGATCCTGATTGTATGGGTGAACAAGATTGATGGGCTATTGACATATTCTCTTAATAGTTCGAATAATCTTCTTAATTGATTCCGTCCAACGGGTAGATTGGAGGAATTCCTTTGGAAAGTGCCAACGGGTATGATGGCATGAAGGAGTATAAAAAGAAGACATTCTAAAGCTGTTGAGGAAGTGCGCGATAGAAGAATTCCAAAGTTTGAAGCCTCTTGTTGTTTAGTCAATTCATTTGAGCGAAAATCTTGTACTCAAAAGAGAGTTTATACTTGTGAGAAACCTTGAGGAAGTGTGATAGAATATCTACACTTTGTGGAATCAAGGAAGGATTTGTCTTTGTAACATCTCTTTTGTTCATAGTGGAATCCAGCCGATTGGCTGTCAGTGCGGAAGAGTGGACGTAGGCTTAGGATAAGCCGAACCACTATAAACCTTGTGTTTAATCTTCTCTCCCCTTCTCTTTATTTTACTTTAATCGTAACTCATTTTTATTAAGCAAAAGCATATTTCCATTCTATCATCTGCTTAGTATTTCTGTGGTATCCCGAGAAATTGTTTATACACCTATTCACCCCCCTCTAGGTGCTTATACTAGTTACATCAACACAAACCATTAATTTTTCCTTTTAACTATGGAGATGTCAAACACTATAATTATACCCATTACATTAATATTACAATAGTAGATATTTGTCTCAACCGTTATGACTTCTACTTATGGCACGTTAATTATAGACCTTCATAAAGTATGATATTTTTTCACAAAATTATAAAACAATTTATACAAATCTCATATTTTTCTCTTACATAACACCGAGTTCGCCCTGTTTTGCAAGTTAAATCTGAGTTCGCCTCTGGTTCTGCCTTGAAAGCTTGTCGTGCTCGTGTTGAATTGGATTTATCTACACCACTTGAAGGTAGGGCGGCTAATTAAACTTAACAATCAAACTCGTGGTTGGATTTTAGGTATGAAAGGTTACCTCACTACTTTTGCTATTCCTGCGGACGTCCGGGGCCATTACACGGATTCTTGTCCCTTCATTCCTTTTGAGGAAAACATGATAACCGAGGCCGATAAAACTCCCTATGGGCCATGGTTAAAAGCGAAGTTCGAAATGTAGCCCTTACTCGGCAATGTTACTATGGTTCATCATGTATGGAGGAGGAGAATGAAGAATTCATACCAGAAACTCCTCCCACGGCGGTTCACACCCTTCCACTTCTTCTACCGCCCGTTGTTCTGTTATAACATCTTCTCCACAGGAATCTACTCCACTTGATCCACAGCCCAGAAATTATTCCTCTAACATGCCTCCACCTCGAGAAACACACGTAACCACTTTGCTCTCATTCCGGCTACGAGAAACCGAAAGGAGTGCAATGGCCACCATCAACTCATCGGGCCAAAAAGGGAAAAGTATTCGACCGATTAGTAAGATCGATCTGCCCCGAAGAAACCCAGGCGTTACTCTCCTTATACCTTACCGGAAGAACCTACTGGACTGTATGACGACTCTTCCTTGTTAGACACACCCATCATGGAGGCTTCTGAAGAACTTCTGCGGGCGACGGTGGCCGGCCCTAAACAGTCACCCAATCAACGATGAAAATCATAAGTTGGAACTGTCAGGGTTTGGGCAATCCCCTGACAGTCCTATCTCTAAAAGCCCTTTTGGTTAAGGAAAAGCCTGACCTGCTTTTTTTGATGGAGACAAAAAATGTTGATGATGTTATCCTTCGCTTGAAAAAATCCTCTGGTTTTTTGCATCACGGAGTTGGTTAGCCCTGTTGGTTCGGCGGGGGGATTAGCTATTTTTGGCATGCGGGGCTTTCTCGTCGGATTTCTCCTCCTCTCGGTATTTTTGGACTTCACTTGTCTGGATATCTCCGATGCTCGGTCTATGAGGATTACTTGTCTTCATGCTCTGCAGTTTTTCAACACCGTCGGCATCTTTGGCGAGACTTTACGTCGGTTCGGCGGCTTCTCTGTCTTACCTTGGTTATCTTTGTGGTGACTTTAATGAAATATTACATAGATGGGAGAAAATAGGAACCCGTCCACCGAGACTCTTACCGCATTGATTCTTTCCGTGAGCTTCTTAATGATTGCCGGTTGTTGGATTTACCTTCTCATGGCTGTGCTTATACGTGGTCCAATAATAGAGCTGGCGATGCTTTGGTGAAGGAGAGATTGGATCGAGCAGTTTGCACTGCTGAATGGCGTGTCGCATACCCGAAAGCTCAAGTGTTTGCTATGCCGCAATAGGTTCGATCACATGCCCTCTAGTTATTAACACCACACCCGGTTTGAGTCGACGAAAGAAACACTTTACCTTTGAAGCTTTACGGAACCAAGACCCCGGATGTCAATCGGTTGTTCACACCTCCTGGCACTCAGCTGCGACAAGGGATTCTTCTCTTCCAGTAAAGCTACGTGCAGTCACCACAGCTTTGTCTACTTGGAGTCGCCAGGTTTTCTCTCATAACAGGCACCAGGCCATTGAATTAGAACATCAGTTACAGATTTTATCAAACCAGCATCCTACTATACTGAATCAATCCCAGCAACAAAAGATTAAACTTGAACTTCAGCAAACATGGCAGAGGGAAGAGCAATATTGGGCGATGCGATCTAGGATCAACTGGTTACAATGGGGAGATCGTAACACTAAGTTCTTTCATGCTACCACTATTCAACGACGGCATCGCAATCAAATTAGTATGTTGAGGAATGAATCTCAGGAATGGGTTAGGGATATTGAACACATTAAAGAAATGACCACTAACTACTTCTCTCGGCTTTATACTACCTCGGGCCTAGACCTTATGCACAGATTTTAGACCAATGTCCACACATGATTGATGCAACAATGAATGCAACTCTCCTAGCTCCACCCACCCTTGAAGAAGTTCAAGTTGCTACCTTTCAATTAGGTGCTTCCAAGGCACCGGGCCCGGATGGTTTAAGTGGCTTATTTTATCAATCACATTGGGAAATTCTCAAAGTTGATATACACAGAGCAGTTCTTCAGTTCTTTTCTTCTGGTATACTACCTCCATCTTTAAACAAAACTGCTATCACTCTAACTCCTAAAACCCCAAACCCGGAAAGCTTGGATCAGTATCGCCCTATTAGTCTCTGTAACTATGCCTATAAAATCTTTTCTAAGGTGCTGGCTAATCGCTTGAAACCATTGCTGCCTCTGGCGATTCGAAGAACGAGTGCGTTTGTTGCTTTGCGAGACAAATTCAAGACAATGTTCTAATTGTACGGGAAGTTATTCATCAGCTCAAGACACGGAAAAGTAGGCGTCATTTTAAAGCAATACTCAAGTTAGATATGCAGAAAGCTTATGACCGTGTTGAATGGGACTTTCTTCGCGATTATTTACTTCACTTGGGCTTCCATTCTCATTGGGTTAATCTTATTATGCAGTGCATTTCCACGCCATCTTTCTCAATTAAACTGAATGGGGAATTTTTACCGACTTTCCACCCAACCCGTGGTCTGAGGCAGGGAGATCCTCTTTCCCCTTACTTGTTCATCATTGTCGCAAATCTTTTATCTTTCCTAATTAGGAATGCTATGAATATGGGCACGCTCACAAGAATCCAACTGAATCAATGGTGTCCTACTCTATCGCACCTCTTTTTCGCCGACGATGCGGTGTTTTTCTTAATGGTACCTTGCTGGAGTGTCAGAATCTTTCCAATATATTGAATCAATATTGCTTGGCTTCAGGACAAATGATCAATCGAAACAAGTCTGGTGTTTTCTTTAGTCCTTGTTGCGCTACATCTCTCCAGGAAAATCTCGCAGGTGCATTACGGGTACCAATTTTACAGCGCTGTGGGAAGTACCTAGGCATTCCTACCGGCGGGGAAGATCTAAAAAGGATATGTTTTCGGGCTGTTGACTAGAGTTCATTTGAAATTAGAAGGATGGAAGGAGAAACTAGTGTCAAAGGGTGGAAAAGAGGTTTTATTAAAGACAGTTATTCAATCTATCCCTCAATACGCAATGTACGTGTTTAAGATTCCCATATCATTATGTAAAGTTATTGAGAAAAGAATGGCAAAATTCTGGTGGAGTAATGATACAAGTAGATCTGGAATTCCTTGGCGAGTTGGAAAAATCTTCAGCAAAGAAAAGAGCTAGGTGGATTGGGTTTTCGTGATCGGTGAGTTTTAATCATGCTATGCTTGGTAAGCAAGCTTGGCGTCTATTGCATCAACCATTATCATTATGGAGTAAGTTTTTTAAGGGTTTATATTATCATTCTTCCACTTTTTAAAAGCAAACAAAGGCATTCGGCCCTCATGGGGTTGGCGAGCTTATTATGTGGGAGGAATGCAATTTTACCACACATCACTTGGTCTGTGGGAGATGGAACATGTATTAATATTAGAGAAGATCGCTGGCTTCCTATGGGAATTCTCGGTGGACCTAGAGCCCCTGCTGAACCTACACTAGTAGCTGATCTTATTGACCAGACCACCAGTTCATGGAAGGTTGATTTATTACACAGCATTTTCGACAAGCCAATCATTCAACAGATCACAGACATTCCAATTCGACCTAACTTCACTTCAGATGCACTTATATGGACAGCAACTAAACAGGGAGTTTACACAGTCAAATCAGCATATCACGCAATCCATCAGACACAATTAAGTACAGTCACTGCAACTGCGTCTACTTCGTATCAACTTCCTACCTGGTTATGGCGTAATCTCTGGAAGATGCCTGCTGCACCTAAGCTCCGAGTCTTTCTCTCGGTCACTTTGTAGTAATGCTTTGGCGACGCGAGAAAACCTGCATCGCAGACATATATTAGACAATCCTTGTTGCACTTTATGCAAAAGTAAGAATCCAGAAACATTAGAGCATTTGTTCTTACTCTGTTCATGGACTCATAGGGTGTGGAATCACTCACAGATTGGGATTTTGAGTCCTTCCAACTCGCATTCAGCGTCTGGACTCTTGGATTGTGACAACGATTGGCGACGGCCATCGCTTACCCCGGCTGGCCTTCATTACTAACATTCTGTGGCAGATCTGGCGTGCTCGGAATGCCTTTGTCTTCCGCGGTTCTTATCCCAATCCAAAGCAGGTCGTAGAGGCGGCGCGACTCACGCCCAAGTTGATCGCTTATCTTCATCTCCCTCTCTCGCATCAAAGGAGTTCCATTAGAAATAGATCCCATCTATGGCGTCCTCCAGATCTCGGAGTTTTGAAGGTCAATCTCGATGGTTCTTTCCATCAAGGGAGAAATTATGGTACGATTGCTTGTATTTGCAGGGATCATCAAGGTAGACTTACCGATGGCTTCTCCGTAGGTGTCGTGGCTGTCTCTGCTCTCCAGGTCGAGATTCAAGCCCTCTCTTACTCGCTTCGTCACCTATTGCAGCAAGGCCTTCAAACTGCAGCACTAATCGTTGAATCAGATAACCTCACTGTTGTGGAAACGCTGAATCGTCGCTCCCGGCCGCCATGGCGCGATCGATCTCTCTTCGCCGAAGCTGCTTTCCTTCTAACCCTATTTCCCAATCTCAAGTTAGGGTTTTGCTGTAGAGAGGCGAGTCGGTTCTTGCCCGATCGGGCTTGCAAGGCCCATACGGGCACATCTTTGTCGATAATTGGGCCATTCGTCCGCCCTCTCCTCTTTTCAATCTTTTATGCGCGGACGCTCTTGCCGCGGGTTGTAAGGGTTTTCGTAGTAATGAAAGTCGACCTTTCGTTCAAAAAAAAAAAAAAAAAAAAAAAAACACCGATATGCACAATAAAATTGCCCGCGCCTAGTATCAAATGAAGCCCCCCGTTTGCTCGATTCCTCCTCGCCACCAACTTACTACGGTCCCCAACCATTGCTTTAATTAGCCCTTTTCATTATTAATTTTCTACAACAATTAAAGACTTGCGAGACAGACTGCGGGCACCCTAAGGGGGAAAAAATTCACTGCCCAGGCAATGTCAAAATGTGAGCGCCGTCTTTTGAATGATCCACCAATCAACAAGTGTCAAACAGCGCACAGTGTCTTGGGCCTCTGAAAAAAAATAAAAACGAGCATGCAATATCAGAGGAAGCTCAGATGCTATGAAACGAAATATCAGCAGAAAGAATAACAACCATCCGGATAACTTACAGAGCATAGCCTGACACCAAATAAAGAAAAAGAGTACTTTAGGAGAAGACGTTTCGTTCGGTTCTTTCTAAATGTATACATTCATATTTATAATACAAAAGAAATCAAAGAAAGAATAAATATGATTACATTTTCCTATTTTTATCTCTGAATATCCATGACTGAATCACTTAGAATTGGAGCAAAGAATAAAATCAAATCCTCAAAGAACAAAATAGCCAAAGCCACGTTTACCGGACGTGATCTCAAACACCCAGCACCAAACTCTTCAAAACAAAGATAGAATCTAAAGGTTAGACAACTTTTCTTTTCAATTCTGGACTCAAATGCACATTAACCAAACCAGAGGGAAGTGCTGGCAACTCATGAAGCATGTCGCAGTGAAGTACATCAAGAGTCTCCAGCTTGGAAAGATGCTCGATTTCAGGAGGTAGGCTGGAAATAGCAGAATATCGCAGCCTCAAGACTCTCACATTAATTAGCTCCCTAATGTCTCCAGGAATCTCCCCTTCTAAATTCCTACACGAGGAGGCATGTATTTCTTCAAGGCTACGTAAACGCCAAATAAAACTAGGAAATTCGCTTATGAAGCAATAGTCCATCTTTAACACTCCCAACCTTTGCAAATTTCCAAAGGAATCTGGCAATTCTGAAATGCCTGTTCCCGAAATATCCAGCTCCACTAAAGAGCTTCCCAATCGGCCAATGGACTCTGGAAGTTCTTGTATCCAACGACAATTCCTCAATGACAAGCATCGGAGTTTCACCAGCTCTCCAACTCCATCGGGGAGTTTGGCAATCTTTGAATTATCAACCAAGAGTATTGAAAGTGATGTCAAGTGTTCAATTGAATGGGGAAGGAAACCCAACGACAAGCAATTGGAGGCACAGAGAGTTTCAAGTTCCTTTGAATCATCTCCCAAGGGAATATCACGCACAGAAGTCTCATCAATGAGGAGGTATTTCAAAGCTTTCAAGGCACCCAGTTCGGCAGGCAACTTGTTGAGTTCAGTGCAGGACTTCAAATTCAGGCAAAGCAATTTTTTGAGACCACCAACTGAAGGATCTAAACGGACCAACCGTGAGCATCGCTCTAGAATCAGCATCTCCAAGTTCGGGAAGCTAGAAAATGTCGGACTTTCCAGTAAGTCAGTACAACTGGTGAGATTTAAGACTTTCAATTGCTCCATCTATAAAACAGGAAATATCATAATGTCAATTGCCAGATAATTAACATAATAAATGCATTAGAGCAGTAAATAGGAAACCACCTTGATTTTCCTCCAGCCTCCCCAGTCTTCGGTAACTTTGCTCCATGAAAGATCAAGAATGACCAGGTCAGTCAGACTAAATTCTGCTGCTTCGAAATCCCTCGGGCACCCTTGCCAACGAAGCCACCTTAACTTTGGAAATACATTTGCAAAATTTCCAGTCATACTTGCATGATCCAATTTTAAGAACCTTATGTTTGGCATGCTCTTGAAATCGGTTTCCGTAAATGTACAGAGATGAAGATTTTTTAAGTCAAAGCAAAGGGCTTCCACCTCTTCCCTTCCCTACATTTGCCAAGAGTAAAAAATCAGTCCGAATCTACAAAACACAATGGTAATGCTAAGTGATAAGGACTGAGGTGCTTTCTTTTCCATGCGTGCAAAGAAAGCCTATAGATAGTAAAATAACTGAAGAACTGGATAACAAATTAAACCTTATACATCAAGGCTTTCATTTTACAGAAGAAAACAAGCCATTGAACCAAAAGGCTTTACCGCTTTCCTGTTAATTACTTCCAGGTCTGTAACATGCATGTATTGTGTTCTGCGCCTTCCAGTTATGCTGAGGCACTTCGACAGTTTATGCATCCACAGCATGTTGTCTCCTCCAATTTTTGCTAGGGGCATCAAAACAAGGTGAGAAGGCAAAAGATCCTGATTAGGCCACATATATGATGCAATTTGGCTGTCCACACCATTGGCAAACCACACTATGTCCCAAAATATTTGTTTCTGCTTTTCATCTAATGCTTCATAACAGAATTTCAAAATCTCCCTACCATCCTTCAAAATCTCTCCCGAGTTCTCCTCTTGAAGTTTTATCAGGTCGTCTATCTTCCTCCAATCCTCTATTGTTTTTCCACGTAGAAATGAACCGATAACCTCAATAACAAGTGGAACCTGCCCTGTAGCTTTGACAATGCGCTTCCCAATTTCAAGATAGCCAGGTATTGGACGGTTTGTTCCTAAAGCATGCTTGCAAAAAAGTTCGAAAGCTCGATCATTATCCATCTCATTCACTTCATACATACGAGCCAAGCCTCGAGAAACATATGTTTGGAGAATTCCACCATTTTCTAAAGTAACAATTATTCGACTTCCAGGACCAAACCAGTCAAGCTGCTCTCCTACAAGATCATCAATATGAGACTGTTCTTCCACATCATCTAGGACAATAAGAACTTTTATAGTGCGAAATACATCTCGGAAAAACTTGATTCCTCCTTCGAACAAAGCAACATCACCATCTTGTTCAAGAATATCATGAATTAACTTAGTTTGCACAAACTGAATACTACCAACATTTTGTGTTGTTTCTCTAACATTTTCGAGAAAGCTACAACTATCGAAACAAGAGGAGAGTCGGTCATATACGGCCTTCGCAATAGTTGTCTTGCCGATTCCATTAGTTCCATGGATTCCAACAATGCGTGCTCCAACCTCATCATCCTCGATCTCCAATAACTGGATTACATCCTTCACTCGATCATCAATACCAATTATATGTTCAGTAGTGGCAACTAAAGTCTGCAAGGGCTCCACAGGCAAACTATGAGGTCCCAACTCCTTGAGATGTACAAGTGGTGGAATCTGTTCCAAATTAGGACACTCCCATATCCTTAATGTAGACAGATTAGGAAGTGATGAGAGGGTATGAATATCACTTTCTGTGTACTCTGCTATGGGTAGCTCACCAATTTCCAAATGCTTGAGGCTAGTGAGCTCACCAAGTGATGGGAGACTTTTGCATCGTGCACAATCAAACAACCGTAGCTGAACTAACTTAGGCATGCGAGACATCCAGTTTGGAAACATTGCGCCCCCATAGCCTCTTAGTTCTAAGCTTCGAAGATTCAAGCTTGGCTGCAGCTCTTTGAGTAGAACTTCATCACATTTTTTTCCAGCAAATACTAATACTAGTGAAACTAAGGAATTCTTCTCCTTCAAGTTCGCGCCATTCGATTCTGCTACTGCATCTTTTATTTTTCCCTTAACTTCAATTCTGAGGCTTCCTCTCAAATTGTTTAACCTGTTCAACTCCCGTAGCCCACCGTAACTCTCTCGGCAGGAATCATCCCCAGGCAAAATGAAATCTGTTAGAATGTGCAAAAAAGTCAACTCACCCATCCCTCGTGGCATATAAGATAGGGCATTACAGTTGCTAATCTCCAGGTGCCTGAGGTTGACCAATTTTCTTATATCCCTAGGCAATTCTATTAGCTTGTAACACATATTGAGTTTAAGTACTTGCAAGGTTTCCATTTTTGTCACAGAATCAGGAAGCCTTACGATTCCTTCATTTTCAGAGAAATCTAGAAATGTCAGGTGCTTCAACTCACAAATGGAACTTGGCAACTTCTCTATACCGCTGTCATGTAAATCCAAGGCACGTAAGAACTTGAAACTAGAAATAAATTTGTGAAGAGTTTCTTCACCCATTTGAGTTTCGCACCTCGAGCTTTTTCTTTGACTAGTTTTGATGAGTGTCCTCAGATGATATGCTCCATGTATATATAAATCGCCCTCTGATAAAAGTAAATTTGAATCCCACGACATATGACGAGTTCTTTCTTCAAGGTATGACTGTAAAAGATAAATTCTTCCATATTCAGTTCCAGCAACACGGTGTGCTAGGTCTTGTAATAAATGATGCATCCTACAAGATATCACATTTCCAAGTTCATCTTTAACACAGTCTTGAAAGAAATTCCTCCCGAGTAGATCCATGAAATAGTCATGAGCAATATCTTCCATGTCCCAATCTCCATTGTCTATGGACAGGATAAATCCTTCTGCCATCCAGAGACTCGTCAACATTTGTTTATCAATCACCCAGTCTATGGGAAACAATGAACAGAAGGCAAAGCACTGTTTTAGATGGCATGGGAGATGACTATAACTAAGCTCAAGTAAATCTGCAGAAAGTTCTGAGATCTCGTCCTCAAAATGTAACCACTCATCTTCAGTTTTCTTGAAGAATAATAGACTTCCAATCATTCGTATTGCCAAAGGGATTCCATCACACATTTTGACTATCCGCCTCCCGATATCTACCTTAATTGGATTTCTAGTCTCTTCTTCTTCCTGACAAGCCATTCTCATCAATAAATCAAAAGACGACTCTCTTGGAAGGGCCTCGAGACAATAAAATGGGGTTGCACTCGGACAGTCTGCAGCTGAAAATTTCTCTGTAGTTATCAGAATCTTGCTTCCTTGGGCACCTCCCATCAATAAACTTCTCAAGCTCTCCCATTGTTCAGGAGCGTAATGCCACTGATCTTCAATAACTACGAGATATTTTTGCAGTTGCTCCATGTCATCTACTCTCTCTGCTGTCTCTCTTCCTCTGAATTTTTGTATTTCACTTTCGAGACAACCGAAGTCTTTGTAACCCACACAGACCCATATCCTTACATCGAAATGCTTCTTGACCATGTCATCTTCGTATAGACAGCGAGCAAGAGCCGTCTTTCCAATCCCACTCTGACCCCGTATTATAAAGAAAGAAATTTGTTCATCCGTGTCAGAGTCTAACAAGAAGTTCATAATTGCGCTTTTATCATCCTCTCTCCCTATAATCTCATCATCGTACACACAGGAGTCCAAACGCTCTCTTCTCTCTACACGCACATCCTCCGCGCACTCTCGCAACCCCAAATCCCTCCCTTCGGCAGCGATGGCTTCTATTCTCTCCCTGATTTTCTTCGCACGGGCGCTCATCTCCAGCCTTAAATGAGGTTTTTCAGAAGGCGAAGAGGAGGAGGGAATTACCTGGTTCAACTTCTCATCTTTGCTCGGCGATTCTCGTAATGGCATAACTTCCAGGTTCCATTCTTCGAGTAAGTCCTCCGCATCACAGAAAGCATCTTTGAGATCCTCCAGCCATGGTCCGATTCTCCAGTGTCCTCTGAATCTCAGCTTTTCCGCATCGGGCACTATACTTTGGAGAAAGGAAAAGGTTTTCTTCAGCTCGGACAATTCGCCGCCAGCGCCCCATAATTTTCCAGCTTCTGGGAAATCATCCAGAAGTTTAGCTACTCTCAAGATGATTGCTTCCGCCATGGCTCTTCGGGGGTGAAGGGGGTCCTGCGCCTCCTGTTTTTTCTTTCGGGAGGATGCTCTGCTGATGCCGAGTCGCAACCTGTTTGGTCTCCCCCCGTTCTATGCCCGCATAGAACGGTAAAGACTTTTGAAAATGGGATATGTTGACAGGGAAGTTTTAAAAATGGTCAAAAACGTGCATAAGGTGCAATCGAATTCTTCTATTAATTTCATCCAATTTGATTAATAAGAAATATATACGTTATTTTTTAAAGATTTGCTCTCTCTCGCGTGACAATGATATGACCAAAACAACGTCATTTTGGTTAAAATCTGATTTTTAATAGAGTTTTATTTAAATTAAATAAAGAAGAAGAAGATAATGAGTTCAAATTATAAAACAGAGAAAAAAAAATTATGTATGTTATTTTAGCCACGTCATCGTCACGTAGAAGAAAAAATATTTTAAAAAATCATGTCTATATTTTTCATTAGTTAAGTTAGACGGAATTAACAAAATTAGTCAATTACACTAATTTCACAAGTTTTAGAATTTGATTACATTTTTTTATAAGTTTTAAAACTCAATTGCACTTTCATGACAGGTTTTAGGACTTTCGATACATATATTCTTTTGTTTGAGTAGGGATCTAATGTGGAAAGGAAAATGCTACTAAAAGTTCACCATAAAGACAAATGAAGGATAAAGAGTTAAGAAAATAATCAACGCTTATAGTCTTCAAATAGAGGACACATTAGGATTTGCTAAGGCATAATCAACATTGAAAATCTACTGGATGAGCAGATAATTGAGGATTAGTAAGGCAGTAAGGAACATTCAGAGTCTACCAAAACAAAAAATGTGGATCCGGATAAGCTAGAATATTAAAAAAGAGAAAAGAAAAGAAAGCACAGCTTTATACTATTTCCTAAATTCTAATACAATGTTTTACAACATTAAAGCTCATTAAAATAGTTATTTTCTATTGAAAAAACTCGTGTTATCAAATGGGGCAAGTATAAATCTTAATTGGAAGCAAAACGTATAGCTGGTGCAATACAGTTATTTACTTGCAAGTACCTCTTACAATTTAGGACCAAAGCAAAACGAAGAGAGAGTGCAATAAAGGTATTTGCTTACAGGCACCTCTTACAATTTATGATCTATTTGGTAACATACCAGTTTTTATATTTTTCTTTCCTTTTATTTCCTATAATATAAAAAGAACAGAAATCCATTTAGTAACGTCAGTCAATTTTTCTATTCTTTAGAATGAAAAGTAGCCAAGTAAATAAATTTGTAATAGAAATAAGAAGTAAAAAAGTATATTTTTTTATTCCCAAGAATAATTTCTTAAACAATGTCAATCTCCTTTTTTTCTTTTCTTTTTTTCTTTTTCCTTTCTTTTTCTTCATCCTCTAGTCAATTGCCGAGCCTCGGCGAGGTTGACCTTGCCAAACTTAGGTAAGCCTCGCCACAACTGGGCAAGGCCGACCTCACCCTAATCTAGCGAGGTCAAGCCTTGCCAACCATTGCTGAGGCCTAGCGACTAACTAAAAGAAGGAGAATAAGGGAGGACAAAAAAGAAAAAAAAATAGAAAATCTAATGAAATTATTTTAAAAACTTGGGATATGTTCGCTAGAAGTCATAAAAGTTGTTATAAAAATACAATTGAATTCTAAAACTTTCAGAAAGAGTAATTAAGTCTTAAAACTTGTCAAATTGGTGTAATTAAGTCATTTTATTAACTTCGCCCAATCCAGTTAATGAAAAATGCGGACTAGGATTTTTCTATTGCTTTCTCTCTCCTACATGGCACTAATGTGGCTACTGTTGAGAAACTCCTACCAAGTTTTGAAGTTGACAAAACTTTCTTGTTTTTATTCTTATTCTGAAGAATGCTAAACTTCTGAAATTATATTGCAGACTCTTGTCAAAGTCTATCCATTCCAATTCTCATTCTAACGTAATCCAAACTAAAACCAAATCCAAAACGAAGATATAATCAAACTCAAGATTATTGATCTTACGATGAGCATTCAATATAAACTTTATAGAGATTTATCTTTAATAGTTAGCTTTTTGGCAAAAAATCTCACTTGTCTTTTATAAATGCATTGATTTAATTAATCACGAATTGATGAAATCAATCTTGAAGACAAGTTCCTTTTTGGGAAGCATCTACTTATGTAGACCTAGATTTTGATTGTATGGGCAACCCAAATCAACGAATTTTCATCTTAATCTTCAAACGGTTACAAGATTTCCTTAATTGATTCTATCCAACGGATTGATTGGAAGAAATTCCTCTGAAGAATGTCAACAGGTAGTAAGGCGTAATATTTAAGGAGGTCACTCAGTTTATTTGAGATAGAGTGCGAAAATTGAAATTCCAAAGTTTGAAGCTTTTCCAACCACTTGTTTTTCAATGTTTTTGGATGCTTGGATCTCATATAATCTCATGATTTTAACAAAGGAAATTCTTTCTTGACATTTTATAATTTATTTTATCAAAAATTCGAATTTCCAATTTTCTTTTTTAAACAAATTCAAATTTATAATAATTTTAAATTTTCTCTTATCTTTTCTTATCTTTTTCTCCTTTCTCCATTACAACTGGCTAGCGATGACCATAGGCGAGCTTGAGGCTTGCCCAATGATGGCCACAAGTGAGCTCAAGTGCACTAGATCTCGGTGAGGCTCGACCAGTGAGGCTCGACCTTGCTCGAGGTCAGTGATCGGTAGAGGAGGGAGAAGATAAAGGTGACCGACCAAGAAAAGAAAAGGAAAGAAGAAAAAGAAAGAAAAGAAAAGAAGAGGAAATAATTTAATATTAAAAAATTCGAGATAAGTATTTTTGGAAAATGTTTCACCTCTTTAGAATCATGAATTCACTTTCCTAAATTTATGCATGAATATTTTCGTTAAAGGATAGTGTTTTAAGCTGATTTGGTAATTTTCCGCAAATCAAACGGTCAGAAGTCTGGAATATCAATACTTGGAAAACACTTCCCCTTAAACAAATGCACAAATTAAGTTGTATTACTAAAACGGCTCGATTTTGCCCTACCATCATCCAAAAGAATGGTATCTTATCCAAACCCTCTGGCTCCAAAAATCACTCCGCGTGTCATTATTCAAGTGGATTGCCATATAAATTATCACGAACACAAGTTAATAAAACATAGAGCTGTCTAGGTCAAGTTTGGGTTGGATCATAAATGGTCCGATCCAAATTGACCCATTAACCTGTTTATGACCCATTTATCTCTAATGTAAATTTATTGACCCATACTTGACTCGACAACCCAACCCAATCCATATTGTTATATTGTTAAAACACTCTCATGTAATTACAAAATTATGGATTTATAATATAATTTTATAAAAAAATTAAGGCTTTCATTTATTTCACAAAAAATGTGGTATATTTAAAAATGATATTATTTTACTGTGTTAGGTTGAAACTTAAAAATAAATTTAAAAAATATTTTCTGCTTCATATAGCAAATCTAATTTTATTTTTTGTGCACTCGTTTTAAGTATTTTTATTTTAACTTCTTTTTCCAAAAAAAAAGAATTTTTAATTCTTTTTTTCTTTTCTTTTCTTTTTTTTTTCTTCAACCGGTCACCGGCCATGGACATCATGGCCGATGACAACAAGCTCTAGCCTCGCCACACGCCGACAAGGCTCGAGCTTGCCTAATTTCAGCAAGTCAAGCCTCGTTGGATCTAGCGAGGTCTAGCTTGCCTCGATGTCGGTGAGCTCGAGTCTCGCTAGATTGGTGAGGCTTGAGCTTCAGCCTTGCTTGCCTTAGGTGAGGCTCGACCTGTGACATCCCGAATTTTGCTCCGTCCTGATGGTATTTCGCCGGTGCACCTATGGTCCTTTATCTCTGATCTGATCACTCACGAGTTAACCAATCTATTGGGTGAAGCCGTTAAGGGATATAACCGCGGTAAAATTCCTAAAAAGCTACCCGATAGGTCAGATCGGACTAAAATCGCGTTCGATCGATTTTAACCACAAAAGTGAATTCAGTTTCGGAATTTGGACATTCGAGCATGTCACAGTTCATTTATAGGATATTGTCTTGTCTTTCGAAGAAATTTTGTCGAGTTTGAGATTTTTTCGGAGAACTTTCGAACGTAGCGGAAATTCATACGGGCCACATTAAAGAAAATTGGGACTTCCAAACTTACCCTGTGAGTGTCGGGAATTTATAGAAAATTGTTCGGGATTTTTCTTCATCGAGATTGTACCTCAATTGGGGAAATTGTTGAAGAAATTGAAGATGAAATTGAAATATAAACTAAAGGAAATTCGGAGCTTGGATGGGGGGTGCATTATTTGCATAAAAATTGAGTTTATTGTGGATTATTCTTGATGGAAAGTATTAGAGGGGACCATGAAGATAGGCATGTGGGTTATAGGGGGCCAAGCATTGATTATAGGATAAGTTTGTTTGACTTTGGGGTCCTTCTCTTCAAGCTTCCTTCGCACACTTCACGGTCGAACTACCCCATCCGTGGTTCTTCTTTCCTTGTTTTCTCCAGTCTCTGCCTCTCTTTCATTTTTCTTCTTCGTCCAATTCCCCTCTGACATCTCCAAACCTCCACCGAATACTCCACTTCTTTTATCCAGCTCACTTTTATTTTATTTTTTCTACCCCACCTTCATCGTGTCTTCATCCAAACAGCGTGAAGTCAAGCCACGAAGCCGCCGAGTCTAACCGCAAATTCTCCACCGAAGCGTGAGTTGCCCACGTGAAGAAGCGGTTGCTTCAACTTGCCTCACGTCTTCATCTTCGCTGCTCCAGCACCGTCGCCACCTCCACGCTCGAACGTCCCTAGCCAACTCGTGGACTTCGCAACTTCCATCTTCTTGTTCGTGATTCCAACGAAGCCGAAGTCAACTCCCAGCTCTCTATCGACAATCGAAGACGAGCTGCCGCTTCTGCCATCCTCATCGTCTTCATGCCAGTTGCCTCGGATCCATCTGCTGCTTCACGGATCCAGCCCATACTGCCAAGTCCACCGAAAGCCCAGCTGAAGACCACCCATCTTCGTGTCTCCCTTTCCCTGCCGCCGAAGACTCAGCTGCCACGAAGACTCAACCTGCTCCCCTCTCCGTGCGATTCTTCCCACCGAAGCAGCTCACGGAGTCGCCGGTCACTGCCCGCAGCAACTTCTCGCACGCCAGCTTGCTTCCATTTTCAGTCCCACAAACCCACGTGATTTTCTTGTTCAGCCCACAAGCATTAGATTCCAGCCCAGCAGTTAGCTCATTTGAAGACCACACGAACAGCCAAGTTCGGCCCAAGCCCAGTCAGCCCATCTCAACTCGAAGCCCACGTTCAGTCTTGGTTCAGCCCATCTTTAGTTGTTGTCCAGCTCATTTGAAGCCCAGCAGCAGCCTATGTGAAATTGAGCAAAGCCCGGCCCATGAGGAAGGCCCAACCATAGCCAAGTCCAAGCCTAGTGATTTTTGTGGGCCTACAAGGCTTGTAGGCTTGGCCTGAGCGTCCACCGACGCCGCCGAAATTTTGGGATTCGGCCACCGTTGTGTCGTCATTGTGGTGTTCTAGTCCTCGCTTTGCCAAGTGAGTAATCTCACTAATCCTTGCTTAGTAGATTAATGATGCTTAAGGATTGATTAGATTTAATTAAGTGCAATTAGGCAGTTAGATTAACATGGATTAGCGATTATTAGTTAATTGCATTGCATATTAGTTAGGTAGTTAGCGTACTTAGCTAGAGAACTGCCTATACTATTTATTGAATGTATCTCGGGATTTTTCCCGATCCGATTTGGCTTCCAATTAGGCATTACGGGCCTAAATTGGATTTATCGTATTTATTTATTAATTTTCGAAATTAATTAATTAACCGGAAATTAGGCAGGGATAGCCGACGATCGGAATTTTATGCTAATTGTTGTAGCGCAGTCTGTTTATTTAATTGAGCTTTACGTTGTGCCAAATTGGAATTATTGCGTTTATTTATTTAATTTTCGAATTTAATTATTTATTTCCCGGAAATTCAACCGGGATGGCTAGTGACCGGAATTTCGTGATGATTGTCGTGGTGCAGTCCGTTTATTTATTTGAGTTCTATGTTGTGCTGAATTGAATTAATTGTGCAATTTGAAAAATTATTCCTAAATTGATTGAAATTGAGTGAAATTGAATGATTGATCGGTAAATAGCTGAGTGTGGTTATTTAGCATTAACAATGCTTTGATGAGTTGTAAAGTAGAGAAAATCGTGAGGCTGAACTGAGAATAATTTTGGCTAAGATTGATCGGGTACGAGGTATAGACATACGTGGTTCAGTGATAAGGAAATCACTGGTAAAAACGGCGCCTTAAAGAACGCACGAGTGCTGTCTATTACCTGCATCAATATAGATATATGTGGTTCGGTGATAAGGAAATCACTGGTGAAAACGGCGCCTTAAAGAACACACGACTGTTGTTTACTGCATGTCTTATTACAAACATACGTGGTTCGGTGATTAAGAATATCACTAGTGAAAATGGTGCCTTAAAGAACGCACAAATGCTGTCCAGTACATACGTCACCTTTGCGAAAATGATGCCCGAGAGCATTACTGTAGCTCTGTGACTGAGAATGCAAATGGGAGGTTTTATATTGAGAAGTGATTTGACCTGGAAATGGTCCGACTGACATGTAATCGACTAGGTCGATTGATCAATGATTTGATTTGTTGTCGTGAATTGATTGATTGAGTGGAAGTGACTTTGAATGGTCCGATTGACAAGTAATCGACTAGGTTGATTGATCGAGATATCGATTTGTAATGTGATTGCTAGGGTGCCTATTGAATTGTGCTAATATGTAGGTGGAATTTGAGGCCAAGGTAAGTCGTCTAACCCGTGTGTGTATAGGCAACCTGATTAGCGTATTGGTTTCCTAATCGAATTTTAGTGGAATAGAACTTGCTGAGACGTAGTCTTATCCCGGTTGTAGGACAACATTTTAGGCCCGTAGATGAGCCTGTGAAGAAGGAACCAGAAGAGGATGATAAGCCAGAAAAAGATGAAGAGCTTGAAGGAAATGAGCTTAGTGAAGAAGAGTCAGAAAGGGATCAGGATGATCTTGAGTACGACCCGAATGAGGATTGAGATCCCATCATCTTTTGTGAATCCTATCTAAATGTGAATAGTGTGAAACTAGAATATTATGAATAGTTTTGTGAATAGACTTTGAGTTATACCACGTATAAAAGTTTGGTTGTGGATTTCAATATGAAAAATATGGCATTACTTTTCTATCCCATTATGTTATTATCTGGGGATTTATAACTGCTTCCGCATGTGTTTAATAAACGAAAGGGTCGGCAATACTTAATCCTAAGATATTGCATTATAAAATTGATTAAGTAGAAAGATGTGTGTGTGCTCGAGGATCGGGGCGTGACACGACCTCACCAAATTCAGCAAGGTCGAGCTTGCCTTGACACTAGTGAGCTTAAGTCTCGCTAGATCAACAAGGCCTAAGCCTTGGCCTCGCCTAATTCCGGCAAGGTCAAGCTTGCTTTAACGTTGGCGAGCTCGAGTCTCGCTAGATCAGCGAGGCCAGCGTGCTCAACTCCCTAGATTTTGCGAGCTCGAGCTCGCCAGTGTGATTGGGCAACAGTTGCGAACCTCGCCCTACCAGCGAGGGCCTTGTAGTCCTCTTCGAGCATCCGACAAGGGTTAGTTGTCGGACTTCGTTGGGAAAAAAAAAAAAAAGAAAGAAAGAAAAAAAATAAAATAAAATAATATTAGAAAATCGAAAATAAAAACAAATAAAAATAATAAAAAAATATTTAAAGAGAATGATATATCCTTAATGGATTGACTTAACTAATAATCTTTATAAGTTAAATGGGTTTTAAATGGGTTTAAAGACAAACCCATTTACAATCAATTTATCATTACATTTACAAACAATCCAAACCCATTAATAACTCATTTTATTAAAACTTAACTAACTCATATACACTCATCTTATTAAATATGGGTTCAAATTGAGTTCAAATCCATTTTGACACCTCTAATAAAAAGTAACATTATAATCATCCACAACATAAACAAAAGAGCACATGCTATTGTCACAACCCAAGGAAGCGATGCGACCCAAAAGGTTCTGTACGACATGAACGAGCAACCCTTGACTATCTCTCGAATCCTAAAGTTTTCTCGAGTATATTAGAATACTCCTGGGATTGTACACTCTTTTAATAAATGCAGATAGAAGATGTGATCTCTACTGTGGGATTGAGGAGAGATTTATGATCACATTTGAGCTTTTACTTATATATAGGGACCTCCCCCCTCATTTATATTCATCTCGTGAAATACAATTCTAGATCTTCTCTCTAGAGTTTTTCTCTTTATCATTCTTGTGAGTGTGAGCAAGTAAGGCTGACTTTGGAAGAAATTCCTAAGGTGAATCAGCTTCCCAATGTCTCTAGAAATCCCCTTTTAAAATTCCTACAGGAGGAGGCATGTATTTCTTCGAGGCTGTGTAGATGCTAAATTCTCTTATGAAACAACAGCCCATCTTCAACGCTCTCAAACTCCGCAGATTTCCAAATAGGTCTGGCAATTTTGAAACACTTGTTCCTGAAATATCCAGCTCCTCTAAAGAGCTTCCCAATTGACCAATGGACTCTGGAAGTTCTCATATTTAACGACAGTCTCTCAATGACAAGCATCGGAGTTTCAACAGCTCTCCGACTCCATTGGGAAGTTTGGTAATCTTAATATTATCTATCGAGAGTATTTTAAGTGATGTCAGGTGTTCACATGAATGGGCAAGAGACTCAATGACAAGCAGTTGGAGGCACAAAAATTTCTTGCATGGAAGTCTCATAATGAGGAGTTCTTTCGAAGCTTCCAAGCCGCCCAGTTTGTCAGGCAACATGTTGAGTTCAGTGCAGACTTCAAATTCAGGCAAAGCAATTTTTTTAGACCACAACTGACAAATCTAGATGGACCAACCGAGAGCATCGCTCTAGAATCAGTATCTCCAAATTCGGGAAGCAAGAACATTTAGAACTTATTAGTAAGTCAGTGCAACCAATGAGATTTAAGACTTTCAATTGCTTAATCTGTAAAGCAGAAGAGAACATCATAAGGGCAATTGCCAGATAATTAACAGAATAAATGCATTAGAGCAGTAATAAGAAATCATCATCCAACCTCCCCAGCCTTCAGGGACTTTGCTCCAAGAAAGATCAAGAATGACCAGTTCAGTTCAGTCAACTAAATACTGTCAATTCGAAATCCCTCAGGCAGCCATGCCAATGAAGCCACCTTAACTTTGGAAATACATTTGCGGAGTTTCCAGTCATACTTGCATGAATCAATTTCAAGAACCTCATGTTTGGCATGCTCTTGAAATTGGTTTCTGTACATATATGGAGAGGATGATTTTTTAAGTCAAAGCAGAGGGCTTCCACCTCTTCCGTTCCCTATATTTGCCAAGAGTAACAAATCAATCCGAAGCTATAAACTACAATGGGTCACTTTTGCTATGTAATAAGGACTAGGATGTTTTCTTTTCCGTGCATGCAAACAAAACCTAGATATGGTAAACTAACTAAAACACCGGATAACAGAGTAGACATTATATGTAAGGCTTTCATTTCACAGAAGAAAGCAAACCATCGAACCAAAAGCCTTTACCTTTTCCCAGTTGATTACTTCCAGCTTTCCATTATCCATGTATAGTCTACTGCGCCTTCCGGGATATTTAGGTTCTTGATCTATAGTTCCACTAAGGTACTTCATTAGTTCATGCATCCACAGCTTGTTGTCTTCTCCAAGTTTTGCTAGGGGCATCAAAATATGGTGAGAATGCAAAAGACCTCGATCGGGCTACATATAAGATACAATTCGGCTATCCATGCCATTCGCAAACCATGCTATGTCCCAAAATATTTGTTTCCGCTTTTCATCTAATGCTTCATAGCAGATTTTCAAAATCTCCCCGCAATCCTTCAGAATCTCGAGAGAGTTCTCCTTCCGTGGTTTTATCAAGTCCTCTATCTTCCTCCAATCTTCTATTGTTTTTCCATGCAGAAATGAACGATGATTTCAATAACAAGTGGAACCTGCCCTGCAGTTTGATAATGCGCTTTCCAATTTAAGGATAGTCCGGTTTTAGACCATGCATTCCTAAAGCATGCTAGAGAAAAAGTTCAAGAGCTCGGACATTATCCATCTCATTCACTTCATAGATACGACCTAGGCCTCAAGAAACATATGTTCGGAGAATCTCGTGATTTTCTGAAGTAACAGTTATCCGACTTCCAGGACCAAACTAGTCAAGCCAGTTTCCTACAAGATCCTCGAGATGCAACTGTTCTTCAGCATCGTGTAGGACTAATAAGAACTTTTATATTGCCAAACACATAGAAAAACTTGATTCCACCTTGGAGAGAAGAAACATCGCCATTTCGCTCAAGAATTTCACGTATCAACTTAGTTTGCAAAAACTGAAAACCACCAACATTTTGTGCTGTTTCTCCAATCTCTGCGAGAAAGCCACAACTGTCTGAAACAAGAGGAGAGTCGGTCATGTACAGCCTTCGCAATTGTTGTCTCGCCAATTCCAGGAGTTCTATGCATTCCAACCATACAAGCTGCACTCCCATAATCTTCTATTTCCAATAACTTGATTATATCTTTCACTCAATCATCAATACCAATTATATGTTCAATAGTGGCAACTAAGGTCTGCAACGACTCCAAAGGGAAACTGGGAAGTTTCAACTCCTTGAGATGTAGAAGCAGTGGAATCCGTTCCAAATTAGGACACTTCCATATCCTCAGTGCAGAGAGACTAGGAAGTGATGGGAGGATATGAAGATCACTCTCTGTGCACTCCACCATAGGTAGCGCACCAATATCCAGGCGCTTGGGGCTAGTAAGCTCACCAAGTGGTGGGAGACTTTGGCATCCTGCACAATCAAACAACCGTAGTTCCACTAATTTAAACATGCAAGACATCCGGCTTGGAAACCTTGCGCTCCCTTTAGCCTCTTATTTCTATGCTTCGAAGATTCAAGCTTGGATGCAGCTCTTTGAGTAGAATTTCATCACTTTCTTTTCCGGCAAACACTAATACTGGCAAAACTAAGGAACCCTTCTCCTTCAAGTTCGCAGCATTTGATTCTGCTACCGCATCTTCTATCTCTCCCTTAACTTCAATTTAAGGGCTTCCTCTCAACTTGCTTAACTTGCTCAACTCCCCTAGCCCACCCCAATTCTTTGGACGGGAATGATCCCTGGGCATAAGGAAATCTGTTAGTGTGCAAAAGAGTCAACTGGCCCAACCCACGTGGCATGTGAGATAGTGCATTACAATTGCTAATCTCTAGTTGCCTGAGGTTGACCAATTTTCTTATATCATTCCATTAGCTTGTAGCAGATATTAAGTACTTGCAAGCTTTGCAATCTTGTCACAGAATTAGGAAGCCTTATGATTCCATTATTTTAAGAGAGATCTAGAAATGTCAGGTGCTTCAACTCACAAATGGAAATTGG
The DNA here is from genome assembly GCA_014182725.1 of Eucalyptus brandiana. Classification (NCBI taxonomy): domain Eukaryota; kingdom Viridiplantae; phylum Streptophyta; class Magnoliopsida; order Myrtales; family Myrtaceae; genus Eucalyptus; species Eucalyptus brandiana. The sequence continues at coordinate 34,054,642 of CM024672.1, read as the reverse complement.
CAGCTTCTCAATACCACTATCATGCCAATCCAAGTTATGCAAGTACTTGAAATTAGAAATGAATTCACAAAGTTTCTTTAACCAGTAGAGTCTCGCACCTCAAGCTTTTTGTTTGATCCATTTTGATGAATGTCCCTTGATGTTTTGCTCTGAGTACAGTAGCTGGAGGTCCCTGTGATAGATCTAAAGTTGAATCCACTGATACATGACGAGTTCTTTCATCAATTAACGACCATCCTGAACCAATGTAGCGGGAACACTCGGTTCGAGCAACTGCACATGCTAGCTTATTTAAAAAATCATGCATCTTACAAGACGTCACATTGCCAAGTTCATCTTTAGTGCAGTCTTGAAAGAAATTCCTCCTAACTAGATCCATGAAATAGTCATGAGGAATGTCTTCCATATCCTGATCTATGTTGTCTATGGGCCGGATAAATCCTTATGCTATCCAGAGACTCATCAACATTAGTTTATCGATTACCCAATCTCTGGGAAACAATGAACAGAAGACAAAGCACTGTTTCAGATGGGATGGGAGATGACAATAACAAAGCTTAAGATATGTGTGAACGCAATCATTTTGTGACTCTGCAGAGAGTTCCAGGATCTCGCACTTTAAATTTTGACCACTTAGCTTTAGTTTTCTTGAAGAACAGTGAACTTCCAATTGTTCGTACAAGCAAAGGAATTCCATGACATTCTTTGACTATCTGCCTCCCAATAAGTAACTTCTCTGGATCTCTAGTCTTTTCTTCATCCTTATAAGCCATTCTCATCAATAAGTCTAGAGACAAGCGTTCTGGAAGGGCCTCAAGAGAATAAGATTTGGTTGGGCTCATGAAATCTGCAATTGACCTCAAGCATGTAGTCATCAGAATCTTGCTTCCTTCAGCACCTCCCATCAATAAACTTTTCAAGCTCGCCCATTGTTTATGAAATTGTAACCATACATCGTCAAGAACTAGGAGAAATTTTTTCCCACGAATGTGTTTCTCAAGTTGATTTTGCAATCCCTCCAACTCAATGCCATATGCTCTCTCTGTTGTTGCACTCTGTATGATTTTTTGCAACACGATTTTGAGATTAGAGATGCCATCCACACAGACCCATATCCTCAAATCAAAATGCTGACTGACCATGTCATCTTTGTATAGACACCGAGCAAGAGCAGTCTTTCCAATACCATCCATATATTGCAAGGATGGGAATTCTTTCTTCAGCCGCAGAGTCTAACAAGAACTCCATAATTACGCTTTTAGCATCCTCTCTCCCGACAATCTCCTCCTCCTGCACAAAGGAGTCCGACCGCTCCCCGTTCCTCGGTCCTCTCTCATCCTGCACATCCTTCGCGCGCTCTCGCGGGTCAACATTAATAGCGCCTTTGGCAGCGATTCTTTTAGCACCATCTCTCTCTTCAACAAAAGCGTCCGACCGCAATCTCTTCCTCGATCCACTCTTTCCTCGCACATCCTTCGGGCACCCCTCCAAGCCCAAAGGCCTCCCTCTAGACGCGATGTTTTCCATTCTCCTCCTGATAACCTCCAGCCGTCCGGCAGGTCGGAATGAAGGTGACAAGAAGGGACTCGCCTGCTTCGTCTTCTTATCTTTGCTCGGCGATTCTCGTGGTCGCGTAACTTCAAGGTTCCACTCTTCGAGCAAGTCCTCTGCACCGTAGAAAGCCGCTTTGACATCCTCAAGCCATGCTTCGATCGCACGGCTTTCGAGACTCCGCTTTTCCGCATCGGGGACGACCTTTCGGAAGTCGGGAACGATTTTCGCGAGCACGGAAAGCACGCCTAACTTCCCATCCCTTGCGAAATCGTCCAGAATGTCAGCCACCCTCGAGACGATGGCTTCCGCCATAGTTCTCTCTGGGGTTGGAACGGTAGCGATCCTGCTCCTCTCTCTCTTTCTTTCTCTCTCTCTCTCTCAAGAGTCAACGGAGGATTCAGAGAATGTGGATTTTTTTTTCCTGGACATGTACAGATTAGAGATCAAAAAAAAAAAAAAGAAAAGGCCGTGCCAGACTGACCCGACTAATAGACCCATTCGATCAAATTGAATTTCTTTAATGTCATAATCCTCCGATTTGTGCAGAACACCAAAGATCGGTCATGCCAGTTAGTGCGAAAAATCCAATGTTTGAATCTCGAATTTTTTTGACCAAAAAAAACAAAAATCTCGAATTCAAGTTCCAGTCCGCTTCTTGTAGACTCAACAATCCGGCCGGATCTATTTTTGTACTCTGATCACTACCGATTTGGGACGTGAGTCAACAATGATTAATTAGCATGAGGGTCGGGGTCAGTTTGTGTAGGTTGATGTGCCCGATCATCGTGGAAAAAGACGGAAATACTTTTATTTAATGCTACAGGAATTAAAATATGAATAATTGTGCCACCATGGAGATAAAGATTCTTTTCTTATGATAATATCATCTTCTTGAGCGAAAACAAACAAGGCATTGCAACGAAAGAATATTGTTAATCCTACAGTATCTCACATTGCCCCGAGGCGATTTTCAATCCTTACATTGCCAAGAGGCCCAGTAACCATTCTCTTTTGAAAATCTTTCGAGTTAAGATGGCCAAGAGTCTATTATGAAATAACCAACGTTCAAAGTCTTCCAGAAGAATTGGGAGGCTATTAATTGAAAAGAGGATAGCTCGATTCTGGTGGCAGTCTGATTATAGCAAGCAAGGTATACATTGGAAGAATTGGGAGGCTATTAAGCGGCGGAAAGATGAAGGGGGTTTAGGTTTTCGAGATCTTTTGGCTTTTAACAGAGCACTACTAGGAAAACAAGCTTGGCGGCTAGTTCAACAACCAAATTCTCTACCTAGCAGACTCCTTAAAGGTCTCTACTTTCACTCTCGGGATTTACGGAATGCTACTAAAGGTGCTAGACCCTCTTGGGGCTGGCAAAGTATTTTGCTAGGTCGGGACTCTATTGCCGACAAGGTCTTATGGTCTGTTGGGGACGGCACACAAATCACAATACGAGAGGACAAGTGGCTACCTAGGGGTGTAATAGGGGGCCCTGCTCCTAGAGATGAACCACAGCGAGTTGCAGATTTTATCATTTCAGAACGGCAAGCATGGAACACTACCCTCTTAAACCAGAGTTTTGATAGCAACTTAGTTGATGAAATCCTTTCTCTTTCTATCCGGCCACAGCACACGCAAGACAAACTTGTCTGGACAGGAAAACAAAATGGACAGTTTACGGTAAAGAGTTGTTACAATCACATCAGGAGTCAGCAAATAGGTCACAACAACATCAACCAAGCCTCTTCCTCATATCAGCCGCCTCGCAAGTTATGGAATGCCATATGGAAACTCTCTACTATGCCTAAATTAAGACCTTTTATGTGGTCAATTTGCAGTAATGCCCTGCCGACTAGAGAAAACCTATATCGTCGACACATTATCTCAGACCCTACTTGCTGTATGTGCACTACACAGGTACCCGAAACATCAGAGCATTTATTTTTGTTATGCCCATGGACTCTAAATGTCTGGTTACACTCAGAAATAGGCCTCAAGCATAATTTTTCAGAAGTGAATCGCATAGAAAGTTGGCTGGTTGCTGTTATTGAGAAACAGAACGGCTTACCTGAGCTTGAAACAGTTGCGGCTATACTCTGGCATATCTGAAAAGCCAGAAACAACCTCTTGTTCCGACAGCAACGTCCTAATGTTGATCACGTTGTGCAATCTGCGTTAGTAGACGCACGATCCAGTGGGAGATTCGGTCAGACGCGGCAACAGCATGTCAAAAATCTACATGATTCGCATCAGCAATGGCATCCACCAACTAACGGCTCTATCAAAGTTAATATTGATGTGGCTTACCTATCTCAGTGTCATGATGCATCGGTCGCTTGTGTGTGCCGCGATTCCTCTGGTGTATTGATTGATGGTTTCACGCAAACAGTGTCTGCATCTTCGGCTTTGCAGGCTGAGGTGCTCGGACTAAATCACACCTTGCACTTCTTGCTTCAACGAGGGCGAGGATCGGATCATCTTCAAGTTGAATCTGACTGCTCCACCCTTGTAGACGCCCTCTATGATCCAGCCTTGACGCCGTGGGAGCACAGAGGCGTCTTTCAAGAGATAAGGGATATGCAGCTTCGGTGCCCTAATCTCACCATCGTTCACTGTAATAGGGCAGCAAATTCTGTGGCGGACCGGGTGGCTAAGGCCCATCGGGCTTCTTTGCTTTCCTCAGATTGGGTGCAGCATCCTCCTTCCTTTTTACAAGATCTTTTGTATTGTGATATGCCCTTATATGTATCTTCAACTCTACGTTTATAATATATTTTTGTCTTCGAACAAAAAAAAAAAAAAAAAAAAAAAGTCTTCCAGAAGAGGACAAATTCTGTTTCGTCAAGAAATAATCGTCGTTGAATATCTAAGCGCAGCCATGATTGACCTGCCTTCATCCCCTCGCATTCTCACCTTCTGTACCGACACCACCCCTCGCATGCTTTCATGTGGGGTGTGCCAAAAATTGCATAGGTGTTCCAATTACCACGTCCGGGTGCGAGAATTGTCAGTTTCACTGATTAGAGTGACAGTTGTGAAACATCTTAGTACAAGAAATCTAAGAGGGGCTTAGAGGTCATGATAATCTAATCCACTATCTGATTTATGTCCCGAAATAATAGGCTAGCGGTACACAATTGAGCCGGCCCAATTGGGTTCTGCAATCTTCAATCCATGGCCGGATGGTCCACAGGTTTTGATCAGCGTCCAACGCCAAACTCATTAAAGATAAGCTATTGCCCTCAATTACCACTTGCAGATCAGTTCCAGAGTGCAGATCAAGGAGTTGCTTCACGAGGGCTATCGTTTCTTACAGAGCTAGGGTTTCGACCCCATTTACTGACGGAGCACGGATCGACTTGGCAAATCCACCCACAGCTACACCGTTCGAGTCTCGACACATGCCAGCAACAGCTCCGGTCGGTCGTTCCTTCCACCAGAGAGCAGTCCGTGTTGAATTTCAAGACCCCAGTTGCCATGATTTCCCATGAAGACCAACAATTGGCCTGTCCCTAAAGTTTATTGGCCGCCTCCTTCAGCAAAGCTGCAGGGTCATCGCCTATGATAAGAGCCTTCTTGCCGACCACACGACAGATCTGAGTCAACACTTTCACGAAGGCACTCATGCCTCGAAAGCATCGCAGTCCACAAGAAAACGCATCTCTACTCGAAACTGCTTGGAGACGATGCAGGTCCGCCTTGTTTCCACTTAAGGCCATCACTTCACATTCTGGAACAATTTAAGCAATGTAATAAGCTCCTGCTGTCACTTCATATTCTTCGTCCAGCGATGTGGATATACATTATGGATTCTGTGGACTACTGATGCCCTCAAAATAAATAAAAAAATTCTCGGTTGGATGCTAGGCGTGTTTTTTTTCTTTTTTTCTTTTTTTCTCCCTAACCGGAACAAGAAGCTCCATTCCTAAATTAAAAAGAGCACCTAGACCGTTCATCTCTGAAGCAGGACCTCATTGAGTGTTCAACCCACTAAATGCATAAGGGACTGCTTTCCTTTGATATCATGGGTCACGAGTGGATTCACGAACTCTCAAACAAAACAATTTACAGGAAAGTGACTGTTTACAGACCAACCACAGTGAAGACGTGCTATGAGTATCAGAAAATTTAGGATATGACAGGGAGAAGACCACTAAAACAATGGGAAAACAACATAATTTGAAGCAACCATTTCTAGAACTAGGAAGCCCAGTTGGCTTTAGCAACAGCTCACCCGATTTTCCTTGAGACTAGTTTTGCATGGGCATCTATTCAAAACCTGAATCCAATCACAGGATGCTGCAAGCAGCAAAGTGAAGAAATATCACTAAGTCATTCAAACTCAACTTATTGCATTTCAAAGGAATTCTCTCTGCATTGTCCTCTATCACTTCAAAATTGAGTTTGGCAGCATATACTTGTAGTCCTAAGAAAAGTAGAAAGCTCTCGAACGAAACATGATGCTACAGGAACAAGGAAAAACAGAGCAACCCAGGAAAGATTTAGGTAAGCAGTGTTTAGTTGAACAGAAACAAGATTCCATGTGTCCATTTATATGTGAATTCTTAGTTTTCTTAATCCCCATAGTTTGACGAGTCATTAAACTAATTTGCTGTTTATATGTCCAACATATTTTGGTATTTTTTTTAGTTATATCATGTAAACTGTAATGTGATTACGCCTTTGCTGAAATGATTTCAATAGTTTTTAGAATCTACTACGGGGAAGGCAGCGACTTTCTAGCTAGTTAACTACGATAATCAAACTATGACAAAGAGAAAAACTAACTCTACTCAAGAAACTTTTGGTAGTGTTGGCATTGCAAACATATGATGATCTTGTTAAACGTCTCGTTCACTTTGAAATTGAAGTTATTAGGATGAACATCTTGGCGAGTTTTGCATTTATTAGAAATATTTTGTAATCAATATGTATATGAGGCTGATTGAATAAGTACAGTATATTTTGGCAGAGGAGGGAGAAGTTAAACAAGGCAGGTTGGTAGACAGTTGCTGCCTTCTTGGTGTAGGGGAATAACTCGGATGGTTATCTGTAAGATTTAGTTAAGTCAATCAATCAAAACACAAGGCAAAGAAAAGCAGTGTCATGCCTCATCTTTGTTGATATTTCAGTGAAGCCACAAAATTAATACTCTCATTGCTAAAGTTTACTGCCCGAGAGTTTAATTTGAGCCCTTCATTTTGGACCGCCTATCAAATTATAATGTTGAAATTATTCACAATTAGTCATAGTCAATTTTGATACATGAGATTCAAGAAAGATCCTGAATATCAGAATTTAAAAGCTTTGGCAAGTCATAGCTTATCCCAAGAGAAACCTTAGCTGCTCAGTCCTTATTTTGTAATTTAGTTTATATTGCGTCTCCCTGGCTAGCAGGTTCAGGTTTGACATTGGCGTCTAAATAAGTGCTTGCATATATTCTATCAGGAGCGTCTGAGCTTTTGGTATGAATCTCATCTGAGATAAATCCAACTAGGAAGACTGGGACTATACAATGGGAAATCTTTATGTCGTTTCATTTCTTTTCTTCCATCCCATATAGATCAGAAATCTGCATTGCTCTCTGTAGCAGGATGTAGAGCTGCCTCGGTAAGATTTTAAGAGTAATATCTTTCTCATTGTTGTTGGAGGTGGTGTTGTTAAGCGAGCAAAAGCTGCCAAGAAGCGAGAAGAACAGAAAGCTGAGGAAGTCTTTGAGGCTGCTATATTTTTGTCGTCCTGGTCTCACCCTTATCGCCAAAACTGATTCAAAAACTCTCTTTCATCTACAGCCAAAGGACAGAAGAAGGCAGAAGCTCGCAAATGATCCTTAGAGAGAGCACACGAAGGAGTGTTCTCTTGCAAAACAACAAGAAAGAATATGTGAAGAGTAAGGAAATCACTTTTCGTTTTTAACAGTTGGTGCAGACGGAGTAGTTTCTCTTCCCAGTATTACTACTGAAAGCATGTGGTATTGTTCTCGATTGGCCTTCCTATGAATAAAGGCGTTTCTGGTGACTATCTTGAAAATCTATGACGTTCGGCTTGTTTGCAGAGCAATTTTTTGCTCAGAAGTTGCTACGGCAGATGACTGCTCTTTCCCGCGTTGTATCAGGCTGAGAACCGCGTATGGATAATGTTGATCAAAAGATGACACGATAAATGGGCACTGTGATTACAGGAACAAGGCTGTATGTATTATACTTCATTATCGTAGCTATGGGGTGATGACGGTGCCAAGCATCTCTGCTTAATGTACCCTAGGCTGATTTGGAAGTGGGAATACTATGTTTCGAGGTTAATTCAATCTTCTATGATCAAACGTGAGAAATATAGTGTTTTTATACTTTGAGGATAAAAATGGACCTACTGTTCAAATATTCTAAAGAGTAGCATGTGCTTTTTTTCGAGGGACAAAAATGGTTGTAGAACAGCGAAAGTTTGAGCCTAATTCGACATGTCACATTTCGTATGTACTTGGCATCATTGTTCAATCAAACTTCTGACATGTCCTACAAATTACTAATTTCACCAGTTAATTTGTTGTTGGTCAATCAAATTGAATTGCTACTGTGTATGATCGTTTTTGACAAAAAAAAAGATATCAGTGGTCACTTTTGCCCACCAAGGAAGAGTATGTGCTTCATTTTTTTGGGACATTCGAAAGGTGATTCCTTTGCAGTCGTCAATGTGCTTTTCTGGGACTTATTTATCACGAGACATTATAATTGTGATTTGGCCAATTTTCTATGATGGCCGAAGAAGTTTCTTTCTAGTCATGGGGGGTGTAGTGGGTTGGAATCAAGTTTAAAGGCCATTGCCTATCATGGGTAAGTACACTAGAAGTGCTAAAAGTTATGTACGGTGCTCATTTTAATGCCAAAAATTTCTTTCAAATCACTTAAGTCCTACTTTAAAAGAAAAAAAAAAACAACCATTTAAGCGCCAACTTCGATCTGGATTGCCGAAAATCCAACGTGGCTACCTTTTATTAATTTCTCACTCCTACACGATTTGCCGGGATGTCTAGTTAGTATATAACCCCTAAACGACGTTGTCCAAAAGTTATAAACAATGATAATTTAAGTGCCAAATTTTATTAAAAGTAATCTTTTGAATGTCAAATTTTATTTAAAGTGATCACTTTAGTGTCAGTCGTTCTTAAAAAACGATCATTTCAGTTGCAAACATGCCATGCGAGAATGCCACGTGGACTGGATTTTTTAAAAATTTTGCCAAGTCATATTATATTTTTAATTATAAATGATACGCAATCAATTTAGTCGAAATTTCTCACCGTTGGCACTAAAGTAATCTTTTTTCTTTCGATTTAGTACTTAAGTGAGTTAGCGAAAACTTTTGGCACTAAAGTAAGCGCTATACACAACTTTTGACACTTTTAATATACTTATCCCATGCTACGGAGGTAAGTGGAATGCAGAGTAACTTTTAGACGACTTTGTTGGCAGCTGAAACATGATAGAGAAGATGAGAATAAGTAAAATGAGATGCGCGAAGCTCTCATCATCCTTAGGTCTATTTGCCGTGGAACAGAGTTGATTACCAACCCCAATTTCTGGCGGGCCTGTTCATCTCAAATGTTACCTTTAATCCTGTTACTTATTCAAGATGTTTTTGCTGAGGATTTCTGTTAATTAGTTTTGTCGATTATGTTAAAACATATGAAAACCAGAATATAGTTCTTGCACAATTATGAAAAATCTTTCTCCATTCTACCTCATTCGTTGAAGTGTCCACGGACTCGGTCCTTGAAGGAAAAATAATCGGGTGCTTCACGTACCCCAAAGTGTCATACCCGTTTGAGAAATATCTAGCAAACATAAACATGCAATTAGCTTGCCTAATTACGTGATGATTTCATGAGGTCCATCTTTAATATCTTCGTTTGTATGTGAGCATGATACTATGAAGAGTAAATAATTTTTTTGTATTCTGCACCACAACCATGATTTCTCATGAAGAGCAGCAACTGGCTTTCTCAACAGCTGAGACATCATTCGTGCTTCCGATGTTAATAGTCTGTCTCTTTGGCAAAGCTGCAGGGTAGTCACCAATGTCGAGGGCCTTCCTGCTAAACCACACGACCGATTGAGCAACACTTCTGTGAAGGCACTCTTGACTGTCATTAATGGGCTGTTTGGTAATGTTCCAGAGAACACTCGTTTATGTTCTTTTGTTCCTTGGAATATAAATAAAACAGAAACACGTTTGATAAATTTTTTGTTCCCAAGACAAGCAAACTCTGAGTACAATGGACTTGAAAGATGAGTAAATGGCATGATAACCTAATGTAGAAGAATATAAATTATTTGATTCTTTATGAGTGAAATAAATAAGTTGATTAACCACCGCCTAGGTGGTCACGATGATTTAGGCTCTCTTCCCCTCACGAAGGGGAGGAGTTCAAATCTCCTCACGGTTGTTTGGGGTCTTAAGTGAGATGCTGGGGTGGTGGATCCTCCCGTTTATATGTCCTTTAAGAATTACTTGCCGGCTGTCGGCTGTACAGGGTTCTTGGGTCACTAAAAAAATAAAAATAAATAAGTTGATTAAGCCATGCGAGGATGTCAGATTCCAAGAAGTGTAATCATGAATAAGTTGACCTGCTAACACTGAGCCAAATGAGAAGGCTGATTAGACAACATGGATCGTTGCGAAAAAAATAAAAAAGCGAAGATAATCGCGTAAAACAAGTGAATTCGGGAAATAAGACCATAGAAGTGCAGATGAAAAGGATTAATTTGTTAGATATATGCCCTAAATTAATTAATTGATTAATTAAAGTGGAAATGGTCAGCAATTTTTGCTGACCACTTCACACAATTACGTGCACATGCACGAACGAATTCGTGCATGATGATCAGCAACCGCTGACCATCGTGCACGAATTCGTGCATAAACGGTCAGCGGTTGCTGACCGTTCCATTCATGCACGATCGTGCTCGATTGTGCATGAGAATGAGGATCAGCAACGGTTGCTGATCCCACGATCGGCAACCGTTGCTGATTCGTGTATAAATATTAAAAAGAAAGGCTGCAAAAGGTTGCAACGTAGAGAGATTTTCTGTGGGCGTGCGTTTGTGTTTTTAGAGAAAAGATGTTTTGCTAAAATAGAGAGCAAAAGTGTGTGCGTGTTCTTGTGTCTTTGAGACGCAAGAAAGAAGAACATTATATCGTTCGGGCCGTGACTATTATACATCAAGGATACGACGGTTTGTTTTCCACGTGATTGCTAGCACAATCGAAGTGGTGAATATCCGATAGTTCTCTCTTCCGTTCAACGTTCGTTGTTGGTGTGTACGAACTAGAGGTCCGACGCTTGTGGGACTCGGGCGTAGAACATCCAAACCGACTTGTTTAAAGCACGCTTCGAGAGGTAAATCGTTTAACTCTCTTTTATGTTTAGATTTTTGATTAAAACGCACGAACAACGCCTAAGGAGAATCATGTGTAAAATATATTTTTGTTTCCGCTGCGTTTATTTCGTTAATTTTCTTATACATGATTCATGAAACCCCAACAGTGGTATCAGAGCCAACCTTAGGCGTTTTCGTGCGTTTAATTGATTTATAGTTCGAATATATTTTTGCATTCTAATGGCCAATTTACTTTTGTTAAGAGAATTGGTTCTCTTGCTCTTATGTGGTCTATAGAAGTTGATTGATTTATGTGATAAATTTAATCAACAAAGCAAAAATTAGAACCAAATCAATTTTGAATCAAAAATCTGCAACTTGTTATACTTGATGTTTATATTTTGCAAATGATATGCAGAATTTTATGCATGCCTTCCAGAGCTTTAAATTTTGAATTTATGGCTCGTAAGGAAGGGTGGTGATCATGGAAAAATCCTAATTGTTGTGATTGTTGTATGGATGAATGTATGATGATTACAGGTATTCTTTTTGGGGATGTAATTATTAAATGGAGGCTGCGTCCTTCCTTTTATTTTACTTTAATTTTTCCTTGATATGTAATTTTTAGTATAGTTTAGTATTTCAATTGTTGATGTAAATACTACAAGAGAGGAGGAGCCATTGGAGGAGCCATTGGAGGAGCCATTAAACCGGTGAGCTCTTTGGGCCCGGTCTTTGAAGAGTTCAAAGATTGAAGAAAAAGTGAAGAGCAGGTCCATATTATTAAAATATTAAAATGGCTAAATGGGTCTCTTTGGCTCGAGACCCATTGAACCATAATTCCATGATCACCACATAGGATAGATGTTTATGTGATATCTATTTATTTATTGTGTTTATGGTATCGTGCATGTTAAATCGGTTAATGTGCAAAGTGAGACCATTAATAACGACCAAAATCTCCTTATTAATAATATTAAGTCGAAACGGGTTTCGGACTCATGGCCTTCCATCGTCGTGGTTTGATCCAATATTATAGTGGTTAATTAACCGGTTATGGATACATAGGGATTGATTACCATTTATAATATTGGACCACTCCATTATGCATATGATCTTTGTGGGGTTGGAGCCAAATGATTTCTAATAAGCTGTCGGGTGAGGGAATCATTTGTGTTTTCAATACTTGCATGAGACGATGGGCTAGACTTAACTATGATCATGATGCCAATAACTGTTAGGTGAGGCTTTCATGGTCTAGAGGCCGAAGTTATGATTGGGACTCGCATATGATGCGTTGAACAAGCTGGTTCACTCACTAAGTTCATAGGACACCAATAACTGTTAGGTGAGGTGGACTTTGGACTAGTGGGACTCAATCCCCACTAGTAATCTTTACCCAACAAAGATTACCGCTTCCCATCTTAAGGAGTATGGGATTCGAAGATAAATTTAGTGGGAGGATCTATTTCATTTAAAGACCAAAATGAAATAGTTACTTTGAAAGATACAACGGCTAACAATTTATTTTCTGCAATGAGATATATATTATTACTCTGAAAATGGTGACCACAAACCCACTCGCTTCTATACTTGACAAGAATTGTTTGACTGGACCCAATTTCACTGACTGGGTGAGAAATTTGAGAATTGTTCTCAATTCAGAAAAAATTGGGTATGTGCTTGATGAAAAGATGCCAACCTCCTTTCCGAGGGTGGGACCCAAGAGGAGCGTGTCACTTATGATAAGTGGCGTGATGATGACTTAAAAGTTAGGTCATATATGCTTGCTTCTATGAATAATGAATTACGAAGAAGTATGAATCTATGGAAGATCTTTGGGTCGATCATTTTGCACTTAAAGGAATACTTTGATGAGAATGGTCGAACCTCTAGATATGAGATATCTAAGGCATTGTACCGTATGAGGATGGCTGAAGGATCATCTGTTAATGATCATGCTTTGAAAATGATCTGGCACATTGAAGAATTGGCTAGGCTAAATCTCGTTATGGACAATGAGTTAGCTGTGGATTTGATCCTCTAATCTTTACCCGATTCCTTCTCTGGTTTTGTCCAAAACTTCCACATGCATAAGATGAATAAAACTCTTGCGGAGTTACATAGCATGCTGGTAGTTTATGAGAAGGAAATGCATAACACAAGGCCAAATGTAGTGGCTATGGCTAAGGCTTCTTCTTCAAAGGGTAAGACCATTTTAAAGAAGAATAAATGGAAGAGGCCTGCCAAACCTGTTGTGCAACCAAAGCCCATGATTGATAAAGGGAAATGTCATTATTGTGGTGTCAAAGGGCACTGGAGGAGGAACTGTAAGAGGTACCTCGCGAGCTTGAAGGTTAAGCCCAAGAACCGACCTTATGAAGGTATGGTGTCTATGCTTATTGAAACTAATCATATGGTTAGTGTTGAATCCAGCTCATGGGTTCTAGATTCTGCTGCAACTTCACATATTTGTATGTCTTTGCAGAACTGAAACAAGCGAGATGCTAAGGCGAAATGAGATTGTCCTGACGTTTGCCAATGGAGCAAGAGTTGCTGCATTAGCTATAGGGACTTTTCGTTTATGTTTGCCTTCTGGACATGTTTTGGTTTTAAAGAACTGTTTGCATTATAAGAATGCTGTTAGGAACATCATCTCTATACCAAATGGGTAAAGAGAATTATGAATTTTCTTTTCTTGATGATGTATGTTCTATTTATCATAATAGAATATGTGTTGGTTCTAGCTTATTAATCAACAATCTTTATACCATTACAATGTCCGGTAATGCGATTACCAATGTCAATAAGCAAAATAGAATTGATATAAATGCCATAACTAATAAACGCCCTAGAGACGGTCCAAATAAAAAGTATGTTTGGCATCTCCGATTAGGTCATATTGGAGAAGACAGAATTAACAAGTTGAGTAATGATGGATACATTGATCCTTCAAATTTTGAGTCATACTCGACTTGTGAGGCATGTCTTCTAGGAAAAATGACCAAAGCGCCTTTGTGGGACAAAGTGCGCGAGCCGCCGACATATTAGAATTAATACATACGGATGTATGTGGACCAATTAATGAATCTGCTAGAGGTGGTTATAATTACTTCATTACCTTCACCGATGATCGGTCACGGTATGGTTATTTATACCTCATGAAGTATAAATCTGAATCCTTTGAAAAGTTCAAGGAATTCAAGGCTGAAGTTGAGAAACAAACAGGAAAATGTATTAAGGCTCTTCGATCAGATCGAGGAGGTGAATACCTTAGTACTGAATTCCTAAACTTTCTTAAAGAGAATGGCATTTTATCACAATGGACACCTCCGGAACTCCGAACATAATGGTGTATTCGAACGAAGAAATCGTACTTTATTAGATATGGTACGATCTATGATGAGTTACACCGATTTGCCAATATCCCTTTGGGGTTATGCCCTTGAGACAGCCACATATATACTGAATAGAGTGCCGTCCAAATCTGTTCCAACTACGCCCTATGAGATATGGCATAGTAAGAAACCTAGTCTTAATCATATTAAGATTTGGGGTTGTCCACTTTCGTGAAAAAGCTGAAAATGGAAAAATTGGAGGCAAGATCGAACAAGGTCGCTTCATTGGATATCCAAAGGAAACTCTTGGATATTATTTCTATTTTCATTCGAGACCAAAGAATTTTGGTATGCAAGCACGCTTCTTTTTTGGAGAATCGGTTCGTCCAAGAAAGTGGTCTTTGGGCGGAAAATAGTCTTACAAGAAGAAAATAATGAAGTACCAAATAACCGAGTTCAGATACCAATCTCTGATTCAGTGGGAGCTTCTGATACACAACCTCTTAGGAGAAGTGCGAGAACGTCTCGCCCACCTGCTCGTTATAGACACTCGGTTGATCATATTGAACCATTATTCATTGTGAATGATAGTGATCAACCCGGTGATCCTAAAACCTATGAGGAGGCGATGTTGGACATCGATTCGGTAAATGGCTAGAAGCCATGAAATCCGAAATGGATTCAATGTATTCCAATGAGGTATGGACCTTGACCGACCCGCCCGATGGTATTGTACCAATTGGCTGTAAATGGATCTTCAAGAGGAAGATGAATGTTGAAGGTCAAATTGGAATTTACAAAGCACGGCTGGTGGCGAAAGGATATCGTCAAAAAGAAGGAATTGATTATGACGAAACTTTCTCACTGTGGCCATGCTAAAATCCATTCGGATTATGTTGGCTATAGCTGCACACCTTGATTATGAGATATTCCAGATGGATGTCAAAACGGCTTTTCTAAATGGTTTTCTCGATGAGGACATCTATATGGAACAGCCACAGGGTTTTGAATCCAATAGTGAAAAACAGAAGGTGTGTAGGCTTAAAAGATCCATTTATGGACTCAAACAAGCCTCCAGAAGTTGGAACATCCGTTTTGATGAGGTAGTCAAATCGTTTGGCTTCATCAAAAATCCGGATGAACCTTGTGTATATAAGAAGATCAGTGGGAGTGCAATTGCATTTCTGGTTTTGTATGTCGATGATATACTTTTGATTGGAAATGATGTACCAATGATATCATCGATAAAACTATTCTTGTCACGAAATTCTCCATGAAAGATTTAGGAGAGGCAACCTACATTTTAGGTATCAAGATCTATAGAGATAGATCAAGACGATTGATTGGCCTCTCACAATCTACGTACATAGACAAAGTGTTAACACGGTTTAACATGCAATGTTCCAAGAGAGGATTATTGCCTTTTAGGCAAGGGATCCGTCTTTCTAAGGAGATGTGTCCCAACACTCCTGAAGAAAGAGAGCGGATGGCAAAGATACCATATGCATCTGCTATTGGAAGCATAATGTATGCTATGCTATGTACTAGACCAGATATCGCGCATGCTGTAAGTATTACTAGCAGATATCAGTCTGATCCAGGAGAAGAGCATTGGATAGCAGTCAAGAATATTCTTAAGTACTTGCGAAGGACTAAAGATTTATTCTTGATATATGGAGAAGGAGAATTTGAAGTTGTAGCTTATACTGATTCTGATTTTCAATCGGATCCTAATGATTATAAGTCTACGTCTGGGTTTGTCTTCACATTCAATGGTGGTGCAGTTAGTTGGAAAAGTTCCAAACAAAGCATAACTGCCGATTCCACCACTGAGGCAGAGTATGTAGCTGCTTCTGAAGCAGCAAAGGAAGCCGCTTGGATGAAGAAGTTTATTTCTGAACTTGGAGTCGTTCCTTCAATTGAGCAACCGATCACATTGTTTTGTGACAACAATGGGGCGATAGCTCAAGCTAAGGAACCAAGGTCTCACCAGAAGTCCAAGCATATTGAGAGACGCTTCCATCTCATCAGAGAAATTGTTGGGAGAGGTGATATCGCCTTGCAGAAAATTGCCTCAGCAGAAAACGTGGCAGATCCCTTCACTAAGGCCTTACCTCAGTCTTCTTTTGAAAGACAAATTGACCAAACGGGTTTGAGGTACCAAACAAGTTGGCTTTAGTGCAAGTGGGAGATTGTTAGATATATGCCCTAAATTAATTAATTGATTAATTAAAGTGGAAATGGTCAGCAATTTTTGCTGACCACTTCACACAATTACGTGCACATGCACGAACGAGGTCGTGCATGATGATCAGCAACCGCTGACCATCGTGCACGAATTCGTGCATAAACGGTCAGCGGTTGCTGGCCGTTCCATTCATGCACGATCGTGCTCGATCGTGCATGAGAATGAGGATCAGCAACGGTTGCGATCCCACGATCGGCAACCGTTGCTGATTCGTGTATAAATATTAAAAAGAAAGGCTGCAAAAGGTTGCAACGTAGAGAGATTTTCTGTGGGCGTGCGTTTGTGTTTTTAGAGAAAAGATGTTTTGCTAAAATAGAGAGCAAAAGTGTGTGCGTGTTCTTGTGTCTTTGAGACGCAAGAAAGAAGAACATTATATCGTTCGGGCCGTGACTATTATACATCAAGGATACGACGGTTTGTTTTCCACGTGATTGCTAGCACAATCGAAGTGGTGAATATCCGATAGTTCTCTCTTCCGTTCAACGTTCGTTGTTGGTGTGTCTGAACTAGAGGTCCGACGCTTGTGGGACTCGAACTGTAGAACATCCAAACCGACTTGTTTAAAGCACGCTTCGAGAGGTAAATCGTTTAACTCTCTTTTATGTTTAGATTTTTGATTAAAACGCACGAACAACGCCTAAGGAGAATCATGTGTAAAATATATCTTTGTTTCCGCTGCGTTTATTTCGTTAATTTTTATTATACATGATTCATGAAACCCCAACATAATTTAATTATAGCCTATTTAAGACTCTGACCACTTGACTCTAACCAACCTTGAATTGCGATAGGATATTTCAGTTCTTTCAGTTCATCCGAGGAAATGGGTCTTTCTTTACGAGGAAAAAAGATAGAAAATATGAATCGACAAAGTTAATATATCTGATTCTGTGACCATAACTAGAAAGTCTTCCAACAAACCAAGAGCAAAGGCAAATGTTTCCAGACGTTGGTATATGGTCCAGACGTTGATATTTCAGATGTATCGTCTCAAGGCCAGCTCTCCCCTGAAAACGACCCTGGATGACACAATTCCTGGGCTGCGTTCCAAAATTGAACCCATCTGGAAGCACAGAACTCAAATGCTTCACGACTCAGTTAATCAAATCTGTTATCATCGAGTCTACTTAAGTAACGATTTGCTGCTTTCTCGTTAGGTATTTAAAACCAAATGTTCATGGTTTGGTCAAGCATGATATTGTTTTTTCAGTATGTGTTCTGACAATTGGGACTGCTAAGTGCTTGATAGACTAACTGGGATGGAGGCACGATGACAGTTCCAACACAATGCACTTTTGCTTGTTCCAGTGGCATCTCAATAATTTACTGCGGATGGTTGATCAAGATAAGACTACCTAGAAGCAGGAATTCGGAGAGAGAAAGAGGAAGAGGACAGAGTTTGAACCCACGATATGAACGTGAAGAAGCCGGAGAAATAGAGATCCTGGGAGAGTGTGACGACGTAAATGGGTACCCGCCATGCCCGACCTATTCGCATATTTTCATTTGTGCTTCTTGAAAGGTTTCTGAGTATTACTTGTTCCACGTGCGAAGGCAAGACTAGGACTCAAAATGAACAAAATCAAGAATCTAGTGGATCGAATCCATTTGTCTGCTATGAAAGAGATAAACCTTTCCTTTCTTGACATTTTACCATTTTAAATGAGACTTCTCCTTTATAAGGAACTTCTGATTTTCGCCTTCGTTCATTTTCAAGCAACCGAGTCTTTCCCTCTCAGTTTGATAAATGTTCCCGTTCGTGCAAATGACTACTTTGTAAGCTTACAACCACTCCCATCTTTTAAGTCATCGGAACCAAAATATTTTGTATTCTGATAGACGACCAACGACCCCCAAAACTTAACCATCTGGCTTGCAAATTCGAGATTCCAGTAGGGATCCAATTGAGAAAATCTTAGCCACTCAAGGCCATCGCTTCACAATCTGCCACATTTTCGGCAATGTAATAAGCTCCTGCTGTCACTTCATATCTTCATCCTGCATTGTGCCTATACAATATGAATCTTATGGAATACTGCTGCTCTCAAAAAGATTTCTGTCAACTGCTAGGCGTGTTTCTATTTTCCAAAGAGACCAAGAAGCTCCATTCCAAAAACAAAAGGTGCACTGGGACCGTTCATCTCTGGAGGTCAGAACCCCGTTGACTCTCCAACCCACTAAATTCATGAGGGACAACTTTCCTTTAATATCTAGAGTCATGAGTGTATTAATGAATTTGCAAAAACCATTTGCAGGAAAATAAAAGTGAAGACAAGGCAACACAAGCTTCAATGGAAAGATTACTCAATCCTTGCATATTTTTGTTGACAAACTTACAAAAGTGAAGACATGATGTGAGTACTAGAAAAAACATGACAGAACTAATGAGAGGACCACTATAACAATGAGAAAACGACATAACGTGAAGCAACCATGTCTTGAACTAGGAAGTCTCAGTTAGGTTTAGAAAACAGCTTGCTTGTGTTTCCTCGAGAATTCTTTTGGATCTGGCACCTATGGACAACCTGAATTAAATCATAGGATGCTGCAAGCAGCAAACCAAGGAATAGCATTATGTCATTCAAACTGAGCTTCTTGCATTTCCAAAGAAATTCCCTCAGTTTTGTCCTCTCATCATTTCAAATTGAACTTGACAGTATATGCTTGTAGTCCTAAGATGGGGAATTGTATTGGTATGTACTGAACTAATGTGATAACCGTCTTTTTTTCCTTACTACTGATGATAGCCCTGAGCGAAAAATGAAGACAGAGAAAGGAAAGAGAGAGAAGAAAAAAACAAAATTACTTAAAAAAAGCTTAATGAATTCAGACAGATAAAAAAAAAAAAAAAACAACAACAACAACAACAACTAAAGTGACCCCTGCCAATCATGTGATGGCAAGAAAGAGAAAACGGAACCATTTGCATAGATGATGGAACACGCTGATACTAATATGTCACATAGTTTGAGATAAAACTCCACATATAAAAATCAGAGATCCAAGAAGTAAACCATGATAAGAAGGTCTAGATATATGCTGTCAAAAGAAGAGTAGTGTCTCCAAGCACCCAAAGTGTAAAACAGGGATCAACATTAATGTCTTTCCAAATACAAGATGTCACCTTCTTTGTTGAATAACTCGTACTTCAAAGGTTTGGAAGACGCTCCATGTTCAAGCTCTTTAGAAACATAGCTTGACATCACGGGATCAGTGGCATTTTGTCAATGACAAGGTCTCCACTAGGGTGAACGTATGACCGTCTGCTTGTCGATGCCATCATCTAACTCAAGGATGTTGAATTGCCCATAATCTTCGGCAAGCACGCGAGAAATTCTGGTGTATTTTAATCTCAAGATTCTCAATGAAGACAATCCTGTAATGTTGCAGACTCCACTCAAACTTCCACAGTAGGTGAAATCTAACTCTTTAAGTTTCTGAAGATCTGTTACGGCTTCAGGAAATCCTTCTAGGTAAGTATGATTCATCTTTAGCACTTCAAGATTTTCGAAATGCCTGACAGAAGGAGGTAATTCTGTAATTATGGTGTCCGACAAGTCCATTTCCTTTAGCAGAACAGGCTTTTCAGTGAAAGCTGGAAGTTCTTTTAGTTTATGGCAACTTCTTAAAGCAAGCTTCTGAAGTTTCTTTAAGAATGTAATGGTATTGACGTCAACTAATTCTTCACATTCGCAAGCACTGAGAATTTTAAGTGCAGGCAGAGAGCCTTCCTCAAAATTAAGTATTTCAATTTTAGTTCCATCAATGAGAAGCTCTTCCAATTTTTTCAGGGAGCACAGTGCTTGTGGCAAACGTGTTAAATATGAGCAACGCTTCATGTTCAAGGAAACTAGATTCACTAAGCCAGATGTCGATCCGTGATTTCTTAGTTCTCCTAATAAACAATTTTCCAGGATCAGACATTCTAAAGGCACCGGATCAGAGAATTCCAAAGATGCAATGATCAAAGGACAATCTTTTGCGTTCAAGACCTTCAAAAGCTTAGCCTTCTGCAAAAATGACATGATTCACATGTTTAGTTACTACTTCAACTATGTCTCAAGATAAAGTGCAGAACGCACATTTGCAGTAAAAAAGCACACAAGCATATACATGCCTTACCAGCATCAATTCTCTCCAGTCTTCCGAGCTCAATTGGACTTGGCTTGAACGCAAGCCCAGAATTACCAGCTTCTCCATATTCAATGCAAACAACTTAGATGTCTTATGGCATCCATGCCAATCAAGCCATACTAAGCTCGGAAGAAGATTCTGAGGATTTCCTTCAATTTCAACCTTGTCCAACTCAAGAAACCTCACATTCGATAGATGACGGAAATCGTCCCAATGAAAACAGTTGATTGCCGGTTCATCTTGATTAAAATTAGGGGTTACACGAAGAGCTTCAACATTGCTGGTAAGCTACCAATTTGGTGAAAAAAAGAGAAGTGCAAATTAGAATGACAATGTATGCAATGAAACAATAATATTATAATCACCGTATCTGGAGGAAAACTTAACAAGAATACTGGAGAAATTTTTGGGTGATTTTACCTGCCTTTGCCGCAATGTCGCTTGTACATCTTCATAATCCCACAGCCTGCGACGCAACCCAGGGTTTGCAAGATTTTCATTCTTGACAATAGTTCTTCCCAGGACTTTTACTTGTTCATGCATCAAAAACTCATTTCCTTCTCCAATTTTCAGAAAAGACATACTTTGAAGTTCATCAACACCTATATTTGGGAGACGCTTACGAGCATCCCACATGTAATAGGGCATTGTCTTTTCAACTCCTGTAAAGAAACATGCTATATCAAGAAATACTTCTTGTGTGGTTCCCCTCAAAAGATCATAGCTTGTGGTCAACACCCGCTCCACTTCTCTATCGGGCTCACTTTCTAAATTTTGCAAAGTCTCTCTCCATATTGCTTCGTTCTTCTTATACAAATATGACCCCACAATTTCAATAGCAAGAGGAAGCTTTCCAACTGCAGAAGTGATGTTGCGTGGTAGAGAACCGTAGTCCTCTACGGGATGATCCGATCGAAAAGCACGCTTATAAAAAAGTTCTAGAGCATGATTTTCATTCATGGGTAAAACCTCATGTTCTCTAATTTCTTGAACATCATAATGTCCAATGACATCTTTCCTTCTAATTGTCAGGATGATCCTGCTTCCAGGACCAAAACAACGTTTATCAGCCAATGACTTGATTTGTTCGAAGTTGTCCACATTGTCCAGTACAATGAGAACTCTTTTTGCTTGGAATAGGGATTTTATCAATTTGGTGCCTTCACTGTAGGATTCCACATTTGGACAGTCTCCTCCCTTGAGATCTCGAATTAACTTCTTTTGCAGATATACCATTCTGTTTTGTTCAATCTCATCCTTAACATCTTCAAGAAAACTGCAACTATGAAATAGGTGACTGATTTTGTTGTATACCACCTTTGCAAGAGTGGTCTTACCGACCCCCGGCAGACCCCATATTGCCACCATGCAGCCCTCCATCGTCTTCAGTCCTTTGACAACTTGTTCTTCCTGATAATCCACACCGAGCTTGCGCATCATCTCTGGCACGTCTCTGTCTATTCCAACTAAATTCTCAGTCACGTCTTGCTCATCCGTTTTCGAGAGTTTCCGAAGTCTGGAAACGACTTTCTTTAAAAGCTCGTGATACCTACAAAATGGAAAACGAGTTTGTTTTTCTTTTTTCTTTTTCTTTTATTTTATAGATAACGGATGAAGAGAGGCGATGAGCGCAACCCCTCCAGAAGTTACCCTAAGGCTTATAGTCCCGTACCAGTCACGGAATGTTCGGATTTGATTTCAGGTTGAACCCAAAGGGAAAAAAAATGCTGGTGACTGCAACATTAGAGATACGCAAATGCTTTGATACTAAAGGAGAAAGAAAATTCTAGAAGATAATTGAATTTCAGAAAGAGCGTGGTGAGTATGTTAATATACTAGTCAATTATCCAATTTTTTTCATTCCGAAGGCTAAGCAAGTAAAGCAAAGACCGATCGAGCCGTCAGACTTACCCACTGTCCACATGCTCCACTTCAAAACCCAAAATCTCAGCAATATTTTCCAGAGCATTCTTCCACTTTCTGATTGTCTCGGCATCCCTGCGTCTCCCGTGCTTGATGAAGGCCCTTCCATATTTCCCCTTCTGGTGTTTAACAACGCTGGGCTTGACGCCGTAGAAAATGGGAAGAATGGGTTTCTCCGACTCCACCATCTGGGCAACTTCCATCAGGCAAGCTGTGCTGGAAGCGAAGTCGTCGGAAAAGACGGGGACGCAGATTTTGGAGTGCTTGATGGCTTCCAGGATCTTGGGATTGATCCTTTCACCGGGCTTGATCTCTTCGCGGTCTCTAAATGCCACAATCCCGGAGCTTCTGAGGTGGTCATAGAAGCAATCGAGGAAGTTGCGGCGGACATCTGGTCCTCTGAAGCTGAGGAACACATCGTAGTGACAAACGGACAACTCTTCAGCGGTAGCGGTAGCGTTAGCTGATGAGGAGGGACCATCGGAAACACAATTACCCATTAGCGTACAAAGACACTCGGGCTCGAATGGAGATCAAGATGATCAAAGTTCGATGGTTGAAGTCGTTCGAGTTCACAAATCTTGATCTGTAGCATTGACTTCGATTCTCTTTTAGTCTTCGCTTGCGCCAAGTGTAAGAGTCGAAACCTCTCTCTCTCTCTCTCTCTCTCTCTCTCTCTCTTTCTTTCGCACTTCTATCCAATGGCCGTGGTCAGGATCTCCCAAAGGGAAATCATTACCCTTTATACAGCATACAAAAGAGTTACTAGATTTCTATAGTCATTGATGCATTCTTCCCGAAGGTAAATTTAATAGATATACTGAATTCATTGAACGGCGGTCTCAATGAGTCAGCCAACAAGCCTGGTATCCCCTGCAATTGTCTTATTATTCTTCATACACCTTTTTTTTTTAACCATGAAAAACATCAAATTAATACACCTATAAAAAATTTAAATCAAATTAATTTTTTTAACATTAAAAAACCTAAACCGACAAACTTGTTACAAATATATCTCATATTAATTTTTGACTACAAAAAGCCTCAAATTGATATATTTGTGACAAATTTATCCTCTATTAATTTTCGTTAAATTGAATTAGTGTTACGAAAAACCTCAAACTGATACTTTGGTTACAAATGGAAGATAAAATCTCGAATTGATATGCTTATCGATTATTACGTCTTATCCAACTCAGTAATTTGATAATAAAATTTAACGGAAATTAATAAAGGGCAAATTTATAATAGGTGTACCGGTTTGGGGTTTTTTTTTTGTCAAAAAACTAATTTGGGGTTTTTTGTGGTATTAGCTCTTTTTTTCCCCATAAACCTGAACTTAGTAATCCTTCTATACATAAGGTTCTATCTTTGCCGGTTGTCTTAGAAAATGGGAGAAATACGTTTCAACACCTACTCTCGTCCACCTCTACTTTTGAATTCTTTTTTTCTTGTTTGCGTCATCCAATGGCACAAACATAAAAACCCGACTATCCAGAGAATCAATTAAGTTTGCGGCTTTGGTTTACACGTGGGGAAAATTGTCCAAAAAATCATAAATATATTGTAGTCTTAAACCTTTTAAATTTTGTCAATTGAGTTCAAATATTTTCATATCCTATCAATTGAGTCCATTCAATTCAATTTTTGGCTTAAATTCGTTAAAATGGATGCCGGTCGTCCTATATGACACAAAAAGACGACATTGAAATTTTTTAATAATATTTTGAATTTTTATGGTATTTTTCTCCTTTTGGGGGGGGTGTTGGAGTTAGGGCTTGCAATGGTAGTAGCCGACCCTTGCCCATAGCCGGTAGGGGTCACCAGTCTTAACTTCAAAAACCAAAAAGAAAGAAAAAAGCAAAGAAAAGAAATTAAAAACTATAAAATATTTAAAATATTATTAAAATATTATTAAAAATTGTCAACGCGTCTTCTCCATGCACACCTTATATCCATGTAAGGAAATTCTAGCCAAAATTTGGCCGAATAGACTCAATTGTCAAAATATGAAAAAGAGTTAGAACTCAATTAGCAAAATTGGAAAGTCTAGGATTGAAGTGGCAAATGTGCAAGAGGTTTATGACTTTTTGGACAATTTTCCCATAAATGCGAGTTGACCCAAATTAGTGTATATGTAGTTGATGGAATTTGAATAGATGACATTTTGTTTTGTCGTCCACTCAAATGTTTAGATATAAATCCAAGCAATATAATTAATCGTTATTAGAAAAAAAATTTCCAAACGTGTATTTTCCTTAAAACAAATAAATCCTCAGTTTACTACTCTCTCTTTTTTCTCCTCAATATATTGATAACTCACTCTTTATTACCCCTAATCCACTTTTGTCGTGTTGATGTATGTTTTTTGGTTGTATTTTTCTTTTATCAAGTAAAAATGAATTGGAGTTCAAGTTTATCCCGAATAACTTGTAGTTGATTACAGTATGATCCCACCAAACAGTATCATTTATAGACGCACACAAAAGAGACATTCGAATTGGGTAATTCTATCGGGCTCATTTTAATTTAATCCTTTTCAATTAGTATATGTACCTCCAATCTAGTAAAATAATAAGGCATTACACTTCGTCCTGAAAATTTGGTTATCAAATATGTCTGATCTATTAACTTAAGCTCTATTTGTTTTGCAAAAAATGAACAATTCGAAAAATATTTTCCTAAAAATAATTGGTTGTATAACTTGAATTAATTAGTCTATGAAAAATGCTTTTATTATTAACAACAATCTATGTCGAAATATTTTCATTGATAATGAAAATATTTTTAGTTTATTCTTTTTTATAAACAATACAAGCAATCATTTTCAAAAAAATATATTTCAAATCACTCATTTTCCACAAAACAAATACATTATATTCTGCTCTTTTGGATGATGCTATATTTTATTAAAGTAAATAGGTTTCTATACTTTCCAGGAGAAAATATTTTCCGATACTGGTCAAAATGAAGTATAATAATCACCCATATCTAGTCACCATGTTAACTAGGGGAAAAACATCTTTCTTCATGTTCGTACTAACTCCAAAAATATTTATGACAGTACAAACACTTGTTGTTGTTAAATACTTATTTTGTATTTTTTGTATCTTCGCTACAAAAAAAATAGTATGATGCTAATGGACTTTTGAGCCGATAATAAATGCAGTCAAAATAACTGCATAAGTAATTATTTCTATTGCATCGCAAGCACGGATTAATACTAGTATACCAAGAAAGTCTTCGTATTCATCTTTCTTCTTTATTATATTTAATTAAAGCCGGAGTTGAGAGAATGCTCCTATGATCGTCACATGGAGGAGACTTTGCCTTTGTGAAAATGCCACATGACTTATATTAGACCAATAAGATTTAAACTCAAGGATTTGTCATCAGCTAGTTTCTATGTCTTAGTGGATTTAAATTTTGAAAATAGAAAACGACAAATTATGTGGATATTTTATCACTTATTGAGTTTAAACGTGGAAAAAGAGGACAAATTAGACAGAAAATTTGTTATTGTACTTTATCATTTCCCCATTTCTCTATTCTATATATTAAGCTTAGATGCTAGAAAATGGATACATTAGAAAGTATATCAAGATTCTATCTCTTATTAAGATTAAACTTGCAAAACGATAAATTAGAAAAAAGTATCTTAAGTTATACTCTCCACTAACGTGGTTTATTTTGAATGAATTTTTTTAAATGTTCTTGTAAATAATGATAATTTTGAGTCAATCACAAAATTCTATATAAATATTTCACTATTCAACAATTGTTTTTTACAAGCATAATTGTCCAATCAAATTAGGGATATATACTCATGATAGAACAATTAAACTTGAACGATGGTAGAAATCAATTAGATGAGGTAGATTCATATCAAGTTCAAAATGGATTTGATATGTGTTGAAAGGGAAAAAGCCATAAAAAAATCTCAAATTATAACCATGGTGATACATTTACTTTAAAATTTTTCTTGTGACAAAAAAATCACAAACTTGTACCCATGTGACACATTTACTTCTGTCAAGGTTTCATCAAATGATTTTCTAGCCAAAACATTGTTCATGTATGCCAACACATTTACCTTCCGGCGTCCATGAATACGGATCTTTAACGGTGCCCATTAACTAAACCTTGACTGGGGTAAATATGTCATAAAAATCCAAATTTAGGATTTTTGGTGTTATTGGAAAAAAAGTTTAGGATAAATGTGTTGTAGAAGGCATAGTTTGGATTTTTTTGGTGGCTTTTTCCCTTGTTTGAATCAAAGTAAATATTGGCTAAAATTCCAATGGTGTATTGATAATCTTAATTTGACAAATCGTAAGCAATTACAAGGATTGAGACTCCTCACGTCCTCTCTATAATTAGGAGGCATCTTTATTGACTTTTGGACGGACAGACAGAGAATTTAAGTTACGTGCAAATTGTTTAAAACCCTAGAACAATCATTAAGTAATAGAGAGAAAAAAAAATCTGATAAAAGAAGAGAGAGAAAAACCCACAATTTTACACTATGATTTGTGGTTTTGATGGCGAAATTATATAATATCTTCCACTTATTCATATGTAAAATATGTCACGAGAAGATGGAATGCTTATCGTACGTCACCCTCCTTCTTAATTTTCATCTCTTTTTTTTTTTTTGGTCGAATAATTTTCATATCCTTTTACCTGTTCGAAATTCTATCGCATTATTTGCGTATACTTCTTATTAGACATGTATGCATATATATGTGCGCCTTTGTGTGTGTACACACGTTCTTGACATTTTAACTTATTTAGGGTCGGTGTCGATCTATGGAGTAAAGTTGTCTTTTGAAATGAAGAAGAAGAAGAATAAGAAGAAACCATGCTCCGCATACACAGACAATCTCTTAAGATGGACCATATCACGTAGGTCAAAAAAATGTACTCGACAACATTTAAGTAGACTGAAATGTGATATGTATGTGTACTTAGACAATTTACAAAAGGTGGTATGCTAAGGGCCTATTTGATAATCAATCTGCTATCGAGAACAATTTCTGCTTAGAAATAATTGTTTTTGATTTTATTCCCTAAATGAGTTTATGAGCATTTAAACATGTTTGATAACTGTATAAAATTTCTAGTTATGGAATAGAAAAAAAAAATCAGGAGTACATTTCGTACGATTCTCAAAATTTTTGTGACTAAAAATTTCTTTTAATTTTATAATAATTTTATGAGATTTTTCCTTTTTCTTTTCATTTTTTCCTTCTCTTCTTCTTCCTTCTCTAGCCGACGAACTTGCTAGCCTCGGGCAGCCTCGCCGGCCCCCAACGAGGTCGCTAGTCATCAATCTCCAGACCTCGTCTTTGATCGGTTGCTGAGCTTGACGACTAGCTAGGGGAGGAAGAAGAAAAAAAAAAATGACTTGATTCCATAATTGTTCCCGGGAACAAAGTAATAATTTTTTTTATTTCTTAATTATGTTTCAAATCTATTCTCGTAAAAAATCTATTCCCGAGAGTAGAAAAAGTTAGCTCACATTACTAAATGGAATTTTGTTATTTTTTTTATTCCGGAGAACATAAAAACTGAAATAACCGTGAATTGACCGGTTTCCAAATAGGCCCTAAATGATAAGACATAATATGAATGAACATTTACATAAAAAAATGATATCAAAGCATAGAGCGGAGACAATAATCTTGAGCTTGCAAAATTTGCCGCCAACGCCCCATAATTTTCCATCTTCTGCAAATTCATCCAAAAGTCTAGCTATCTTCGAGAGAATAGTCCTCCGCCGTAGCTCTTCGGAGGCGAAGGGATCCTGATTCTCGTTTTCTTTGGGGAGAGCTTTGCTATGTCGCGCCAGTTGCGTCTTGTTAGGCTTCTCCTATTCTACACATGGCCATCGGCTGTCAGCCAATCAGTGTAAAACGATGAAGATGTATCATCTTCATGAACGCAACTAAACATGGCATTGCGATGAAGGTACATTGGTATTCCTATAATATTTCCAAATCACATTGCTACTCAGGCGACTTTCAGTCCTTAACGCTATTGTTGGGTCGTTAAATTGGGCTGAATTAATTACGTATAGGCTGTTCTAACATTCAGTATGTCAGATCAACAGCAAATCATAAGAAGGGCGGTTGGATATGGGAAAAATTCAGCCAACTCCACCGACCATTCTCTTTTGAAAATCAGTTGGAGTTGAGATGGTCAAGATTCTTATTATTTACATACTATTACAGTTGAAATATCTTGGAAAAAAATTTGCGAGGAAGCCCGTGGGCACCCAGCACCAACTCCTGAAATAGAGGCAAATCCTAAAGATTAAGACATTTTTTCCTTCAACTTTGGACTCAAACGAACATTAATCAAACCAGATGGAAGTGCTGGCAACTCATGAAGCCTGTCGCAGTGAAGTAGATCAAGAGTCTCCAGCTTGGAAAGATGCTTCACTTCAGAAGGTAGGCTGCAGATACCGGAATATTGCAGCCTCAAGATTCTCAAATGAATTAGCTTCCCAATGTCGCCAGGAATCTCCCCTTTTAAGCTCCTGCACGAGGAGGCATGTATTTCTTCAAGTTTGAGTAGACGCCCAATAAAATTAGGAAATTCTCTAATGAAGCAATAGTCCATCTTTAACACTCTCAACCCCTGCAAATTTCCAAAGGAATCAGGCAATTGTGAAACCCCTGTTCCCGATATATCCAGCTCCTCTAAAGAGCTTCCTAATTGGCCAATGGACTCTGGAAGTTCTCGTATACATCGACAATTCCTCAATGACAAGCGTCGGAGTTTCACAAGCTCTCCAATTCCATCAGGGAGTTTGGTAATCTTTGAATCATCAACCAAGAGTACTGAAAGTGATGTCAGGCATTCAAATGGATGGGGCAGGAGACTCAATGATGAGCAATCGGAGGCAGAAAGAGTTTCAAGTTTCCTCAAGCCACCTTTCGAGGGAATTTTTTCCACAGAAGTCTTATCAATGAGGAGTTCTTTCAAAGCTTGCAAGCCACCCAATACGGCAGGCAACATGTTGAGTTCAATGCAGGACTTCAAATTCAGGCAAAGTAATCTTTTGAGACCACCGACCGAAGGATGTAGATGTACCAATCGAGAGCATTGCTCTAGAATCAATATCTCCAAATTCGGGAAACTAAAAAGCGCAGGACTTATCAGTAAGTCAGTGCACCCAGTGAGATTTAAGACTTTCAATTGCTCCATCTGTAAAATAGGAAAGAGAACGTCATAAGGTCAACTGCCAGATAATTAACAAAACAGATGCATTAGAGCAGTAAATTGAAAACACCTTGATTTTCCTCCAACCTCCCCAGTCTTCGGTGACTTTGCTCCATGAAAGGTCAAGAATGACCAATTCAGTCAGATTAAATTCTGTTGCTTCAAAATCCCTTGGGCACCCTTGCCAACAAAGCCACCTTAACTTTGGAAATACATTTGCAAAGTTTCCACCCATACTTGCATGATCCAATTGCAAGAATCTTATATTTGGCATGCTCTTGAAATTAGTTTCGGTAAATGTATGGGGACGATTATTTTTGAAGTCAAAGCAGAGGACTTCCACCTCTTCCATTCCCTACATTTACCAAGAGTAATGA
This sequence comes from Eucalyptus brandiana, assembly GCA_014182725.1. Taxonomy (NCBI): domain Eukaryota; kingdom Viridiplantae; phylum Streptophyta; class Magnoliopsida; order Myrtales; family Myrtaceae; genus Eucalyptus; species Eucalyptus brandiana. Next base: position 34,024,467 of record CM024672.1, on the reverse strand, counting down.
ATCAATATGAAGCTATGAAATATGATTCGACATTTTTGCTAAGTAATAAAGATGAGAGTGCTTTCTTTTTTGTGTATGCGAAGAAAACCTATAGATGGTAAATTAACAAAAAAAACTGGATACCAAATTAGACCTAATATGTCAGGGCTTTCATTATACGGGAGAAAGCAAACCATTGAACAGAAAGCCTTCACCTCTTTCCTGTTGATTACTTCCAGGTCTGAAACATGCATGTATAGCCCACCCCGCCTTCCAGCATATTCTTCATCTATAGTTCCACTGAGGTGCTTCAGCAGTTTATGCATCCACAGCATGTTGTCTCCTCCAATTTTGGCTAGGGGCATCAAAACATGATGAGAAGGCAAAAGATCTTGATCAGGCCACATATATGATGCAATTCGGCTATCCACGCCATTGGCAAAATATGCGATGTCCCAAAATATTTGTTTCTGCTTTTCATCTAGTGCTTCATAACAGATTTTCAAAATCTCTCTGCAATCCCTCAAACTCTCTTGAGAGTTCAGCCTCCGTTGTCTCATCGAGTCCTCTATCTTCCCCCATTCATTTGTTGTTTTTCCACGCAGAAATGAACCTATAACTTCAATAGCAAATGGAACCTTCCCCATAGCTTTGAGAATGCGATTCCCAATTTCAGGATAGCCAGGTATAAAATGATTTGTTCCTAAAGCATGCTTGCAAAAAAGTTCAAGAGCTTGATCATCATCCATCTCAGTCACTCCATAGGTTTGAGCCATGCCTTCAGAAACATATCTTTGGAGAATTCCACCATTTTCTGAAGTAACAATTATTCGACTTCCAGAAGCAAACCAGTCAAGCTGGTCTCCTACCAGATCATTAAGATGAGACTGTTCTTCCACATCATCTAGGACAATAAGAACTTTTATACTGCGAAATACATCCAGGAAGAACTTGATTCCTCCTTTGAAAGAAGCAATGTCGCATTCTCGCTCAAGAATATCGGATATCAACTTAGTTTGCACAAACTGAATACCACCAACATTTTGTGCTGTTTCTCCAATGTCTGTGAGAAAGCTACATCTATTGAAATAAGAGGAAAGTCTGTCATATACGGCCTTCGCAATAGTTGTCTTGCCGATTCCAGCAGTTCCATAGATTCCAACAATGCGCACTCCAACCTTCTCATCTTCTATTTTCAATAACTTGATCAAATCCTTCACTCGATCATCAATACCAATTACATGTTCAACAGTGGCAACTGAGGTCTGCAATGACTCCAAAGGGAAACTAGGAAGTTTCAACTGCTTGAGATACGGAAGTGACGGAATATTTTTTAAATTAGGACACTCCCGTATCCTTAGTGCAGAGAGATTAGGAAGTGATGAGAGGGTATCAAGATCACTTTCTGTGTACTCCACTATAGGTAGCTCAACAATTTCCAAATGCTTGAGGCTAGTAAGCTCACCGAGTGGTGGGAGACTTATGCATCTTGCACAATGAAACAACTGTAGCTCAACTAACTTAGGCATGTGAGACATCCAACTTGGAAACGTTGCACCCCCATAGCCTCTTAGTCCTAAGCTTTGAAGATTTAAGCTTGGCTGCAGCTCTTTGAGTAGAACTTCATCACTTTCTTTTCCGGCAAACACTAATACTAGTGAAACCAAGGAATTCTTCTCCTCCAAGTTGGCAGCATTTGATTCTGCTACTGCATCTTTTATTTCTCCCTTAACTTCAATTCTGAGGCTTCCTCTCAAATTGTTTAACCTGTTCAACTCTCCTAGCCCACTGTAATTCTTTGGGGAAGAATTGTCCCCGGGCAAAATGAAATCTGTCAGTGTGCGCAAAAGAGTTAACTCGCCCATCCCTTGTGGCATATAAGATAGGGCATTACAGTTGCTAATCTCCAGTTGCCTGAGGTTGACCAATTTTCGTATATCCCTTGGCAATTCTTTTAGCTTGTAACACATATTGAGTTTAAGTACTTGCAAGGCTCCCAATCCTGTCACAGAATCAGGAAGCCTTACGATTCCTTTATTTTCAGAGAGATCTAGAAATGTCAGCTGCTTTAACTTACAAATATAACTCGGCAACTTCTCAATGTTGCTGTCATGCAAATCCAAGGCACGTAAGAACTTGAAACTAGAAATAAATAAGTGAAGAGTTTTTTCATCAATTTGAGTTTCACACCTTGAGCTTTTTCCTTGACTAGTTTTGATCAATGTCCTCAGATGATATGCTCTGACCTCACCTAGATGTACCCTTGATAAATCAAAAGTTGAATTCCACGATGCATGACGAATTCTTTCTACATGGAATGACCCTAAATGATTAAGTACTCTATACTCAGCTCCAGCAACACAGTGTGCTAGGTCATGTACTAAATGATGCATCCTACAAGATGTCACATTTCCAAGTTCATCTTTAACACAGTCTTGAAAGAAATTCCTCCTGAGTAGATCCATGAAATACTCATGAGCAATATCTTCCATGTCCCAATCTCCATTGTCTATGGGAAGGATAAATCCCTCTGCCATCCAGAGACTCGTCAATGTTTGTTTATCAATCACCCAGTTTTTGGGAAACAATGAACAGAAGGCAAAGCACCGTTTTAGATGGCATGGGAGATGATTATAACTAAGCTCAAGTATTGAACTTAAGTCAGGAAAATCTGCAGAATATTCTGGAATCTCATCCTCCAAATCAGACCACTTAGCTTCAGTTTTCTTGAAGAATAATAGACTTCCGATCATTCGTATTGCCAAAGGGATTCCATGACACTTTTTGACTATCTGCCTCCCGATATCTACCTTAATTGGATTTCTAGTCTCTTCTTCTTCCTGGCAAACCATTTTCATCAATAAATCAACAGACGACTCTATTGGAAGGGCCTCCAGACAATCAGATGGAGTTGTACTTGTATGGTCCGCAATTAAATGATTGTTTGTAGTTATCAGAATCTTGCTTCCTCGGGCAGCTCCCATCAATAAACTTTTCCATGTCCTCCATTCATGACGATTCACATACTGCAGATCGTCAAGAACTAGGAGACATTTTTGCAGTTGCTCCATGTCATCTGTTCTCTCTGTTGTCTCTCTTCCTCTGATTTCTCGCACTTCCCTTTCGAGATCGTCGAAGTCGTTGCAATAACCCACACAGATCCATATCCTTAAATCGAAATGATTCCTGACCAGGTCATCTTCGTATAGACAGCGAGCAAGAGCCGTCTTTCCAATCCCATCCCTACCCCATATTGAAAGGACGGGAATTTGTTCATCAGTGTCAAAGTCTAACAAAAACTTCATAATTGCGCTTTTAGCATCCTCTCTCCCTATAATCTCCTCATCGTACACAAAGGAGTCCGACCGCTCTCTGTTCCTCGATCCTCTCTCTACACGCACATCCTCCGCGCGCTCTCGCAAGCCCAAATCCCTCCCTCTGGCAGCGATGGCTTCTATTCTCTTCCTAATATCCCTCCCACGGGCGCTCGTCTTCAGCCTTGAAGCACGTAGGTTTAAAGGCGGAAAGGAGGTAATTACCTGCTGCTTCAATTTCTCATATTTGCTCAGCGGTTCTCGTCGCGTGACTTCAATGTTCCATTCTTCGAGTAAGTCCTCCACATCATAGAAAGCATCTCTGACATCCTCCAGCCATCGTTCGATGGCCCGGACTCCAAATCTCCGCTTTTCCGCATTGGGCACTATAATTTGGAGAAAGGAAACGGTTTTCTTCAGCTCGTAAAATTGGCCGGCAGCGCCCCATAATTCTCCATCATTTGGGAAATCATCCAGAAGTTTAGCTACTCTCAAGACGAGTGCTTCCGCCATGGCTCTTCGGGGGTGAAGGGGATCCTGCGCCTCCTCTTTTTCCTTTGGGGAGGATGCTCTGCCGATGCCGAGTCGAGACCTGCTTGGTCTCCTCCCGTTCTAAGCACAGCCAATCAGTACCGCGAAGACGAAAATACCCTCAATTGCCGGTACGGGGATTAATAAAATCGAGCTTTTGGGCCACCATTTCCCATACTGACGTTAAAAGACTTTTATAAATGGAATATGTTCGCAATTTGTGAGAAAAGGCAATTATTCATTTCGTTAACCGTCCAGCTTGATTAATAGAAAATATAAATGTGACTTTTTAAAATACTTTCTCTTTCTCTTGTGATGATGACGTGATAAAAATGATATCGTTTTGATCAAACTGATTTTAATATAAATTTACTTCAATTAAATAATAAAGAAAAGAAGGAGATAATAATTGAAAATTTTTAAAAAGGAAAAAAATTGTACTAAAAATCATATTTGGACCAAAACAATATCGTTTAACCTTATGTTTTGTGTTTTAGTTTCGTCATCGTCACGTAAAAGAAAGAAAATATTAAAAAAAGGCACGTATGCATTTTCTATCAGCCAAGTTAGACGCAATCAACATAAGGATTCGATTGCACCATTCTAACAAGTTTTAAGACTTAATTATATTTTCTATAGATTTTAAGACTCAGGTATACTTTTTTGACAAATTTTATGACTCTTAGTGCATATATCCCTTTGAAAATCTATCATCGTCATGAGCGAATGTAATGGTGCAAAGTCTAATATTGTTAATAATTTTGGGAGATATCTAATGTGGAAAGAAGAATGCTACTTAAAGTCCACCAGAAAGACAAAGGATGAAGAGTTTAGGAACTACTCAATGTTTAAACTCTTCCAAAAGACGACACATTAGGATTTGTTAAGACATAATCAACATTGAAAATCTACCGAAAGAGAAGATAAATAAGGATTAGTTAGGCAATGAGGAAACATTGAGTCTACCAGAATGAAAATGTGGACCGAGATAAGCTAGAAAATTTGTAGAGAAAAGAAACGAATGCACGGCTTTATACTCTTTCCTAAATTCTAATACAATGTATTACAACATTGAAGCTCACCAAAACAATTCTTTTATGTTGAACAAACTCGTGGCATTGAATGGGGCAAGTACTAAAATATAATTGGAAGCAAAATGAGTAGATGGTGCGATAAAGGTATTGCTTACAAGCACAATGATCAACCCTTGAAATTTAGTGAGGCAATCCCTAAAAAAAGAGCTTGTTGTTATATATTATTATTGACATTGCTAATATGTACCTCTCATGCACCAGACAATATTTTAATAGATCAAAATTGGTGGTTGACAACTTGTTGATAAGATACAAGGAAAAGTTTTTTTCAATGCTACTCTCACATTGCCTTGCTCCCACTTTCCACTATCTTTTTTCGAACTTTTTTTCTCTTACTTTTTTAATTTGATTTTACATTACTAGTCTATAAGTTTGCTAAAATTTAATTTTATGGAAAATTTTAAATAAGGGTATAAAGTGCTATCATTTCTTAAATAAAGGTCTAAAGTAGACATTGTGTCAAATAAGGGTTAGAAGTGGCCATGGTAGTTTCAAATAAAGGTTTGACCTCGCGAGTCACCAGCCAGTTACATATTATGGTCGGTTAAGGATATTTTTGTCAAAAGACAATTTAAATTTTAAATTATATTTTCTTTCTTTTCTTTTCTTTTTTTCTTTTTTCTCTTTTCATTTTTTTTCCTTTCTAGCTTGTGTCGATGAGGGTTCGGCGACCCTCACCATTTGCTGGTGAAGGCCAAGATCCTTGCTAAATCATCTAAGGACAACCCTTGCCTAGCCCTCTCCATTGGTAAGCCATCGCTTGAGACTAACCACTAGTGAAGAAAAAAAAGAGTACTAGAAAAAAAAAAGAATGAAAAAATTCAAAAATGGCACAGGATGAAAATGCCCCCGCCAACTAGAGTTAAGCAACCACTGGGATTCATTCCCAGTGGCCACCCTTCCAACATGGAAGGGGGAGGTGAGCGGTTCAAATCCCCATCTTCTCAGGGAGGGATGGGGTAGGGACGCGTAAGTTTTAGGAGTGGGTTTCGACTTTTATGCCCTGCACGAGGCATGGCAAAAGTCTGAGAGTGAGTGTAGAGTAGGAATAAAGTAGGACTGACAAAAAAAAAAAAAAAACTAGAGTTAAGCCATTTTGGAAACTGATATAAGCACTTCAAGCCCTTATTTGAAACAAAATCAATTTCATACCTTTATTGGAAAAAAATAAGGACTCTTATTGGAGAAAATGAAGGTACTTGAGGCATTTATTTAGAACAATGTCCACTTTAGGCCCCTATTTTAGAAAATGACTTCAAACCTTTATTTAGAATTTTTTTCCATAATTTATGTACTTGGCAATATATAATTGCCATACCAAAATACAATATATTATTGTTTCACTAGAATTAAATCAATGACAAAATATTTTTCACCAAAAATTGTTTTTAGCTTTTATCAAGAAGAGACAGTTTTTGTGATGATTTTGGACATGAGTCTTATCAATGAAGCCAAGAAACAAATATGCTTCAACGGAATTTAATAAACGATGAAGTGCAATGACATAAAAAGCTTAGCTGAAATTTAATTGACGATAAAGTGCAATGACAAAAAGATATTGGCCAAAATTTACTTGGCAATGAAATAGTTGGAAAGTATAGTAAAGGTACATGAATTGAAAATTAACAGGTTTTTGTCATAATTATTTGGGGGTTTGCAAAAAAATTGATGTGACTATTGAAAACTCACAACAACGGTTACAAACGGTTATTTATTTATTTATTTTTTAAAAAATAAAAATTCCCAATCCAATCTTCAGAACAAGTAACTTCTTAATCATGCCTGAGGTTACAATAAGTTACATTATTCGCAATTTGTTATTATCTAGTAATAAAAGAGTTTCCATATGTGAAAATATTGCTACTTGGCAATTACGCTTCCATGTCTATAACTTTATCCTAGATAACTAATGTTTGCCATTGATAACTTCATTAGTTGTCGTTGCTCTTCAAATTGTTGACTATTCTTTCATCGATGACTTCTACTATAAACCAAATTGCTATTATCGACTAAAATTATCACTTGTCGATCATAACTAAAAAGTTGGCCATCTTTTGGTGTTAGTATTTGCTTCCTTTAAAAGAATTGAATGATTTGTCGATCATTCGATTATTTTAAATAAGATAATCAAGAATGATCGTGCCCCCTTGTCATCGTCAAATTCAACTTTTCCTTGTTGAATTTTATCTTAATTAGATTCATAATCTGACTCATATATTTCTATTAAAGCCATGTTTTGTAGAAAGTCTTCATGTCACCCTCTATCTCTATCTTTAAGTGGTCACTCATATTTAGATACCCTCGCTGCCAATTGAAAGAAATTGGCAAAATATTGACTTTTGAATTTTTCTTTAAGATATTGAAGGCCAAACTCATGAACTCTTTTTTAAAGTAAGGCATCTATTTTTAGCCTTCTTAAATTGAACAAATTGATCAACCAACACATTATTGTACTATAGAGTCTAGCCAAATCAACAATCGATATCTCAGGTTTCCTTCTCTAAAATTAGAATGGATTTGTCTTTCTATCTCTACCTAATTATACACTAAATTAGGTGGTGAATTAGTGTAGTAGGTAAAGCAATTTTCAACAAAGACAAAGGAAATAGCATAAGTCTTAAAAACCTGTTTGTCCCTGCTTCCTTGTACCCAACTATAAATTGACCAATATGTTCAATGATCAATTGGTCATCTTGGCTAGTGAAAACAACAAAATTAAAAGTTTTGAATTATCTTGGTTAAGATATAGTGTCAATCCAATTAAGATGTGGCTTCCTATAAATTGGCCTGACCATCCCTCTGTCAGCACCTAATTATTGTAATACGAGTTCAACCAATTGATTAGGATTCGCAAGTTGATGAACTTGCCTCTCCTACCCCCAATGTTTAGGATGGATAGGTCAATAGATTTGACCTTCCTCCCCCGAGGATTGGGATTCAAATCTTTATTATCAATGTTATAATTTACTAGCAAGTTAGGGCTATAAGGTACATTTTCTACATTAAGAAGCACAAGTACACCAAATGGCCTTACATTATCCACACTTGGAATCAGTCCTAGGACTCGAACATATCCATTTTCGAAAAATAACATTATATTTACTACATATTGTACATGATGAAACGAAGTAATTTCACTCATTGTGAAGTATTGTTTTGCAAGTGCCAGTTAAATTTCTATCTCTATGTTATGCATAGATATATCAGTAGATTTCCCAGTGCATAAGATCACATTATATGTCGTGTAATTAGGGGTAATCAATTCCAACGTGCGTAGGTTCTAGACCTAGCACATAAAACCTATCCTAATCGAACCAAATTTCAATTTTTGAAATTTAAAACCTAACCCGTTTGCCCTAGAACTGACCTTAGAACCTATCCTATTTATGGTTTCACTTTTTCTAGCAAAATAATATGAGCAATAAGTTGTTCAAAGTAAAAGATGAACAAGGACGAGCAAACAATGGCAAGTTAGGAACGAGCTAGGATTGCAAGCCTCGAATGAGTGAGGAAGAAGGAGAGTTGCAAGCTAGAGAGAGAGAGAGTCATGAAGTCCCTGAGTAAGGTTGTAGAGAATAGAGAAAAAGAGAGAGAGAGAAAAAGATGCCCAAAGAAAAACAATTTAAACTTTATGAACCCGATTCTAAATTTGGTCTAGTCAGTCTGCTTCCCGAGTGGTTCTTCACTCGAAACCTGGAACTGGACTGGTTTTCTAGGAAGTTCGATCCAGTTTTCGAGTAGAATTGGTTTGATCGCATAGCCATACATGTAATAGAATCAATTTTATGTGAATTTGAAGACATATTTATCGTTCTTGTGGAGTTAATTTTATTGCATATTACTTCAGATAGTACTAAATGCAAGTAATATTTATATCCATGTTAATATTAATAAAATATTGTCTTAAAATTTATTTAGAACAATATTCTCATTATCTAGTGATTTTCCTTTAAGGCTTCATTTGTTTTGCTAAAACAACTTCCAAGAAAATGATTTTCGGATTTTCGGATGTTTGTTTGATGGAAAATTATTTGGTCAGGGAAGAAATTTTTCATTAACAGAAAAATGTCTTGTAAACTAAGGGAAAATATTTTCCACTTTTCAAGTAGGGGAAAAAAATTTGCTCACTCACTTTCTCTTATCTATCATCCTCACTTGCCCTCACATATTCTTTTATTTTCTTTTCTAAAAAATTCAAATTTTTTATTTTTATTTTTATTTTTTTCATTTTATCTCAATGGCCGGCGACTAGCCACAGGCAAGCCTCAAGCTCGCCAACCTCGACGAGTTCTAGCTCGTTGCCCGTCATCAATCTAGTGAGGCCCGAAGCAAACGAGCCTTTTGGAGGACGACGAGCTCAAGGCTCGCCATGTATTGGCTTGCCTTTGGGCGGTTGTTGGCCATCGCGGTGATCGACTAAAGAAGAGGAGGAAAAGAAAAATATAAAAGTAAAAAGTGAAAAAAAAAAAATTAAAAATTCATTTTATAAAAATTAAAAATTATTAAAAGAAGTGCATGGAAGAAAATCAAATCGGTTTTTCCATAACGAATGGCGGAAAATATTTTCTAGTTCATTTTCAAGTTTTAGCCCAAAATCGGAAAATATTGTAATTTTCCTAGAAATGTTTTCAGAAACACTATATTTTCCGTTTATTTTATTTTTTTTGAAAAAGGAAAATGTAAATGTTGCTGAAATCAAATGCTTTATTGTGCGCATCAACTTTAGCACGATACAATTTTCTTTTTCTTATTCTTTTTTTTTTCAACTTATGTCTATTAAAACTACATTTCTACTTTTGTATATTCAACTTATATTAAAATAATATTCTTAGAGTTATGACAGTGGCAATAATCATGAAATAATAGAAGAAATACCATTTGAAATAATGGATATCATTCGGAAGATAATTGAATATAATGAGATCATTGGAGTTATGTATAATCTTTCACTTTACACCTATCAAACATGTCTTACGTCATATTTTACAAATTGAATTTATCAGAAATTATTTCTACTTAATTTGACTTAATCTTTTAGTGATTCCTTTCTGAGTTATTATTATCCAAATTAAAATTAGCTGTAATATTGTATTTTACTACATGTAATAGACAGCGTCGAAGTAATTTTACTCGATGGTGTATTATATTTGCAAGTGGCAGAATCAAATTTTCTCTCCATATTCTTTTATAAATATATGAGTAGATCTTTTCTATAAATATGTCACACCATGTATGAACATAATAGAGTCGATATTACTTTAGATGTTACCAAATAGATGCAAGGTTTATAACTGTGTAAAGATTCTAGAACAAAATTACTCTTAAAAAAAAATTATATTCTCACAGGACAATTTTGCTGCATATTTTCAAAAGATTTTCATCTAAACTTCCACTTTTTCTTGGAAACCCTCTTGAATTTTCATTTAAAATAATAAGAAAAGCCTCCATAAATTAGATTTAATGTATTTAACGTTCCAAAAGTCACTTTTAGTATATTAAATATCAGATTAAATTAGATAAGACAGATAAGGTACAATATATCAATTACTATTTTGCTTTTAGATTTAATATTCTAAAAAGATGAGATTCGGGATGCCTATTGGTTAATTAGATGGTGGCGGAAATCGAAGAGCCCTCGATCTAGAATGTCCGATTCGTTTGCCATATAGTGCCCTCTCGTCGAGACGTCCTTTTGCATTGGGAATCCAATCCTCCCATGTATTTTCCACCGGTTGAGTTGTTTGTTCCTTTATTTCGATTCCCTTCCGATGTCCTTTTTACCGTCATTAAAATTCCTTCTTATCTCTTTTCGCTATCATGACATATGTTGCGTCAAGGCGGAATCCGATGCTACACCCACGTTTTTTTTTTTTTTTTTTTTTTGGAACAGATGCTACACCCACGTTACCGACTTCCACTTGCTACTATCCCTTTAGTACTTGACTTTTCTTTTCTTTTACTTTTTTATGCAATTTTTCGTTTTACTCTCCCTTTAGTACTTGACTTTTCTTTTCTTTTACTTTTTTATGCAATTTTTCGTTTTTTTTTTTTTTTTTTTGTGTGTGTGTAAGTTGTACAAAACTAAAATTTTTATGTAATCGAGAATAACATAATTGACATATCAAAATACGGTGCATTACAAACAAAATACGATAGATCACAGCAAACCATCTTAAACCACTTGATCTTGATAAAAACTTGGCGTATTTATGCTCACATTAATCGTATTTTTGTAAGATATGCAGAATTCCCTTTCATTTAACTTTTATCCTACGTGCACATGTTGTTAATTTATCAAAGTATGCTTTAAGGTCACATATGTATTTCCAAACTTATAATGGGAGAAGATAGTGAATTTTGTTCATGAACAGTCGGTTATCAGCTAGGTACAATCAATATATATTTATCAATTTAAATAAGTAGAAAATCAAAAGAATATGCTAAGTATACACGCACTCATCTCACAGATAGACAAAACACCAAACATCTTTTGACAATAACGGTGAACATTATCAATTCATCGAAAATCTGAATTTCACACCTTGCCTTCACTAGTTGAGCCAACAAGGAGCACTATTGAATAGGAGTGATGTGTCAATAATATAGTTGATTACACGCGAGCATTTGAATATGCAAATCACTATAGTGTGCCACCTAAATCAATTTTGTGAAACAATTTTAGCGTACTTAACATTACCTCTCGGCCATTCGCAAGTTTTCAGGGACCTGAAAAAGCGCATTTTGCTTATGAGAAAAGCCCACAAAGCTCACTCATGGGACAATTTGTCAGATGTAGGCTTTGCATTTGGGCTGCTTGTCTGGAAAAAGATTTATGTGGAAGCCCAAGCTAGTAGCTTTCGGTAGAAGTGCCGGGAGGGAAAAATCATGCAAGGAAGAGACCTACTCTTTCCATGCACTGATGTAATTGTCAACCCTACGTAAACAAACAAGTGATAATCCTATAATTAACCAGCATCTTTAATTTTTTAACAAAGTGCAATCTAAGTCAGACACTTCTTTTTTTCAGATGTAGTCCTAAACCTTCTCAAGAAATGAAATATTGCATCTCCTCTTCGATTTTCCGACCCCCCTGCGTGGCTCCCCAGTGACTGACACTTTGTTTGGTGATGAAATATGAGCCGTAAGAGTAGTTACTTCATTTTTACTTCCTACTTTATTTTCTCAAATAGAAGAAAGATTTTCCTCTGGGTTATCACCACCCTTCACTTCTATTCACTTTCATCAATCCGAATGCACTCCAAGTCAATTTTCAGAGTTGTTTTGAGGAGAAGTCTGGCGCTATATTGCATCTTTTGAGAAGTGTGTTGTATGAAAAAATAAAGAGGTTTAGAACTTGACTACATCCTGCACAAAAAGAAGATTCTGGCACTTGACAAAGTAGTCACTAAGAGCGCATATGACAAAATTTATGTTTCTCTATTTCTCTGTTTTTCTGTTCTCCGAAATAGGTTTAGAACAGAAATCCGTTTGATAACGCAATTTCATTTTTCTATTTCTAGAACAGATTTCTATTCCATAAATAGATTTGGAACAGGAATCAGAAGTTAAAATTTTTAGCTTTTCTATTTCTGTAACAGAAATAAGAAATCAAAATTTTTCTCATCGTTCACTTTCGTCATCGCCCGTCGCCCACTTGTCGCCTGTGGGATGCCGGATTCCTGTCGCTGGTTGCCGGTCACCGGCCCCGACCAACAGCCATCGAATGCCGACCACCAGACGTCATCCGTCGGCCACCGCACTCCGGCCGCTCATTGCCAACCGCTGGTCACCGGATGTTGGACGCCCACCAGTCATTGGCCACTCATCGCCAATCATTGGATGCCAGAGGCTTATCACTAACCACCGGATGTTCGCCGGCGACCATCCGCCGCTCGTCACCAACCACCGGATGTCCGCCGCCCACCACCCACTACCAGACTATGACCATTGGCCACTCGTCGACAGCCTCCTATAGCCGAACTCCAGATGTTTGATGTCAGACGTCGAACTTCGGATGTTGGATGTCGGTTGCTGGTCATCGGACTCCAATGTCGAACTCTGAACTTTGGTCGTCTGCCGTCGGTCACCGGACTTGGTGCCAGACGCCGAACGTCGGACTTCGGACTTTGGCTGCCGGCCGCTGATCACCGGACGCCGACTACCGGTTGTTGAATGTCGGACTCCGACCACCGGACGCCGGTCATTGTCGCTTTTAGAAATAGAAATTTTATTCTATTATCAAACGAATTTTTATTTCAGAAATAGAAATTTTGAATTGTTATCAAACGCGTTTTTTTACTCAAAAACCCGTCTCCGGAATAAAAATTGATTTTTATTCCAGAAATTTTGTCATGTGCGCCCTAAAAGCCTAGACCGTCCAAGCTTATTTTGCTTTTGAAACCCATGTTTAAAGGTTCTCTCGGGCCAATGCTGGACGGGTAATAGTTTTCAAAAGTCCCTCCAATCATATATACGATCAGTGGGTTGCGATCGTGGAAATCACCATATTTAATTTTGGCTAAATTTGCACGTAAGTGATGTTTATAATTTGTGGCACATCAATGAAAGGTATAATTAGGCATGAGCTGATACCACGTCCACTAACAAAAGTTGGAGGGGGAGAGAGATAGAAGTGCATGAGAGGAACGCGAACAATGTTGATGAATAATGACAGTGACCAATGACTTGCATTTGTTGCTATTAGTGAATTACCATGTCGCATCCTAATGGTGTCTTTCAATGGCGTGTTAACGTGGCCAAATTTGGAACCCAAGTTAAAGTTTGTAATTTTTTTATATAGAAAAGTTGAAACCATAATTAAGACTCAAACATTAACTAATACACTTACCCATGTTTCGCATGTGTTATATATATAATATTTGTTGAAAGGTTTTGTTTGCCAAAATTACTTTTCTATTATTCTTTACTTTTTTCTCAACATATAATTCTTGACTAATTATATGAAAATATAGTATTTCTAGATAGTGACAATAAATCATGAAGTTTAATTTAAAAAGAAAAAAGAAATACCACTTGAAAACAATTTACACCATTTGGAAGATGATTGAGTGTAATGGTTTCATTTTCTAAAGTATGAGCTTACATAGAAGATCTACATCTTCTTCTAGTTCTCTATCACAAATGGACTCAGATCCAAGTCCTATACATAGAGAAGAAGCAAGGATAGAAGATTTCAACAAATCTATAGAAAATTGGGAAATTCCTAAAATACAGCCGATCTTAAGTATGAGCTTACATAGAAGATCTACATCTTCTTCTAGTTCTCTATCACAAATGGACTTAGATCTAAGTCCTATACATAGAGAAGAAGTAAGGATAGAAGATTTTAACAAATCTATAGAAAATTGGGAAATTCCTAAAATACAGCTTAAGGAAATATACAAACAATCAAAATTGAAGTTTTTCAAACAATCAGATTATGTCATAGCCACCGAAGAAAGGGATGTTCCTCTTTCTAATTCCTATGAAAAAATACATATTTTGAATAAAGAGTCCATCCAAAAGCATAAACAAAAATACAATTACATTCATATAGGACTAGTCCAAGTAGGAGTCAAACCTCTTACAAAAGAAGGTCTTAATACTTCCATTCTCTTAGTTTTACGAGATTCACATCTCTTAAACTATGATGAGTCCATTCTCGGTACTGTAGAGACAAGTCTCTGCAAATGACCCATACATTTTGACTGTTACCCCAATTTTTATGTATCTCTCAAAGATAAGAACATTCTTAGAGCCCTCACACTCCAAATTAAAACCCATAATTACAAAGTAGCAGATGAATCTATTCCTTTAGCTCTTGTCTGTAGAATCCATTATAAAGCCATGTCCTCCACTTTTGGAGAAAATGCTTTCAAACATAGTCCTCGAGGAGAAACATTTCTAGAGCAAATACGACAATTCCTAGGTTTATTAATTGGAACCAAGTTACTTTACCGGAACAATGGGAATTAGAAAACCAAATTCCCCAATAAGTTGTTCAAAATACAGATCCGACTAATGTCATTCAACATTCAGAAGGAAGAGTGACCATTAGATTTCTTAGAAGATATTTCGATTCAAGATCTAGTCCTTCCTTTCATACTTCTTATACAAGGTCTATAGATCTTAATCCCAATCTTCCTCCTATAATCACCATTCCTCCAAGTACGCATAGAAACACTCCTGCATGTGATACTACACATTTACCTCCTTCTACTTGTAGGAGTAATCATGAAACACCTCTTGAACTGGAAATTAGTGGTTTAGATAATAGATCAGGGATTTCCAGGCTTGTTTACCAACAAAACCAGCCTGAGCCAGTCCTATAAAATACAGATTCTCCTCATCATTCTCCTACTTATTCGCAAATGGTAGATGCCGAGCTTAATGTTTTAGAAAAATATTTTGAACCAAACAAAGCTTTCCTTAATAAAGAATTTAATTCTGAAAAACAACAGACAAATCAGAGAATGGTTCTTCAAAACCTTTGCTAATAAAGCAAAAGACATCAAACAAAAATATTACGACTACATATATGAATATGAAGTCTATATATTTTTCTTTGATTGGCTAGAAGAACAATTCCTCGAACCAAAAGAAATAATTGTTTTAGATCATCATTATAAGTGGAAACTTAATAATGGTGAAACCATAGAGTCCAACCATCCTCCCCTTAGGAGAATAAAAATACAACATGGAGATAGTGAGGTAACAGCTACTCCTTTTAGGCTTCTAGACAAAGGAGACTCTCTTTACACTCACAAAGTTATTGAACAAAACAATTTTACTAATCAACATTTGGTGACCATAGGAAAACAGTTGAATAGGATAGAATCCACCATCTAGAATCCTACTCAACTCATTACACCACAAGTTGACACACTCAAAAGACCCATTTTTAAAGCCTTTGAATTCCCAAAAAACCTTAGCCCGGAGTTTGCCAAAGCCATAGAAAAAAAGAAAAAACTCCTAGAGAAATCAAAGCTAGAGCCTGCTCCTACTTTAGACACCCCTAAATTCCAGAATCTTATCATCAGAGACACTCCGGACCAACCCACTATTAATACCTTGACCAAACACTCTGGTGACTCTGATAATGAATCGGTCGCTGAGATTAATAGACTCAATTGGAGACAACCTCAGAAGCTTTATTATAGTAGAGCTACTCCACCAGCCATTGCCCAAGAAGAATCATCACAAAAAATACAGAATAAATACTCTCTTGACGCCATTTATGAATGGAATATAGATGGTGTTGCTGAAAGCAATATCATGAATATTTTAAATAACATGGTAATGCTTGCCAATGCCTACAAAACTCAGCAAGATATTTCTGATCATGCTGTTGCTAATCTTTTAGTAGCCAGATTTATTGGACAACTAAAAGGTTGGTGGGATAATTATATGACTGATGAACA
This sequence comes from Eucalyptus brandiana, assembly GCA_014182725.1. NCBI lineage: Eukaryota > Viridiplantae > Streptophyta > Magnoliopsida > Myrtales > Myrtaceae > Eucalyptus > Eucalyptus brandiana. The sequence continues at coordinate 34,008,129 of CM024672.1, read as the reverse complement.
AAGAATACAAATTTTAACTGCCTATAAAATCGATGATTTTGGCCAACGCATGGATGATGAACAAGGACATCTCATCCAAGATGTGGTGAATACTCTTATCTATTCCATTTCATAACACTTCATAGGAGACCCTTCACATATTAGAGATAGGAATCAAAATCTCTTATCCAATATGTGCTGCATATCCTTAGGAAGATTTAGAGAATAAAAAGAACTCTTCCTTCAAATGATTCTTATCAGACCTGATTGCAATCAACCATTTTGGAAAGAAAAATTCTTAGCAGGTTTACCCCAAATTATAGGTGACCAAGTTAGAGATAGAATTATAGAAGAATACAATGGCCAAATACCTTATGATCTTCTTTCTTATGGAGAAATAGTCTCTTATGTTTACAGACAAGGAACACAAATGTGTAATACTATCAAATTACAAAGACAGCTCAAGGAAGAACAATCTCTCACCAATAGAAGTCTAGGAGATTTTTGTGCTCAATACGACCCATCTTATAATGAAAAAACAAAAACCAAAATGTAAGGGAACTTGTCCTTCTGAGAAAGAAACAAAGAAACATCACAACAAACCTCAACCTCGTAGGAATAAACAAAGACACCAGAATAACTAAAATAGACCTCATACTGATAGAAAGTTTTTTAAAGACATTAAATGATATTCTTGTGGTAGAAAAGGTCATATTTCAAAATATTGTAGGATTAACAAAAAATTGAATGAACTCTCTCTTGATGACAATACTCTTAATGAGTTAAACAACATCTTCATAGAAAATGATAATACTTCTTCTGATGAACTTCTTGAGGAAGATGGTCTTTAGGTTAATGAAATAAAATCCTCTTCAGATTCTGATTATGAAGACGCCTCTCAAGAAAAACCCATTCCTGAAATAAACATGTTAACAAAAGAATAATAATTTCTCCTTAGCACTGCTGATAAAATCACTGACCCAAAAGCAAAAAAAGAATACCTAGATAGACTACATTCATCTATGAATATTACCTCCAAACCCAATACTTCCTACAATTTAAAAGATATTTTGAATAGAAACAAAAAACCCCAGTCTAGACCCATAAATATTAATGACCTCCAAAATGAAATAAAACAAAAAAGTTAGAAATACAAGCCTTGAAAGCAACACAGTTAGAAATGAAACAAGAAATTTCTTATATAAAATCTCTTGTCATAAAAGGAAAGACAAAATTAAAATGCCAAAACGAAATCTCCAATACTACTGATACTTTGGACCCAGCCTTTCTTATGTTATTAACAGAAATAACATCTAGAAAATGGATAATAAATATTATGATAAAAATCAACAATGAGTTTATTATTGAAACAATAGCACTCTTTGATACAGGAGCTAATCTCAATTGTATCAAAGAAGGCCTTGTTCCAACAAGATACTTTGATAAAACATCCGAATCCTTAAAATCAGCCTCAGGAGACAAACTAAATATACAATACAAATTGCCAGAAGCCTTAATAATAAAAGATCAAATGTCTTACAAAACATCTTTTCTTTTAGTCAAAAATATGAGACAACAAGTAATTCTTGAAACACCTTTCATACACTTAATCTAACCATTCACAGTCACTAATGAAGGTATTGAAACTCATGCTGTAAATAGAAAAATCACATTTAATTTCATAACAAAACCACAGAAGTGAAGCTTGAATATTTTACAAGAACATTCTATTTAAGAAATAAATTGCCTTATAAAAGACAAAGAAAACCAACTTGAATTATTAAAAGAAGATTTAGAATTGAAAAGAATAGAAGAAAATCTTATAAAACCAAACATCATAGAAAAAATAGCTTCCCTACAAAACCACATAGAAAAGACTATATGCTCTACTCTACCCAATGCCTTTTGGGAAAGAAAGAAGCATATTGTTGATTTACCTTATGAACAAAATTTTTCTGAAAACAAAATACCTACCAAAGCTCGCCCGACACAAATGAATCAAGAAGTTTTGAAATTCTGTCAAGCAGAAATATAAGATCTCTTGAATAAAAAAATCATAAGAAAAAGCTAATCACCAAGGAGTTGTTCTGCTTTTTATGTCAATAAAAATGCTGAACTAGAAAGAGGAGTTCCCAGGTTAGTATTAATTATAAACCTCTTAATACAGCCCTTAGGTGGATAAGATATCCTATACCTAATAAAAAAGATTTGTTAAACAGACTTTGTAGATCAAAAATATTTTCAAAATTTGACATGAAGTTAGGATTTTGGCAAATACAGGTCATTGAAAAGGATAAATACAATACAGCCTTTATAGTCCCTTTCGGCCAATATGAATGGAATGTTATGCCATTCGGCCTAAAAAATGCCCCTTCAGAATTCCAAAAAATTATGAACGAGATTTTCAATCCTTATTCAGAATACATCATAGTTTACATAGATGATGTTCTAGTATTCTCTTCCAATATAGAACAACATTTCAAACATTTATCTACTTTCATAAAAATAATCATACAAAACGGTCTTGTAGTCTCTCCTACTAAAATTGCACTCTTCAAAACGAAGATTAGATTCTTAGATCATTACATTCATTTAGGCACCATAACTCCCATAGAAAGGTCAATCTCTTTTACTGACAAATTTCCTAATGAGATTAAAGACAAAACTCAACTACAAAGGTTTTTAGGTAGCCCCAATTACATTATAGATTTCTTCCCCAATATTAATATTCTTTGCAAACCTTTACACCAAAGGTTACGCAAGGATCCTCCACCATGGACCTCTGTCCATACAGACATAGTGAAACAAATCAAAATTCATGTGAAAGATATACCATGCTTACATCTTGCTGATCCTTTTACTTTCAAAATAGTTGAGACTGATGCTTTAGAATTAGGATATGGTGGCATTCTCAAACAAGTCAATAACAACAAAGAACAAGTTGTTCAGTTTATATCAAAACATTGGAATTCCACTCAACAAAATTATTCTACAATAAAAAAGGAAATACTTGCTATAGTTTTATCTATATCAAAATTCCAAGGAGATTTATTGAATCAAAAATTTCTCTTGAGAATTGATTGCAAATCAGCTAAAGATATTTTACAAAAGGACGTTTTAAACATTGTATCAAAACAGATTTTTGCCATATGGCAAGCCATACTTTCAATATTTGATTTTGACATTGAATTCATAAATGGTTCTTCAAATTCATTACCTGATTTTCTCACAAGAGAATTTTTACAGGGGATACTAATATGTCAAGATCCAAAAAAGACAAAGATAAAGGCAAAGGCAAAGCCACTGCCGAACCCTCTAATACACCACCAAAGCCAACAGGCTTAACACCCATCAAGACATGGCTCCAAATGGTAGAAAACAACCGGTCATTCTTACAACAACACCAAACACCTTTGAAAATAGAACCCATATCATCTAAACCCATGCTAGCCTTAAACAATTAGCTGACATACTACCAAAAGAAACAATATTGTTACTTGCCCAGTCTTTACAAAAAACAGTAAAGAAAGAGCCATCTAGTGCCATCGAGGTAAGCAACAATCATTTCTCGCTTGCTACACAAAAACAAATGGAATACAAAAGAATTTCGAATGAGGTGGTTATTAGGCCACGGGCAACCCCTCATTCTTAAAAATAAAAAATTTTCCCCAAAACATCTTTTCAAAAAATACTAACTGTAGAAGATGGATTTTACGATGATAATCCAAATAAATTCGCAAAAAACATCTTCCCAAAAAACTGGTTTGTCGAACCACACAATACAAACAAAACCCTTACTTATTATGAGCATATTTTAGTGGAGATAGAATCGGCAAGGTTTACTCACTTTGCTGAAAAAATCAATATAGAAAACATTATATACTCCACTATATCCATCAGTAAAGTCATACATTCCTTACACTTGGGAGATTCACCTCATACACCTAGAAAATTTCAAATTAGACTTACCCAAATCCTACCATATTTCTCCTCGTATACCTATTGTGACTACCAACAAGCCTGGTGGAATGTTTTCTACAGACAAAATACAAATTTCCAACATACCTAGCTAGTATTCTTCAAAGACAACTTCTCAAGATAAAGCCTACCAAACCGGTTCAATTCCTAGTGGGATTTCTTTGGTCCTTTGGACATTATACTACACCCCACAGTCAATCAAGGATACCAAACATTTCATACACTTTGTACCAAATCAACATGATTCAAGATTCCAATGCCTTATGCATTTCTTTATAATATTCAAAATCTCATGGGTAATAGCCTGGGAGTTTGAATACATTACATCCACCAATTCTATACCAATACTGGTCCGAAAATACAAGACCAAATGATGCGATGGATTCAATAGACATGAACAAGGATCCGAGACTGCGGTTAAGACATGGCTAAATAGCCAGAAAAATCAAATAACCACAGTTGTGACATCCTGAAATTCGATCCCGTTTCGATAAAATGAAATGTACATATCGTCGGCGCGCCTATGGTCCTTTTTCTCTGAGCTGATTACTCACGAGTTAACTAACCTATTGGGTAAAGCCGTTAAGGGATATATCCGTGGTAAAATCCCTAAAAGCTACCTAATTGGTTGGATTGGACTAAAATCACGTCCGTTCGATTTTAACCATAAAATTTAAATTGGTTTCGGGAATCGAATATTCGAGCATGTCACAATTCATTTATAGGACCGTCTCATTGTCTGTCAATTTATTGACGAGTCCAAAATTTAAAGAAAGAAATTATCGGAGGAAAAATCGAAGACCAAAAGAAAATAGAAAGGGAAAGGGAAAGAGAAAAGAAGAAAAATAAGAATAATATTATTATTTTATTTCTTTTTTTCTCTCTCTCTTCTCTCTCCTCTCCCCTCCCCCTTCGTGCGAACTCTTCCCCCCCTCCCCACTGACTCACTTCTCTCTCTCTCTCTTTTCTTTTGACTAGTCAAACCCTTATCTCTCTCTCTCCTTCTCTCTCGACACTCTCTCTCTCTCTCTCTCACCTCTGTTATTAATGGAACCAGAAGCAGAAGAAGAGCATACGGTAGCAGCTCGCCGAAGCTGTCGCCGCCCATCTCGCCGCCCACGCCCGCGCCCGCACGCTCTGCCGCCTCCCACCCGCGCCTGCCGTCCTCGCCGTGCGCCGTCCAGCCCTGTTTGGCCTCTGCTCAGCCCCTGTTCCGCCCGTCCGGCCTTCTCCGGCCACCATTCGAAGCCGCCGGACCTCCATCGGCCCTCACCGGAGCTCCGCCCACTCTCCTGACCCTTCTCCGCCCCCAACCATCTCTGTTTCCCCTAGTTTCGCAGCCAAACCAGCAACCCACCGAGTGGGGTTTCCAGCTAGTTCAAGCTCGCTTTTGGGCCGTTTTCAGGCCCCGGACCCTAGCTGTGCTTTGGGGTTTATCGTTCCTCGCCCCGTCCCCGTCGAATTGGTCCATCTTGCGCACGATTCCGATGAGTAATGTCACTAATCCTTACTTAGTGGACTAATTACACTTAATGGTTATTTAGTTTTAATTAATTAGGTTTAGGTAGTTAGATTAAAATAGATTAGTGATTATTAGATAATTGTAATGCAAATTAGACAAATTGAATGTGTATTTAGCAAGTAGAAATGGTCTACTATTTATTGAGGGTAGCTCGGGATTTTTCCGACCCTTTATCGGGCTTCAACTTGACAATTCGGGCCTAAGTGGAATTTTTGGTATTTAAATATTATTTTTGGAATTAAATTAATTAATTAATTATTTTCGAAAAATTTAACTGGGATGGCCAGTGACCGGAATATTATGTTGATGACCGTGGTGAAGCCCGTTTATTTAATCGAGCTTTATTTTGAGTTAAATTGAATTTTTAATATTAATTATTTAATTTTTGAAATTATTTATTTATTTATTTATTTTTCTGAAATTAAGGTTGAGATGGGCGACGACCGAAATCTCGTGCGATTGTCGTGGCACAGTCCATTTATTTATTTGAGCTTTGAATTGTGCCAAATTGAATTAAATGTGGAATTTTAGGATATATTCCTAAATGGTTGTTGTTAATTATTTCATCGAGAAATCGTTGGGTATTGATTGAATATCGAAAGTGGTCGAGTGGGATCGTAAATCTATTGAATTTTGAAAGTGGTCTAGTGCGACCGTAAAGCCATTGAATATCGAAAGTGGTCGAGTGGGACCGTAAAGCCATTGAATATCGAAAGTGGTCGAGTGGGACCGTAAAGCCATTAAATATTGAATGTTGTCGAGCGGGACTGTGTCTTCCACCTATGCTTAAGATGTGATCTGAGGATCGTGATTCGTAATTGGGGATTGAGATGGAATAATCAAATCGACCTAGAAATGGTCCGATTGACATGTAATCAATTAAGTCGATTGAACTGTGATTTGACTGATTGTTCATTGAGATATATGAAGTATCTGTATATAACCTTGAATTGCAGTTGAGACTGATGCCAAGGTACGTCTTCTAATTGTGCGTGTTTAGGTAGCCTATAGTATAATGGTTTACTAATCAAGCCTTAGTGGGGTAGAACTCGCTGAGACGTAGTCTCATCCCGGTTTGGGGAAAACATTTCAGGACTCCGCTGAAGAGCTGAGGAGGAGGAATCTAAGATGAAGAACTCTGAGGTGAAACCCGAAGAGTAGAAAGATTTTTGAAGAAGAAGAAGATGATCTAGAGAGGGATCTTGAGTACAACCCAAATGTGGATTGAGATCCCATCCCTTTTGTGAACCCTGTCTTAGTGTAGATAGGTGTGAGACAAGTATGTTGTGAATAGTATTGTAAATATTCTACGAGTCGTGCTGTTAATAAAAGTGTAGTTGTGAATTTCAATATGAAAAATATGGCCAGTTTTTCTATCACATTGTTTTATTATCTGGGGATTTATAACTACTTCCGCATGCGTACCAATCAAAAAGGTCGGCGATACTTAGTCTTGGGATATCGCATTATAAAATCGACCAAACGAGAAGGATGTGTGCGTGCCCAAGGATCGGGGCGTGACATCCTCCTTTTGTGGTATTAGAGCGAAATTCAAGATTGGAGTGATAAGGAGCGTTGACCATAGGATAGTTAGTAGGAAAGGCCTTTAAATTTATGATGGTGCGTGTCTGTGTTAGCTGAGTGCTAAAATTGCTTGTTGTTTGAATCGCTATGTTTCTAATTCGGTGTTGAATTGGAAGCAGGTGTCAGTAGATTAAAGTGACACCATGAGCGATCAGGAGCCGAGAACTCCTAGGCAGAGGAGTTTGTCCTCAGTGACTCGGGCTAGGACGCCGACAAGAGTTGGTGCCCAAGGTGGCCGAGGTAAAGCGCCAGCTGAGGCTAGCGTGAGTGGAGTAGCACCACATCCTGTTGGTGCCGGGATAACAGCCCCAGTGTATCAGGGAACAGTTGGGATCACGCAAGCGTTGGATGCTATGTGTGAGATGATGGGGCAGCAGGCCCGGGACCAAACAACTGCCTTTACTGCCGCCGTTGCAACCGCCACTACTGTTGCTGCCAATGCTGTTGCTGCAGCCGCACCTGCCTCCGTATCTGTTGAAGTCCCGCCTGGGGGACTGATGCCTAGCTTAGTGGAACAGTTTTTGAAATTAAAGCCACCGAAGTTTTCTAGGGCAGGAGACCCCGAAGCTGCCGCTCTGTAGATCCAAGGACTGGAGAAAGCCTTTGCTCTATTGATGTGCTCCGAGACTGAGAAAGTGGTCCTCGCAGTCTACCAATTAGAAGGAGTTGCGAGTACTTGGTGGAGAACCACTCAAGGAGCGATATTTCTCGAAGGTGTAGCCCCAGAATGGAACGCCTTTATTGAGGCCTTCAATAGGAAATACTTTTCAGAGACTGCTAAAGAGATGAAGATGGTTGAGTTTCAGCGCCTTCGCCAAGGCTCTATGACTGTGGATCAATATGAGGCGAAGTTTGCTAAACTGTCGCAATATGCCCCTGAATTAGTTGAGAATCCAGCAAACCGGGTGAGAAGATTCAGGGATGGACTTAGGCCGGAGTTGAGGAGTCCACTGGTTTTGCTAAATCTAAGAAATTACAATGAACTATATGAGCGGGTCCAGATGATCAAAAGAGACCAGAACGATAGAGCCGCCTCATCTGGATCCAGGTTTAGCTCTTATAGAGACAACATCCGTCAGGGAAAGAGGCCGATGTTTGGAAATAGATTCCAAGGCCCGCCCAGCAAGAAGGGTGGATTTAATAGATCAAGACCCATTGGAAATGATGTGTGTCGCTTCTGTGGGAGAAGACACGGGATAGCACCGTGCCTAGCTAGGACGGTTGTGTGTTTTGAATGTGGTCAACAGGGTCACATCGTAAGGAATTGTCCAAGGAAGCAAAGAAGACAACCTTAGTTGCTACCGCCGCCACCGATGAGACAGATAGGAGGGTATGCCCCTCAGAATGCACTGCAGGGAGGACAGCAGAGACCTCCAGTTCAGGGCACCGTGTACGCGATTACCCAAGGTCAAGCAGAAGCTGCGCCTGACGTGATCACAAGTACGGTCTCGCTTAACGACCAACCTGTTTATACTTTATTTGATTCGGGAGCAACCCATTCCTTCATTGCCGAACAATATGTTAGGATGCTAGGGTTGAGTCATGTATTGTTGGAGTCGGCAATTTGCCTATCTACACCCTTGAAAGATAAAGTTATTGCTGCTTTGGGATGTTCGGGGTGCAAGTTAGAGATTGGTGAGCGAGTGGGGGAAAATTGACTTGTTAGTCCTAGCCATGTATGATTTTGATTTGATAATTGGCATGGACTGGCTCACCAATCAACGAGCTAAAATGGACTGCTATCGCAAGGCGATTCAGTTTGACCCATTAGGAGGTAAGAGCTTTGAGTTTGTTGGGAATCGAGGAGGATCTTCGATTTCCTTAATCTTGTCGCCGGAAGCAGCTCGTTTGTTAGATGAGGGTTGCCGTGGGTACTTAGCATCTGTCATAAATACGACAGTTGAGGAGCTGAAAATAGAAGATATTGTAGTGGTACAGGAGTTTCCAGATGTCTTTTCAAAAGAATTGCCAGGGTTACCGCCAGAAAGAGAGATTGAATTTGTAATCGAGCTAGCGCCAGGGACAGAACCGATCTCAAAGGCACCTTATCGAATGGCGTTATCTAAGTTGAAGGAACTGAAGGTACATATGCAAGAATTACTGGATAAGAGATTTATTCGTCCTAATGCATCACCTTGGGGAGCGCCAATTCTGTTTGTTAAGAAGAAAGATGGATCGTTGCGCCTGTGCATCGACCACCGACAACTCAACTAGGTAACCATTAAGAACAAATATCCCCTCCCAAGGATTGATGATCTGTTCGATTAGTTGCAAGGAGCGTCAATATTCTCGAAAATTGATTTGAGGACGGGATATCATCAACTGAGAATTAAGAAAGAGGATATTCCTAAGTCAGCATTTCGTATTCGATATGGCCACTATGAGTTCACAGTGATGCCATTCGGGTTGACGAATGCTCCAGCTGCTTTCATGGACATGATGAACAAAGTGTTCAAGGAATACTTAGATCAGTTTGTGATCGTGTTGATAGATGATATCTTGGTCTATTCAAGGAGTAATGAAGAGCATGGGAATCACCTGAGATTAGTACTCCAGATTTTAAGGACGCATCAATTGTATGCTAAGTTTAGCAAATGCGAGTTTTGGTTGACTCGTGTTGCGTTCTTAGGTCATGTGATTTCCGGAGAAGGAATCTCCGTTGACCCGAGCAAGATAGAAGCCGTGATCAATTGGTAGAGATCGACATCAGTGACAGAGATCAGAAGTTTTCTGAGGTTAGCAGGTTATTACAGATGGTTTGTGAAAGGATTCTCATCGTAAGCGTCACCTCTGACAAAGCTCTTGAAGAAAGAAGAGAAATTTATATGGTCAGATAAGTGCGAGCGTTGTTTCCAAGAGTTGAAGGAAAAGCTGACTACCACACCTGTGCTGACGATTCCATCTGGTCCTGAAGGATTCGAGATCTATAGTGATACGTCATTCAGGGGATTGGGTTGCGTGCTGATGCAACATGGCAGAGTTGTTGCATACGATTTCCGGTAGTTGAGACCTCATGAATTGAATTATTCGACGCATGACTTAGAACTCGCAGCCATCATATTTGCATTGAAGATTTGGAGGCACTACTTGTGCGAGGAAAAGTTTCAAATCTTCACGGACCATCAGAGTCTCAAGTATTTGTTCTCTCAGAAAGAGTTGAACATGAGATAGTGCCGATGGATGGAATTGTTGAAGGATTACGACTGTGATATTCTATATCACCTAGGAAAGGCGAATAGGGTCGCCGATGCATTGAGTTGGAAATCTTCAATAGCGCAAATCTTGGTTAAGGAGTGGAACTTAATTGAGAGAGCTCGGGATTCGGAATTCAAATTTGAGGTAGGCCATCTTTCAAGTTTTATGGCCACCCTCAAAATTGAGCCGGATGTCCAGGTCAGAATTAAACAACTCCAACCAACAGATCCAGATGTACAAAGAATTCTTCAAGAGGATACCGATAAAAGAAAGGCTGAATTTCAAGTTTTTGATGATGGGGTATTGAGGCTCTATGAACGTTTGGTTGTACCTGACGATGTAGAGCTTAGAGAAGAATATCTGAAGCACATCGTAGCAGTTATAGTATTCATCCTGGAAGCACTAAGATGTATCAGAATCTGCGTCAACACTATTGGTGGTCAGGTATGAAGGCGGACATTGCCAAGCATGTCGCCAAGTGTTAGACTTGTCAGCAAGTAAAAGCCCAACATTGCAAGCTGAGAGGACTTCTGCAACCTCTTGCAATCCCAGAATGGAAATGGGAGCATATCACGATGGATTTCGTGACTGGACTACTAAGGAATCAAAGAGGAAATGATTCAATCTGGGTAGTGGTCGATAGGTTGACAAAGTCGGCTCACTTCATTACAATTCGAAAGGACCTGAGTCTAGATAGACACGCAGACCTGTACGTGTGTCAAGTGGAGTGTCGGTTACGATAACTTCAGATAGACCCGAGGTTTACTGCTACTTTTTGGAAGAGCTTGCAGAGTGCTTTAGGTACAAAGCTTTAGTATAGTACAACATATCATCCTCAGACGGATGGCCAGTCTGAAAGGACAATTCAGACTCTTAAAGACATGCTGAGAGCTTGTGTAATAGACTTCAAAGGAAGTTGGGAAGATCAGTTGCACCTGGTAGAATTTGCCTACAACAATAATTATCAGCAGAGTATTAAGATGGCTCCATTTGAAGTGTTGTATGGCAGAGCATGCAGAACTCCAGTATGTTGAGATGAAGTCGGAGAAAGGAAGATAACAGGCTCAGAGTTGGTTCAGCAATCAGTAGATGCCGTGGTAGTAATCAGAGACAGATTAAAGACAGCGCAGAGTAGGCAGAAAAGTTATGCAGATAAGCGTCGAACGTCTTTGGAATTCCAAGTTGGTGATCACGTTTTTCTGAAAGTGTCACCAATGAGGGGAACTTCGCGCTTTGGTAAGAAAGGCAAGCTGAGTCTGAGGTATGTAGATTCGTTTGAGATTCTTGAAAGAATCGGAAACCTAGCGTATCGTCTTGCTTTGCCGCCAAGATTGATGCAAGTGCATGACGTCTTTCACGTGTCGATGTTAAGGAAGTACAAGCCTCACCCGACCCACGTGCTCAGTTTCGAGGAATTGGATGTGGATGACCGTGTGTCATACGTTGAAAGCCCGATTTAGATTGTCGATCGTAAAGAGCAAGTTCTGCGTACAAAGACCATTCCGTTGGTCAAAGTGGTCTGGCAACACCACGGTACTGAAAGAGCAACCTAGGAGACTGAAGAGTCGATGAGACAATTGTACCCCCGCCTTTTTGATCAAAGTGTGATGGTTTAAATTTCGAGGACGAAATTTTTATAAGAGGGGAAGAGTTGTGACATCCTGAAATTCGATCCCGTTTTGATAAAATGAAATGTGCATATCGTCGGCGCGCCTATGGTCCTTTTTCTCTGAGCTGATCACTCATGAGTTAACTAACCTATTGGGTGAAGCCGTTAAAGGATATATCCGCGGTAAAATCCTTAAAAGCTACCTAATTGGTTGGATTGGACTAAAATCACGTCCGTTCGATTTTAATCATGAAATTTAAATTGGTTTCAGGAATCGAATATTCGAGCGTGTCACACTTCATTTTTAGGACCGTCTCATCGTCTGTCAATTTATTGACGAGTCCAAAATTTCAAGAAAGAAATTATCGGAGGAAAAATCGAAGACCAAAAGAAAAGAGAAAGGGAAAGGGAAAGAGAAAAGAAAAATAAGAATAATGTTATTATTTTATTTCTTTTCTCTCTCTCTCCCTTTCTCTCTCTCTTCTCTCTCCTCTCCCTCCCCCTTTGTGCGAACTCTTCCCCCCCCACCGACTCACTTCTCTCTCTCTCTCTCTCTCTCGCCTCTGTTACGAACGGAACCAGAAGTGGAAGAAGAGCAGACGGCAGCAACTCGCCGAAGCCGTCGCTGCCCGTCTCGCCGCCCGCGCCTACGCCAGCACGCTCCGCTGCCTCCCACCCGCACCTGCCGTCCTCGCCGTGTGTTGTCCAGCCCCTTTTGGCCTCTGCTCAGCCCTATTCCGCCCCATCCGGCCATCTCCGGCCACCGTTCGAAGCCGCCGGACCTCCACCTGCCCTCCGCCCACTCTCCTGACCCTTCTCCGCCCCCAACCATCTCTATTTCCCCCAGTTTCGCAGCCAAACCAGCAACCCACCAAGTGGGTTTCCAGCTGGTTCGGGCTCGCTTTTGGGCCGTTTTCGGGCCCCGGACCCTAATCGTGCTTTGGGGTTTATCGTTCCTCGCGCCGTCCCCGTCGGATTGGTCCGACTTGCGCACTATTCCGGTGAGTAATCTCACTAATCCTTGCTTAGTGGACTAATTACACTTAAGGGTTGTTTAGTTTTAATTAATTAGGTTTAGGTGGTTAGATTAGAATAAATTAGTGATTATTAGATAATTGTGATGCAAATTAGACAAATTGAATGTGTATTTAGCAAGTATAAATGGTTTACTATTTATTGAGGGTAGCTCGGGATTTTTCCAACCCTTTATCGGGCTTCAATTTGACAATTCGAGCCTAAGTGGAATTTTTGGTATTTAAATATTATTTTTGAAAAATTTAACTGGGATGGTCAGTGACCGAAATATTATGCTGATGACCATGATAAAGTCCGTTTATTTAATCGAGCTTTATTTTGAGTTAAATTGAATTTTTAATATTAATTATTTAATTTTTGAAATTATTTATTTATTTATTTATTTTTCAGAAATTAAGGTTGAGATGGCCGACGACCAAAATCTCGTGTTGATTGTTGTGGCGTAGTCCGTTTATTTATTTGAGCTTTGAATTGTGCCAAATTGAATTAAATGTGGAATTTTAGGATATATTCCTAAATGATTGTTGTTAATTATTTCATTGAGAAATCGTTGGGTATTGATTGAATATCGAAAGTGGTCGAGTGGGACCGTAAAGCCATTGAATTTTGAAAGTGGTCTAGTGGGACCGTAAAGCCATTGAATTTTTAAAGTGGTCAAGTAGGACCATAAAGCCATTGAATATCGAAAGTGGTCGAGTGGGACCGTAAAGCCATTGAATATCGAAAGTGGTCGAGTGGGACCGTAAAGCCATTAAATATTGAATGTTGTCGAGTGGGATTGTGTCTTCCACCTATATGCTTAAGATGTGATCTGAGGATCGTGATTCGTAATTGGGGATTGAGATGGAATAATCGAATCGACCTAGAAATGGTCCGACTAACATGTAATCGACTAAGTTGATTGAACTGTGATTTGACTGATTGTTCATTGAGATATATGAAGTATCTGTATATAACTTTGAATTGCAGGTTGAGACTGATGCCAAGGTACATCTTCTGACCTGTGCGTATTTAGGCAGCCTATAGTATAATGGTTTACTAATCGGGCCTTAGTGGGATAGAACTCACTGAGACGTAGTCTCATCTCGGTTTGGGGAAAACATTTCAGGACCCTGCTAAGGAGCTGAGGAGGAGGAATCCGAGAAGGAGAACTCTAAGATGAAACCCGAGGAATAGAAAGATTTTTGAAGAAGAAGAAGATGATCTAGAGAGGGATTTTGAGTACAACCCGGATGTGGATTGAGATCTCATTCCTTTTGTGAACTCTGTCTTAGCGTAGATAGGTGTGAGACAAGTATGCTATGAATAGTATTGTAAATATTCTACGAGTCGTGTTGTTAATAAAAGTGTGGTTGTGAATTTCAATATGAAAAATATGGCCAGCTTTTCTATCCCATTATTTTATTATCTGGGGATTTATAACTGCTTCCGCATGCGTACCAATCAAAAAGGGTCGGCGATATTTAGTCCTGGGATATCGCATTTTAAAATCGACCAAAGGTAAGGGATGTGTGCGTGCTTGAGGATCGGGGCATGACAACAGTCCCATCAAACACATCTTTTCTACAAGAAAAATTCATTGCAAGTGCAGCACTGGCTGCAATCCAGAGCAAGGAGGAATACTGCAACATCCTCAGAACAATGCTCTCCGAAGCGAAAGGATCACAATGTGGATCTTCCAAATCTCAAGACAATACAGATGGATCCTCATAGTCACATCACAGTGGAAACACCAATGAAGACGATTGCTACAGGATCAACCTAGATAAAGATTAAAATCAAGACATCACATGTCAACATTGTTACAGCGGCGCAAAAGCTATACACTGTAGCATGATAGGCATACACTGTTCATACAATGTTCATTATTCACTATTCACTTTACACTGTTCACTCAGTACTGTTCACTTTACACTGTTTAGCACTGTAGCATTTTTACTGTAGCATCCGCTATAAATACGCCCTTTTGACACAAGAGGAGGGGACTCGAAATTTTTCTAGATTTCTCTCTTCTTCCTCCCTCTCCCACTTGTAAACCATCATCTCTTCCATCTCCAAGCTCTCTTACCTTGTATCCCTTGATTTCAAAGTAAGTTAGTTTTTCATATACATAGTTTTATACAGCGTTACCAACTTACATGATAGTTGGTTAACCATTTCCTGTAATACAAACATTAATATTCTATGGACTGCGGATTACCGCCCTAGTGGATGACTTGATGCTTTAGTTTCTACATCCTTCAATACATGTAATTTCAGCTTTTTAGCTTTATATAATACAAGTTCATACCACCTTCATAGTTGGTTTTTGTTTATGCATACTCTTACTTTATATTTTATATATTGCCTTTGCTCTTTACATTATATTTAATTCTCGCGATTTTATTTAGTTTATCTATAGTCTTTATACATTCTCTGTTCTTATAGATCTGTTAATCTCTTATACTTCCTTGTTCTCTCATATAGTACTCCGATCCTAACCCCTTTATGGTATACATATATATTCATTTTTCAATTATTTGACAGCATTTTTAAAGATAATTGAGTTTATTTAGACTATTTTTTTATTTAATTTGACTCGAATTATTTTTTTTAAAGTAATGTTGTCCTTTATGTAACATCAGTTTAACATTATATTTACTACATATTGTACGTGATGTAACGAAGTAATTTCACTCATTGTGAAGTATTGTTTTGCAAGTGACAAAGTTAGATTTATGTTTCTATGTTATGCATAGATATATCAAAAGATTTCCCGGTGTATAGAATCAATCATATGTCGTGTAATTATGAGCGATCGGTTCAAAGATGAGTAGGTTCCGCCCTAACACCTAAAACCTATCCTAATTGAACCAGTTTCCACTTTTTGAAGTTTAGAACCTATCCTGTTTGCCCTAGAGCCGATCCGAGAACCTATCCTATTTTTAGTTTCATTTTTTATAGCAAAATAATATGAGCAACAAGTTGTTCAAAGTAAAAGATGAACAAGAGCGAGCAAGCAATGGCAAGTCAGGAACGAGCTAGGATTGCAAGGCTTGAATGAGTGAGGAAGAAGGAGTGTCACAAGCGAGAGAGATAGTCATGAAGTCCTGGAGTAAGGTTGTAGAGAACGGAGAAAAAGAGAGATAGAGAAAAAGATGCCTAGAGAAAAACTAGGGTTTTTAAACTTTATGAAACCGATTCTAAATCTAGTCTAGTTAGTTTGGTTCTTGAGTGGTTCTTCACTCGAAACTTGGAACCGGGCTAGTTTTTAAGGCAGTTCGATCCAGTTTTCGAGTAGAATTGGTTTGGTTGCACAGCAATACATGTATAGAGTCAATTTTATGTGAATTTGAAGACAAATTTATCATTCTTGTAGAGTTAATTTCACTCCATATTACTTTAGATAGTACTAAATGGAAGTAATATTTATATCCATGTTAATATTAATAAAACATTGTCTTAGAATTTATTTAGAAAAATATTATCATTATCGAGTGATTTTCCTTTAGGGCTTCATTCTTTTTGCGAAAACAACTTCTAAAAAAACATTTTCCAAATTTTCGAATGATCGTTTCATGGAAAATTCTTTGGTCAAGGAAGAAATTTTCCATCAAGAGAAAAATGTCTTGTAAAATAAGAGAAAATATTTTCCACTTTTTTAGTAGGGGAAAATATTTTCCTCACTCACTTTCTCTTATCTTACACCTTTACTTGCCCTCACATATTCTTTTTTTCTTTTTCGAGAAATTCAAATTTTTTAATTTTCTTTTTTTTTTCCTTTCTCGATCGGTTGTTGGCCAACACAATGGCCGGCGACTAGCCATAGGCAAGTCTCAAGCTTGCCAACCTCTAGTCAGTTCTAGCTTATTGCTCATCAATTAGGCGAGGCCTAAGACCAACGAGCCTTTTGGAGGCTGACGAGTTCAAGGCTCGCCATGTTCTACCTTGCCTTTGGGAGGCCGTTAGCTATCACCATGGCCGGCGATCAACCAAAGAAGAAGGAGGAAAAGAAAAATAAAAAAGTGAAAAAGAAAAAGAAAAAAATTAAAAATTCAATTTTAAAAAAAATTATTAAAAGGAGTGCACGGAAAAAAATCAAATCAGATTTTCCATAATGGTGGAAAATATTTTCTAGTTTATTTTCAAGTTTTAGCCCAACACTGAAAATACTATAATTTTCTTGGAAAATTTTTTTCAGAAAACGCCACATTTTCCGTTTATTTATTTTTATTTGAAAAAAGAAAATGTAAATGTTGCTGAAATCAAATGCTGTATTGTGCCTAAGTCAACTTTAGCATGATACAATTTTTTTTTTTTAAACTTATGTCTATTAAAACTGCATTTCTGCTTTTGCATATTCAATTTATATTAAAATAATATTCTTAGAGTTATGACAGTGGCCATAATCATGAAATAATACAAGAAATATCATTTGAAATAATGGATGTCATTCGGAAGATAATTGAATATAATGGGATCATTGAAGTTATGTATAATCTTTCACTTTACACCTATCAAATATGTCTTACGTCATATTTTACAAATTGAATTTATCAAGAACTATTTCTACTTAATTTGACTTAATCTTTTAGTGATTCCTTTCTGAGTTATTATTATCCAAATTAAAATTAGCAGTAATATTGTATTTTACTACATGTAATAGATGGCGTCGAAGTAATTTTACTCTATGGTGTATTATATTTGCAAGTGGCAAAATCAAATTTTCTCTCCGTATTCTTTTATAAATATATGAGTAGATCTTTTCTATAAATATGTCACACCATGTATGAACATAATAGAGTCAATAGTACTTGAGACGTTACCAAATAGATGCAATGTTTATAACTGTGTAAAGATTCTAGAACACAATTACTCTTTTTTTTTAAATAATAATTATATTCTCACAGGATAATTTTGCTCCATATTTTCAAAAGATTTTCATCTAAACTTCCACTTTTTCTTGGAAACCCTCTTGAATTTTCATTTAAAATAATAAGAAAAGCCTCCATAAATTAGATTTAATGTATTTAACGTTCCAAAAGTCACTTTTAGTATTTTAAATATCAGATTAAATTAGATAAGACAGATAAGGTGCAATATATCAATTACTATTTTGCTTTTAGATTTAATATTCCAAAAAGATGAGATTCGGGATGCCTATTGGTTAATTAGATGGTGGTGGAAATCGAAGAGCCCTTAATCTAGAATGTCCAATTCGTTTGCCATATAGTGTCCTCTCGTCGAGACGTCCTTTTGCATTGCGAATCCAATCCTCCCATGTATTTTCCACCAGTTGAGTGTTTGTTCCTTTATTTCGATTCCCTTCCCATGTCTTTTTCACCGTCATTAAAATTCCTTCTTATCTCTTTTCGCTATCATGACATATGTTGCGTCAAGGCAGAATCCGATGCTACACCCACGTTACCGACTTCCACTTGCTACTCTCCCTTTAGTACTTGACTTTTCTTTTCTTTTACTTTTTTATGCAATTTTTCGTTTTGTGTGTGTGTGTGTGTGTGTGTGTGTGTGTGTGGGTAAGTTGTACAAAACTAAATTTTTTATGTAATTGAGAATAACATAATTGACATATCAAAATACGGTGCATTACAGACAAAATACGATAGATCACAGCAAACCATATGAAACCACTTGATCTTGATAAAAACTTGGCGTATTTATGCTCACATTAATCGTATTTTTGTAAGATATGCAGAATTCCCTTTCATTTAACTTTTATCCTACGTGCACATGTTGTTAATTTATCAAAGTATGCTTTAAGGTCACATATGTATTTCCAAACTTATAATGGGAGAAGATAGTGAATTTTGTTCATGAACAGTCGGTTATCAGCTAGGTACAATCAATATATACTTATCAATTTAAATAAGTAGAGTCTCGAAGTTTTTTTACGATAACTCATATATTAGAAAATCAAAAGAATATGCTAAGTATACACGCACTCATCTCCCAGATAGACAAAACACCAAACATCTTTTGACAATAACGGTGAACATTATCAATTCACCGAAAACCTTGCCTTCACTAGCTGAGCCAACAAGGAGCACTATTGAATAGGAGTGATGTGTCAATAATATAGTTGATTACACGCGAGCATTTGAATATGCAAATCACTATAGTGTGCCACCTAAATCAATTTTGTGAAACAATTTTAGCGTACTTAACATTACCTCTCGGCCATTCGCAAGTTTTCAGGGACCTGAAAAAGCGCATTTTGCTTATGAGAAAAGCCCACAAAGCTCACTCATGGGCCAATTTATCGGATGTAGGATTTACATTTGGGCTGCTTGTCTGGAAAAAGATTTATGTGGAAGCCCAAGCTAGTAGCTTTCGGCAGAAGTGCCGGGAGGGAAAAATCATGCAAGGAAGAGACCTACTCTTTCCATGCACTGATGTAATTGTCAAAAGATGTTTGGTGTTAATCCTATAATTAACCAGCATCTTTAATTTTTTAACAAAGTGCAATCTAAGTCGGACACTTCTTTTTTTCAGATGTAGTCCTAAACCTTCTCAAGAAATGAAATATTGCATCTCCTCTTCGATTTTCCGACCCCCCGTGCGTGGCTCCCCAGTGACTGACACTTTGTTTGGGGATGAAACATGAGCCGCAAGAGAAGTATTCACTTCATTTTTACCTCCTACTTTATTTTCTCAAATAGAAGAAAGATTTTCCTCTGGGTTATCACCACCCTTCACTTCTATTTACTTTCATCAATCCGAATGCACTCCAAGTCAATTTTCAGAGTTGTTTTGAGGAGAAGTCTGGCGCTATATTGCATCTTTTGAGAAGTGTGTTGTATGACAAAATAAAGAGGTTTAGAACTTGACTACATCCTGCACAAAAAGAAGGTTTCTGGCACCTGACAAAGTAGTCACTAAAAGCCCAGACCGTCCAAGCTTATTTTGCTTTTGAAACCCATGTTTAAAGGTTCTCTCGGGCCAATGCTGGACGGGTAATAGTTTTCAAAAGTCCCTCCAATCATATATACGATCAGTGGGTTGCGATCGTGGAAATCACCATATTTAATTTTGGCTAAATTTGCACGTAAGTGATGTTTATAATTTGTGGCACATCAATGAAAGGTATAATTAGGCATGAGCTGATACCACGTCCACTAACAAAAGTTGGAGAGGGAGAGAGATAGAAGTGCATGAGAGGAACGCGAACAGTGATGATGAATAATGACGGTGACCAATGACTTGCATTTGTTGCTATTAGTGAATTACCATGTCGCACCCTAATGGTGTCTTTCGACGGCGTGTTAACGTGGCCAAATTCGGAACACAAGTTAAAGTTTGTAATTTTTTTTTATATAGAAAAGTTGAAATCAGAATTAAGACTCAAAAATTAAATAATACACTTACTAATACAATTACCCATGTTCCGCATGTGTTATATATATATAAAATATTTGTTGAAAGGTTTTGTTTGCTAAAATTTCTTTTCTATTATTCTTTACTTTTTTTCTCAACATATAATTCTTGACTAATTATATGAAAATATAGTATTTCTAGATAGTGACAATAAATCATGAAGTTTAATTAAAAAAAGAAAAAAAGAAATACCACTTGAAAACAATTTACACCATTTGGAAGATGATTGAGTGTAATGGTTTCATTTTCCTCTTATATAAATATATATATATATATATATTCATTTTTCAATTATTTAACGGCATTTTTAAAGATAATTGAGTTTATTTAGACTATTTTTATTTAATTTGACTCGAATTATTTGATTTTTTTTTTTTAAAGTAATGTTGTCCTTTAGGTAACATCAGTTTAACATTATTTTTACTACATGTTGTACGTGATGTAACAAAGTAACTTCACTCATTGTGAAGTATTGTTTTGCAAGTGACAAAGTTAGATTTCTGTCTCTATGTTATGCATAGATATATCAATAGATTTCCAAGTGTATAGAATCAATCATATGTCGTGTAATTAGGAGTGATCGGTTTCAAGATGAGTAGGTTTCGACCTAGCACCTGAAACCTATCCTAATTGAATCGGTTTCCACTTTTTGAAATTTAGAACCTATCCTGTTTGCCCTAGAGCTGACCCAAGAACCTATCCTATTTTTAGTTTCATTTTTTTTATAGAAAAATAATATGAGCAACAAGTCGTTCGAAGTAAAAGATGAACAAGAGCGAGCAAGCAATGGCAAGTTAGGAACGAGCTAGGATTGCAAGGCTCGAACGAGTGAGGAAGAAGGAGTGTCGCGAGCGAGAGAGATAGTCATGAAGTTCTCGAGCAAGGTTGTAGAGAACAGG
Organism: Eucalyptus brandiana; assembly: GCA_014182725.1. Classification (NCBI taxonomy): domain Eukaryota; kingdom Viridiplantae; phylum Streptophyta; class Magnoliopsida; order Myrtales; family Myrtaceae; genus Eucalyptus; species Eucalyptus brandiana. The sequence goes on along the minus strand of CM024672.1, from coordinate 33,986,954 downwards.
GAAAAAGAGAGATAGAGAAAAAGATGCCTAGAGAAAAACTAGGGTTTTTAAACTTTATAAAACCAATTCTAAATCTAGTCTAGTTAGTCTGGTTCTCGAGTGGTTCTTCACTCGAAACTTGGAACCGAGCTAGTTTTCAAGGTAGTTCGATCCAGTTTTCGAGTAGAATTGGTTTGGTCGCACAACAATACATGTATAGAGTCAATTTTATGTGAATTTGAAGACAAACTTATCATTCTTGTAGAGTTAATTTCACTCCATATTACTTCAGGTAGTAGTTAATGGAAGTAATATTTATATCCATGTTAATATTAGTAAAACATTGTCTTAAAATTTATTTAGAAAAATATTATCATTATCGAGTGATTTTCCTTTAGGGCTTCATTCTTTTTGCGAAAACAACTTCTAAAAAAACGTTTTCCAAATTTTCAAATGATCGTTTCATGGAAAATTATTTGGTCAGGGAAGAAATTTTCCATCAAGAGAAAAATGTCTTGTAAAATAAGAGAAAATATTTTCCACTTTTTTAGTAGGGGAAAATATTTTCCTTACTCACTTTCTCTTATCTCACACCTTTACTTGCCCTCACATATTCTTTTTTTCTTTTTCAAGAAATTCAAATTTTTTATTTTTATTTTTTTATCTTTTATCTTTTTTTTCCTTTCTTGATCGGTCATTGGCCAACACAATGGCCGGCGATTGGCCATAGTCAAGTCTCGAGCTTGCCAACCTCTAGTGAATTGTAGCTTATTGCTCATCAATCAGGCGAGGCCTAAGACCAATGAGCCTTTTGGAGGCCGACAAGCTCAAGGCTTGCCATGTTCTGCCTTGCCTTTGGGAGGCCATTAGTCATTGCCATGGGTGGCAATCGACTAAAGAAGAAGGAGGAAAAGAAAAATAAAAAGAAAAAAAGTGAAAAAGAAAAAAATTAAAAATTCATTTTTTAAAATTTTAAAAAATTATTAAAAGGAGTGCACAAATGAAAATCAAATTAGATTTTCCATAACGGCGGAAAATATTTTCTAGTTTATTTTCAAGTTTTAGCCCAACACCGGAAAATATTATAATTTTCTTGGAAAACAGTTTCCAGAAAACGCCACATTTTCCGTTTATTTATTTTTATTTGAAAAAGGAAAATGCAAATGTTGCTGAAATCAAATGCTGTATTGTGCCTAAGTCAATTTTAGCATGATACAATTTTTTTTTTTTTTAAACTTATGTCTATTAAAACTGCATTTCTGCTTTTGCATATTCAATTTATATTAAAATAATATTCTTAGAGTTATGACAGTGGCCATAATTAGGGGTGAGCATGGTCCGGGTTGGTCCGGGCCACCCTCTAACCCTAGGACCAACCCGTACAGTGTCGGTCCTCAATTTTTAGGACCGAGGACCGACCCTATTGAGCCTAGGACCAAGGACCGGACCGACCCAATGGGTTCGGTCCGGTTCCGAAAGTCAACCCGGACCGATCGATAATTTTTCTCATCTTATTTTTTATACTCCTTAAAAAAGTAAAACTACATTCAAATTACACATCCATCCACAATGCGGTATTGTGTAACTAAACTATAAATACCAATACATATTCAGCAAATTTAAGATGACACAATAATAAAAATTTCGTACTCGCTAACCGCTTATTGAGATATGGGACAAGATAGGGTCCACGATGTGGCGAGCGGGATGTTGCTATTTTTGATTTTGGCAAATTGAAGAACAAAGAAGACAGAATGGAAGAGAACGTACTTTGGGGATGGAAGCCGTGAGGAGATTTATGGCGTAAACTTCACGCCGTTTTGGATGTCGCGAGTCCGTGATTGTGAGGAGTACTTGGTCCTCACGGTGAAGAACGTACTGGACTGTGGAGGAGGAGGCCGTGAAGACCTTTACGACGTAAACTTCATGCCTTTTGGAATTGGATACCATCTCTCCGTGACTGTGAGCCTGAGGAGTCAATAGCTTTAACATCATTTTACTTAGGTTTTTTTTTTTTGAATAGACATTTTACTTAGGTTTAAATATATAGAAGAATTATAAATAATATAATATAATATAATAGAAATTTTACTTAGGTTTGAATATATAAAAGAATTATAAATAATATAATATAATATACGGGGTTGGTCGGGGTTGGACCGACCCAAAACTCTCGGGACCGGGACCAACCCCGCGGTGTCGGTTACGGAATTTCGGGACCAAGGACCGACCCAATCCCTTTGGGAACCGGACCAGGACCAGCAGGGTTGGGCCGGTCCAGGGTCGGTCCAGGGTCGACCCTAGACCGCTGCTCACCCCTAGCCATAATCATGAAATAATACAAGAAATATCATTTGAAATAATGGATGTCATTCGGAAGATAATTGAATATAATGGGATCATTGAAGTTATGTATAATCTTTCACTTTACACCTATCAAATATGTCTTACGTCATATTTTACAAATTGAATTTATCAGGAGTTATTTCTACTTAATTTGATTTAATCTTTTAGTGATTCCTTTCTGAGTTATTATTATCCAAATTAAAATTAGCTGTAATATTGTATTTTACTACATATAATAGATGGCGTCAAAGTAATTTTACTCTATGGTCTATTATACTTGCAAGCGCCAAAATCAAATTTTCTCTCCGTATTCTTTTATAAATATATGAGTAGATCTTTTCTATAAATATATCACACCATGTATCAACATAATGGAGTCAATATTACTTTAGATGTTGCCAAATAGATGCAATGTTTACAACTGTGTAAAGATTCTAGAACAAAATTACTCTTTTTTTAAATAAAAAAAAATAAGTCTTATTCTCACTGGATAATTTTACTGCATATTTTCAAAAGCTTTTCATTAAACTTCCACTTTTTCTTGGAAACACTCTTGAATTTTCATTTAATAATAAGAAAAGCCTCCATAAATTAGACTTAATGTATTTAACGTCCAAAAGTGACTTTTAGTATATTAGATATCAGATTAAGTTAGATAAGACAGACAAGGTACAATATATCAATTACTATTTTGCATTTAGATTTAATATTCTAAAAAGATGAGATTCGGGATGCCAATTGGTTAATTAGATAGTGGTGGAAATCGCAGAGCCCTTGATCTAGAATGGCCAATTCGTTTGCCATATGGTGGCCTCTCATCGAGACGTCCTTTTGCATTGCGAATCCAATCCTCCCATGTCTTTTCCACTAGTTGAGCATTTGTTCCTTCATTTCGATTCCCTTCCCATGTCTTTTTCACCGTCATTAAAATTCCTTCTTGTCTCCTTTCGCTATCATGACACATGTTGCGTCGAGGCAGAATCCGATCCTACACCCACGTTACCTACTTCCACTTTCTGCTCTCCCTTTAAAACTTGACTTTTCTTTCCTTTTACTTTTCTATGCAATTTCTCGTCTTTTTTGTGTGTGTGTGTGTAAGTTGTACAAAACTAAAAATTTTATGTAATTGAGAATAACATAATTGACATATCAAAATACGGTGCATTACAGACAAAATACGATAGATCACAGTAAACCATATGGAACAACTTGATCTTGACATAAACTAGGCATATTTATGCTCACATTAATCGTATTTTTGTAAGATATGCAGATTTGCCATTCATTTAACTTTTATCCTACGTGCACATGTTGTTAATTTATCAAAATATGCTTTCAGGTCACATATGTATTTCCAAACTTATAACGGGAGAAGATAGTGAATTTTGTTAATGAACAGTAGGTTATCAGGTAGGTACAATCAATATGTCTTTATAAAATTAATTATGTAGACTCTCGAAGTTTTTTAACGATATCTCATATATTAGAAAATCAAAAGAACATGCTTAGTATCAAGCACTCATCTCACAGATAGACAAAACACCAAACATCTTTTGACAATAACGGTGAACATTATGAATTCATCGAAAATCTGAATTTCACACCTTGCCTTCACTAGCTGAGCCAACAAGGAGCACTATTGAATAGGAGTGATGTGTCATTGTGTCAATAATGTAGTTGATTACATGCGAGCATTTGAATATGCAAATCAGTATAGTGTGCCACCTAAATCAATTTTGTGAAACAATTTTAGTGTACTTAACATTACCTCTCGGCCATTCGCAAGTTTTCCGGGACCTGAAAAAGCGCATTTTGCTTATAAGAAAAGCCCACAAAGCTCACTCATGGGCCAATTTGTCAGATGTAGGATTTGCATTTGGGTTGCTTGTCTGGAAAAAGATTTATGTGGAAGCCCAAGCTAGTAGCTTTCGGTAGAAGTGCCGGGAGGGAAAAATCATGCAAGGAAGAGACCTACTCTTTCTATGCACTGATGTAATTGTCAACCCTACGTAAACAAACAAGTGATAATCCTATAATTAACCAGCATCTTTAATTTTTTAACAAAGTGCAATCTAAGTCAGACACTTCTTTTTTTTCAGATGTAGTCCTAAACCTTCTCAAGAAATGAAATATTGTATCTCCTCTTCGATTTTCCGAAAAACGCCCCCCGCGGTGTGGCTCCCCATTTCCATGACCGACACTTTGTTTGGTGATGAAATATGAGCTGCAAAAGAAGATGTTACTTCATTTTTACCTCCTACTTTATTTTCCCAAATAGAATAAAGATTTCCTCTGGGTTATCACGACCCTTTCACTTCTATTCACTTTCATCAATCCAAATGCACTCTAAGTCAATTTTCACAGTTGTTTTGACGAGAAGTCTGGCGCTATATTGCATTTTTTGAGAAGTGTCTTGGATAACAAAATAAAGAGGTTTAGAACTGGACGACATCCTGCACAAAAAGAAGGTTTCTGGCACCTAACAAAGTTGTCACAAAAAGCCCACATCGTCAAAGCTTTTTTCGTTTTTGAAACCCATGTTTCAAGGTTCTCTCGGGCCAAGGCTGGACGGGTAATAGTTTTCCGAAGTCCCTCCAATCATTTCTACGATCAGTGGGTTCCGATCATGGAAATCACCGTATTTAATTTTGATAAATTTGCGCGAAGTGGTGTTTATAATTTGTGGCACATCAATGAAAGGTATGGTTAGGCATGGGCTGATGCCACGTCCACTAGCAAAGGTTGGGGAGGGAGAGAGAGAGAGAGAAGTGCATGAGGGGAACGCGAACAGTGATGATGAATAATGAGAGTGACCAATGACCTGGATTTGTTGCTGTTAGTGAATTACCATGTCGCACCCTAATGGTGTCTTTGGACGACGTGTTGACGTGTCAATCAATCGAAACAAAAAGCAAAGATAAGCAGTGTCGCGCATCATCTTTCTTGATAATCCAGTGAAGCCTAGCATGGTTTATAATCTCATTGCTAAAGTTTACTGCGAGAGAGTTTAATTTGAGCCCTTTATTTTGGACCTCCTATCGAAGGGTAATGTTAATTTTCTATGAACTACTCCGAGAAAAATCGCACGGACAAAAACGACCCACTTCTAATATTTGCAAAAAAATCACTTACCATTATTCAAAGGACAAAAATGCCCGGAGATGGTGAAAGTTCGAGCCAATCTTAGAATTTGTCATGTACACTTGGCGTCTTTGTACAATCAAATTTTGGACATGTTCCATAAATTACCAAATAGACCAATTAAATAAATATTGGTCAATCAAATTGAATTACATGTAAATTAACAATTGCCCAATTGGAATTCAAATTATATCATATGATTTGTCACAAGTTCAAAGTCAAAAGAGATTGGATGATCTTTAGAAACTCAAATGAGATTTGATGGGAAAATCTCTCTCTAGTCCAAGATATTGTTCTTGAACACATGAAAACCATCATCGCGGATTGCTGGCAAAATCTATTTGGAGTCCAAAATAAGCTTTACTGATTCGGAGTGTTGGAGATATGCACAAATCAAGCTGAAGATTGTAATCAATCAGTCCAAGATTACAGAAGATTGTGATTATTTAATTATATCAATCTGTGATTGGATTTGATTTGATAAATATTCTTTTTCTTTAGTTAGACATTTAATGTAATATTAATAGGACATCATACAATGTAAATCAGATATACTGAAATACAAAAGAAAACCTTGAGTCTCGTGCTTGGCTTATTTCTCCATTTCTAACAAGGTATCAGAGCCATACTTTTCAACTTAGCTTCCGCCAAACTCTCCGAATTGCCTCTGTTCCTTTCTTCAAATCAGTTTCTACAAAGAAGCAGAGGAATTCATCATGGCCAAGAATACTCAAGGAGAAATCTCAGTTGAGGAAAGTCCAAACTCACCTCAAAGCTGGAATCCTGTCTTAGTCAACCCCTCTGAAGATGATCACTCGACGGCTCAACATACTACCAACCCGACACTTGCTCCAGCCAATATTTCCGGCCCAACTCAGTGGCCATCAGTTCCGTGGTTTCCCTTTCAGGGTCCGTGGGGAATTGGACCAGCTCAGTCGTGGGTTCCATACGGAACATCTGGAGAAGGATTCTCGAGCACCGGAACAGGCTCGACGGGCACAGGCCCGAGACCCGAAGCACCTTCGACGGGTCCGGGAGGGAATCCCTACCCGAATGCAGGACCCAGCTACCCGAATGTAGGACCGGGATACCTGCCGTTCATCTTTCCAGCCAGTGGCGGACGGCCGGAACCAGGCGACCCGTTCTACACGTCGCCGGGCGACGGACCCGAGCTAAGGCTCATTTCCTTGCAGCTTACTGGACTTGAAAACTACACTACCTGGGCTCGAGATCTTCGGCGGGTACTGGTGACCAAGGAGAAAGAAGGCTTCATAGACGGCAGCGTACCTTTCCCGACCGATGAACGCTCACAGCGGCACTGGCGCAGGTGCAATCAACTAGTGCGGACGTGGATCGGCAACTGTTTGGCTCCTGAGGTGGCCGCCGGGCTTCCACCAACTGAAGACTCGAAGGCGATTTGGGAGGCGATCCGAGAGATGTACGGCAAGCTTGATCGGGCCAAGCTTTTCTCGCTCACCCAAGCCGTATCTGACCTGAAACAAGGAAATCAGACCGTCACAACATGTTTCAATCGGCTCTCTGCCCTCTGGAACGAACTCAAGGCTGCCGAGGAGAGACTCAAGGGACCGGAGGAAACCCTAAATCAATATAGGGCTATTCGAGACAAAGAAAAATCGACTCGATTTTTACTGATTTTAAATGAAAGTTACTCACATTTCAGGTCCTAAGTGCTCGCAATGGAGCCGCCACCATCGCTTCGGCGGATCTACCAGTTGGCGGTTCAAGAAGAAAGCCAGAGGATGGCGGCGACTGGACTCGCGCGAACCGGAGAAGGAGCGGCGTTCGCGGCTCTCGGATCTGGCCTGTCAACGGCCGGGAACCCCTCACTGGCGTTCGCTGTTCCCGGATCTGGCCTCACTCCAGCTGGCAGCTCCTCGTACGCCCTCTCTCCGGCGGATCAGCCTCTCGGGTTCCATGGAGAAGCTCTCTATCGCGCGAATGAGAGGAATAAGGAGGGAGGAAACCCTAATTTTAGGGTGGACGGTTCAGATCAGCTCTTTAGATCTGACGGTCATTATTCGGCTAGTGTCCTAGCTGAATCCAACGGCTCCGGTTCCTTTAGGGGATCCTACGGTTCCAGAAATTCCACACCAAAGGAAAATATTAGAGGAAAAGACAAATTATATTGCAGCTATTGCAAACGACCTCATCACACGGTGGAAACCTGTTGGAAATTACACGGTAAACCCGGAGATAAAGGAAAGAAGGAATCTTCAGTTAATCAAGTCACTGGGCACAATGTCAACCAGTCAATTACACAAAATCAGTATCAGGAAATAATGAAGGCTCTGAAACAACTGGAAATTTCCGAAAAAAGAGCAGGCTTCTCAGGTATCTCATTTTGCCTAAGCTCTGTTTCTCATGATGCATGGATCATTGACTCAGGTGCTAGTGACCACATTATCTGTGACGAGAGTTTCTTTTCTCATACTCATGCTCATATTTTCCCAGTCACTGTGAAACTTCCAAATGGGGATATTATAAATGTCACAAAAATAGGGACAGTACATCTTAGCCCTTCCATTACCCTTAAAAATGTGCTTTATATTCCTCAGTTTGAATTCAATCTTATCTCAGTGTCAAAAGCCTGTGAGGATAATTCATGTCGAATCCTCTTCAATTCTGACACATGTCTTTTTCAGGCCCTTTCGACTGGCAAACTGATGGGCTTGGGTAGTCTCTCACAAGGGTTGTATTTTTGGACAAGTTTTCCCAAAAATATTAATTTATCATGTTTTTCTGTAAATAAAGAATCATTGTGTAACGTTGCTACCAATGATAAAGCTATCATTTCTCATCGACGTTTTGGTCACAATGCTTTCTTTCCACATCCTAAATGTGATATATGTCCTCTCGCAAAACAGTCACGTGCCCCTTTTTCCACAAGTAAGTCCCAAACTACAGAAAATTTCTCTTTAATTCATGTAGATATTTGGGGATCCTATCATACACCACATCGTGATGGGTCTCGTTTTTTTCTCACTATTGTTGACGATCATTCTCGTGCTACATGGGTCTTCCTTATGCAGTCAAAGAGTCAAGCTCTTTCTCATTTGAGAGATTTTTTTACTCTAACCAAAAATCAATTTGGAAAAGTTGTTCAACGCATTCGAACAGATAATGGGAAAGAATTCTCTAGTCATGATTGTCAATCCCTATTTTCCTCACATGGAATTCTACATGAAAGTACGTGCACTTATACACCTCAACAAAATGGGGTTGTTGAGCGGAAACACCGCCATCTTCTAGAAGTAGCACGTGCACTTAAATTTCAAGCTTTCATTCCTGAAGCTTTCTGGGGAGACTGTGTGGTCACAGCAGCCTATCTGATCAATTGCATGAAAACTAGGGTTCTCAATGGACGTACCCCGTTTGAGATTTTATTTGGAAAAAGGCCTGAAGTAGATCATTTGCGAGTTTTTGGCTGCTTATGTTATACTGCTACTTTGGGTCCTCGTAATAAGATGAGTCCCCAAGCCAGACGATGCATATTTATGGGTTATCCAACATTTCAGAAGGGATACCGTGTTTTTGAGCCATCAACAGGTGATTTCTTTGTAAGTAGAGATGTGGTTTTCCATGAAGATGTGTTCCCTTTCCAAGATGAAGTATCTTCCAATGAATCTTCAAGCTCAAATCAGCAGAACAGAAATTTTCTCTTTGAGGAAGATTTATCACCCAATCCACAATATATATGTGTTCCGACTTCTTCTCCCGTGATCGAAACAAATGCAGCATCTTTACCTATCTCAGAATACTCAGCTCCGGACTCTACAGTATCGATTGAAGAGACATCTAATTCAGAAGAATCATCTCCTACACCTGATCATATTCCTCCAAGACGGTCAGGGCGAACCACTCGTCCCCCAACTTGGACAAAGGATTATGTTTGTGCGTCACTCAACTCATCAGGTACTCCATACCCCATCTCATCTTATGTCTCGTTTGATTGTCTATCTGCGGAACATATGTGCTGCATTAGTCGTATCTCCGAAGAATTGGAACCATCATCTTATGATGTGGCCGTTCGTGATCCACGCTGGCAAAAGGCGATGGAAGTTGAGTTACATGCTTTGGAAGAGAACCACACATGGAATATAGTACCACTACCTGTTGATCGTAAGCCAATTGGCTGCAAATGGGTATACAAGATCAAATATAAGGCTGATGGTTCAGTGGAACGCTATAAGGCTCGCTTAGTAGCAAAGGGGTTTACGCAACGTGAGGGTTTTGATTACCATGAAACATTCTCTCCAGTTGCCAAAGAAGTCACTGTTCGTTCCTTTCTTTCTGTTGCTGCTTTCCGGGACTGGAAACTACATCAAATGGATGTCCACAATGCTTTTCTTCATGGAGATCTTACTAAAGAAATATATATGGATCTTCCACCGGGATTACGGCGACAGGGGGAGTCTGGAGTGTGTCGTCTCCGTAAGTCCCTTTATGGACTCAAGCAAGCTTCTCGTCAGTGGTATGCACAATTCACTTCAGCCCTTACAACCATTGGTTTCAAGCAATCCAAGCATGATTATGCCCTATTCTCTTGGACTAAAGGTACGTCTTCAATCTACCTGATGATATATGTTGATGACATACTTATTATGGGAAATGATGAATTGGGCATCAAGAGACTTAAGGACAATTTGCATTCTAGCTTTCGTATTAAAGATTTGGGATCTCCCAAGTATTTCCTTGGCATTGAGATTGCTAGATCAGAGCTAGGAATTGCCCTTAGTCAACGGAAATTTGTATTAGAGATAATATCAGAAGCAGGCTTATCAGGATGTAAACCGGCTGTCATCCCTATTGATCAGAACATCAAGCTGACTACTGTTGACTATGATGTTGGATCATCGTCTAAGATTGACGATCCTCCGCTTAAAGATCCATCATGCTATCAAAGGCTTGTAGGGAAACTTATATATCTCACTATGACTAGGCCAGATATATGTTATGCAGTCCAGACACTTAGCCAATTCATGCATAGTCCGAAGGAGTCTCACATGAACGCAGCTTTGAAGGTTATAAAGTATTTGAAGAAATGTCCAAGCCTTGGATTGCTTCTTTCACGAGATTGCAATCTCGAAATGGCAGCTTATTGTGACACAGATTATGCCACATGTCCTATGAGTCGAAGATCAGTCACTGGTTTTTGCATCAAGCTGGGAGAATCGTTACTTGCATGGAAAACGAAGAAGCAATCCACTTTGTATCTCTTTCATCCGCTTTGAAGCCGAGTATAGAGCTATGGCTAAGACAGGTTTGTGAAATAGTTTGGATACGAGGCTTGCTTTCAGATCTTGGGATACAAGTCAAAGGGCCAACAAACATATATTGCGACAATGACGCAGCACTTAAACTTGCAGCAAATCCCGTTTTTCATGAAAGAACGAAACATATTGAAGTTGACTGTCACTATACTTGAGACAAAATCCAAGAAGGGGTAATCAAGACAAATGGAATTGGAACTACGGAACAGCCTGCTGATATCTTTACCAAACCATTATGTCAAAGACAACATGCATATCTACTGAGCAAGCTTGGCGTCTTGGACATATACCGGCCCGTCGCCTTGAGGGGGAGTGTTGGAGATATGCACAAATCAAGCTGAAGATTGTAATCAATCAATCCAAGATTACAGAAGATTGTGATTATTTAATTATGTCAATCTGTGATTGGATTTGATTTGATAAATATTCTTTTTCTTTAGTTAGACATTTAATGTAATATTAATAGGACATCATACAATGTAAATCAGATATACTGAAATACAAAAGAAAACCTTGAGTCTTCCCTCGTGCTTGGCCTATTTCTCCATTTCTGACACAGAGCCCGAGAAATTCCAAGCTGACATTTTAACTCAGATTAATTTTCATATCGTTTGTGTAGAAAGAATTAGGGGATTTATTGTTTTTCTTTATAAAAGGATAAAATTAGGAAGTGTACCTGTACCCCGTTCATTTATGAAATTAAATATGATTTGATATTATTATTCTCGTCTATTTTAGGCTTGAGATTTTTTATCATGTACGATGGCCGCCATTATCTTTTCCGCCCAAATGATCCTTCGTGGCGAGCTAATATGACACTTTTTGCTATTAAAAAAAAAATTGAGAAATTGAAACTAACGATCCTAAACTCAAAAGAGAGGAAAAAAAAATAGAGATTAAAGGAAAATAAATCTAGAACATAGAAGGGGAAAGACTAAAGAGGGGAAGCGGTGTTAGCCGTCTCGGCTGCCATATAGGATCGTTTGGACGGAACAGATGATAGTGGTCATTCTTATCCCTCGAGTAAGAATACGCGTTTTTGTTCTTGGGGCTTGGTCCTCGAACGAAAAATGACATCTAGCAAACGTAAATATGCTATTACCTTGCCTCATCAAGTGATGAATTCTTGAGGCCCGTCTTGAGTAGCTTGGTTCCCATAGTAAGCACGATGCCATGAAGAGCAAATAATTTCTGTGTATTTCGCACCACCACCTTACTTTCCCATGAAGACCAACAACCGGCTTTCTTAACGGCTGAGACATCATACCTGTTCCCAATGTTGATCGGCTGTCTCTTCAGCAAAGCTGCAGGGTCGTCACCTATGTCGAGAGCCTTCCTACTGACCACACAACAGATCTGAGTCGAACACTTTCGTGAAGGCACTCTTGACTTTAGGTGCCTCTAAAGCATAGTAATATATAAAGAACGCGCATCTCCAGTTAAAACGGCTTGGACACGATTCAGGTCCGCCTAGTTTACAAGGAGCATGATCATGATGTTGGTCTCCTTGTGGTTTTGGAGGTTCCTTTTAGCCATCTTTCCACATTATTAAACATGACATGCCAGAGTGATATTAAATAGGCTGCTAAAGCGCAGACTATGCCTTGATAATATGCACACATAGGCGCACAATCTCTATTAGCTATGTCAAAGATATTATGAGACAGGGAACAAAGCAAGATCAGATGGAGTTTTGGTTTCGGTTAAGTCTGTGAGCTTAGTATCTCAGGTCAGCCTCGTAAGAGAATTTCGAGTTCGACGATGGCAAAACAACCCAACTCTGAGTACAACGGAACTGAAAGATGAGTAAAGGGCATGATAAATATTGCAGAAGGAAATGTAGTAGAAAAGGTTATTATATCTGATATTAACTCTCAGTTCTGTCAGTTCATCTGAGAACTGGTCTTTCTTTGCGAGGAAAAAAGATTCTAGACATTAATTGGTAAACTTATTATATATGATTCTTTGACCACAACTGGCAAATCGTCCACTGACCAAGTGTCGAGGCGAATATTTCCTGATGTTGGTCCCAGGTTCAAACTCTCTTTGAGACTCACATCTACTTTAAGCAAACAGATGTATCATCTAAAAGCCAACTCTACCCTGAAATTGGCTCTAGATGACACAATTCCTGTGTTACATTTCAGAACCAAACCCATGTGCACAGAACTCAAATTCTTCACGACTTGGTTAATCAAATGGGTTACTACTGTGTCTACTTGAATATGGATTCGCTGCTTCTGCATTAGGTTTTCACCACCAAATGTTCATGGCTTGGTCTAGGATGACATTGTACTTTCAATATGTACTCTGAATATCGAGACTACCACTTATGGCCATAAATTTTCTGGTTCAAATTAAGCAAGGAGCTAAGGACTCTGTTCGACAAATTAACTAGGATGCAGGTGTGGTGACAGTCCTGACCTAATGCACTTTTGTTTGTTCTAGTTGCATCTAACGAATCCTTGTTGATGGTTAATCTAGTAACAGTACCTAGAAGCAGCAAACCGGAGAGAGAAAGAGGATGGAGCATGAACCTGTCAGTATGAAGGAGCTGGAGAAATAGAGACGCTGGAAGAGTGTGCCAAAGCAAATGGGTGCCTCCCATGCACAAGTTATTTGTACATTTTCATTGGTACTTCTTGAAAGCTTTCTGAGTATTACTGATTTCAGGTGCGAAGGCAGGCCTTGGACTTCAAATGAACAGAGTCAAGAACCTATTGGATCAAACCATTCTTCTTTGAGACATTTCACCTTTTAAATGTGACTTTTCCTTTTATGAGGAGCTTCTAATTTTCGCCATCATCCTGTTTCAAGCAACTTTTTTCTTCCCTCTCAGTTTGATACAGTTTCCAGTTCGACGTGTGCTTGCAAATGAGTAGCGTGTGAGCTTACAAGAACTCCACTCTTTGAAGTCGTTGGAACCAAAATAGTTTGGATTCTGATGGACGACCAACAATCCCCTAAACTTTACCAGCTAGCTTGTGAATTTGAGACTCCAGTAGGGATCCTAGTGAGAAAATCCTAAGCCACTTAAGGCCAACACTTCTGCCACATTTTCAGCAATGTAATAAGCCCCTGCTGCCACTTCATATGTAATACCGATGCCCCCAAAAAGATTTCTCTGTCGGCCTCGATGCGGGTATTTATTCTCCAACCAGAGCAAGAAGGTCCATTCCTATGCCAAATAGAGCACCTGGACCATTCATCTCTGGAGATCGGGACCTCATTCAATGTTCGACCCACTAAATGCATGAGGGACAACTATCCTTTAATATGTAGGGTCATGAGTGAATTCATGAATTTGCAAAAACCATTTACAGGAAAATCAAATTGAATGGCGAGGCAATACAAGCTTCTATGCGAAGATTACCCAGTCCTTGCATATGATTGTCGACAAACCAACTTCAGTGAATACCGCTATAAGTATTAGAAATTTAGAACATGAGAGAGCTAGCGAGAGGACCCCTATAGCAATGAGAAGACAACATAATATAAAGCAACCATCTCTAGAACTAGAAAGTCCAGTTGGGTTTAGCAACAGCTTGCCAAGTTTCCTTGAGAGTTGTTTTGCATCTAATGCACAAGCCAATTTGAATCATAGGATGCTGCCAGCAGACCAAGTAAATGGCATTAGATCATTCCAACTGAACTTCTTGCATTTCTAAAGAAATTACCTCTCCCTATGCAGAAAAACGGAAACAGAGAAAGTAAAGAGAGAGGAAAAAAAGACAAATTACGTGCATAAAACTCAATAAATTGAGTCACATAAAAAACAAAAACTACTAGAGCGAACCCTGCCAATCATGTGACCGCAAGGAAGAGAACACAGAACCGGTTGCATAGATGATGGGACAAGCTAATATGAAAATGCTCACATATTTTGAGATAAAATTCAACATATAAAGATTACAAATATGAGGAGCAAACTACGAAGAGTAGCATCTTTCCAAATACAAGATCTCTCTTTCTATGTTGAATAACTCACGTTCTAAAGACGCCTCAAGTTCAAGCTCTTTAGAAACATAGCTTGACGACATTCATGCACACTGATGCAAAATTCAATGGCTCTGACATCAATAGATATCCCTCTGAAGAGCTTGAACTTAAAGCATCTTTGGAATGATTTGAAGTATTGAATTGTTCAACAAAGAAAGAGAGATCTTGTATTTGTAGAGACACTACTCCTCGTCCCTTTTTCTTTTGTGCTTCAAGATACAACTATTCTTTTGACTGGTCTGAGTCTGCTTAGTGATGTCATGATCTACCTCGAGGATGTGGAGAGATAATTGCGCCTTATCTCTGGGGAGCACTTCAGCATTGTTTGTGCCTTTTAATCTCAAGATTTTCAAAGAAATCAATCTGGTAATGTCGCAAAGTCCACTCAGATTTCTGCGGTAGGTGAAATCCAACTCTTTGAGCTCCTCAAGATGTTCTATGGCTTACAGGAAATCTTTTGAGGAAAGTACGAGTGTTAACACTTAAATTTCGCCTAAATTAGTTAATTAAAAATAGCATTAAATGTTAGGAATTAGTCACAAAAAAAATAATTTAAAAAATTTAAAAAATTAATATTTATTTAAAATTAAAAAAATCGGGTCGGGCCGGACCTAGCTTTGACCCGGCCCGCGCCCCTTTTCTTTTCTCTTTCCCCTCCCGCGCTGGGCCCGGCCCAGCCCGTTTTCCCTTTCAGCCCAGCCCGTGCACGAGGGTCTTCTCCCTCCAGTTGGTCTTCGCTGCAGCACCTGCACAGACAGAAAACAGAGCAGCACAGCGACAGAGGAGCAGCAATGGAGGAGCAGGCGGATCGGGATCAGCCTGGCCGGCAGCTGGCACGGCAGGACGACGACCTACAAAAACAAAATGAAAATAGACGAAGAGAGCGGGGGAGGAGGAAACGGAGAAGCACCAAGCACAAAAACCGGGAGAGAGAGACAGAGAGCAAACTGAGAGAGCTGGAGCTTGAGGGAGTGATCCACCATCGTCGGTGGCCCGTCCATCAGCTACCATCCATCGCAGCATCCCCACCGAACCAAACCAGGTAGGTCTTCTCCGCTCATGTATGCTCCATTTTTGTAGGCGCCGGATCGGAACTCGCGGGTGACCAGTTCACGCGAGCTTCGGCCCCGTGCAGCCTCCATTGTTGTTTCTGTGCATGCTGCTATGCTCATGTAGAAGCCTAAGCTCGAGTTGAGTTTCGATCGAGGCAACACCTTCTCGTTTCATTGGTGCATACCATCTGTTCGACAAAATGCCTTAAAGAAAACCGAAGAACAGCATGTGTTTTAACGCAAGACCGACTCATTTTCGCCCCCATGTTTGCCGAATCCTTGTTGCTTTGCCTGTGTTCATTGTGTTTTCGTGTGGTTTATGCGAAACATTTGCGTGCATTTCGAATCGACGAAGTCTTTCGTCGCGCACCGGAGAATGAGTTTGCCTGCCAAAATACTATATGTTATAGTAAATCATATGAAACAACTCGATCTTAACATAATATAGGTGAATTTGTATTCATAGTATATGTGGATTTTCAAGCGTTGTTGTTCGCACCAAAAATTAATCAGGTCGCCAACACGAGTAATTACGTGACTTAAGCAAGAGCAGTTGTCAACACTAGATTTGTGAACTATTGTCGATGACCATAAGAACATTTGTCCATATATATATATCGATGACCATGGACCAGTCGTCAATATACAATAGTGTTTGGTTGATGATTATCATGATAGAGTTGATCGGGAAAGATACTGATTAAAAGGATTTGACAAATTACCAATTGAGAAACCAAATAAAGACTGAGTGTACTTGAGGGCGCTAAACTCAATTTTGGTATTTCGTATTGGAAATTACTGGTGGATAAGGCAATGAAGTCCAACAATCGCGGAAGAAGAATAAAGTTAACTCAGCAGCAAACAAGCCGCAAGAGATCAAGGCACGATTTTAAGGGAACGACCAACTCAAGATAAGATCATGGCCATGTGAGAATGTGAGGCCAAGATTCTCGAAGATAAGGAAACATGATTAAATCAGTAGAAAATTTACTCATAGGCAAATATGTTGTGAACTCTATAAATACCAGATGTTTGTCTACTGAAAGTCCCCTGACGTGACAAGCAAAACTTGTTCTCTTACAATTTTTGCACTGTAGTTATGGCTGTAGATTCCAAATACTCTCTCTTCGATTAAATTTTGGTATGTATCTCCGCTGTAGTTCCTAGGTGCTTCATTGTCAATTAAATCTCGATGCTGCATCTTTATGTCATCAACATTTGTCATCAATTAAATTTTGACAAAATTTATGAACTTTCAGTTCAATTTAAATTGAAGTTATCGATTTCCTTATGTACCAATGATTATGTCCCGAATTGTCACAAGACCTGTATCCTCTAATAAAAAATTAAAAAACTTTCAGGGAAATCTATTTCTTCACCATGCAAATTTCGGCAAAACAGTAACATAGTGTGCTCCATAATCGTGATGTTAAAGATTTTATCACCAGTTTATGTTAATTCGTTATCTTTCAAGTCATATATGTACTTCTAAACTAATAACGCGATATGACGTTGAATTTTTTTTATGAACAGTAGATTATTAGCTAGGTACATTCACTAGTTGAGCCAACTAGTAGCACTATTAAATATAAAAACTGGTATGTCAATAATGTAGTAGATTTGACCCCAAAAAAAAAAATAATAATAATGTAGTAGATCACACGTGAGCATTCGAATATGCAAACCATATTTGACACATAATTATAGTGTGTCACATAAATAAATTTTGTGAACCAAGTTTAGTATACTTAGAGCGTGAATCATAACTATTTTATTTCTCTATTTTTCTTTTTTTTTTTCTCAAGAATATGTTTAGAGCATAAGTGAGAAGTAAAAATTTTCTACTTTTCTATTTTTGAAATAGAAAGAAGAAATAAAAACTCTTCTTATTATTTGCTCTTGCCTGTTGCCACCATCCGTCACTTGCTATTGGATATTTTGAGGAGGTCTATCAAATTAGTTTTTATTTCAGGAACAAAATTTTTGTGTTGTCATTAGACGTGTATTTTTATTTAAAAAATCATATGAAAAATAAAAATAGAAAAATTTATTTCTAGCCAGAAAATAAAAAAGACCCGGAATGATTATCATCACTTTTTAACATTTCCTCTCGGCCATTCACAAGTTTCCAGGGACCTGAAGAGGCGCACATCGCTTGTACGAAATCCCAAGAAAGCTCACTTATGGGCCAACTTGTCAGATGTAGGATTGTCTATGGGCTCATCCTCTGAATATATATTGAAGCCCAGCTAGTTGGTTTCAGCAATATCAGCAGCCGAGTTAAGTGCCAGGAGAGAAAATCATGCAAGGAAGAGACCTACTATTTCTCACATTGATCTAATTGTAAAAACTATGCAAACAAACAAGCAAGTGACTATCATATAATTAACCAGCATCATAAAAGCTTTGAACAAATACAATCTAAGTCTGATACTTCTTATCAGACGTAGTCCTAAACCTTCTCAAATAAATGTAATCTGATCTCCCCCTTTTGATTTTCCAACTCTCCCTGCATGACTCTCTCTGTTCCTGTGACCGACACTGTGACAGCCTGAATTTTCAGAATTTGTTTTCGATTAAATAAATCGGGCCTTTCATCGAAACGCTAATAGTGCTATTCTCTGAGTTGATCACTCATGAGATAACTAGACTATCAGGGGAAGCGATTAAGGAATCTAAATGCAATAAACTTGAGAATTCGACAGGGAACCGACTACTCGACCATGTTGATCCGCAAGGGTCATTACAAAGATTGTCGAAATCGATCGAGACCAGGAGATAGGTCGTCGACTGGGCGAGATGTGTGATCGAATATGGGTGATTCTACCTGATTGCAAAGTACTCGTCGATCGGCACTAGACCGATTTTTCTATCGTTTTGGTACCCAGTGCCCGTAATTGATACCTCGAGATTTTCATGACAATCGAGAGTCGCCAATGTGTCGAAGATGTACAATGTGACTCGAGATAAATCGATCACGGGTCAATTGCACCAAAATTCCTAAAAGTTACCCAAGAGAGACTAGGTCACACTAAAAGCGCGCGGATTGAAAATAACCGCGAATTTGAACCCGATTTCAGAAATTGAAAGTTCTGTGGTGTCACGAGCTATTTGAGGAACGTCGATTCATTCTCCGAGAAATTTTCTGAGATTCCAGGATTTTTACAGAATATCGATTCGGACGTCGTGGAAAAATAACGAAAATTCAGATTGGCCGAATTGAAGAGATTGCCGACTTGCAAACCGAGCTATATGACGAAGGAGACTTGTAGAAATTATGTGGGCTTTTTCTACATCAAAATTTGGACGTTGAATTTGGGAAAATTGTTAAAGAAATTGGAGACCAAAGAGTAAAATTCGGATCAAAGAGAGAAGGGCTGCATTTTGGCATCTTTTTGGTTTTTTTTTTTTTTTGATCAGTAAACGCATCTTTTGGGTTTAATTAGTGAAAATTGAGCTAGAAAGTATTAGGAGACTATGAAGATAATGTTGAAGGCCTAGTGGGACCAATCAATGATGAATGTGAGATATTTAATTGGATATTTTGGGCTTCCTCTCCTCCTTGGCTTCTCCCGCACGACTCCTCCTTCACGGTGCTCCTTCGCTCTCATTTATCTCTCTCAGCTTCTGCCTTCTCTTTCATTTTTCTTTCCCTTGGCTGTTTCTCCTTTTTGTTATCCACGCTGCACGCCTGCAGCTCCACCGAAGACCACAGCCCCACTATCTCTCTCCCTTCGCCCATCTCCACTGAGTTTTGTCTTCCCACCACCACCATCATCATCCCATCTTCCACCATCACCCCACGTCCGTAGCTCATACCTCAAGTCAACCATTGAAGTTTAATTGACTGAAGAAGCCCCACAACTCACCGAAGTCCAGCCACGAAATCAAGCTGCCTCTCCACGCGTCCAAGTCCACCAGCGGAGTTCTCTTCGTTGACTCCATCTGCCAATTGCCGATTGAATCAGCTCATGGCAGAAGCCGCCACCGTCCGTGACTCACCACCACCGAAGTCCCTTTGCTCGATTTCTTCAGCCCATTAACGCCGTGGACTTCATCCGCTCGAAGACTCCACCGCCAGCTGCTTCCCTGCTCCACTTTCATCCGTTCCCCTTCAACGCCAGCGAAGAAGACCGCGTGCAAGCTGCCGCGCGTCCCCCGCAACTCGGACGAAACTGCTTCTTCGCCCGCGTCTCCTTCGTGCGAGACTCCTCCAGCGAAGGCCAGCAAAGCCCGCAGCCCATCTAGCCGTAGATTTCAGCCCATCTTTATGCGATTTCAGCCCAGCGAAGAAGTCAGACCAGCCCACGTGAATGTCATCTTCAGCCCAGTGATTTTTCAGTCCATCTCCAGCAGATTTTGAAGCCCAAGCTCAGGCCCAAATTCAGTTGGTTTTAGCCCATTTGAAGTTCAGCCCATTTTAGGCCCGTGAAGAAAGCCCAAGCCCGCGACCAGCAGCCCTGCAGAAGCCCAAGACCGAAACTCAGCCTTACTGAGTTGTGTTGGGCCAAGTTTAGGCCCGGCCCAAGTTTGTCGACGCCGCCGAAAATTTCGATTTCGGCCGCCGTCGCGTCGTCGTCGCGGTGTGAACCGGTTTCCGCAATTAACTTAGGTGAGTTTATACTCTAAACTCTGCTTAGTAGGCTAATGACGTTTAAGGGGTGTTTAGATTTATTTTATTAGGAATTAGGTGATTAGTTAGATTAAATTAGAAATGTAATTATTTAATTGAGCATGTTAGGTGGTTAGCATGGTTTAGCTAAGGCCTAAATAAATTGTCTTATTTATCTAGAAGGGTTCGGGAATTTTTCGGGTCCATATTGGTATTTAATTTAATAATTTTGGCCAAGGTTAGTATTTTTAGAAATTAAATTGAATTAATTAATTAATTTTCGAAATTATTTATTTATTAATTATTTTTCCGAATTTAGGCCAGGGATAGCCGGTGACCAGGAATTTCGTTGATTGCGAATGATGTGGTTAAATTCGCAATTGAGTGTTAAATTATGCAAATTGAGTCTTGATTGGATTTTTGTTATTTAATTCCAAAAATTGTGAATTTCCAATATTTATTCGAAAATCCCGGGTGTCGGGTTTTAACACCGAAAATGGATTTTAAGTACTATATCAAATAGTGGGGTTTGAAAGAGATAGGTATCGATCTTGGTTCGAATTGGCCAGTGTGCACCCACACACGACTATTTTCGGGATATTTTTAATACGAAGGAAATAGGCGGGATCACTATTTTAATGGAGGCATTTGAGTGTAATGCACAGTGTCCTGGGCCGAGATTAAGTGGTCGTGTGTTGGTTAAGAGAACCAGTCTCGAGCAATTATGCCGGACGTTACTAAATCCCTTTTCGGGTTACCCATGCATTAGGGTAGCGGGTCGCAGTAGATTCTGGACCTACGCCCCTTCGGGGAAGCCGTCTAATTGAGAGACGTAGCCGTGCTCAAAGGAGGTGAGACGACGCCTGGCAATGCCAGAAGACCGCCAATAGAGTTGGCCGTACCCTTGAGGGGTGT